>OY728119.1:1487739861-1488989861 GCA_963277665.1 Viscum album
GTGGCAGAAGACGCTTTGAGCCTTCTAGCGACAAAACCTCGAGAAGTATGAGGGAATCACCTCTAACATGAAGACAGAAAACTGGCTAGAAGATATGGTGATAGATTTCGTCCTGATTAGGGTTTCGCCTGAGTACTGGGTTCCTGTGGCCGTCAGCCAAATGCGTGGAGCAGCGCGTCAGTGGTGGACTCTTTACCTAGGGGAGAGGAGAGAGGCTGAGGTGGCATGGGCTGATTTCAAGAAGGCGTTCCGGGCGGAGTTCCTCTCTTCTACGATGAAGGCGGAGAAGAGGCAGGAGCTACTCTCCCTCCAGCAGTGGAGTATGTCAGTAAGGGAGCTGGGAATAAAGTTCAAGGACCTCATATGTTTTGCTCCGGACCTCTTTCCAGACGATGAATCTCGGGCAACACATTTAGAGGAGGCGCTCTGACCCTCCCTCCAGTACGATGTTACTCCCTTGACCCTGCTGACATACATGGAGGTCCAGAAGAAGGCCGAAGTGGGGGAGAGGATGCACTCTCTATGAGGTGTTACATGAGAGGGGATCCAGCTAGGATCATCGAAGGAGAAGGTTGTCAGCACCAGACTACTAGTATCAGGACCCTCTCGGTTCCGACGAGCAAGGAGTAGGGAACATCAGTTTCAGTTCCGGTCCCCCGGTCCTCTCCCTTTCGCTTTAGGCCCAGGGTCGAGGGGCTTTGTCTGTGGGAGCCATGGACATCTCCGGAATCAGTTCTTGGTCCAAGTTCAGTATGTCAGTGGTGGACATGCTCAGCACCCGCCTCAGTAGCAGCTTCCAGCTAGGACCTTCCAGTAACAGGGGCAACGAGATCCCGCTCCTCCGAGGGCAAACGTTGTAGGGGGAGGCCAACCTCAGGGCGCTCTTCAGGGACCCCGACCAGGGCGTGGTCGGTGAGGTGGACGACAGCCGAGAGGCAGAGGAGCTGGGCGTGGGCAGTTGCACGCTGCGGAGGCAGTAGTCCACGCAGGACCGGAGGTCGTTCAAGGTACGATCAGTTTGGTTAGTACCCTTGCTTATTATTTGTTTGATACCAGAGCTTTTGTAACACCCTGAGCTTCCACGATACGCTTCTCATTCAATAATGAAATAGCTTGCATTGTACGCAAATTCGAGTTCTAAAACACCGCGACTAATCAAAGTAGACGTTATGAATAGTAATAACCACTTTTTAAAATTATAGAAATTTTATATTTCAAAATGGACTTCATTTTTGGATTCGGAATATCGAAATTAGCTTATGTTGAATTTTTTGTATTTTTCTAAGAACTTCTAATTTTTTATGAATAGTAAAAAATACTTAAAAACAACTTTTTTAGTCAAAATAATTTATAGTGATAAATTATACTATTTAGTCGTTTTAAATTATAATTAGAATATATTTTTACCATTTTATCCAATGGTGTTCATTAGAATTAATTTAACATTGAAATTGGACATAAACAATTGCCAATATTTTGATATAAATTGTTTCTAAAAAACACGCTATTTGTTGTGACAGTGGGAATTTATTATAAAATTAATTAATGAAACTTAAATGTTCGGAATTTTTTAAAATAGACATCATTTTTGAATTCGGAATATCAATTATAGCTTATGGTGAAATTTTGGCATTGTTCTGAAAAACTTCAATTTTTGATGAATAGTGAAACCACTAAGTGGTAGTTAAATAACTGATTTTTCGTTTAAATGAAATATTACCACTTAGGTGATTTGATTTTCAAAAATCTGACATACATGGTTGTCATTAAGAAGTAAAATGTGGTTCAATGAGATTAAAATAATTTTTGGTGAATAGTAACTTTTAAGTTCTTAATCGCGATTAGAGGTAATTTGTGTAGTTTAAGGTAAAAATAATGTTTTAATAATATGAGATGAGCTTGAAACATGTCCTAATCTCATTGGATGTGCCATGGACAACCAAGAAAATCCATGGGTCATCTTGGGGACGCCATGGAGCCACTATAGTTGGAAAATGACATAAATACCTTTTATTTAATGTTAAAGTAAAAAAATGACACAAACATAAAATGTTTTACTAAAACAATTTTTAAATGGGGTTATAAAAGTCATATTTTTGACTATAAATAGTCATTGGAAAGCTAAAAATCTTTCCTACATCATAGTATTTTTTTTAAATTTTAGACATTAAATAAATTAAATTATTCATGACATCATTATGATGCAGCGATGACCTCATTATTTAACGATTTTAATAAAATGAAAAGATAATGTACAATCCAAGGCTTACACTTTTCCAAAGACTATTGGATGGGTATATTTCGAACCCTTATCACCTTATCCACGAATTATATAAGTGTGGGACCTTTAGAATCCAAAAATAATTGTATAATAATGTAAAATTTCCTTACATTCCAAGAGTGCCCCTCCTCTCCACTTATAAAAGGCCCCCACCTCTACCACCGCATTCACACTTTCAAGCCATTTGGCTCAGAAAACCTCTTCTTTAATACTCTCCAAACATGCCCCTCTTACTCCTAAAATCCTCACCTTGGGATGAACTCTTCCCAAGGAATCCTTTGGCTCAAATCAAAAAGAGTTACCCGATTTTAAGGTAATGTCTTCTCTAATGTTGTTTTGTTTTATTTTTCTTCTCCAACCCCCTAAACAATTTTAATTCATTTCTTTTGTAACAACACCAGTATCCTCAGTATACTAGGATGTTGTTATATGAAGGATTTGAGGTACACATACACACACCTACATCTAATGGTTAAAGAACATATGGTTTCTGTGGATGGCGAATTTCTGCCTCACGAAACGATGACTGTTCAACACTCATAAAACACCTTCAAAGGTGGCCATTAATATGCCACTCTATTTATAAATGATATATAATATGTTTATGTTTTACTTAAGGTTCTGTATTTTCATTTATTGCAAACCTTTATTATTTCCATTATGGGTAAACGTGATATTTTCATTTTAGGAAGTGCAGACTACCGCCCCCTCAAAGTGATTTGAATCGTTAATACCATATGGGGGATGTATAAAGGATGGAGTAAATGATATTATATATTATGTTATACTTGAATTATAATATACCTTTATATCATTATGATTTCATTGAATACTAAATAGAAATGAAAGTAGCGTTCATGCATACGTACGGCTTACCGTCTCCATGAATGATGCATTTAATTTCTTAACTCTAAACGTTATGGAATATTATAAATGCATGTATATACTGGATATATATGAGATATATGATATCTATATCATGAATATAATTCTGGATATAATGGATATATCACCACATGAACAACTTGTAATTATAAGAATTTTATTTTTGACTCAAGTACCTAAGATCGACAAAATGACCGTTATAAACTTTAATAATTACCTAATGTTCATAACATGGTAATAAGGGATATAAAAGGAATAATGAACATGAAAAAGGTTCTTATGTAAATAGAAATTAACTCTACTTTATTATTCAGGAGGTTAAAGAACGGTCGAGTCAGGACAAGATGAAAGGTAAGGGAACTTCTTAACCCAATTTCCATTCTTTGGGTTAATCTCCTACATTCAAATTACGTCATGATATTATTATGTCCTATCTTGTAGTTGTACTTTCTTTATGTTTAATTATAGTGAATACAAATAATAGATCTATTTTATTTAAAAAATTATCTTTGTAAAGGACTTCGTCTCAACCTCCTTTCATTGAGGCATATTTGGTTTTATGCACAACTTTTTTTATACGGTGTATAAACCCCTTTGACTTTTACGTTTATTCAAAAGGAATCTTTTTATACGAAGCATTTACTAAATGACAAAAGGGAATGTTTTTTTTGTACGTATGCGGCGACAACGACTTCTCCGCCTCCGTGACCATTATTTGAGTTTCGGCTTCCTTTACAAGCCATACCTTTTTTTAAAAGAAAAATAAATACCATGTTTTACCTTTCTTTTATTTTGGTATTGAAAATGGTTTTGAAAGTGTTTTTATTATATCAATGTGTTGTATTGATATCTTGTGATTGAAATGTGGAAATTTTATGTTTCCTTTATGCGTGTTTTATGTGATACGATTATGATATGGTTTATGATATGTTAAAACCTATTCATATGAGGAATGCATTGGACTTAATAAGTGACGGGTGGAGCCCGCTATAGCTCCTCGATGTATCGGTAGGTATCATGAGACAAACTAGTGTCTTGGCACGAGGCCTTGACAAAATCTTATTTGTGGTCTTGGCACGAGGCCATGGCTACGTGGTTATGATAGTCTGGCATTATGCATTCCATCATTATGAAAGTGGTTAATGATATTTCATGTGATTATTTGACTAGTATAATATCCATGTGAGTAAGTAAATGGAATTATTTCATTTTACTTTTGCCTACTATGATAATTTTCATGTTTAAAAGGCTTTTGTTTTAGTTATACATTGCCTTAAATGATAATGTTTATTTATGAAAGCTTCTGCTATGTTGTTATCCTTACTGAGCATCTGAGCTCACCCCTTTCAATGTTTTAATATTTTCCAGGATGTGAAGAAGTATTTTATGAATGACCTGCAGGGATAGTCAGAAGAGGATATGAGTGTGGACTATGAATACTTTGTTATTGTAGTTTTTACTTTATGATGTAATGTAACATTTATGAATGTATCTAGTGTTTACAAGGCTACTAAACTAATCGGTCTTTCGAGACTTGATCTTTTGTGATCATGCCAATGTTACAAAGTAATGCACCGACTCTGGGTAGCTGGGGTCGGGGTGTTACAGTTGGAATCAGAGGCAGTTTAGTACTAACCTTGGAAGCTAGATTTAGATAAACTCTGATTCGAGCACATAGCCCGAAGATAGACTTTGAGGATTAGTATAGAAGAACTTCCTAGAATTTTGGTATTGTAGAGATGTTGTGAGTTTTCCGAGCAATACATCCCTGTCTGGATACGAGCAGGTAGAGGCGGCTCTGGCACAGATGTACCTAGGGGTAAAACTCAAAAACACCACTTTGAGCTAGACTCGAACGGGAACTGGTGCACGACAACGGGCCTTGCTGCACTCTTGGTTACGACACTCCCGGGGGATATGCTTAGGAAAATTTACATTTTCATTACAAACCACTATGAACGGTTATGAGTATATACTTCCTCAATGAATTTTTTGTTATGATTATGGATTATATCCATAAATAGTTCAATTAGTGTTAAGTGTTTTACAAGTATAGAATTATGTATTTTGATTCATAATCTAATCTAGTTTATGCCATTGTCTAGAAATGGTGCCTAGTGGAAGGAATGAAAACTGTTTCAATGCACGCACTCCGTGTAGGGATTTCCATCCTGCTCAAGATAATTATTGTGGATCTGGAGATACAACTGGTGTTGATCAACTTATTACCATACTGGGATAACTCACTCAGGTTATGAATAATAACCTTACTCGTATGGAGGACCCTGATCCGCAACGTGGAGGATCAATGTTAGACCGCTTCATGAGGCAGCAACTGCCAACATTTAATGGGGGTACAAATCCATTAGTAGCCGATCAATGGATAAACTCCTTAGAGAAAATATTCCATGCCTTGGGGAGTAGCGAAAGGGAGAAGGTTATCATGGCAGTTTACCGCCTCACTGGAGATGCCGATCAATGGTGGTAATTGATTCAAAATACAAAGGAAGATGAAGAAGTATCAAGTATGGAATGGAGAGAGTTCAAAGATCTTTTCTTAGAAAAATACTTTCCACATGACCATCGAGCAGATATGGAAAGGCAATTTCTGAGTCTGAGGAAGAAGGAGGATGCGAATGTCGTAAAGTATGACGCTAACTTTACAAGGTTAGCGAGGCATACTGTAGATTATATACGTAACCCAAGAAGTAAGATTGATCGTTTCTTTGATGGGTTAAAACCATTTCTCCATCGAGCTTCAGTATAACAATCCTTCTCATCGTACGAAGATATTGTCTCGTGTGCTATCAAGACAGAAAAGGAATTCTCTAAGTCTTGTGACAACAAAGTAAAGTAAGAGAAGAAGAGAATGGTGGAACAAGAGATAGATAAAGGGAAAAAGGGAAAGAAGGATTTTCCAGTATGTGACAATTGTGGGAACAATCACCCTGGTACTTGCCTAAAAGGAATGGGAGTTTGTTATAAATCTGGAGACAAAGGTCACCAGGCGCGTGATTGCAAAGGAAAGAAAGAGGCTATCAATGTTGAATGCTACAATTGTAGAGAAATGGGGCATTATGCAAATGAATGTCCTAATCTTCAGGGAAACTTACCTCAGAAAAGGCCAAGGGATCAAGGCCAATCTTATGCTGTGACTACAGTTGAAGCGGAATAATCAATATATTGGTGCTTTTAGACTCAAGGATTATATTCTGGTTATAAAAATAATGTGATATATATATAAGGATTGTACTACAGTACTTGTTGATTTCATTAAGGTTTTAATATGATGAAGGTAATCATATTTTTGTATGTGACAATAAGAGAAACTTTACCTTGTTTGAGGAATCTGATGATACAATTGATTTTGGAATTTAGAGACCTTTTAGAGAAAGTCTGGACAGAGGTATTTTGGATAAATATAAAGGATGGAGTGGATTAAGTTGATCTTTGGATAGTATTGTTTAAGGTTAAAAAATTTATGAAGATTATTTTTGGAATATTATAATACTATAGTTTTAGGAAATGGACAACCTGCAGGGTGGGGCATAACCTGTCGCGTCAGACAAAGCTGGAGGAATCGAACCCACAACCATAGTGGGACATGCCTTTATTTCCTACCACTAGCCTACAGGAAGTCCCTGGTTATTACAAAATAATTTTACTAATATAAATGGTATGTGTTAACATTTGGAACCTTATACAATTAGGATAAGTATAATATTTTTGAGTTCTATTATCTTTTTGAGTGAAAGATGAGTTGAAGGTTGAAACTCTAATTGTTAAGAATAAATATATATATAACTATCTCTTATTCAATGAATAAGTTAATTCTTAAAATTTAGTAAAGGGATATAAAAACAAAAAAATGTGTTATCCTAATACCTTATGTCTTGTTGAACTGATGATATTTTAAATCAACACAGATTGAAGGCTTTGAGGCCCTCAATTTGACAGTTGATTGTGATTGATGACCTCAATCAATCCCTTCAAATATTTACATTTTTCCTCCAATTATATGTCTCTAATTGCCACCAATGTTCTCCTAATCGATATCCTAATTGGGTGGTGACTTTTTCATTTCCCTTTCCCTCTTATTAAGGCTAAATTTTATTAACCTTATTTCTGATGTGGGTTTTCCACAAAGGTATTTTCTCTTTTCAACCTTTTATTTTCAAAGAAAAATTTCCATATTTCGAGGACGCAATTTATTGAAGGAGGGGAGAATGTAACACCCTGAGCTTCCATGATACACTTCTCATTCAATAATGCAATAGCTTGTATTGTACGCAACTTCGAGTTCTAAAACACCGCGACTAATCAAAGTAGCCGTTATGAATAGTAATTACCACTTTTTAAAATTATATAAATTTAATATTTCAAAATGGACTTAATTTTTGGATTCGGAATATCGAAATTAGCCTACGTTGAATTTTTGGTATTTATCTGAGAACTTCTAATTTTTTATGAATAGTGAAAAATACTTAAAAGAACATTTTTAGTCAAAATAATTTATAGTGATAAATAATACTATTTAGTGGTTTTAAAGTATAATTAGAATATTTTTTTTACCATTTTATCCAATGGTGGTCATTAGAATTAATTTAACATTGAAATTGGATATAAACAATTGCCATTCTTTTGAAATAAGTTGTTTCTTAAAAACACGCGATTTGTTGTGACAGCGAGAATTAATTATAAAATTAATTAATGAAACTTATATGTTTAGAATTTTGTAAAATATACATCATTTTTGAATTCAGAATATCAATTATATCTTAGGGTGAAATTTTGGCATTGTTCTGAAAAACTTCAATTTTTGATGAATAGTGAAACCACTAAGTGGTAGTTAAATAACTGATTTTTCGTTTAAATGAAATATTACCACTTCTGTGATTTGATTTTCAAAACTCTGACATACATGGTTGTCATTAAGAAGTAAAATGTGGTTCAATGAGATTAAAATAATTTTTGGTAAATAGTAACTTTTAAGTTCTTAATCGCGATGAGAGGTAATTAGTGTAGTTTAAGGTAAAAATAATGTTTTAATAATATGAGATGAGCTTGAAACATGTCCTACCCTCATTGGATGTGCCATGGCCGACCAAGACAATCCATGGGTCAACATGAGGACCCCATGGAGCCACTTTAGTTGGAAAATGACATAAATACCTTTTATTTAATGTTAAAGTAAAACAAATGGCACAAACATAAAATGTTTTACTAAAAAAAATTTTACATGGGGTTATACAAGTCATATTTTTTACTATAAATAGTCATTGTAAAGCTAAAAATATTTCCTACATCATAGTATTTTTTTAATTTTAAGAAATTAAATAATTTAAATTATTTATGACATCATTATGATGCAGCGATGACCTCATTATTTAACGATTTTAATAAAATGAAAAAGATAATGTACAATCCAAGTCATACACTTGTCCAAAGACTATTGGATGGATATATTCCGAACCCTTATCACCATATCCACGAATTAAATAAGTGTGGGACCTTTAGAATCCGAAAGGCATTGTATAATAATGTAAAATTTCCTTACTTTGCAAGAGTGCCCCTCCTCTCCACTTATAAAAGGCCCCCACCTCTACCACCTCATTCACACTTTCAAGACATTTAGCTCGGCCAACCTCTTCCCAAATACTCTCCCAACATCCCCCTCTTACTCCTAAATGCCTCACTTTGGGCAGAACTCATCTCAAGGAAGCCTATGGCTCAAATCAAAAAGAGTTACCCGATTTTAAGGTAATGTCTCCTCTAATGTTGTTTTGTTTTATTTTTCTTCTCCAACCCCCTAAACATGTTTTATTAATTTGTTTTGTAACAAAACCAGTATCCTAAATATACTAGGATTTTGGTATAATAAGGATTAGAGCTACACATACACACACCTACATCTAATGGTTAAAGAACATACGGTTTCTGTGGATGGCGAATTTCTGCCTCACGAAACGATGACTGTTCAACACTCATAAAACACCTTCAAAGGTGGCCATTAAGATGTCACTATAATTATAAATGATATATAATATTTTTCTGTTTTACATAAGGTTCTATATTTTTCATTTATTTCATACCATTATTATTTCCATTATGGGTAAATGTGATATTTTCATTTTAGGAAGTGCGGACTACCACCCCCTCAAAGTGATTAGAATCGTTAATACCATATGTGGGATGTATAAAGGATTTAGTAAATGATATTATATATGATGTTATACTGGAATTATAATATACGTTTATATCATTATGATTTCATTAAATACGAAATAGAAATTAAAGTAGCGTTCATGCGTACGTACAGCTTACCGTCTCCATGAATGGTGCATTTCATTTCTTACCTCTAAACGTTATGGAATATTATAAATGCATGTATATACTAGATATATATGAGATATATGATATCTATATCATGATTATAATTCTGGATATAATGGATATATCACCACATGAACAACTTTTAATTATAAGAATTTTATTTTTGACTTAAGTACCTAAGATCGAAAAAATGTCCGTTATAAACTTTAATTATTACATAATGTTCATAACATGGTAATAAGGGATATAAAACGAATAATGAAAATGAAAAAGGTTCTTAAGTAAATAGAAATTAACTCTAGTTTATTATTCAGGAGGTTAAAGAACGGTCGATTAAGGACAAGACGCAAGGTAAGGGAACTTCTTAACCCAATTTCCATTCTTTGGGTTAATCTCCTACTTTCAAATTACATCATCATATTATTATGTCCTATCTTGTAGTTGTACTTTCTTTATGTGTAATTATAGTGAATACACATAATAGATCTATTTTATTTAAAAAATTATCTTTGTAAAGGACTTCTTCTCAACCTCCTTTCATTGAGGCATATTTAGTTTTATACACAACTTTCTTTTATACGGTGTATAAACCCCTTTGAATTTTACGTTTATTCAAAAGGAATCTTTTTTATACGAAGCATTAACTAAACGACAAAAGGGAATGTTTTTGTCGTATGTATGTGGTGACAATGACTTCTCCGCCGCTGTGACCATTATTTGAGTTTCGGCTTCCTTTACAAGCCATAACTTTTTTTAAAAGAAAAATAAATACCATGTTTTACCTTTCTTTTATTTTGGTATTGAAAATGGTTTTGAAAGTGTTTTTAATATATCAATGTGTTGTATTGATATCTTGTGATTAAAATGTGGAAATTTTATGTTTTCTTTATGCATGTTTTATGTGATACAATTATGTTATGGTTTATGATATGTTTAAACCTATTAATAAGAGGAATGCATTGGACTTAATAAGTGACTGGTGGAGCTCGCTATAGCTCCTCGATGCATCGGTAGGTCTCATGAGACAAACTAGTGTCTTGGTACGGGGCCTTGACAAAATCTTATTTGTGGTTATGGCACGAGGCCTTGGCTCTGTGGTTATGATAGTCTGGCATTATGCATTCCATCATTATGAAAGTGGTTAATGATATTTCATCTGATTATTCGACTAGTAGAATATCCATGTGAGTAAGTAAATGGCATTATTTCATTTTACTTTTTCCATATTATGCTAAAGTTCAAGTTTAAAAGGCTTTTGTTTTAGTTATACATTTCCTAAAATGTTAATGTTTATTTATGAAAGCTTTCGCTATGTTGTTATCCTTACTGAGCATCTGAGCTCACCCCTTTCAATGTTTTAATATTTTCCAGGATGTGAAGAAGTATTTTATGAATGACCTGCAGGGATAGTCAGAAGAGGATATGAGTGTGGACTATGAAGACTTTGTTATTGTAGTTTTTACTTTATGATGTAATGTAACATTTATGAATGTATCTAGTGTTTACAAGGATACTAAACAAATCGGTCTTTCGAGACTTGATCTTTTGTGATCATGCCAATGTTACAAAGTAATGCACCGACTCTGGGTAGTTGGGGTCGGGGCGTTACAGCTTCAAACTCCTTTGTTTCACCTAGTCTAGCCCGTGCTTTGGGTCTAGATGCCGAGAGAATTCCGATTCCCATGGTGTTGAGCACACCAGTCGGAAGTCAGACCAACATGTCATATGTTTGTAGAGGTTGCAGACTGATGATAGGGCCACATCAGTCAGTCAGGGATCTGCTACTGCTACAGAGACAGCCATATGATGTTATCCTAGGCATCGACTGGTTGTTCCCTGTGTGTTCCGTCATCGACTGCTTCCAAGGAATGGTTGTGTTCTCAGGCTTGGGCGGCCGTCGTGTTAATTTCACCGATGAGCGGATCAGTCAGAAGGGTAGCAGGCGAGAGGAACCCATCATCTCCTTGTTATCCTAGCTGTTAGTAGAGTTAGTGGATGCTGAGATGGTAGATGTTCCAGGAATCGTCAGCGAGTTTATGGACGTCTCTCTTGAGTAGGTAACGACTCTACCCCCTCGACGTGAAATCAAGTTTGGGATAGACTTGTTGCCTGGTGCTCGTCCGATTTCGATGGATCCTTATTGAATGGAACCTTCAGAGCTACAGGAGTTGCGGATTAAGATTGATGATCTGATGAAGAGGGGTTATGTTCGACCAAGTGCATCATCATGGGGTGCTCTTGTCTTTTTCGCAAAGAAGGCAGATGGTGGTCTCAGGTTTTTCATAGAATACAGGAGGCTGAATCAGGTAATGATCATGAATCACTACCCTCTTCAAAGGAGAGACGATCTATTCGACCAGCTGAAAGGTGAAAGTTGGTTCTTGAAGATCTCCCTATGGTCTGGGTATCACCAGTTGAGGGTGAAAGAGGGAGACATCCCGAAAATGTCCTTCAGGTGCAGATATGGAAACTTCAAGTTCGTAGTCATGCCTTTCGGTGTTACAGACGCCACGACTATGTTTATGGGGCTTATGAACTCAATCTTCCGAAAGTAACTGGATCGGTTCATAGTTGTGTTCATTGACGATATCCTGATCTATTCAAGGTCAGATGAGGACAACACGGAGAACCTGAGGACAGTTTTGGAGGTCCTCCGACAGCACCAACTCTATGGGAAGTTGTTGAAATGGAAGTTTTGGATGCAAGAAGTACACTTTCTTGGCCATGTAGTGTCTGAACAGGGGGTAGCGGTTGACCCATCAAAGGTTGAAGAGTTGTTTCTTGGGTAGCACCCAAGAATGTGGTAGAGGTTCATAGTTTCCTCGGGCTGGCAGGTTACTACTGGAGGCTCATACCCAACTTCTCCCATGTTGCAGCCTCTTTGATATCCTTGACCAAGAAGGATCAGGTTTTCGTGTGGAGTGGGCAGTGCGAGGCAGGCTTCAGCTATCTGAAGGAGAAGCTTGTTAGTGCCCCAGTGCTATGACTACCAGAAGAAGGGGCGGAGTATGAGGTGTTCTGTGATAATTTAGGGAAAGGCCTTATATTTGTGTTGATGCAGCACCAAGGGGTGATCTCTTATGGGTCTAGGATGCTACGACCTCATGAGCATAATTACGCCACCCACGACCTGGAGCTTGCAGCGGTCGTTTTTGTGCTAATGATATGGTGGCAGAACCTCATCGTAGAACGCTTTGTGGTCTTCATGGATCACAAAAGCATGAGGTATATTTTCTCCCAGTGGGACCTAAACTTGCAGCATCAAAGGTGGGTGGAGTTCCTCCAGGATTACAACATCGAGATTTCCGACACTTCAGGGAATGGGAATGTAGTGGTCAATGCCTTGAGTAGGAGATCACAGAAGGATGAGGCCCGAGAGTCAGCAGATGTCTGGAAGGTGACGGAGGAGTTGGCAGCCTTGCAACTAGATGCGAGGACAGAAGGTAGTAGAGGTTTCTTATATCAGATGATAGTGCAGTCATCTCTGTTGCAGCAAGTGGTGGAGTCACAGTGGGGAGACCCAGAGTGTAAAGTGATGCATGACCGAGTTGACTAGAGAAATTCTATGGAAAGGGGGATGGAGGATTGTCAGAACTAGATGCTTTTCCGAGGAAAGCTATTTGTTCTAGAGGCGATGCATGGAAAGGTTCTTAGTGAGTTCCACAACTCACCCCTAGCGGTACACCCAGGAGTTTCCAAGATGTACGAGGGTATGAAGAGATAGTTCTGGTGGCCCGGAGTAAAGCGATCAGTGGAAGAGTTTTTGGCCAATTGCCTAGTGTGTCAGCAGGTGAAGGCTGAACACCGAGTTCCAGGCAGCCCGCTGCAGTCTCTAGATGCCCCTGAGTGTAAGTGAGAGGACAAATCGATGGATTTCGTCACAGAACTTCCCAAGGTTCAAGGGGTTATGATTCCATCTGGGTAGTAGTGGACCAGTTGACCAAATCGTCTCACTTCTAGCGATTACGGAGTTGAGTGTAATGGATGCTTTGGCACGATGGTATGTGGATGAGGTAGTGCAGTTTCATGGAGTTCTGAGGTCCATAGAATCGGATAGGGATGCAAGGTTTGCCTCATGATTATGGAACGGATTACAGCGTGCTTTTTGAACCCAACTACATCTTAGCACTGCTTTCCATCCCCATACAAATGGACAGACCGAGCTCACCATCCATAACTTGGAGGATATGGTGCGGGCATGTGTTCTGGACTCAGGAGGTTCATGGGTGAGACACTTACCTTTGATAGAGTTCTCCTACAATAATATATATCACTCCACCATTGGTATGGCCCTGTTTGAAGCCACGTACGGGAGGCCATTCCGCTCACCTGTGTGTTGGACAGAAGTCAGATAGGCGGACATCCTTGGACCAGAGGTGGTGCAGAGCATGACGGAGAAGGTTCAGCTTATAAGGGAAAGGTTGAAGGCGGCCCAGGACCAACAGAAGTCATATGCTGATACCAGGAGGAGGCCCTTGGATTTTGAGGTTGGAGACCACGTGTTCTTGATGGGCTCCCCTCGGCGTGGACAATAGAGGTTTGGCAAGGGGAGTAAGCTTTCTCCCAGGTTCATCGGACCATTCGAAGTGTTGCGGCGGGTCGGCGAAGTGGCTTATGGGGGTAGGCAAGAGAGACCGGTACCCAAACTACTGGTAGGATGCAGCCACTGGTAGACCGAGCTACTGGTGGGCTATGGCTACTGGTAGACCGAGCTACCGGTAGTCCGAGCTACTGTTAGGGGTAAAACTTCACCGAGAAGCCTCAATAACATTCCTAGACTACCCAGAACACCCAACATAAGATTTTTACAAAGTAATGGACCCCCAAAAACACGTTCCATTACATCAGATACATCTCAAACTATTCTCGCCCTCGAGAATCCAAACAACCCATGAAGAAAGAGAGGTTCATAACATCCACCTCGAAAGATACCTCTTAGAGTGATCCTCATTTTTAACTAAAAACACCTCCCTCTAAAGAACCAAGAAAAATTCCATGTCAAACTGCCCCATCATGTGGGTTGGGGAGTCTCTTCACCAATGTCAAGACACTATCCGCTTTGGGCGGCACATACTCGCCCTCACAAGTTCATTCACATCCACCTTAATGCGTCTTTATTAGGGGTAGGATCCTCTCCCTTGGAGTTTGAGGTTGGAGACTACGTGTTCTTGTTGTGGTGGATCATTTTACCATGTTGTCTATGAAATATGTGGGTTTATTTCCTCTCTGAATGTGTGTGAAATGTCTTGGCTATGGGGAGGGGGAGGATCCGACCCCTAATAAAGACGCATTAAGGTGGATGTGAATGAACCTGTGAGGGAAAGTAAGTGCCGCCCAAAGTGGATAGTGTCCTGACATTGGTGAAGAGACTCCCCAACCCACATGATGGGGCAGTTTGACATGGATTTTTTCTTGGTTCTTTAGAGGGAGGTGTTTTTAGTTAAAAATGAGGATCACTCTAAGAGGTATCTTTCGAGGTGGTTGTTCTGAACCTCTCTTTCTTCATGGTTTGTTTGGATTCTCAAGGGAGAGAATAGTTTGAGATGTATCTGATGTAATGGCACATGTTTTTGGGGGTCCATTACTTTGTAAAAATCTTATGTTGGGTGTTATGGGTAGTCTGGGAATGTCATTGAGGCTTCTCGGTGAAGTTTTACCCCTAACAGTAGCTCGGACTACTGGTAGCTCGGTCTACCAGTAGCCGTAGCCCACCAGTAGCTCGGTCTACCGGTGGCTGCATCTTACCAGTAGTTTGGCTACCAGTCTCTCTTGCCTACCCCCATAGGTTTCTAATAGCTCCTAAATTGGGTTTTAAACCCTATTTTGACCCCTTTATGCTTGTTTTAAAGCCTATTAACGCCCATAAAAGGTGTTTAATTAAATTGTTAATATGGCACCCTAGTGTGTGCGTCGGTTTAAACCACCCCCGATGGAGAGGACCCCTTTAATGACGTGTGGGGTCGTGTGGTCAACTGACGACCCCGCTCCTTATGCGGTTTCGCATTCTTATCTCAACCGTCCATGACCCTTATAAACTAAAGTGTTCTCCCAGGGTTTCATTTTGTCGATCACCCTCCCATCGATTCATCTGTTCATCCTTGAGTTCCCAAGGCCTCACCCCTGTAAAACACGCATCTTCTGTTCCTTCCACGTGAAGATAAACTTTGATCGTCGATCAATCAAGTAGGGAATTTCTCATTTGTCTCTCCCTTTTGTGTATCATGCGGGGCGGGCATGCTTTTGATTCTGTATAATTGGATAAAACAATCCTAAATGAAGATAATGAATTTTTTTTTAATGAATGATGGGGGCGGGGTGTGATCGATGATGCTACTTTGTTTTATGATCTACAATGATTAATGATTTCTGAATTTTGTGGGCTTACGCCTACTGAAAACCATTGCTGTTGGTAGTCTTTATCTATGAACTAATGAACTCTTATCTCTGGTGATGTTTGAACAGATTGTATTTTGTTTGTGAACCCTTGCTGGGTAATGGAATTTTGTTAATTACATACATCCAACTAAATAAATTGAAATCACTATGATCAATCCATTATGTGATAACCCTGGTTAAAGCACAACGAAGTTGAAATCATGATGTGTGTTAAATCCTTTAAATCTGAAAATACCGGCATGGTCCTGATTTGTGTTGGTGGTGGTGGTTTGGTTGTTTTTCCTTCATGGGCTGATTGTTGGGTGATGTGGGTGGGGATGGTATCCCCTGTTTTTATGCATCCAGTGGTTGTGAATTTATGGTCAGTTGGTTACCTTGATTATATCATGAATTGGGGTAGAATCCTCTATTATTAAGGAAACATTGGATACTGGATTTTGGGAACATGGGGTAGTATCATGGGGTTTCCTTTGGTTCCAGTACTTCGATGGATCTCACTTATCCCTTTGTTTTTGTGACTTTACAAGAGAACCGTGTGTAAATGTTTAAGTTGATGTTTGACTGTACTCTATCCTTGTCTTGTACTTATGCTTGCTAGTTTCCTAAGTAGGTGAATAAACTTAATTTACATTATTACTGAACATGGAACTAGGATGGGAGAAATGGGTTTTGGTTTGATGCGAGTTGTGACTTGGACACAGGTGCTGGGTGTGTTCTTTAGGTTGGCTGAAGAAAAACCTAGATTTGGGTGAGTGCTTGTTACCTATAAATACTTGTAGTTTTTGTGTTTATAATTTTTGCCCCACCCATGTTGAGAACATAGTGCTGAACACCCCCATTTCATGGGGGAGGGTGTTTTTCCCAACACATATATTAGTGGATGATTATTATCTCCTTTCTGCTCCCTTTCCCGGATATCCCATGTATCTTTGGGCAGGCTATGATGGCCTGAAGTCCATTATTAGCCCAAGAGTCTTCAGGAAGGGTAGTGTGGTGGTTGTCCCAGGGGTGTGCGGGCAGGTGGTTTCCCAAGTATCTTCGGGATGAGGCCCAAATGTCTTTGGGTGTGGCAAGGGATCTTCTAGCCTAGGGGTCTTCGGGTGTGGCGGTTGTTGTTCTGGCCTAGGTGTTTGCAGGAGTGGTTACGTGTGATAGTTGGGGCCCAGGTGTTTGCAGACGGGGTTTGGAAGTGTGACTGTGTGAGGATATGGCCCAGGTTTGTGCGGGCGGGGTGTGGTAGTGGGACTGTGGTGAGAATGGTGAGATTGGTCCGAAGCGTTGGATATCTTCAATAACCAGTGGGAATGTGGCACGGGGTACCCAAACATCGATGTGATATTACTATACATTACATGATTTGTGTTATTTGGGGAGTGTTCCTTGGTGAGGCTTGGGTGGTTAGATTCCTTGCTAGGTCCTGGGTTATCTATTTTCTCACAGGGCATTAGTATGCCTCCTCGCTTGTGCAAAAGAGATTTATGTTTACCCTTGCTGAGAATACTTGTATGCTCACCCAAGGTATATAAATCTTCTTTCAGGATTCCAGTGTAGGATCAAAATAATAATGTAGATGCTCAATATACAAGACGGGGGGAGGTGAATTGTATACTTTAAAAAATTTCTTTAAATAAAAGAACGAGATATGTTTAATAAAGTTAAACTATGAAAATTCACAACACCTCTAACACCCATTGAAAAATTGGAATAAGGAATGAATTTATAAACTTTCTATGTACTTGCTTAAAACTGGTAAGAGATTCCGAAAGTAGGTTCCAGAAATATGGATCAGGAAATTGAAACTTAATTAATGATTCCAATATGAGATTCTACCTTAAAGCTTATAGAATCTAAATGGAACAGAGTACAAGTAAGGAAGTATAAGAAAGTTATACATTCCTTATGATACAATCTGCAGCGGAAATAAACAATTAGGAAAACTACAAGTAACAAGATATAAGTCTTTTAACCCAAAGAGGAGGTGGGTCGTGACACATTGTTCACCTTTAGCTATACAATATCCTAGGTAACCTATTAGGTGACGTAAATTAATTTCTCTTAAGTAGTTTTTATACATTTTAGAACCATTCTTGACCCCTTAGATATAATTTCTCATATAACTCAGGAAATATCCAAACCCAAAACTCCCTCATGTAACCTACATGGTCAAAATATTCTATTTCAAAAAATTTACACTGTTGTCCTTAATAGATTCATTTTTCCCAATCATACCCAAAAAAGACACTATATACATAAAAACATACAATGGATCGTACAAATTCTTGTTTACTAGTCATTCATTATAATAGGTTTCCATCTAAAAAAACCCATTATTTTGACATAGTTTCAACACAAACTCAATTTAATGATTCATATAGTTGACCTCCTTTATATCATGGGGCTACCAACCATGATAGCTTATCCATTGTCATGAAATTACCTAATTTAAGGTATCTTATGATTTTCTATGATATTGATAGCATTTATAGAAACCTATTACCGAATTTTCCTTGTTATATGTTAATAAACTACAAGACAAGTTTTTATTTACTAAAAAGTCATAAAATGAATAACCTTAGACCTTATCATATGACCTTAAATGGAATGAAAATATCTAATAATAGGAAATTTACCTGCATGTTTTTCCTTCATACTATGATATGATTATAAACCTATATTCACTCAAGTATAAAAAATTATTAAATACATTTCAAAATTATCATTACACATTGGGAGTTTTTAATCATCCAAATGACATAAGTAAGAATATGTTTTTAAAGGAAATTAGAGCATCATATAAAATTCCACCTCATTATAAATACTTTTCTTCCATTATTGAATAAAACTACAATGTAACTTTAATTTCATCCACAGAGTCTTTAAACACCATTATAAACTAATTATCCATCATCAATACAATAAAACACCATGTAAAACCACATGTCTTATTGAGAGACCATAACTCCTGGTGTATGTAATTCAAAGTCCTAGATGGCATAATACACCAACAAAATACTAAATACATCATATGTGATGTTAAACCAAAAAATAAACTAGTTTTATATATAGAGTAAAAAAAATCTACAATAAAACAAAATAAATCCAGAGAAATGTTAAATCCAAGAATAACCCAATTAGTTTTCTTAAAGAGAAATAAACCTTAGTATAAAACCTTATGTGTAACTATTTAATTATAACCTATTTCATACTATGTTTTATAACCTCTTATGTTGAATTACTCTTTATATGAACCTATTATATGGATTTAAACAATATCACATGGACACCTCCTCCTATAATAAAAAAATCCTAACTTATATCTTCAAAATAAGATAATTTTATTCATAAAAAATACCTCATAAATGTATAATAATTATTTTATAAGTTTCATCATTGTATTCATCCTTATAAGGTGCAATACATTGAAAAACACACTATTATTGTTACCTATAAGCATTTATTGATCATGAATTAAATATATAAGAGAGTACCAATCTAAACAATAAGATACATTACAGGTAATATCAACCAAAAAAACATTTACATTTTTCATGTACACCCCTATTATCCCCTGATATAATTCCATTATTATAGTATTTGGAATATACGAAACATAGAGGGGTAAAAATAATGAAATTTTATTAATATCAAATGAACTAGAAAAATATGTATCTAGGGGTTACATTAAGACACAATGATACCCCTATAACTCATTAAATTATTATTTTGGTGGTTTAACAATACACCTTAATAGAATGGAACTACAATTAAAATCCCCCGAGTAGATGATGGATAAAACCCCACCATCAATCCTAAAATTATGACCCTAGCCTCAATAGTAGTGGAGAATCACAAAAGCATTATATTGAACAATTATTATTATAATAAGAAACAAATAATGTTATGCAATGCCCATTTTCAATAATAAATATAACACACATCATAATAATATATCTATTATATAGAACCACATTTTAAAACCCAATTTTGACACACCATACTCATCATAGTCATCCTGAACAAAACACATTATGATAACCAACATTTTTCAATAATCTTGAATCCCATTGGCCAAAATTATTATATTCAGCCTTGATAATAATTTCGTCAGGATAAACCTATAATATGTAGATATCTAAATATCCAAACCATATTAACAATCTTAGGAACCTAAACTATCCTCCAATTAGTCATTAATTATATGAAATTCACTTTTAGGTGATTTTAGTTCTCATAAGCCTCGTTCCAACAACCTTCCATACTCTAATCAAGTGAATGAACACATTATATAACCACAAATAAACATACTCTTAGGTAGTACATTCATTAATACTATACAAGAATCACCTGGATTTCATATCTGTATGCTTCCTTAATATACCACTAGTCATTCAAATATAAATATTTAGAGCCCATGAAATTCTATATTCCCACTTTTATCCTATTAGTACAACTATGTACCCCCATGATGAGGTATTTCTAAAATGAAACACTAAAAAATGTCTATTTTAATCCTAGTAGGATATTTAAGGTTATTTTCATATAAAACCATTCATATATCTTTCCTAGTGAGTTTAACTATCTAAATACGAATATCACATATTTACTATGCGATATATAAGAAAAATACATTAGATATACTCATTACTAAATGAAATACCCATAGAAATCCCTTCTACTTAACCCAACATGGATAATCCTTGGACACATAATATTTATTTTATGGTAAATATCCTCCTAGGTCTATATAACATAGTTAGTGGAAGTTCCCACTGTTGGAATGGTATTTATACAATCTTAAAATCAATTAAACTTATATTGATCATATTTTCCACTTATAAGAGACTTTTTCTAATTGAGAATTGAAATTCACACTATTGTTGTCTATATTTAGGTTTTTATAACCCAAACATCCCAAATAATACACTAATCAAAAAAAACACATGTGAAATATTTCTTATTTTAAAAGGGGACACCATCATTATTGTTATCAACATTATAACTTTTAGTATTTCTAATATATTTAGTTTTTTTAATTTTAAAATAAAAAATCAGATAAAAATGTTGAAACTAAGGGTTTATACATGAATAACAATGGGATAAAAGAAATGGTGAAATTGTGAGTTGGATTATCATAACCATGTAGATGAATCCCAATTTTTATAAATAGATTGAATATTAAGAGCTAGAGATAGAATCAATACCAGAGATAAGGTTAAGGTAGAGGGGAAGAATAATTAGGGAGGGGTGGCAAGTATTGTACACCATTTGTCTTCTGGTCATGCTTACTATTTTTCAATCCTTTGATTATAATTACTATAAAAATAAAACCTCACATGGGGTTATTTTTACCCATTCAATAACTCTATAATATCATTTTTATCAACTAATAATACTATAAAGTAAACATTAAAATATAAATTTCTTTTCAAAATTTTACAAATCTATAATTCCAATGTAATTTCAAATGATTCATTATTCGAATAACTCATAACAACATGATTTGTCACACTAGATACATTAAATAATATCATGAAAAAACAATTGACAAATCATTAAAAATTTATCCTAACATTGAAAAACTCATATATTAAATTCTTTACACATTACTAAATAATTTAATATTTATTCTACATCATATTTTCAATTTTCATTCCCTATATTTTGTAATGAAATTTTCTAAATGTGATATTAATAAATGTTTTTATTGACAAAAAAACAAATATTATATTTATTTTCATGAGGTGGTATAAATATTACTTTAAAAAGATTAAATATAATCCATTAAATTATATTAATATTAAAACCATTGATAGTAAATATTATACATGAAATCATTTGAAATATATAATATATATATTTAGAATATGTTTCCCTTTAAAAAAATATGCATAAGAGAAACATATATATTTAGCATATGGATTCTTATAAGATATCTAAATAAAACCATGTTCTCTAAAATAAATGATTAATTATAAAAATAATGCAATTACATTGAATAGTGATATTTTGATAAAAAAATTTTATTAATTTTTGATATTTTTAATGAATCTTTATTCACTAGTTTGGATGAATTATTTATTGAAAAACTCTTTATTAGGATTATATTTTTTGAATTTATCCAGAGTCTATGAATTGAGAATAAAGGAATGATTCATTTATCTCACATGATTATGTTAGAAAACTACATTTTAACTTTAATTTTATATCTATTATCCACACATCCTATTTTTATCATTCATAGAAACAATGAGATATGGGGTTTATATCCTTGATCCCTTTACAGAATAATCTATTTAGTGAACTTTAATGCCTATCAAATGGTCATTGTGAATATAATTATTATAATGAACTGAAAAAATAATATAAATGAGACTCTCTAGAAAAAAAGTTTCCTCTTATAACATGAACAATGAATTAACTTAACTATTGTTTAGAAATAACTACTCTACAAAACTACATTCAAATTTATCATTTGAAAATCATCAATCATTAATTTTAATTTTACCACATACTCAGTCAAAATTATAACAATATCTATATGTAAAATATATATTAATATTTTCTTTAATCATATAATATTTTTCAAATGGTTGTTCAATGTTAATGTAGTGTATTTCTTTCTATTGTTATATTTTTTATTCAAATTAGTCCCATTTTTTAATGATCATAATTTTTATCCATTAATTTTTATTAATTTAATGTAGTCTGTCATAAGAAAAATTAACCAATTAGGGAATCAGAAAATTATAATCAATTCACCAAAAATATAATTCCACATATTAATTTAAAGAAAATTTTACTATTTCATTAATATTAATATAGTTGTTTCAACTAGAAATCAGTTATTATATACCCAATATTTGTGTACCATTATTAAACATATTATACTAATAAATGGATAATGAAATGTTAAATTAGAAAAAATTAAATTCTATTTATATTTTTCATAATATTTAAAATTAAATGTTCTAAGATTTTATTTTTTAATGGGCTTATTGGATATTCAATTTTAAGCTCCATTACTATCTCTTTACTTTTTTTTCTTATATGTTTCTCATGTGATCAATTATTCCCAAAGACCCAATATTTAATCTAAATGTAATTTTAAAATATTTTATACTCAATATAACTAAAAATGGACTTCTTATAGATCATGTATAATGAAATATTAAATTATGGTCATTTTTCTCTCAAATATACTCTCAAATAGATGTAATTTTGTAAATTAATCACTAAAATAGTGTTTTGGTAACACCTCACATATCAATGTAATTTTTTATTGAAAAACAAAATATATTGTGAAAATTATACTCATTATTATCAAATAAATTATATTTATCCACTGAATCCCTAAACAAGAGTTTAGAAATAATTATTCACATCTGAAAATTTTCTTTGTAGTATATTTACATTTCTACATTAACTTGTGATAATAACACTTCGTCATTTAAATGTTTTTCTAAAATAAAATAGTTCATTAGGGGTTGGAATAGAAAATAATAAAAAAATATAATTTCTAATAAATAAAAATTATATACTGTATTTAAAAATTTAAATATTTACATAAAAATTTATACTGAATCAAAATTCATGAATCTCAATAAGTTTTTTATCAAAACATTAAACTAAATTTTATAGATTATAAATAAATAAAACTACTTAATATTCAAATATTAATTATAAATCTAAAAAACATTGTGATAAAAATATTATCAAAAATTAGAAATTAAAAATAATTTATAGTAACAAAATAATGTTAATATTATATAGAACATGTACTATATATCATAAAAACCCATATATTATTATGAATTAAATATGTTGAAAAAAATAAAATTAATAAAATTATATTATTTTAATCATCATAAAATCAAGAAAATATTTCTCTTTTCTTAGATTTATGTCTAACATATAATAAAAAATTTTATTAAAAAAATAATTTGCATAAAGTACAAACATATTTATTGAATCTTTTATGGAATTTATGAAATGTGAATACAATAAATAAACTCAAACTTATAAAAAACAATTCTTATTTTGTGTTTTTATATTATGATTACCAAAATCTTCATAATACCAACATCTAAATTTCCATTAATGATTTTAAAAAACATGAATACATTATTATTTTATTTAACATAACAATTTTACATTTCAGTAAAGTATGGAAGAAAAAAACAGAATCATTTGCTTCATCATCCTTATTTATAAAATTATTTAGTGTAATAGATATTTTTCTAAGAATGTAAATACAATTTTATATTATAATTTTGATCAATGAAATTTCAAGACATTATAAATAAATATTACAATTAAACCTATATAAGAACAAGGAAATTAAAAACTTTGTCACTTTGATGTGAACACAAAGAAGAACTCAAATAAATAATAGTAGTAATTCAATCAACTTTGAGATCACAATTATGTAACTGGTATAATATTTTTATTCTTATTTATAAAAAATAATCCCCCAAACTCTTATCCATAATTATAAATAACAAGTTATTAAACAATTTATAATCAAAATTTTATATTTGGAATTTTATGAATACTAATTCAATTGAATAAAGAAACAAGTAATTGATAACTATTAATTGATATATTTCTATAAATTAATTGAATTATCAACATTATAGATACTTACACTAAATATTTTACCCCAAAAATATATTATTCTGTCTTATTCTAGCTTGAATTATAATAAATAAATAAGTTACCTATTTAGATTTATTAAAAAACATCTAAATTATTTTTGAAATAATAATTATGTTACAAATGGATAACTCCAAAACAAAAAAAATATACTCTCGAAATAGAGTTATTGTATTTAATTTTAAATTATTTAATTTAATTTAACATTAAATGTAATTTAAAAATGACATAATAGTGTTATGAGAAATTAGAATTCATAGCATAGATTTAATCACAAATTATAAGTTGATATGAATGTAATTTTTATATTATCACAATCAAATATCAATAATTTCAATAGAAAATTAATATTGTCTTATTTTTCAATTTTAGAAAACATTAATTTTATTTAAAAATAATTATAAAATATATATATTAATCGAAGAACTAACACATATTATAATAATATTAAAATAAAAAATGACATAAAATTAACATATTCTGTACCTTGACATCCATATTTGATAATAATAGCTAAAAATAACCATGAAACTGTCCTTCAAAAATTTAACCATCTAGAAAAAACATAAGTAGATAAAAAATCTAACATCATATCTATCATTATAATGGTAAAGATACTCTTTTGAAATGAAAAATATTTGAATTAAAAAACTATACAAATTTGATTAATAAATTTAAATTAATTTAATTTTAAATATACTATATCAACTCATCAAAGAATGAATAGTAATTCCAAAATAAATTATTTATATTTTCTGTATAAAATAATGAAACTGAATATATTATATTAAAAAAATAATTTATTCATTTTCTTGAAAAAATTACATATAAAATTATTTAATTTAATCTGGATGATCATAAAAAATTCCTTTAATAACATCACTTGGAAAATAATAATAATTGAAAAACATGTACTAATATGAATGTTAATGTTTATTATTAAATTCTTTAGTAAAAAATACCTAGAAAATTTAATGTAAAAATCATTAATCCTAAAATAAATCTAAAAATAATATTTTAAAATAGATTTATTATGGCCCTAATAATATCATCATTAATATTTATCAATTGATTTGTTCCCTTTAGAGAATATTTACATAAAATAATATGAATTATATTAGCACAACCATAAAAAATGAGGCCACCCTTAATAGTGTTATATCCATTTAATTCTAATAAAAATTTATTAATTATGGAGAATATAATTTTTTATAATTTTATCCCCATTGTAATTTTTTGAAATAACAAAAAAAATTTATTAAAAATTTATTTCTTAATTAGAAAAATGAAATTTTAATATTTTTAACAAATTTATAGACATTTAGAGCATAAAATTATTTTTCAAAATAGAAGATATTACAAAAAGACTCACAATTGGTAAAATATTTGATCTATTGATGAATTAAATATTTTTATAATGATCATAATTTTGATAATATGATGTTCATGAATATTAAATTTTATGTTTTTTGGATGTGACTACATTATAATTAATATTTTTCTATACAATGTTTCTTTTTCATATTTCAAATTATTATTCTACAAATAATTAATTTATTTACTTATTAGATCATATCAATAATATTTTTAACATATCAATTCAATGAAATAATTTTAATGATTGTGAAATAGAGATTAAAAATTAATTACGAATAAAAAACGCACATTGTATCTTTTTATACCTTCCAACATTTTTCTTCCAAAGGGTGGAATTTATAAATTTTATTTTAATTTAATTTTATTCAATGACCTAAACAAAATAATATATTACTCTTGTAGTAGGGTCATACAGTTATTACTAGTGAATATAATTACATGTATATATAAAGATCTAATTAAAGTGACTTGTTTCACGGTAATATTTCATTTAAGTGTATTAAAAAATTTCACATAATGTTTCCCCATTGAAATCTTAATTTTAATTAATAGAAATGTATGGGAAGGTGAAACACCAATCCTATTTCAAATGGAGTAGATTTAATTAAAATCAAAAATTGTGTAATCATAGTCTTATCATACATTAACCTCAAAATCCACTCAAAACAAATTATACCTTGAAATATGTAAAACCATTTCTTTTTTTAAAATAGATAAATTTAATAAATACTAATTATTTTAGTGAAAATTATTATGTAGGTGTTCAAAGAATCATATCAATAAATTATGAAAATTATCTATTATAAAACATCGAAAACCCTAAAATTTAAAATACTTCTAATACATATGGAAACCTAATTATATTAACTTTTGAAAATCTCATCATACCTTAATCTATGTTACATGGTAATCCAATCTAAATATCATATACACACCTTAGTTATATGTGAAAATATTGAGCGACCCAACCTCCCATACCATCCTTAAAATCCCAAGAGCCAATAATAGGAGTACACATTACGTAATATGAAGAGTGACAATAATATTTTAAATTATTTGTGTCCCTTAGAATATTATAAGGGTCAATGTGAAATACATAGATTATTAAAATTTTAAAACTTGACGATAAATATTGTGAATGTATAATCCACACTTATTTTAATATCAAATATATCTTGATATAAATTTTAATTAATGCTTAAAAATTATATCTAATTTTGAAAATACATATATTATATAACCCATTCTACCAAAACCTATATAAAATTCCTCCCACTAAATAAAAACACACAATTTTATCATCTAATTTTCCATCATCTAAAATCATGGATGATAAATATTTATATGAAATTTTTTACAGGAATAATCAGGATTAAACTGAAGGATTAATAAATTTTAATAACTTATTAATTCAAAAATAATGGAAAAACCTGAAATAGACGAATTATTTATTGTTCATTCGTGGAGTACCAAATGATTTCCATGAAAAAGGAAATGGTTCCCCAAACATTTAAATTTAATATATATAGTATTCACCTAAACATGAGGTCTCTCTAAACCTCAATCTCAATATCCCATAACTTATTCTAATCCATTAAATTTGAAATGTAAGAATATTTTAAAATTAAATAGACACAGTATTGCCAGTTAAAATACATGTGTAATAGAATTTATATAGTTATATTATCCAATACTTATTACAAATCACTCAAATAAAGAAAAATCATTCCATTTTACTTAAAAAAATAAAACAGCAACCATATTTCCATTTTTAAGGGTTTATATGATCTTAAAATTTTAATTTGAATGAATTTTAACAGTTGCCCTCTACAATTAATTCTCACACACCTTCGAAAATACATTTGAATATATATTTTTACTTACAAAGGATATAAATAATTCACAAAATAAATATATCCATAATATTATCAATTAATATTGAGATTATACATTTTTATAATCATTGGTGACATAAATACCTTGATTGTAATTAAGTGACCTCGATCCATTATTTTTTTTATTGAATTAATTTACCACCAATTATTTAATTTAATGCATTATAATAAAATACATTGTGTACATAAATCTCCTGTATTTAGAAAATTGATGCACTAATTATCCAATTATTCATGCACTAAATATATATATAATAATAATAAATAAATAATAAGTGTACAAAATAAATTTTTTAGTATTAATAAGGGAATAAAGGTTTCTGAAAAATAAATTTTTATCCTTAAATTGCATCATATAGATCTAATTACATTTTCCATCATTGAATCATTCATTGAATAAAATTATGGAATAAACTCTTTTATATTCATTGGTTCCATAATGATATGGACCCAAATGTTTAAGGAAGGTGAAAAGGATACAGTTTAATTTTTATTGTTGTATAGTGGTTGAAAAAGGTCTTCATACTTGAGTATATTTATAGTAAATCAATCACTATTAATAATTCACATTAATATTTTTTTGGAGTTATTATTTAGTTTTGAAAATTATGTAAAATGGGGGATAGACTGTGGATGAAAATATATAACTAAAAGTATGATTCAAATACTAAATGAATGAATTCTATTTAGACATCAATGTTTTGGTGTTATTTTTGTTTACTCAAGTTCCATAATTATTCATTTAATATTTTTTAAATTAAATTTTACAATTTATACCATTATACATGAAGTTACACCTTCTACCTTGATTGTGATATTTATCATTTCTAAATATCTATTCAGCACACCAAATATCATCTCCACTGATATCCAGGGCATGCTAAACACCTCAATCATCAATGTAATACCTTTTATGATTTGAAACTATCATATTCTATTTAATCCATTATGAATCCTTAATTCTATCAGTTGAATAGTTTAACCAAGGGAACAGAGGGAACTATGTTTTGTCATAAAATATTTGTAATTTTGATATTCATTTTGTGGTGTACATTAATTGAACCCATATAATTATCTATCATTCACTACAAAAAAATTAAAACATTAAAAATTTTAATAGAAATAATTTGAAACCCTATGAAACCTACCCCAATGGCAAGAAAAACTTTAGTCACTCACAATAATTTTTGTAATATATCACGCTAAAAAATAAAGAGATAGAGATAGATAAGGAGAGAAATTAATAGGGATGGAATGGAAAGAAGAAAAATATAAAATAATACATGAAATTGAAATTAAATGGAATGGAAATTGAAACTAAAAATAGAAGAAAACCAAAACTATGAGCCTAGTCCTCCGGTTCAACTTCTAGTCCCTACCAATACAGCTGGTTTTATAATCCCCATTTTAAAACATTTTATAGTCTTAAAAATCACCAACCCTATGAATTACTGAGTTACAATAAACCATAGTCATCAATGAGTTATAAGTTCATGGTCTATTATTTTTTTAAAAAAAAATTCTATTTATATGAATTTACATCAAGGTTCACAGTGTGACAAATAATTTCATGTTGTAATGTTTAGTACTCATCCACTGATATATGTTTTCTCGCCAAATTAATTCATGTGACGTTCCACATCATTAATAGTCAATTATCAACGTGAATGATTATTTTCTAATATATATCAATCTATTTTTTCCTAATTATTCAATTCTAATACTTGTATACATCCTTTGGGTATACCATATCAAGAACATATTCTTCCTATGTAGATATTGACCACTATTACCCTTTTATCTCATTTTAAAAAAACATTATTTTATCATATCTAAAATTACAAAAAATATATAAAAACAAAAAATATTAATAAATTTGACCATAATGAAAAAAAATTATTTTAAAATAAGAAAAAATAAAATGGTTCTTTCAATTCCCCTACACATAGAATATTCTTGTCGTAAATCATGTAATCCTAAGAAAATAACCAAGTAAATTAATTATAAAAATACATAAATTTCATGTGGAATAAAAATGAATGTTTTCAATTAAAAATACACTTTAAAATTTCACAATTAAAATACATCCTAGTACTTAATCCTCAAAGGAAAAAATATGACCATGTATTTTACATTTCTTTTTCAAAATAAAAATTCTCTTCCTCCCATAAAATTTTATTTTTTAATTCATCATTAATATTCATGCCACATGAAATATACCCCACCATGAATTGTTTTAACGCCTCACCCAAGGTAATAAATATAATGATATTTTGATCAAACCTCAAGTACATATAAGTTACAATTGGCTTATATGGAATATAAAATATCCACAACATAAAAAAGTGTTCAATGATTAATCATGGAGAATTTGCATCATGGTCCAAATATCTATGAGGCTTAGCATTAATGGGTAATTAATACAATAAGGCACAAAATTGAGTTTTAAATATTAATTATAAGGAATTATATAAATATTGATACTTTATTAAATAATCATAAAATAGTAAAAATTTCAACTCCCCATTCACTAATGCTTATAGTGGGAAGATGTTAAAATTTGTCATAATTAATTAAATCCCCTCTATAGATTTATTATTATTTTTACTTATTTCACTTTTTTATTTTTTACTTATTTATTTTTGTGATTATGATAAATGTCACATGGACCACCTAACCCTATATAATATATATATCATCGGTTTGGAAATGGTGATTTTTTATCCTCTTAAGACACAACCCATTCTTTCCTCAGATTTTTTGTAAGATAGTTGAATTATAATTTTCCATGAATGATAACACGGCCTCTCCCCAAAATATGAAATATAAACCCAAAAGAAACTCATCTCATTGATTTAAATCCCCATTTATGATTGACAACTTATCTTATACACTTAATGTTTTTAAAATCATACAGCACTCTAAGAGTGTTGTATGAAATGATATAATAGGCTTATAATGTGGAATTTTTATTTACAATTTCATACATGGATTTTATGGTAAAAACTAGGATTCAAGGTCAAGGTGGTCCAATGATAAAGTAATGAAAAATAACATGCATCAATCAAAATAAATTTTATTATGTTTATTAATAGGTTAGAAAATATTTTAAGAATGTTCTAGAGGAATACATGACTGGGTATGTTAAAAAATATAAAAATGAAATAATTTTAAATATTGGTTTACAAATCATCTAGGGACTAAGAAAATAAGATTTAGAAAATTAATATTGGAAGAAAGTAATAACAGAAAACCAATAAATATCAATATTCAAAAAAGTAATAAAATTATGAATATAAGAATAACTAGTACTCTGCCCATGCAAATGCACGAGACTATTCCATTTTCATTCAAATCATCTTGTTCTACAATATTCAAAAAAATTATAATTTCATTGTACTCAATATAACTTTTTAAATAAAATGATGATAATGAATTGAGAGGGTAACGATGACCCAAGGATATAGAGTGGACACTATTCGTGATAGATATGGAAAATGATGCAATGGAAGAGGCAGAGAAAGAAAAAACATGAAGTAACATATATGTAATATAAGAAAAAAAATATTAATCAATGTTTAAATATGGAAATTCAATTATGAATTTCAACATATTGTAGTTAGTTTGAATAATGTAAAAATAACTACATTTTTAAAAAAGGCTATGTTTATGAATACATGGTTGAGTTCCGCAACAACTCATTATGATGTTTAACATTTTAGTGTGTGTTCTCCAGTGATGTAGTATCATCGACATCTAGTATGATAATTTTATTGGGCATACTTGCTAGTAAAAACATGAGTGTTGAGGTATGAGGAATTTATATTTTTTATTCCCCATTTAGGATGTTGGGATTATAGTGTTACAGATCCTTGTTGCAGTTAGTGTAGGTTGGAAAATAAACTCAGAAATATATTGTGTATATGGGGTTGAAATAAGAAATAAAAAATAAAAAACATGTGGAATTCTTTTAACCAGGATGTGAAAATTAAAATTACATGATATTTAATAATATAATTAATTCCATTTATTCTAGAAAAAATTCTAGTATACTGTTTTAGAAAATTTCGATTAAATTTTAACTGAAAAAACCATTTTATTTCTCAACATTTGTAAATATTTCCGACTAAATGGGAAAATAGTAAATCGAATAAATTAGTCAACATCTCTAAAAAATTATTCACATAATAAAATAATTTAAATATATATTTCATAACACTTTTCTTCATAAAATGAGGAATTGTAATCATAATAAGTTGGTGAGATCAAGTGTTGGGTCAGGATTAACATAATTAATATCAATGAAATATCATAAGTGGAAAAAATGAGAAAACATGCCCATTCAAGATACATAAGAATGTTATACCCAAAAATCATATAGCATAATTAATTTAATAGTGCATGGAATAGAAAAAATAGTATAATATCAAACAGAAAAGTTATAATCATGTAATATAACAAATAAGAAAAAAGATAGACATTATAATAATGAGGCATAACATGAAAATAAGAAGTGAGTTACTTCCAACATAAAATAAATTTGTATCCAATGATATTTAATAACATTATAGTAAAATAATCTTTAATAAAGATAATATAGAATATATTAATTTCACTATAAAAATGATTCAAACGTAATTTGAGAATAACATAAGTAGTAAGTTATTTCCAGTACATGGAAATCGCATCTAATTTTTTTTTCAAAATTTTTTCTCTTTTACTTTTGTAATTTGTTCAAATGGGGTGCACTTTATTTTCATGTATTTGTATTTCCATTATGCATCGAGACATTGTACCATGTCATTGTACCCCATCTTGAGTTTCAAAGTCACTCAACAAATTTTTTGTTTAAAAATATTGACATTAATGAGTGAGTATACATTATTAGTGACAAATGAAATTATTGATGTATGAATCTAATAAATAATAGTATCCAATTTTGACTATGTTTATTAATAGTGTATGTTATAATCATATAAAAAAAATTCATGAAAAGTTCTAGTATTTTAATGTTTCAATAATGTATTGAAATGAGAACTCTGAGTTTTACATGGATACTTAGGACAAACTATTAAGGGTGAATACAGTTAAACATCATTAAAATCATTGGATAAACTCTTTTTTTTTAAATCACTCCTATTAACATCCCAATAGAACCACCACCACAATGATAACAAAACACCAATGTTGAAACCATCCGAACATGCACTAATAAGAACATCACCGTGAGCAGTGGAATGTGAGAAACCAAAAAGCCATACCACTACAGAATCTAACCCATACCACCAAAATCCCAAAAAATACTATCAATGAACACCTTAATAGACTATCCAAGAATAATTTTTCCTTAATAAAACTCCATTGATGGCTTCTAGAATAGCGAACAATGCTCCAAACACTGTAGAGTAATGTCATCAACAAAAGTTTCCAAGTGGATAATATAATATTATTTTGGTAAAAATTGATTTATATATCACTATTTCTTGGTTATCCATGTTATTTTTTATCTTGATGAATCTATGTTACACCTCATTAAATATTTTGGTTATTAAAATTATAAAAAAGTGACACTCAGTTTGATGAATTTTTATTTTATTCATTTAATTATATATGATCCATGTTGATGATCTACTAGATTTTTCTAATATTATATATATTAATACTACTAGAAACATGGATAATGATATTTTAATATAAATATAAAAGTATGGAACTTATCAAAGAATTGTTCAATTCATATCTAATACTATTAATCTACTTCAATAAATTATGATTAGAATTATGAATTTAATAAGGTTTAATCATAACAGTATATTTTTATATTCCATGGTTATTGAAGTAATATTATATTCAAATTATATGGTTGGAATCCAAACCATCAATTATTTTAGATGAAAATGGAAATAATTTATTTGTTTTCCTATGTCCCATCATCATGTGTCATATTTACCATACATTATTCAAGGTCTATTGGAATTTATTCGAACTATTCTCTGATAAATATTTTTTATAAATGTATAAAATGAATAATTATGATAATAAAACACAAATGATATGAAATATTCAATGAAAAATACTGCACAGAAAAATAAAATTGGGTTTCATAAGTTATTAAAGTAGTATTAAAAATTAAATTTTCTCTTTTTACCACTGAAATGGCGTCACTGAAACATGAATAAAAATTAAAATGATGATTTTTGTTCACATGAAATCACAAAAAATGTGATGAATCAATGAACATTGATGATATAATAATTTATGGTGGTAATAATTTCATTGTAAAATCAAATAATAGAAAAAAAATTATCATACAAAAAAATAATATAAATTTTAATAGCAGACAAATATTACATTATTCATGTAATGAAACGACGTTATAAAAATTATTTATCAACTGTACATACAATATATAAGAGGGAAAAATAAATACATGGTCTGGTGAATAATGTAAGTTGGACATAGGTAAACTACAACTCATTTTTAAGTGTTGGAACGAATTGGGAACCCTGAAAGTATGAATAGGTGAATAAACACATCATAACGAACGCAATAGTAATTGAAATTATTAATTTAAAGAAAAAATGTATTGTAATAACATAGGGAAAAATATCAAGCATATATAAATACAAAATATTTAATATAGGAGATAAAATAACTAAATATCTAATATTAATTGATTTTCTCAGTGTATATAATAAATAATGATAATAATAATACAGTGTTTATATTCACGTGTAAATGAAAATTACAACACAAAGAAATATAATTTTTTTATCATAAATCATTAATTTTATAATAAAAATTAAAATATACCATTTTATCCACTGAAATATTATCATTTAAACATGATACCATTACATTCAAAAACAATAGATGGTGATAATAAAAACTGAATCAAAGTGGGAATGTATGGTCATTTTACATTTTTTTAATAATCATTTAATTTACATTGAAATTAGAGATCAAGAATAGAATGGAATTTGGTTGAACATTCATAAAATAATAAATCAAGGAAAATGTACAGGATAACAGAATGATATAGATTCATTAATTTTTCAATATAAAAAAATTATTGTAATAACATAGGAAAAAGGATTAAGTGAAGGGAAATACTAAAAATGTAAGAATATATTTTTTCCACAATTTTAGGAGAACATACCTACTATGGTGATATGGATCAGTAAACATATATGTGAATAAATATTATTTGAAAATTTGAAATCGATGTTGTAATTGGTTAATGAGGAAAACATATGTATTGTAATTACATAACTAAATTTATTAAGAAAATAGAAATACTAAAAAAAATTAATATTAGAGATAAACTAAATATAGTTTTTCTTGAGTTGATAATATCAAATATAGATGAATTAATAAGTAACTTGATGGAGAAATAAGGACAATGGTTATGGAATGAATCAACAGACTGTGGTATATCACTAATGAAGATGTGGCACACATATATGGGAATTAAAAAATTAGGAAGGTGAAAATTTCTACAAAATTGGGAGAACATACCCATTGCCGAGATTTACATCTATAAGAATTTTGACTTTGTTGCCAGTGATGGTAAATTGGATTTCAAAGATGTTGTCAGGGTGCATCCTTGATGATTGATGGTGATGCATATTTTATAACGGAGTAGGTGTTTAGGGGTAACTTGAATGTATTGGTAGACGATGGAGATCACGGTGAATGGAGAGAGGGAGCTGAAGTGATGGGAAGGAGTTCTCGAGTCGAGGTAATGGATTACAGTGAACATATATAGAGACGAGGATATGACCAGTTCCAGATATGAGGAGCAAACAGTGATGAAAATGGGTATATTGAAGTTCTAGAGATGGAGAGTCGAATGGTGGTGTATGGGGAATATGTTTTGGAGGTGGGAGTAGAGACAATGAATGGAGGTAGCTGAATGAGACGAAGTCCGAAAACCCTAGGGATACGAGAATGAAAATTGACGGAGGGAGGGGTGGTTAATGGAGGAGATAAATAAGGAGAAATGCGTATGAGGAACATGGAGGAATTTGGAGGTTACATTCCAGCTAGAGGAATGAAAAAAATTAGTATAAGTATAGATTTTATCTGAAAAAAAACAAATTTTTTAAAAAAATCAAATATTTTCAAATTCATCCCTTCATTTTAACATTAATGGTTTTTTTTACAAATTTTTCACATCTTATCATGTTAACAGGGAAATTTAAAATATCAAATAATTATTATTCTATGAAACATATGTCTCTAAGAACAACACTATAGTACAAGTGTTCAACGTGGGGGATGAAAATTCAATTAAAGCTGAAAAACATATTCCACAATTTTGGGAGTAAAATTAAATAAGGAATTTAATCATATACTACCCTTCTAGTTAATCTTTAATTTTTGATTCTTATGTTCTGTTTGGATCATTTCACAATATGACCATGTATCTCATGCCAGTAATCACTTGTAGAAATCCTTTTAAATTCATATTATTTTTTTTTGTTAAAACTAATACCTATAAAAAAATTAAATCATAAATGTGTGAAGGCCATGTCATTAATACTCATATTTAATAAAACAATATGATGCATCTAAATATTTTTGTAAAAAATATTGAAAATTAAATCAGAAAATAACTTCTTAGAATGAAAATAAATAAATATCTGTCATGGTTTGATCCCTCAAGTTGTCCTAGTTTTTTACCACGTCCAAATGGGTAGTATGAGCTATTATCTAGGGCTTAATGATGGGTGGAGTTGCATGGATTTTAATCCCCACATTTCATTCCATTATATATGAAATTCTTCCCTATTTTTCAAGACACTGTAGATAGAATATTCCAAATCCATCCCCATGGAACTATGATATATATTTCATTATGGGGGTTGGATGAAATTTGATCCCACATCCATCTACATTTTTACATGTAGAAACCTTCCTATAGTAGACAGTTTCTTGAATAGATATTCAAAACTAATTTAATAATTAAAGAAATGTTTTCAATGAAATTTTATTTGAAAAAAAATTAAACATGAATAATAAATATCAAAATCTCGACCTTCAATGTTGGATTCTTCTGTATATGTTTCCTCAGGTTAATCCACTTGATTATCTTCATGGGATTCTACCAAAAAGTGTTTAATATATTTTAGGAGCTACATGTGTTCCTCAATATTACAATATTTTTTATTCGTCATCTTTCTCCAAGTTATATTAAGAGTTATCCAAATCCCATAAAAATTTTAAATAGGAGAGGTAAAAATCAACTAAAATTAAATAAAATCATATAATACAGAGTCCAAAAAAGTAGTTTCTCCTTGTGTTGGTTTAGATTCAATAACTTCTTTACTAGTAACAACCTATTAGAGTTTATTTTAATTGGATAAAGGTCTGTATTTGGGTTCTTGTATCCTTCTTCAAATTCCACCACATGGGTGGTAACTTCTTCATACATGTCTAGGGATAGGTATGGTTATCACTAATCTCTGTGAATTTTACACTTTGTGTCTATGATTTGAGTACCGAGAAAAAAATTAGTGTAATACATGGAAAAGGTAGAAATAATGTCTTGGGGTTTTAGAAGATACATTGTGGACCCTACACCATTATTGGAATTTTATTCTAGGTTGTTAAGATTGTTTTATCACTCTCCTTTTCCAAAATTAAGGCCACCACTTGCTATCCAGTCAAACTCAACTACATGACCATGTGGGAAAATGGGTAAACCATGACAAATGGGAATTAGAATGAGCCATTCAAGGACTGGCTAGGGGAGAAAATATCCCATGACATATGGTAGGTCTTGTGTAAAGGGCCTCTGGTTCATGAGCCTGTAGGAGTATATAGACTAATCCATCAGCTCGATGGGTTGTTGCCCTTGAGATAAAGCGATGTGTGTGGTACAGTTGCCGAACACATTATTGTATTGATTGAGGTAAATCTGTAGAATTGATTATATAATAGAGGGAAGCATTTACGAGAACTCGATGTGGGATGACAGTTTTCCACATAAATAAAATACGGACCATTAGATCATATCTCCCAATGTTCTGTGCTATATGATCATGCCCTCTACTGATCCTAGCCATTCCCTTCAATCTTTCTCATTGTGAAGACAAACTCAAATCGTTCCATGCCTCCAAAATTCAAGCTCGGTAGATCTCACATAGTCGAGGGTCTCAATATTCCACCCCGTATACTGACTGGTTCTATATGGATACTTGAAGACACTTCTTGTGTGATCAATCCGTGAACAACATCACCATCCATTTGATCCTTCACCAATATTTGTGAAATTTTGAGATAAAAAGAAAGATTCATCATGATATTGAAGCGAGAATACCAGTGGAATACTTCAATTGTGTCCCCAAGAACTCAAATCCATCGCATTATCATCCTTTGATCATTCGATCAAAGGGAATGTGATCATTGAAGTCGTCATAAGAAGGTAAATGACCACGAACCCTTCCGCCTCTAACATATTTTTCATCTGAATTAATTAATATTTTTGGGATAATGTGATTCCATATAAAGAAACAAATTAGTTATATTATCAGATGAAATGATCATTCTATGAGAACTCCACCACCTTGATAGTGCATGATACATTTATCCTATATAGTGAGGCATCAAACCTAGCCTCCTATAACCTATATAAACATGAACCCTTTAATAAAAATACATTCAAAGGGAGAAGAGAGGGATGTCCAGAAAAGAAAGAGTAGTGGTAATAATCTTCAACGAATCATATGGGTTGGTAGCTATTCTCGAATGTCACCTTCAGTTAATTTAAGACATTCATCCCTCGAGAGTCCACCACAAGACGTCATCAGAAGAGATCATTGTGTGATCTTATAAAGTTCACATGATTTAAAGAATATCCCTTGAAAATTCTCATAGTATCTCTTAAAATACTCTCCTAATATCATGGGATCACATGAGCTAGGAACCTCATACGACGTGCTAACAGAAATTTAGAAATGCATGGGGCACCCATACTAGTGCCTTCTAGTATGTTCTAGTGATCATGTGATCCCCGATATCACAAATAATATGAGAATAAATTTCTTTTTATGATCGCATGTATCCTTGAACATAGTTTTCTTAGTATCAAAACATCCCATGAGTCCTCGGTGCGATAGAAGAGACCATTACGAGTCAATATTTTGATGACTTGTTAATCGCATGTATGAATGAACCTCTTGTGAACCCTCTATAGCACGAGCCACTCCCATAAACCCACAATCATGTGGGATTATACCATTGTATTTTCAAAACCAAGATAGATATTCCACAGTATAGGCTCCCCACATATGAAATTCTTTCATGAAGGCTCGACCAGGTGATCATGATAATACTTTGGTCTTGTGGTATGAGGAGCTATCATTACTCATTATGCCTACATTGATCCCCTATGGATACATCCACCATGTATGGCAGAAAAGAAAAACAAGTTTCACACATGTCATACACACCTCTCCATGTAATATCCACCATCTCACATACACACTTGGGTTTTTATATGCAGCCTCCATGTACATAAGTGCATATCTAATTGTGAGACATCATGATTTTTTTCGGTCACGGATGTGTGGATGTCATGCGGTGTCACAAAGACACTCGACAAAATGACGTTTAGACCATGGAAAATAACCCAGTATTCTTCACCATGGAACCTTACCAATTCCTTTGTAATTATTGGGATTCCTCTATACACGTTCACAGACTCCCTCGTGAGTCCCCTTTGTGTTCATGTGAATCACATGAATAGAGTATTATCGTACGAGTACCCTCTTTGTGATTATATAATCCTATGCACATGACCTGAATTTTGTTAGAAATACATATATTGTAAACCCTAAATAATCACATTTTTCATGTGTTTTTTACCATGAAACTTTGGTCATGATTCCTTTGGAAAATCACCTACGATATTTCATCAAATTCTATAACTTAAATATATCTGTGAGACCCCACCATAGAATGGATTAAAGAAACTCAACCTCTATATTCATCATGGGAGTCATGAAATTATTAAGAATATTTTTACATGTCATTTTGATTGTTATATTGGCCTCAGAGAAGATATATTCATACAACAAAAATCCATTTTCAAGTCACTTTTATCATCTGACGGCATAAGGATAACCCAAGATGATCATGAGACAAACCCTTGGCGTATCTTCTTTATTATGTGATAAGACAAGTACATGTCATATTATTCATTCAAAGACCCTTGCAGTCACCTACATTTCGTTTTTCAAGATATATTGGAAAATGTAATTTGATCATGTGAAGGGGGTTTTATGTATTATTATGGTCATGAAATGGTCCATTGTAGAGACCCAAAGCTTGACATACATTGACATTACATTACATTTTCAGAATAATTAGTATATAACAAAAACACACACACAAGGATCGTAATAGTTTAGTGTCTTTGGAAACTCGGAATATAATCTTCTAATCCTGGTGAAAGATCTTCAACATCTCCCATAAAGATCTTCCTTTTTTTTAAATACCTAAAACCTTTCTTTATATCCTGGGGAAAAGAAAACATAAAATGGTGAGCTCAAATGCTCATTAAGGGTAAACAAAAGAAATATCAATCACTTCATATACATAAGCACATAGCTTTTGGAAATCTTAACCTGCAAAAGAGATCATAATTTCATAACATGGGATAAATCATGGCAGTGAAATGTAATCACAATAATCATAACTTAAAACATGAAAGTTTATGGCATAAACACATAATCATAGATACTCATTTCTTATTAGTCAAGACTCATTTCCAAGACTATCTTAGTGGACAAAGTCCCTTTCTGAACTGAGTCACCCTTGTTTCAGTCCTGTTTCACTAAACCGGTATAACCTACCATTCCATCCATGTCTATCTCATGAGATATAAAATCTTTACCCAATGCATTGGAGGGAGATATAGGTCCCACCCATCTCATCATGATACCATTCTTATGTTTGCCACAAAATCATAAATCATGCATCATTTCATAACCCATGTAATAAAAATGGGAATCTTAAACATCGTGACATCATAAAACAATTCATATAAGATAAAGGAATTCATAAAAATATAATTCCATCACAACATAATCAAATCAATGTAATAATAGGGATAAAAACATAACCCTTTATTATCTTAGATGGAAAATAATTTTGATAAAACACTTGAACTCCATTCTTGAGGAAAATATCCTTTCTGCTTCAAAAACACTTTTCCTTTCTTAACATGTCGTACAATTATAAACTAAAATAAGTTGATTAAAAATAAACTTGAAAACTTGTAAAGGAAGATTCTTGTAAATACTGTTTTAAAAATCCATTCATGTCGTATAAGTTAAAAAAACATTCTTCGTACTTTTGTCGGAAAAGTCAAAAAGTACCTCGTACGGAAAACGACAAAAGATTCCTTTCATATCTTTTACTAAAAACTCGACGAAAGGGAAAATTGGATATAAAAAATTATAGGTGGATGGAAATAATATTACATATTGAGGAAGCATAGATGTGGATGATAAAATACACCCCAGTAAATACCAAAGTATAAACAATATCGGATAAAAATGAGATTGATATATTTCGCTTACCTTAGGTCCGATTTGCTTCGTAAGTGTCCGAACCTCTTTTATAATGATTTAAATAATGTCATTGACTTATTACAGAATCATATTCATTGTTATTATATCATATATGGTTCACTTATGACTTTATATTACCCATTCTTTTGTAAATTCATGTTAAAGTAGCATTTTGGGTAAAATCATCTCATTTGTCGTTCATGTTTTAACTTGTAATTATTCATATGATTACTTAGATCATTATTAATTAATTATAGAATATAAAATAAGATTTATATATAATATATATTCAGAATATTCATATATATAATGGATCGATAAATGTAAAGAAATACACCGTTCATGGAGACGGTAGGCCGTACGTACGCATGAACGCTGTTTTCTTTTCGTTATTGAATTGAGTGGAATTAAGTAGATAAAATACATATATATACACATAAATACAGTATCATTATAATGTCATATATTTCATCATTATTGCTTATATATACATTATAATCATTCATAAATGGTTAACATGGAGAATGAATCTCATCGCGTCGTGGAGACGGTAGTCCGTACGTACGCACGATCGATGATATCATTTCCATAATTATTGAATTGGAGTGGAGAGGATGATACAATATATCAGAATCAATATGATTTTCTAATAACTATTTATAGTTATTCATTACACCATTATACCCATCCATGTAAGGTGGTGGTGGAAAAAGATTACACCACGGCGTGGAGACGGTATTCCGTACGTACGCACGCGCGGTGATTTATTTTTCCGTAGGATGGATAGATGGTGAAATAGGGTTGTTTCATACTTATAATAACATATCAGTATATGAGTGATACTGATTATTTACTTCATAATGAAACAACCTAAGAAGAAGAAGTGAAAGAAGAAATAAAGATGAAAGAATCGGTAACGGACATTACCTCTTCTTTGAAGTGCTTCTTTGAGACCTCCTTTTAGGGCACTAAAATGGGTCTTTGAAGAAGACCATAACCTCTAGGATGTTTCTAGGGAAGTGGATAAGAGAATTTGGCAGGGGTTGGCCGATCTTGAAGGCTCAAAGTTGTGTGAGGAAGAGAGCGAGGATGTGCCCTTTTATAAGGGAGGAGAGGGGATCCTTTGGAAAAACTAAAAATATTATTTTATTATAAAGTCAAGTTCGATTTTAAATAGCTCAAAATTGATTTATTTCGAAGCTAAGGTGGGGATGGGTCGGAATCCTCCCATCCAAGAGAATTTAGACAAGTTTATGTTAATATTTTAACCTTATCAATTAGATTTAACATTAAGTTAAATAATTTTACTTTTGTCATTTCTTCTTGTGTTCTTACACTATATGGTTAATAAACATACAATAAGAAGCCAAACGAACCCCAAATTGTTTATTATTAATATATATAACCTTTTCTATGTCATTTGACCGAACCTTAGATTTTTAGGAATAACATAACAATTAATAATATAATATTTGTTTTAAAAACTATTTTATGTCAATTTTGACACTATTTAGTAATTGATTTTTGTGAAATTCATAACAGAATGATAAGTTCGAAAAAAGTTAATTAAATCAATACTAACATGTCATATTAACCTAGAAAATTAGTGGAATTCATAAAAAGTCTTAAATTACATTTATTTTGGTATTTATAACATCAATTATGTCAATATTTCATTAATAAGATAATTACTGCATCATCATTGTGTCATAAATAAATTAAATTATTTGATGTTTAAAAATTACAAATAAAATACCATTATGTAGGAACAATGTTTAGATTTCTAATGAATATTTACAATCGAATTTATCTGATGTATAAACCTATATTAAAATTTTTTTAGTAAATAAACTTTGATTTTAACTCTTTTAACTCTACTTTGAATTAAATAATAATAAATGTCCTCATCTAATTCAAGTGGGCCTGAATGGTCATATTTTATTCCTATGTTTTTTTTGTTCGAATTAAACTTGTACAATAGAATTAGGACATGTGTTAGGGTAATAATATTATCATTTCTACCCTTAATTACCGTATTTACTTTTAACCGTGGTAAAAAAAAGTAAAAAGTTACTATTCACCAAAAAATTATTTTCATCTCATTGAACTACATTTTACTTACTGACATCAACCGTGTCTCTCGGATTTTTGAAATTCCTCTCACATAAGCGGTAAAATTATGTTTTATGAAAAATTCATTTTTTTTAACTACCACTTACTGGTTTCACTATTCATCAAAAATTGAAAGTTTTCAGAAAAATTCCAAAAATTAGGCCTAAGATATATTTGATATTATGAACTCAAAAATGATTTCTATTTTACCAAATTCAAAACATATCAGTTGCATTAATTAATTTAAAAATTAATTCCCGTCGTCAAAACAAAAGGCGTGTTTTTAAGAGATAATAACTATCAAAAGATTGACACTTGTTTATAACTGGTTTAAATGTGAAATTACATACAATGACCAAAATTGTATTAAATTGTAAAAATATATTCTAAATATACTTTAAAACCACTCAAATTAATTATTTATCACTATTAATTATTTCGATTGAAAAAGTTGTTTTTAATTAAAATTTAGAAATTTTCATTATTCATCAAAATATGAAAGTTATTCGAAAATCACCAAAATTTCACCCTAAGCTAATTTCGATATTCCGAATCCAAAAATGAAGTCCATTTTGAAAAATAAAATTTACAAAATTTCAAAAAGTGGTTATTACTATTCATAATGGCTAGATTTAATAATATTTTAATATCATATCCTTGTTTAGCGAAACTTGGTGTTGCGTACAACACACGCTATCTTGGAAGGTTGCGATTGCATGTAATTAAAGCCAGGTCAGAGATGTGTGTTGTGAAAGCTCCTTTTGGTGTAGCGTATAACACAAGACATTAATGAAATTAAAAAGAATATTTTTCATAAAATCTCTGGGTGTTACATTCTACCCCCTTAAAATGAATTTCTCCCTCAAAATTCATCGGGGGTTATAAATGGTTTACTATTCGAAAGTTTCTTTAATCGAAACCCACATCGTAAAAAGGAATACCAAAACCAATTTTTAAAAACAAAAGTATGAAACGTAATGGTTACCCAAATAAACTAATCACTGGGTTTCCACATAGGTGAAAATATGGATATGGAAGAGAAATCTAACCATCATGTTCTGATGGAGAGTGGTAGAGAACATGGCTATGGAAAAGCTAGCAATCACAAAGCCATAAATTTGTGACGATCTAAGGTACCATCTGATTAATCAGATATAAGAGCACTAGGACAATATTTTTGGTTTTCAAGATTGTTTCCCTAAAGTTGAAGAATTTGAATTAGAATAAATACTTACTTTATTTTGGTACAATCTCATTGTTGTTTGTGCCTTGAACAATTTCCACTTCATCTCTTAAATAAATGAAGTTGAATTAGTTATTTGTGAAGTGTTAGCAGATCATGTGATAGAATGACGGGTCATTCCATCTGTCTCAAAAAAAAGGTTAGCAAAAGTTATTAAATATACATAAGTCATTCTATAGTGAGATTAATCATATATGGTTCCTAAAATGGACTTATACTTCATATATCATACTGCTTAATATAATAAAACTAGTTTCTACTAAACAGGAACTTTCTGTAGGCCAGTGGTAGGCGATAAAGGCTAGTCGCACTTTGGTTGTGGGTTCGATTCCCACAGCCTTGTCCGACGCGATGGGTTGTCACCCGTCCTGCAGGTTTTCCTTTATCTAAAACTATATTACTATAACATCCCATCAATAATATCGAAAAAACATCTATCCTTAAACAATACTAACTTATGTCCAACATAATCCATTCCAATCTTTAGGCATATCCATAATACTGCAGTCCACTCTCAAAACATAGTGAAAATGATTACCAGATATTTAATACCATCGTTGATCCCCATATATCATAAGATATGTTTTGATGGTCACATTCCAAACATTCAAAGTCCTTAATCATGTATTCTCTTGAATACCCATTGAACCTTAGTGAAAACATGAATGTAGTTAAAAGTTAACACCTTCCACATACCAAAATCCTCAAAATTCTATATACTCAAACCATGATATCACTTAGTCCTTATATCAATCATGAGCTCATGAATACTGACAAATATTTCATTTTCTCGTTTTCCATTCATAATGCGCATATCATTCTTTTTCCAAAAATATCTCAATCACTTTCCATGGTTACTGGTACCATAAAATTATTGAAAACCACAATAGACCAATACATAAATATTCCAATATTCCATGATACTATATACAACACTATTTTGGAATCCCATTAAATAAACACTTAATCATTCCACCACATCGTTGTCATATTCAACATCGCCAATAGTGATCACATGTGACTTCCCTTTGTCCTTTGCCTTAAGTGGCTGCTCATGTTGATCATCACTAACCCTTGGATTAGGGCATTTATTAGCATAATGACCCATTTCTTTGCACTTGATGCATTGAAGTATTGGTGGTGCGTTCTCTGCAGTGTTTGCTTTATTCACATCATTAGAAACCCTTTTTCCATTACTTCGACACTCAGCTGCTCGATGGCCTTCTTTTCCACACTTAAAACATTTTCTAGTCCCTTTATGACAATCTCCACCATGCTTCTTTCCACAGTTTGTGCATAAGGAAACATTCATCTTCTTTTCACCATTATTTTGAGATTTCTCCTTGAACTCCATCTTTCGTTTCTTGTCAAAACAATGAGATGGATAAGTAACACCAACTTCCATTTCTACCTTGATAGCACAACGCACAATTTCTTCATAGCTACATAAGTCACTTATAGCTAATGCCCTTAGAATATTTGGTTTTTAGCCACTGAAGAATTGATCAACTTTACTTTCAGGTTGCATGATAAATCCAGATGCATACCTTGCAAGCCTTGTAAAATTCGCTTTGTATATACCAACAGATTCATCTTCCTTTTTCTTTAGCTCAAGAAACTCCTTCTCCATCTTTGTTCGAAGAATACGAGGGAATTACTTATTGAAAAATATGTTTTTGAACTCGTCCCATTCCCTGGACTCAATTTCATCTCTTTGCCTCGTATTCTTGATAAGATTCCACCATTGATCAGCTTCACCTTCCAAACGATATACTTCTAAGATGACTTTATCATGTTCAGAACATTGAAGAACTGAAAATATCTTTTCAGTAGTACTGATCCATTGTTCAGCAACAAGTGGATCGGAAGACCCACTGAAAGAAGGTGGATGTTTCCTCATGAAGGACTAAATAGAATATTTTTCCATTATCTACTCATTTGGAAGTCCAGAATGATTCATAGCTTGAGTAAGTATAGCAATAAGATTTTGCACTCCATCTCCCATAACATTTGTTTTTCAGGAGGACAATCATTGCATTGTCCATTGCATTGATCAACATAGTTCCTTTGGGTTCCAACCATCGTCTAAAACCCAAAAAGAATAGTGTGAGAGGAAAAATCATGCTAGGGAATACAACATAATAAAGGGGGAGTACCTTCATTATCTAACATCTTAGGTTTAATTCTATGATCGTTAGCGTAATTCTAGTACTATAACCTATACGTATACTTAACCTTAGAGACATCCCTAGGCATACCTTAGAAATATCTCTAGGGATCTCACTAACGTTTTCGCATCCTAGTTTCCAAAGGTTGACTAAACCTTTCCTCTGATACCAACTGTAGAGACCCGAAGCTTGACGTACATTGACATTACATTACATTTGCGGAATACTTAGTACATAACAAAAACACCCACACAAGGATCGTAATAGTTTAGTGTCTTTGGAAACTCGGAATATAATCTTCTAATCCTGGTGAAAGATCTTCAACATATCCCATAAAGATCTTCCTTTTTTTTATTACCTAAAACCTTTCTTTATATCCTGGGGAAAAGAAAACATAAAAGGGTGAGCTCAAATGTTCAGTAAGGGTAAACAAAAGAAATATCAATCACATCATATACATAAGAACATAACTTTTGAAAATCTTAACCTGCAAAAGAGATCATAATTTCATAACATGGAATAAATCATGGCAGTGAAATGTAATCACAATAATCATAACTTAAAACATGAAACATTTTGGCATACACACATAATCATAGAGAATCATTTCTTATTAGTCAAGACTCATTTCCAAGACTATCTTAGTGGACAAAGTCCTTTTCTGAACCGAGTCACCCTCGTTTCAGTCCTGTTTCACTGAACCGGTATAACCTACCATTCCATCCATGTCTATCTCATGAGATATAAAATATTTACCCAATGCATTTGATGGAGATATAGGTCCCACCCATCTCATCATGATACCATTCTTATGTATTCCACAAAATCATAAATCATACATCATTTCATAACCCATGTAACAAAAATGGGAATCTTAAACATCGTGGCATCATAAAACAATTCATATAAGATAAAGGAATTCATAAAAATATAATTCCATCACAACATAATCAAATCAATGTAATAATAGGGATAAAAACATAACCCTTTATTATCTTATATGGAAAATAATTTTGATAAAACACTTGAACTCCATTCTTAAGGAAAATATCCTTTCTACTTCAAAAACACTTTTCCGTTCTTAACATGTCGTACAATTATAAACTAAAATAAGTTGATTAAAAATAAACATGAAAACATGTAAAGGAAGCATCTTGGAAATAATTTTTTAAAAATCCATTCATTCCATATAAGTTAAAAAAACACTCTTTGTACTTTTGTCGGAAAAGTCAAAAAGTACCTCATACAAAAAATGACAAAAGATTCCTTTCTTATCTTTTACTAAAAACTCAACGAAGGGTAAAATTGGATTTAAACAATTGTATGTGGATGGAAATAATATTACATATTAAGGAAACATGGATTTGGATGATAAAATACACCTCAGTAAATACCAATGTATAAACAATCTCGGATAAAAATGAGATTGTGATATTTCCCTTACCTTAGATCCGATTTGCTTCATAAGTGTCCGAACCCCCTGTATAATGATTTAAATAATGTCATTGACTTATTACAGAATCATATTCATTGTTATTATATCATATATGGTTCACTTATGACTTTATATTACCCGTTCTTTTGTAAATTCATGTTAAAGTAGGGTTTTGGGTAAAATCGTCTCATTTGTCGTTCGTGTTTTAACTTGTAATTATTCATATGATTACTTAGATCATTATTAATTAAATATAGAATATAAAACATGATTTATATATAATATATATTCAGAATATACATATATATAATGTATCAATAAATGGAAAGAAATACACCGTTCATGGATACGGTTGGTCGTAAGTACGCATGAACGCTGTTTTCTTTTCGTTATTGAATTGAGTGGAATTAAGTAGATGACATACATTGAAGTGCACTGTGTTGCATTTGTTGTCAATAAGACATGTTGTTGTCTTAGAATGAATGGAAGTCAAGGAATGTCAAGATGTGAATGCCAAAGGTTGTGATGGTGTTGGTGATGAAGAGAGAATGGCCATAGTACTAAGATGCATGTCACTAAGGAGATTCACTAGGTGACATAGGAGATGATGGTTGAAACATTCTCTAAGTACATCTGACGATTGTGGAGCTGATCCTTAAGTTCATAGAACTTGTATCCTGATGATACAAAGTCACAACATTGATTGAAGACCATGCATTGTCTTCACAATGCATGAGGAGTTGAAAGGAGTTCCATCCACAACTACTAAGTGGATGATGTGAATTAACGAAGTCCATGTACTAACTCTTAGTGCATGTGAATCAGATGATGTTCCAATTGATCTCTGATTAGATCAATGAAGTTTATTGAAGAAGTTTATTTGATTCAGGAGCATCGGTTGAAGGAAGACCCTTCAGGAATTTCACTCCTAAGTGAAGATTAAATGTTTAAGAGGAATGGAGGAATTCTTAAGAAGAAGATGAGAAGAAATGAAGAGGAAGAAGTGGCTTGGCACTTGGCATGTTTTATATGGAGGAGACCTTTGTTTTTAACAAAGTCTTTATTCTGTCCTTTGCCAAAAAATTAGTCCAGCCAAGGCACCTTGGGGGTTCAACCCCAAGGCATGGGCACTAGGGCACCACGCCCGGGGGAACCCGTGGGGCGAGCCAGGGCGGCAGGGCGCACACCCAAGACACCGCATGGGTGTCTGGGGCACGCCCGGAGGAGCGCGGCAGGGACGCATGAGCGCACCCGCGGGTGTCAGGAGATGCATAGTGGGCGCTAGGAGCGCGCCCGCAGGAGCAGTGAGTGGGCGCAGAGCGCGCCCGCAGGGAGAACTCGGTGCGGGGCGGCACCGAGAGGGGAGGAGATTCAACTGGCCGTTCATGGGAGCGCTTATTTGATAAGCAACGTGAAAAACGCTGGCCGATTCGATGTGGGACGGTTTTTTTATCCCGGGATCTAATCCTGGCCGCATGTTTGATCTCGCGCGAGATCTCCACCGTACGATCCATCTCCGCAGCGATGTTATAATCTGAGCCGTCCGCGGTCATTTAAATGGCGATCTGACGGCTCCCAGCGTCGTCTCCTTCGTTGAACTCGGCCGAGGCATCTCCCGCGACGCCGCTGAACCAGAGGCCATCCGACCACCAGATTTCGAAATTCCGGCCACCTCTGAAGAAGCCGAAGGCACCATCCGACTCGTCTGGACCTACTGAACCGAACCATGCTTAAAAATATACATGCATGCAACGTATGAATGAATTCGATGTTGGCCGAAGGCAAACCGAAGGTGCCGAGGCCATGGGGTGTTTATGATTTGCATGGATTGGAAGAAAAGAAGGCCGTGCATGCGTTCTAAGTCGCATGCACGTGGAGGAAACCGAAGAAGAGGGAACCCGCGTGAAACAAGAGAAAAAGTTCAAGATTCACATAATCTTGAAATACCCGAAATCTTCGGGAGATTAAATGTTTCTCACGCGGATGCACCGCCTCACCTCTGCCTATAAAAAGAGAGGCCGAGGCTCTCATTAGCTTTGCTGATCCTTTGTTGAAGATCCGAAGAACCGTGAGTGCACCTCTGCCTCGCGAAGTTGAAGTCCCGCGCAAATTATATTTGCGCTGCTGAAGTCCCCTGCGCGCTAATCCTTTGCGCGGCAGGAAGAGCTCGTGGCCGCAGCATTCTTGCGCGCCCGAGGCTTGTTCCCTCTCTGCCCGCACCCTTGCGCGGCAAGAGGAAGACCCCGCGGGTGTTGCACTTGCGCGCCCCTGTGCCGTGCACCTTGCGCGCCCGAAGGCTAGGTGAAGACCCGAGGCTTGTTTGCCTTGTGCTCTACACACAGTGTGTGTGTGCCAAAGAAGGCCGAGGCCTTGCCTCGTGTGTGTGGTAAGAGAAGAAGAGAAGGCCGAGGCCTTTGTGCCTTTTGTGTAAAAAGAAAAGTAGGAGGCTGTAGCCCTTATGTTGGTATTCGGGTGTGTGCAAGAGGAGGCCGAGGCATGCCCTTGTCTATGTGCCAAATTGAAGAACACTTTGTGTGTATGCAAAGTGAGGAGAAGGCCCTACGGGCAGTGGGTGTGCAAAGAGAGGAAGGCCAAGGCTTAGTGCCTTTGTGTGCAAATTGAACAAGTGAAGGCCGTAGCCTTGTGGGTGTGCACACTTGAAGATTAAAAGAGAAAAACAAAGTGTGTGTGCTAAGTGGAAGAGTACAAGAAGGAAAGAGGCCAAGCTTAAGTGTGTGCAAAATGAAGAATAAATTGTGTGTGAAAAACAAGTGAAGGCCGAACCTAGTGTGTGTGCACTAAGTGAAGTGAACACACTTAGAAGAAGGAAGAAAGAGGAGACCCTCACACTAAAGTAAAACACACTTCTGAGTGTGTGAACAAATTGGATAAAGTGTGTGAAGTTCAGTGAAGGTGTGTGCTTAAAGTGACTACACCCTTTGTGGGTCTACTGCACCAAGAGGAAGAAAAGGAGAGTGCATGCATGCATGCATGCACGTGCACACGTGAACAGTGCTAAATCAGTGGTGTGCATTCTGAGTTGTCCAAGACTTGATGATCTTGAAGAGTTGCCATGCACTCAGTGCATGATGTTGAAGTGAACTGAGACTGAGCCAGACTGAAGTTAAAGAGATTGGTTGTCTGAGTTTTCAGTAGATTGAGAAGACCCTGATCATCACAAGTGATCAGAAGAGAAGAGCAAGGCCAGCAGCCTTTATCCCAGGCTGCTGAAGATACTTGAAGAACTTAAAGTGAAAAAGAGCTACTCGTGCGACTCGAGGAGCCAGGAGAAGACCCTGTGGGACTCAGGGAGAAGAAGTCTTCAGTGGGATTCTGGAGCAGGCCAGTGGGACTCTGGTAACACTGTGGGACGCAGTATAAAGACCCTCCTGTGGGACTCAGGAGAGATACGGTGGGAAGCTGTATCGACCATTGTAATTCTAACAAGGTATAATGGGAGAATCCATGCTGGGAGAGCATGGCAAGGATGTAGGCCTTTGGTGCCGAACCTTGTAAATCCTTGTGTCCTGTGCCTTTTTCATTACTGCATTATCTGGGAAAGGTTGAGAGATACAAGAAGAGTGGATCGAGGCTTTAACCAGCCATAGAGGTTTAATTGATTAAGAATCAATTAGTAAAAAGTTTTAAAGGATCACTGATTCACCCCCTCCCCCTCTCAGTGATTCACACTGATCTGGGCACTTCAATTAGTATCAGAGGGAGGTTCCCTCTAAAAGATCCAAGAGAGTCTTTATGGAGTGCAGATTTGAGGAAATGAAAGAACAGCCTCAAATGGAGATATCTGCCAAGACTCGGAAAAACAGAATGAAGAAACAGGCAAAGAAGATGAAGAAGAAGGCTGGTGCAATCATAGAAACTCCTTCTATGGAAAGAAATGTGAAAGTCACATCAGATGACAATTCCTTTTATCATTCTTCTGATAAAGCCTGTCCTAGCAGTGATGAAGTTGAAACAATGAATGATCTTCAGAGTGTACTCAAATATCTTCAGAAGACAGTTCCCATGGAAGTGGCAAAGTGTATAGCTACAGGCATCCATGATCTTCATGAAGAAAAATCACAGTTAGAAGAAGAAGCCAATGCTATGGAAGATCAGGTGGCTAAAAGGGTTGGCATAACCAACACTCTCAGAAAGCTGGTAAATGCCAAAGATGAAACAGTTTCCCTTTGCAATGAAAGATATGAAGACACTGCTGAAGAATTGCAAAGAAGCCTTTCTGCGAAAGACATCTTTATGATAATGATCAAAGATGTTTTCCATGCACTGGAAAAGAGACACAAAGTTTCAATGAATGTCAGAGATGCTCAACTAGAAGACAAAGTAAACAGGGTGAAGGAGCTTGACAATTCATTACAAGAAATGAAGAAAGTGCATGATGACCAGATGAATCAGCTGAAAGAAAGTTGGGAAGGAAAGCTAAGAGCTGTTGAGGATGAGAAGAACTCCCTCAACATGAAATGCTTTGAACTAGAGGTGCTATTGAAAAATCTGCAAACACCCAAAGCTGAAGCCTCTCAGTCAGCTGAAAGAAGAAATGTTGCTACTCAAGTGAACTTTGAGCAGGATGATTCTAAGAGAAAGACATCCTCCAATAAAAGTGAAACATCTTCTTGAAAGAAGGTACCATCCATACCATCTTGTACTCATGCTTCTAAAAGTGTTTCTACTAAAAGTGCAAGATGGAAGAATGAATCCAAACAAGTATGGATGAAGACAGTAAAGAACCAGAGCTCTCCTGAAACAGCACAACAGGTCAAGAAAAGTACCCTACAATTAGAAGTACACAAGAGGTCAAGATTTGTGGGTCAGTGTTGGTGTTGTAACAAGTATGGGCATTGTGCAAAAGATTGCTGGTACAATCCACTGAATGCCAAAGCACAGAGAAAGCCCATGCCTAGGGGGAGCAAGCCAGAAGAAAAGAAGCAGCATCCACAGGTCCAGAGACATCTGTTTACTGCAAATAGATTTGGATTACTTGACAACATCTGGGATGATTGCAAAAGTGGTCAAAAAGATACATGTCAGTCTCCAACTGTATCCAGAGCTCAAAAGAAGAAAAGATCACAGAACCTGGCTCAAAAAGATTCCTTGGGAAGCAAGAAGAAAATTGAAAATTCTCCCAAGAAGAGTTTGAAGAATGAAGAGAAGTCCTTGGAGTCTAAATCCAAGAAGGGTGATGCATCAAGAATATCCACCAAGAAGACATGCTTCTACTGTGGAAAGAAAGGTCATATCATGGATCTTTGTAAAGAAGCCATGAAATTAAATAGAAGCAGACTGGACTCAAAAAGACAATCAATCCAGAAGAAGAAGAAGGGATTGATTGAAAACAAGTTGCCTAAGAAAGGTAGCTTAACAGCATCTAAGGAACCATGTGGAACTTCCAAAACTGAGGCCACACTTCCAAATGACTCGTTAGTCATATGGCCAAATCAGTTGCAACTTGCCAAAGATCTGCAAAAAGCTGAAGATAATGTTCTGGCAATTGCTAAAGAAAAAGGGAAGAAGAAGGTTTCACATGAAGATGTTTTGAGAACCACACCAGCACAATCATCAATGAAGATCAAGTGTGCAAGTGTGAAGACTGGTGAAAATGGGGCATCTCGGTTGAGAGAATCTTCTCAACCTTGTTGTTCACATTGATGAACCAAGGAGGTTCCATCTTATTCCCTTATACTATTGGTATTTACATGTGCTAACATTACAGGGAATTGAAGATGATGATCATTCTCAACTGGAGGATGGTTTGGAAAGAATGGAGTGCACCCCTTGAGGGGGAGCAAATCTGAAGAAGATGATGTTCTGAGATTAATATCATCTTAAGAAAATGAATGAATGGGGGAGCTTTATCTTTGCACTGAACTTTCTAATGAGTTTTGTGAAGTATGTGCAGGATTCAGCAATTCATTGAATATCTGAAAACATTCAACCCCTAAGCATGATCTCACATGTATTGTGAATGTTGGACAGTATTGAGTACCTTGGTTACATCACTCTTGTTTTCTACACCGGGTTAGCCCAAGTAGACTTAGAGTTGATTTACTAAAGGTTCTTTGCTAAAGAAGAACATGTGACATCATCCCTCTCTCAGTGTTTTTCAAGAAAATACTTTTCAAAGGGAGGAAGAGATATTGTGGAAGAGAACCACACCACACCTTTGCATTTGATTGCCAATAAGGGGGAGAAAATATTGGCACACATATTGACCCATTCATATGCGATGAAGTGGTGTATTGACAAAAAATACAAAGGGGGAGATTGAAGTGCACTGTGTTGCATTTGTTGTCAATAAGACATGTTGTTGTCTTCGAATGAATGGAAGTCAAGGAATGTCAAGATCTGAATGCCAAAGGTTGTGATGGTGTTGGTGATGAAGAAAGAATGGCCATAGTACTAAGATGCATGTCACTTAGGAGATTCACTAATTGACATAGGAGATGATGGTTGAAACATTCTCTAAGTACATCTGACGATTGTGGAGCTGATCCTTAAGTTCATAGAACTTGTATCCTGATGATACAAAGTCACAACATTGATTGAAGACCATGCATTGTCTTCAATCAATGTTGTGACTTTGTATCTTCAGGATACAAGTTCTATGAACTTAAGGATCAGCTCCACAATCGTCAGATGTACTTAGAGAATGTTTCAACCATCATCTCCTATGTCACTTAGTGAATCTCCTAAGTGACATGCATCTTAGTACTATGGCCATTCTCTCTTCATCACCAACACCATCACAACCTTTGGCATTCACATCTTGACATTCCTTGACTTCCATTCATTCTAAGACAACAACATGTCTTATTGACAACAAATGCAAAGGGGGAGATTGAAGTGCACTGTGTTGCATTTGTTGTCAATAAGACATGTTGTTGTCTTAGAATGAATGGAAGTCAAGGATTCTCAAGATGTGAATGCCAAAGGTTGTGATGGTGTTGGTGATGAAGAGAGAATGGCCATAGTACTAAGATGCATGTCACTTAAGAGATTCACTAAGTGACATAGGAGATGATGGTTGAAACATTCTCTAAGTACATCTGACGATTGTGGAGCTGATCCTTAAGTTCATAGAACTTGTATCCTGATGATACAAAGTCACAACATTGATTGAAGACCATGCATTGTCTTCACAATGCATGAGGAGTTGAAAGGAGTTCCATCCACAACTACTAAGTGGATGATGTGCATTAACGAAGTCCATGTACTAACTCTTAGTGCATGTGAATCAGATGATGTTCCAATTGATCTCTGATTAGATCAATGAAGTTTATTGAAGAAGTTTATTTGATTCAGGAGCATCGGTTGAAGGAAGACCCTTCAGGAATTTCACTCCTAAGTGAAGATTAAATGTTTAAGAGGAATGGAGGAATTCTTAAGAAGAAGATGAGAAGAAATGAAGAGGAAGAAGTGGCTTGGCACTTGGCATGTTTTATATGGAGGAGACCTTTGTTTTTAACAAAGTCTTTATTCTGTCCTTTGCCAAAATATTAGGCCAGCCAAGGCACCTTGGGGGTTCAACCCCAAGGCATGGGCACTAGGGCACCACGCCCGGGGGAACCCGTGGGGCGAGCCAGGGCGGCAGGGCGCACACCCAAGACACCGCATGGGTGTCTGGGGCACGCCCGGAGGAGCGCGGCAGGGACGCCTGAGCGCACCCGCGGGTGTCAGGAGATGCATAGTGGGCGCTAGGAGCGCGCCCGCAGGAGCAGTGAGTGGGCGCAGAGCGCGCCCGCAGGGAGAACTCGGTGCGGGGCGGCACCGAGAGGGGAGGAGATTCAACTGGCCGTTCATGGGAGCGCTTATTTGATAAGAAACGAGAAAAACGCTGGCCGATTCGATGTGGGACGGGTTTTTTATCCCGGGATCTAATCCTGGCCGCATGTTTGATCTCGCGCGAGATCTCCACCGTACGATCCATCTCCGCAGCGATGTTATAATCTGAGCCGTCCGCGGTCATTTAAATGGCGATCTGACGGCTCCCAGCGTCGTCTCCTTCGTTGAACCCGGCCGAGGCATCTCCCGCGACGCCGCTGAACGAGAGGCCATCCGACCACCAGATTTCGAAATTCCGGCCACCTCTGAAGAAGCCGAAGGCACCATCCGACTCGTCTGGACCTACTGAACCGAACCATGCTTAAAAATATACATGCATGCAACGTATGAATGAATTCGATGTTGGCCGAAGGCAAGCCGAAGGTGCCGAGGCCATGGGGTGTTTATGATTTTCATGGATTGGATGAAAAGAAGGCCGTGCATGCGTTCTAAGTCGCATGCACGTGGAGGAAACCGAAGAAGAGGGAACCCGCGTGAAATAAGAGAAAAAGTTCAAGATTCACAGAATCTTGAAATACCCGAAATCTTCGGGAGATTAAATGTTTCTCACGCGGATGCACCGCCTCACCTCTGCCTATAAAAAAGAGAGGCCGAGGCTCTCATTAGCTTTGCTGATCTTTTGTTGAAGATCCGAAGAACCATGAGTGCACCTCTGCCTCGCGAAGTTGAAGCCCCGCGCAAATTATATTTGCGCGGCTGAAGTCCCCTGCGCGCTAATCCTTTGCGCGGCCGGAAGAGCTCGTGGCCGCAGCATTCTTGCGCGCCCGAGGCATGTTCCCTCTCTGCCCACACCCTTGCGCGGCAAGAGGAAGACCCCGCGGGTGTTGCACTTGTGCGCCCCGCGGGTAGGAGGTCTTGCGCGCCCCTGTGCCGTGCACCTTGCGCGCCCGAAGGCTAGGTGAAGACCCGAGGCTTGTTTGCCTTGTGCTCTACACACAGTGTGTGTGTGCCAAAGAAGGCTGAGTCCTTGCCTCGTGTGTGTGGTAAGTGAAGAAGAGAAGGCTGAGGCCTTTGCGCCGTTTGTGTAAAAAGAAAAGGAGGAGGCCGTAGCCCTTGTGTTGGTATTCGGGTGTGTGCAAGAGGAGGCCGAGGCATGCCCTTGTGTATGTGCCAAATTGAAGAACACTTTGTGTGTATGCAAAGTGAGGAGAAGGCCCTACGGGCAGTGGGTGTGCAAAGAGAGGAAGGCCAAGGCTTAGTGCCATTGTGTGCAAATTGAACAAGTGAAGGTCGTAGCCTTGTGGGTGTGCACACTTGAAGATTAAAAGAGAAAAACAAAGTGTGTGTGCTAAGTGGAAGAGTACAAGAAGGAAAGAGGCCAAGCTTAAGTGTGTGCAAAATGAAGAATAAATTGTGTGTGCAAAACAAGTGAAGGCCGAACCTAGTGTGTGTTCACTAAGTGAAGTGAACACACTTAGAAGAAGGAAGAAAGAGGAGACCCTCACACTAAAGTAAAACACACTTCTGAGTGTGTGAACAAATTGGATAAAGTGTGTGAAGTTCAGTGAAGGTGTGTGCTTAAAGTGACTACACCCTTTGTGGGTCTACTGCACCAAGAGGAAGAAAAGGAGAGTGCATGCATGCATGCATGCACGTGCACACGTGAACAGTGCTAAATCAGTGGTGTGCATTCTGAGTTGTCCAAGACTTGAAGATCTTGAAGAGTTTCCATGCACTCAGTGCATGATGTTGAAGTGAACTGAGACTGAGCCAGACTGAAGTTAAAGAGATTGGTTGTCTGAGTTTTCAGTAGATTGAGAATACCCTGATCATCACAAGTGATCTGAAGAGAAGAGCAAGGCCAGCAGCCTTTATCCCAGGCTGCTGAAGATACTTGAAGAACTTAAAGTGAAGAAGAGCTACTCGTGCGACTCGAGGAGCCAGGAGAAGACCCTGTGGGACTCAGGGAGAAGAAGTCTTCAGTGGGATTCTGGAGCAGGCCAGTGGGACTCTGGTAACACTGTGGGACGCAGTATAAAGACCCTCCTATGGGACTCAGGAGAGATACGGTGGGAAGCTGTATCGACCATTGTAATTCTAACAAGTTATAATGGGAGAATCCATGCTGGGAGAGCATGGAAAGGATGTAGGCCTTTGGTGCCGAACCTTGTAAATCCTTGTGTCCTGTGCCTTTTCATTACTGCATTATCCGGGAAAGGTTGAGAGATACAAGAAGAGTGGATCGAGTCTTTAACCAGCCATAGAGGTTTAATTGATTAAGAATCAATTAGTAAAAAGTTTTAAAGGATAACTGATTCACGCCCTCCCCCTCTCAGTGATTCACACTGATCTGGGCACTTCATACATATATATACACATAAATCCAGTAGCTTTATAATGTCATATATTTCATTATTATTGCTCATATATACTTTATAATCATTCTTAAATGGTTAACATGGAGAATGAATCTCATCGCGTCGTGGAGACGGTAGTCCGTACGTACGCATGAGCGATGATATCATTTCCATAATTATTGAATTGGAGTGGAGTGGATGATACAATATATCAGAATAAATATGATGTTCTAATAACTATGTATAGTTATTCTTTACACCATTATACCCATCCATGTAAGGTGGTGGTGGAAAATAGATTACACCACGGTGTGGAGACGGTATTCCGTACGTACGCACGCGCAGTGATTTCTTTTTCCGTAGGATGGATAGATGGTGAAATAGGGTTGTTTCATACTTATAATAACATATCAGTATATGAGTGATACTGATGTTATTACTTCATAATGAAACAACCTAAGAAGAAGAAGTGGAAGAGGAAATAAAGATGAAAGAATCAGTAACGGACATTACCTCTTCTTTGAAGTGCTTCTTTGATACCTCCTTTTAGGGCACTAAAATGGGTCCTTGAAGAAGAAAAAAACCACTAGGATGTTTCTAGGGAAGTAGAGAAGAGAATTTTTCATGGGTTGTCCGAGATTGAAGTCTCAAAGTTGTGTGAGGAAGAGAGGGAGGAGGTGTCCTTTTATAAGGGAGGAGAGGGGCTCCTTTGGAAAAACTAAACATATTATTTTATTATAAAGTCATATTCGGTTTTAAATAGCTCCAAATTGATTTATTTCTAGGATAAGGTGGGTATGGGTCGAAATACTATCATCCAACAGAATTTAGACAAGTTTAGGTTCCTATTTTAACCTTATCATTTAGATTTAACATTAAGTTAAATAATTTTACTTTTACCGTGTCTTCTTGTGTTATTACACTATAAGGTTAATAAACATACTATAAGAAGCAAAACGAACCCCAAATTGTTTATTATTAATATATATATCCTTATCTATGTCATTTGGCCGAACCATAGATTTTTAGGAATAAAATAACAATTAATAATATAATATATTTTTTTAAAACTATTTTATGTCAATTTTGACACTATTTAGTAATTGATTTTTGTGAAAATCATAACCGAATGATAAGTTCGAAAAAAGTTAATTAAATCAATACTAACATGTCATATAAACCTAGAAAATTATTGGAATTCATTAAAAGTCTTAAATTACATTTATTTTGGTATTTATAACATCAATTATGTCCATATTTCATTAATAAGATAATGACTTCATCATCATTTTGTCATAAATAAATTAAATTATTTGATGTCTAAAAATTACAAATAAAATACCATTATATAGAAAATCTTTTTAGATTTCTAATGAATATTTACAATCAAATTTTTCTTATGTATAACCCTATAGTAAAAATGTTTTAGTAAATAAACTTTGATTTTAACTCTATTAACTCTTCTTTGAATTAAATAATAATAAATGTCCTAATCTAATTCAAGTGGGCCTAAATGGTCATATTTTATTCCTAAGTTTTTTTGGTCGAATTACACTTGTCCAATAGAATTAGGACATGTGTTAGGGTAATAATAATATTATTTCTACCATTAATTACCCTATTTACTTTTAACCGTGGTAAAAACAGTAAAAAGTAACTATTCACCAAAAAATTATTTTCATCTCATTGAACCACATTTTACTTATTGACATCAACCGTGTCTCTTGGAGTTTTGAAATTCCACTCACAGAAGCGGTAAAATTATGTTTTATGAAAAATTCATTTTTTTTAACTACCCCTTAGTGGTTTCACTATTCATCAAAAATTGAAAGTTTTCAGAAAAATGCCAAAAATTAGGCCTAAGCTATATTTGATATTATGAACTCAAAAATAATTTCTATTTTACCAAATTCAAAACATATCAGTTGCATTAATTAATTTAAAAATTAATTCCCGTCGTCAAAACAAAAGGCGTGTTTTTAAGAGATAATAACTATCAAAAGATTGACACTTGTTTATAACTGGTTTAAATTTGAAATTACATCCAATGACCAACATTGTATTAAATTGTAAACATATATTCTAAATATACATTAAAACCAATAAAATTAATAATTTATCACTATTAATTATTTCGATTAAAAAAGTTGTTTTTAATTATAATTTAGTAATTTTCACTATTCATCAAAATATGAATGTTATCCGAAAATCACCAAAATTTCACCCAAAGCTAATTTCGATATTCTGAATCCAAAAATGAAGTCCATTTTGAAAAATAAAATTTACAAAATTTCAAAAAGTGGTTATTACTATTCATAACGGCTAGGTTTAATAATATTTTAATAGCATATCGTTGTTTAGCGAAACTTGGTGTTGCGTACAACACACGCTATCGTGGAAGGTTGCGATTGCATGTAATTCAACCCAGGTCAGAGATGTGTGTTGTGAAAGCTCCTTTTGGTGTAGCGTATAACACAAGACATTAATGAAATTAAAAAGAATATTTTTCATAAAATCTCGGGGTGTTACATCCATAGTCATGTCAGTATTGTCATATGATAGTCCAAAGGTATGTCAGGTTGACCACGTGACAATTTATAGTTACATCTACTTCGATCATGTGCAAGACCCCATACATGCCTATTTAGGTTAGGCAAAGCCTCTGGGACATTTCTTCTTCTCCCATACATGGGAATCCAAGGCATAGTAGTTCACTATGAAGACAACCTAGGATGTGTAACATGTTGTATTGGTTCCCCATCATATCAAGCGAACCATCAATACATGAAAAGTAGACAACCAAGACTTTTCCTGTAAATCCCTTTTGTTGTGGCCTCTTTTATAGAAGGCCAACTCAGCCTCATACCATGTGGATCCTACCTAGGAATCTTTGGCCACATTCCCACCTTTCATAAAGGAAATATAATTTATAATATAGGGTCATGTACTCTTATAACCCTTCCATTTTCATACTCTTGAACAGACCTCTCATAATAATCACCATCACAATTTAATCTCTCAGTGGATAAATAATGATCATATCAATCAGAAAGCCTCAAAGGGTAAGTCCCAACAAATCGTGAAACCTCATAGTGTTATCCTCGACCAATCGGGTAATCTCGGTGTGTAAGCCCTGATTACATAGACAATATAATATGTCCCAGATCAACAGGGAATGCATTTTTTCATAAACCCCCTTTTAATTCTTAAAATCTCATGGATGTCCATAATTTCCCTACGAATGATCATCCACCTTATCCTATCATCTGGTTAAGGGATATAAGAACTATGAGTACTCTAATTCCTAGCATAACTGGGATATATAGGATTACTCCTTGAGGCCTGCGCTCTAAAAAATAACCACTTAATTGTTATTCCCTTCTTTTCCAATGTATTTATTGAGAATAGGAATAAATCCTACCATAGGGTATTTATTATTACATAACTGTCATCATACGAGAAGAACACTTGTGCATGGGCACCATTTTATGTATAAGCAACAATCAAGCCCTCACGTTCCTAAAACCTATCAGTGGGTTTGGGATGAAGGGAACTATATGAAATATAATTCCCACTAAAACAAGTATTATTAGAAATCAATTCTAATGATAATGCTCTATGACATATCTACTATGAGACGGGTCACCATGACCCTAAAAGGGAAACATTAATATGTAAGCCCGTACAAATATTCTCTCATGCAATGTGTACATTCTATTGATATCTCTTGTTTCTCACACTGAGAATGGATAATTCATGAATACATACTATGGGTGATTTTAATAAAATCGTGTTGAGAATAACCATAGTGTGGGCCCAATATTGGGATGTAAGATTGATTTCAACCATTCTCCACTTAAAGGGTTGTAATGAACATAAAATTTATAAATAAAAAGCACTTTCCTTTAATGTCTTATGGATATAGAAAATGCATGCACTCCTTTTAGGGTTTAAATAACCATTATGTATCAATACCATTAATAATATATCCATTTAATTGTGATCACATGACTAATATATATATAAGTTTTTAAATAAAATCTTTTCGATATAGACAAATGATTAGATGGCCCTAGACAACAGACTCGGGTGGAACGAAGCTCATTTTTCATAGTTGGGAAAGTAATTAGCATCACTGGTCTTCACTTTAGACCAATCCCATGTAGATATTCACATGTTAATCTTGAACGGAATCACCTACGAGATAAGTTCATGTAAATAGAGATTACCTCTCGGGCAATGTTATCTGTGTTTTCCCAAGAGTCTATAATCATTGTAAAACATACCCATGGGTATTATGTGGTTATTATAAGGGGTTACATAATAAGGTATTTGTTACTTATTATGTAATCCCTTTCTATAAATAAAATTTTTGTTCCATAAATTATTTTATTGGAATAGACTTCATTTAAAAATGATGATAAATTAGATAAATTGATTCTTGAGCTAAAAATGATACTTTTGATAAATATATACATAATTATATTAAACTAAGGTTTTTATTAATAATACTATATAAAATTATTATAAATTATGATTATATCATTTCATTATCTGTAAATTATTATTTAATCAGTTTGATAAGGTTTATATTTTTATCCGATAAAAGAGAATGATCATTTTTAAATAAATTATAATAAGGGATTAATTATTTTTTGATATAATTAATATTTTAATAAAATATTATGGTCATATTTTTTTATGAATATTAAATTTTTATATAATTTTTAGGAAGTCAAATATATTTTTTATTAATGTTTAAAATATTTTTTCTCAAAACCCATGAATTTTTAATAAATGTCAGTTTTGAATCTAAAAGTGAAAAATCAAATATTTATAAAATAATTTTTATAAAATGAATGTTATTTTTATAATAAGGATTTCAGAATTATCCATCGCTGATGATTTCAATATTTTCTGAGAAATTTTAATTTTTGCTTAAAAAATAAATATCGTATACATAAAATATGGGTTTTATGACATCATTATGACTCAATAGTGAACAAATAAAATACTATAAAATGTCAATTTCGCCAATATATGTTTTACCTTTAAAATAATGTTAATTTATATTTGTTTTATTAATTTTATAATTCTTTAGTGAACCCTCCATGACAAATAAAATATTTTATCGTTTTAAAATTATTCCATTAAGATTGTGACTCACCTCTACATAAGACCACCTAATATTTTAATATGTTCAACCCTTTAAATTATAAATTATTTTATACCACTACTGTTTGGAAGAAACCTTGGGGAAAACCATGGGATGGTTTGTGGTTTTGAATATTTTAGGTTGTTGTGCCCAAACCCTAAATAATATAGAATTTCCTCTATCTCCCTATATAAAACCACCCAATCTCCCATTACTCTTCTATAAAACCATTTAGTGCTCATCCAATATATTCTATACACTTCCTATAGACTTTTCAAGGTGCCCCAAGCTCCCATTAATCTTCTCTCAACCCTCACCCAAGCCTTTGGGATCATAGATCCATGTAAAGGATCTTCCCTTCTCCACTTTTATCAATCATTCTTTTGATGACATTTCATTTAATTTCTTCTATTAATATATTGTGATATGTTACTAAATATACTCCTTACATCCCATTTTATTTATAAATGTTGATAGTCCATTTCACCCTCATTTATCCCTCTTATGAACACTTATGTACATTGGTTACCAAACCAAATTTTCCTAAGTGAACCTTACTTTAATTATTTTCTCATTTTTTTCCAAGTTACTTTATATTTTTATACTCTTTTATTTTTAATAAAAAAAATATAGGGTATGTTTTCTCACATCCCCCTTACTTCCCTTATTATGAATTTATGATGGGAGACCTCTTTCTCTGTAACAACACATGTATTTATAGAATAATACATTTTCATAACTATCAATATTTATGAACAAGATATTAATGTTTTGTTAAAAATGAAACATTTTCCAATAGCACACTCAACACTCAACAATGGGTTTCTTTGAGATATTACATTCTACACAACATTGAGTTATATCAAAAAATAATATAATAATTTTATTATTTTAAATGGTAGTGAATGCCTAGACGTTGTATTTCTAGAAATGAACATAAATAAATAAAATATTTTTATAAATATTTTTTAAATGCCTTCACATTTATCCAATAAATTTTAGAGTCTTAAAAATAAAATTAATTCAAATTTAAGCATGAAATAAAGTAATTTTTTTAAAAGATTAGTTTACCTCCTTTAAATGGTGAACCATTTTTAAATATATTTTTTTACTTGTATATGTTCTATTTGAAAAAATAAAATTATTCCTTAGAAGTGGGAAATAAAAATTTACTTTGGACGAATTTTTTTTATTTTTCAAATAAAATTCATTTTTAATGAATAGTGAAAAATAATGTATTTTAATACGATACTGCCTTTTAATCTAATTTATTTATATAGTTAGACTATAATTTTAATTGTTTTGAAGTTTAATTAGATTATGTTTTTACCATTTAATCTAATTTTTTGCATTGGAAGTAATTTCACTTTTAAATTAGACATAAATAAATGTCAATATTTTGATATTTATTAATTTCTAAAAACTCGCTTTTTGGTTTTTACAATGAGAAATAATTATAAATTAATTATTTCAACTTCTGGGTTTTGAATTTGGAAAAATGAATTCCATAATTTTATTTATGAGTTCTAAATTGTATAAATAGATACCTTTTAGTTTTATAAATTATGAATAATAACTTGAGTAATTATTTTATTCACAATGGTTAAAGGGTAAATATGGTAAATATGGGTCAAAAAATAATATTATAACAATATTAAACCAGCCTAAAACGTGTCCTAATTCTATTGGATGTTTTATTTCTGACCATGGTCCTTGTAGGGATGATTTCATGACCCCATGTAGCCACATTGTTGTGAAAATGACATTTATATTTTTTAATTTAATGTAATGAAAAATGTAACAAAGACTTGTATCTTTTAGTAAAACAATTATTATATGGGGTTATATAAGTTTTCCTTTCGACTAAAAATATTCATTATAAATATAAAACTATTTCCTAAATCTTGGTATTTTATTAATAATTTTTAGAGTTAAAACAAATAAATATATTTATGAAAAAATAGGTAGTTATTACCTTATTAAATAATGATTTAAACAAATGAGATTATAATTATTAAAATAAATTAATTTTAAATATTTTATGCCATAAAATAATTTTATGGATGGTTATGACTTGTTATATGTTAATTTATGTAGTTTTTATAATGAATAAATTTGTTATGGAGTTTTTTAAAGGTCATGATATGAATATTATATAAATTGACCTAAATGAGTTTCTAAAACCAATACTATTTTATTAAATGATATAACAGTTCTAAAAATATAATATTCTAAAAAATTACTTATATAATGTTTAGAATGTAATAAATGAACAATTTTAGGTCCTATTGGAATTTTATAGTAATAAAATTATAAATATAGTATGAATATACAAGAAAACATGATAAATGTTAAATTAAGTAACTAAGGGTTAAAGCTAAAAGATAAGGTTACATTTGTGACCTAGTATTGTCTGGATACAATTTTTTGAAATGATTACAAACAATAATCGCATTATATCCAATCTAAATGAGTTGGTGACCTTTATAAATAGAAATTAAGTTTATAATAAAATAATATTTCAAGACATTCCTAAAGTGCCCCTTCTTCATCTTATAAAGGGGAATAACCTTTAACCCTTACTCACACCTCTCAAGAACCTTGCCTCATATATAATCTGACCAAATAATCTCCCAAAATACCCATATTCTTTCAAGGATCCTTAAATTTTTAATAAGTAAATTCATGAAAGACTGTTGGCTCTAATCAAATTGTGTTACAGGTTTTAGAGGTTGCATCTTCTCTAAAGGTTAATTCCATTGTTTTACTTCATCAATTTATATTATATTTTTATTATTAGATTACAAAACAAAAATATTATCCTCAATATAATATAATGTTTTTATGAGAATTATTCGAACTAAAATCAGAAAAACCTCTATCAAATGGATACAAACAAATTGTTTTTGTGTACGGCGAACTGCTGCGTCACTAAACAATGATTGTTTGATTTTCCCCTAAAACTTCTCATGGTGGCTATTATGATGGAACTGTATTTATATATGACATATAATATATTTATATTGTCTATATTCTTCTACAATTTTACATACATCATACCTTTATGATTTCCATAATTTGTAAATACGATAATTTTGTTTGAGGAAGTGCAGACTACCGCCCCCTCAAAGTGATATAACTCATTCATTCCATACATGGAACTTATAAAGGATGGAATTAATGAAATTATTTAACATATATATATATATATCATATTATATTATAATAGAATATAATTTACTTATTTATCATTTAGTTTTCATACCTTTAAAAATGAAAAAAGAAGTGAAAGTAGAGTTCATGCGTACGTACGACTTACCGTCTCCATGAAAGGTGCATTTCATTTCTTATCACCAAATTTTATGAACTATTATAAATACAAATAAACTAAATATATATGTTATATATCATATATAAATATTTAATACCATTATTTAGGTAATTCACTTTTGACTTCATAGATAAATTTTAATTATAAAAAGCTAATTATTGTGTTAAGTACCGAATATCAACAAAACAACTCATATTAACATAAATAATTATGTAATGCTAATGAAGTTGTAATAAGTGATCTAAAACGAAAAATAAAACATAAAAGTGTTTTAATTCATGTATAACTAATCCTATTTTTACTATTCAGTATGAATATGGAACATACATAATGAGTCAGATGCAAGGTAAGGGACTTCGTCTCGATCTCCTTTAATTGAAGCATATATTTTTCTCATGAACACTTATTATCCTATAATATATATTTATTAAACCTTTAGAATCTTTATATAATAAATTATTATATTATCATGATGTATAAATTTATTTTCATTTTAGCCCTTAATGATTTTCATTCAAGTGGTTCTATAGTGGTAAGGGTCTCTTTAACTAAAACATCCCTTTAAATGTTTTAAATATTTATTATTATAAATATTAGACATTAATTTATATATTTTTAAAATTGTTTAAAGGATTTTTTTATATGTACAATATTTTTTTAATGTATAAATTCCTTTTAAAAGTTTCATATTGGTATGGATCACTTTGATTTAAAACACTTCTTTTTAAATGTTGTAAATGAACTTATTATATCAATATATTCAAATTACATCCTATGATTGTAATGTGGAAAGGTTTTTTTCAATTATGATTGTATTAATTTCTATAATTGTTTTATGTAACATGGACATTTTATTGGTGGTTACGTGATAAACCAATGATAGGTTGATACGTGATAAACCAAATAGTAGGTGGTTCTATGACAAACCAAGAACAGGTGGTTACATTATAACCTCCAATGCATTGTGTATGGATGTCAACCATATGGCTATTAAGTTTTTTGATATGCATATAATTCAACCATATGTTTATTCCATTTTTGTATGATTATGTTCCCTGTTACCTTTATATGTTAGATGATTCTTTCTATGGGATTTATCGTAATCTTTTTATTACAAAAAGAGTAAGTAATGAGCCTATATTCAGTGAAGTGTTTTTCTACCTTTTTATGGTGAAAAAGTATTACTTTATGTTAAAGTACTCATGGTTTACATGTTTTTTTAAAAAACTAGCATCTTTACTTATTTATGTACCCCTTACTGATCGTTGTATGCTCATCTCATGTTTTGAATTGTTTTTGAGAGGTTTTAAATAATAATACGGTTAAGGATGGGATCGTGGAAAATTCATGTTGTTTAAAACATGGAACTAAAAATGTTTTTTTGTAGAGGTTTTGATTTATGATAAAATGGATAGTGAGTATAAGTGTCAAATTTTAATATTCAGGGTATTATGTAAAAGTTATTATATAATTATCTAAATCTCTAAACCTATGAAGTTACTCAATTATAATTATTATATTAATTCAATATTATATAATGTTTAAGGCTGGGGCTATAGAGTGGGTATTAGAGGCCAGTTTAGATAGCTTTAGAGGATTTTTTGTTTTTCAAACCTAAGTGATAAAAGCATAGTGGATAACATATTAGAAACATCTATATTTATTGAATGAGTTTAATATAACAAGAAAACATATATCTTAGTGTTCAAACTTCTCATAAGATAGTATATAATTATTTTCTAGAATTATCACACATGCCTTTTTTGTTTTAGTTAATGATTGGATATAACTTTCCCCAAAGTAAATATGAGTGTGAAGGAAATGGTGGTGGTTTTTTGGAATAACAAACCAAATGAAATGGGAGAGTAAATGAAAATGCTTATGGATATCCTTAACCAACTATCTGGAGCCATGATTGACCACATGAACCTTGGTGATTTTTCTAAGTCATAATATACGTGAGGAGATAATCCCTATGGAAGTTCATGTAATACTCATAAAGTAATGTATATTAAAAACCATATGCATTCAGGATGCGAAAAGAAAAACCTAAGAAACTATTTCAAAGGTATGGGATGATGTTATATATTTGGTAATGATGGTCATAAAACAATAACCTTCCTTGGAATTATGAAGCGTTTAGTTGGATCCACTAGAGGGAAATAATTCTTTTTTGGGGGATCAATTGAATGTTTTAAATGTGATGTAATGGTCATTATAAAAATAGATTTCCTAAGAGGAAGGTTTGATAATGGGATCATCAAGATAGTACAAATATATTTTTACCAATTCATAATCACATTCCAAATGAAAATGAGGAAACTGAAAATGAAAAATGAAACGTATGTATTATTTCATAGCACATGTTTTGAAATTACTGAAAACATAGATCAGTATTCATGATTTTTTTAGGTAATAAGTATAAAAAATAAGTTGAAAAAATGGATAAATGATCAGGATAAATTTTTGATTTTTAATATGTATACATTCTGGGAATGGAAGAGTTATGTTGGATCTATTGATGATGATATGTTTAAATGTATTAATGATAGGATTACTTTGGATGACTATTTCTAGTATGTGAAACCCCTATGTTTTATATGTTAAAATCTTATTCAAAGAATAATTATTATTTCTTGTGTGGAAATAATGCATTACCATAGGGGGTCATGTGATCTATTGTTTTTTAAGAGATTAAGGGTTATTATATTTTGGGATGCAAAATGAAAGGTATCAGATAACCATTGATGATAAAGCTGGTTATAGTTATTTGTGAGGAAATTATATTATTTTTGATAATTTTATATGAATGATATGGTTTTTGAATAATGATTACCCATATGATGGGCGACACACTGTCACGTCCAGTAAGGCCATGGGAATTGAACCCATAACTGAAGGGCGATAAGGGCGCATTGCCTACGACTGGCCTATGTGAAGCCCTTGGTTAGTATGAGTTATTATTTTTAGTTATATGTTTTTATAGATAAATAATAAGTTGATTTTGGGAATATATTTTTTATCAAATGGATATCCCTAGTTTTGGAAAATGATTTGGTTATTAAGTGATAATGGTTGTTTTTGGAATAGGTTATCTCATTTGGGAAACAATTTTCTTATGGAAAAAAGAATACTATGCTATTTCATTTGAGGATTAATGGTTCAATTTTATTTTTTAATAATCTATGTTTTTATTTTTGGATTATAGAAATTTATTTTATGATTAACCTATCCTGAATATGTGATTAGGATAATTACTTTTAAGAGTGATACTTTAAGAGTAGCCGATGTTATTTGGAGATAAATTTAAGGATTTCTCATGGATGACTATGTGATCAAATTCTTTTGATTTTCAGGTTTCATTATTATTTTGGATTATATTAAAAGAATTTTAAGGACAATTTTGTATTGAATGGTCTTTGTTGAACTTTAGGTACTGTTTGTTGAATTTTGGATATTAGAAGGTGTATTTCATTTTATAATGGTTTATCCTTTAAGGGGTTTTATAGTCTTGAACTGACCATTTTTGTTTTTGTTAAGATATGGGAAATATATATTTCATATTCTATATATATTTTTATTCTATAGAAGTTGATTCTAATGCTTCAGGTGAGACCATGTCATCATGAATACTCATCATTTGGAGAAAAGATGTGTTTGTGGTACAAATTTATTAAAGGATGAATCTCTACTTGAAAGGAAAGTATATTTCCTTATATTCTTATTCAATATCACAAATAAGATCCTAAAAATTATTAAAAGGAAATTAAATATACAGTGTTTTTCATTTAATTTTCTTACTAGGGAATCAATGAACATTTAACCCATCACATGTTTGTCAATTTCTTGTACTTAACATTGTCTTAATCAGGTTTTCTTTCATTCTCCATCATAAATTACCACTTAGCTTCTCTAACATATCCATTTCTCCTACATGGAATCCCCATATGTGTTATCCCTAGTTACCTTTTAACTTATCTTCTTTATTTAAATTTATATTTTTATTCACTCTATTTCTGATGTGGGGTTTCATTGAAATTACAGTCCAATTTAAAATCAGGAGCCTACAATTTCCAAAAGGTGGGAACGATATAATGACCCAGGTATTTATAGAATAATATATTTTTATATCTATTAATATTTATGAATAATTTTTTAATTTTTTGTTAAATATGAAAATTTTTCAAATAGCGCACTAAACAAGAAATAATAGGTTTCTTTGAAATCTTACGTTACACAAAACATTGAGTTATACTGAAAAATAATAATATATTATTATTATTTTAAATGGTTGTAAAATCCAAGACATTGTATTTTTGGAAATGAAAATAACAAACTAAAATTATATTATACATATTTTTAAAATTTATTTACTTTTATCCCAAATATTTTAATGTCTTAAATTAAAACTGAATCTGGTTTTAATCATGAAATACTCTAATTTTTTTTATAATGTCATTTTACACCATTTTGTTAAAAACCCTTTTTAAATCTATTTTTTTAACTTTTATATGTTATATTTTACAAAGTAAAATTCATCTTTAGAAGCAGGGCATCAAAATTTACTTTGGATAAAATTTTGGTATATGTCTGATAATGTTCATTTTTAAATGAATAGTGACAAATTATGCATTTTAATACAAAACTGCCTTGTAATCTAATTTATTTATACAAGTAGATTTTATATTTAATTGGTTTTAAAGGGTAATTGAATTATATTTTTACCATTTAATCAAATTTTTATCATTGGAAGTAATTTCACTTTTAAATAATGTATAAACACATTTTAATCATTTGATAGTTATTACTTCTTAAAAAACCATTTTTGGTTTTGAAAATATGAATTAATTATAAATTAATTACTTAAACCTATTTGTTTTGAATTTGGAAAATTTTACTCCCTATTTGTAATCAGGAGGTTAAAAAATTTTAATAGGTACCTTTTATTTTTATACATCATCAATAATAACTTTAGAAATTATTTTATTTACTATAGTTAAAGGGTAAATCGGGTAAATAAGTGTAAAACAATAATATTAGAATAATATTAATCTACCATACCATGTGTCCAAATCATATTGGATGTGATATTTCCGACCATGGTCGTCCTTTGGAAGATTTTGGGACCCCATGGGGCCACATTGATGTGAAAATGACATTTTCTATTAATTAATTAAATGTGAAGAAAAATATAACATAAACATGTATCTTTTAGTAAAATAATTTTTATATAGGGTTATATAAGTGATATTTTTGACTATAAATATTGATTTGAAATATAAAAATATTGAATACATCATGGTATTTTATGAATAATTTTTACACATCAGATAAGTAAATTTATTTATGACACATTGATTAGGTTGTGATTACTGTATTAATAAATGATTTAAACAAATAAGAATATAAATATTAAAATAAATTTATTTTAAAACTTTTTATGAAATATAAAAATTTTATAGATGATTTCTAATTGTTATATTTTTATTAGTGAACTTTTATTTAATGAATTGAGTTGTTATTGATTGTTTTAAAAGTCGTGATATGAATAGTATATAAATTGACATAAATTTGTTTTTAAAAAAAATACTATTTTATTAAATGATATCATAATGATAAAAATATATTATTTGGAAATATGACATAGATAATTTTTAAAATTACATTAATGAACCAATTGAGGTTCTTTTGGGAATTTATAGTAACTATATTAGCCTTATAGTATGAATATACAAGAAGAAGTGGTAAAAGTATAATTAGGTAAGTAAGGGTTAAATCTAAATGATAAGGTTATATTTGTGACCCAGACATGTATAAAACCAATTGGTTGAATGGAATTCAAAAAATTATCACACTATCTTAGAATTAAATGATTTGGGAATCTTTTGAAATCGAAATTCAGTTTATAATAAAATAATATTTCAAGACACTCTTAAAATGCCCCTCCTTCCATTTATAAAAGGGAATCACCCTTAACCCTTAATCACACTGTCAAGCCCATGGGATCGTACAAAATCTTCCAAAATAATCTCCCAACATCTCTCTCTTCCTCTTAGAAGCCTTACCTTATGAAGAATCCAATTCAATAAATCCTTTTTGGCTTAAATGAATTGGTGATACATGTTTTAGAGGCAGTGTCTTCTCTAAAGTTACTTTCCATTATTTTATATCTTCACTCTCTATAATATTTGTATTCATAGATTAAATAACTAAATATGTATCCTAAATTTACTAGGATGTTGTTATGATAATTTTTTTAATTACACTCACACCCAACTCAATCTAATAGATACGAACATACTGTTTATGTGTATGAAAAACTATTGCCTAACGAAACGATGATTGTTCGATTTTCCCCTACCACCTGTCAAGGTAGCCATTATGATGGAACTATATTTATATATTATATGTATTATTTTTATATAGCCTCTATTCTTCATTAATTTTATTTACATAATATATTTATTCTTTCCATAATGTGTAAATATGATACTTTCATTTGAGGAAGTGCGGACTACCACCCCCTCAAAGTGATATGACTCGTTAATGTCATACATGGAATGTATAAAAGCTGGAGTTAAAGAAAATATGTAACATATATATCATATGATATTATACAAGAATTAGAATATACCTATTTAACATTTATGTTTAATTCTATTAAAAATGAAAAAAGAAATGAAAGTAGCATTCAAGTGTATGTACAACTTACCGTCTCATTGAACGGTGCATTTCAATTATTATCTCTAAATGTTATGAACTATTATAAATACATATATACTGGACATATATGATACATATGATAATTAAATCATTAATAAAATTCTGAATATTATATAATTTTGACCTCATGGCCAATTTTTAATTATAACAAGTTCATTTTTGACTCAAGTGCCAAATATCGACAAAGCGTCCAATATTATCTTAAAAAATTGTGTAATGTTTTAAACATGGAAACAAGTGGTATAAAAGTAATAAAAAACATTAAAAGTTTTCTGAATTAGGTATAAATTAACATAAGATTATTATTCATGATGAACAAAGTACATACGTGACAAGTCGGGCGGATGGTAAAAGACTTCGTCTCAATCTTCTTTCATTGAGGCATATCTTGTTGTGATACAAACTTATTATCCTATAGTGTGTATATACAACCCTTTTCACTCATTATATAATTAATTAGTCTATTATCATGATATATAATGTACATTTGAATTTATTCCTTAATTTGTTTATTCATGTGTTTCCCATGTAGAAAGGGACTCTTTATCTAAATCACTACTTTAAATGTTTTAAAGACTTATTCTTATAAATATTTCTCATTAATGTCCTTGTTTTTAAAATGGATTTAAGTATTTATATATATGTATATTAGTGTTTTAAAATATAAATTCCTTTAAAAAAATTCAGAGTGCTATGTGACACTTTGATTTAAAACTATTCTTTTTGAATTTTTTAAATGAATTGATTATATCAATATCATCAAATGATATCATGTGATTGCAATGTGCAAATATTATTTTTTATTTTTTATTGTTTTATTTTTTATGATTATGTTATTGTACATGGTAATTTTACGGGTGGTTATGTGATTAAAAATTGATTGGTGGTTACATTATTAACCCATTGATGGGTGGATCCGTGATAAACCCAGGACGGGTGGTTATGTTATAACCTAAAATGAATTGGGAATTGTAGTAGATTATATGACTATTACATTTAGTGATATGTGTGGAAGTTGACCATATGGTTATTCCATTTAAGTATGTTGAAGTCCCAAGTTACCTTTATATGCTATATGTTACTTTCTATAATATTTATGGTAAAAATTTGATAAAAAAAGTGTAAGAAATTAGCTCATATTTAGTGAAGTGTTTTTCATAATTTGTTTAGGTGAAAAGTATTAATTTATGTTAAAGTATTAATTTTTTACATGTAGTTTTTAAAAACTCACAACATTCATTTTTTATGTGTCCTTTACTAAGCTTTTTATGCTCATCCCATGTTTTTAATTGTTTTTTATAGGACTTAATGATGAATAGGGTCAATTATGGGATAAAAGAAAAATCATGTTGTTTAAATTTTTTTTCTAAACATGTTTCTCTTTAAAACGATTTTGTTTTGTGAAAAAAAAATGATAGTGAGTAGAAGTGTATACATTAATATTCATGATGTTATGTATATTTTATAATCTAATTATCTAATGTTCTAAAACCAAAAGGATAATCATTGTGAATTATAAAATAAATTAGAGGTAATGTAATGTTTACAGCTGGGTACTTACATTATCTCTCATTAATTCCTACCATGTACAACTATTACAACGCCAAAATTTCATAACAGTTATTCCATTCCTCATCTTTCTTCATGTTTTGATATTATATCAGGACTTTTATTTAAAAATTTATTGTGTTGGGAAATGTATTTATATTACCCACATACTATCCATTTCATTTATAAATTATGAGGGGCACATTCCACTATCATAAAATATTTTAATAAATTTATATGTCATGTCGTTATGCTACTGAAATTGCCCCATGATTTTACATTAAAAATTCATCATCCAGTGAACACCAATCCCATTTATCTGTCAAGGGTATTAAAATTTATACATGTATACATATTGATTATATACATTCATGTTTGTATTCTATATTCCTTTATCTTAAAATAAATGATGATGTTGAAATAATCCATGTTATATGATCTATGTGGCACACTTAAGAAAGGGACAAAATTGTTTTCGAACTTTGAGCCAGGATAGGGATCCAATGCATTGGATAATGTTTATTATTATGATACTCTAGGCGTAATGATGGTTTAATCATGATAATTCATGTGAAATGATGGTTTACTTGTGCTAATCCATGTGCAATGAGCCTTGGATCATGCAAATATCATGTTTTATTTTGTTGCATCATATCCATGTTATAATTACCATGGTATATCATGAATTTATATTCATGTTTCTTTTATTCTCCATTAAAATGAATATTTCCTAACATGTATTGTATTTTTAATTTTTTTCCTTGTTTACTTTCTTACTGGGCTTTAAAGATCACCCCTTTCTTATGTATGTCCTCAGGTTATCCCATGCAGTGTTAAGTATGAAGGAATGAGTTGCTCAGGTCAAAGAAGTTTGATATAAAGATATTGGATTTCATGTTTTAATTTCTTATTTAATGTTCATAATTTCCCAAGACAGTATAAATATCGATCCTCAGTGTTTTATTAAGTGAATTTCTATGTAATAAGTTATGTTTAAGAGTTTAATAAAGAGAAGGGTTGTTATATTTGGTATCAGATGATAGGTTTAGTTATTGTTGGGACTAGTGATATAAAACTCCAAAGAATGCCTTAGGGATAAGATTATGTATAATAGAAACATCCCTAAATATTTGTGAGTATAGATTATGTTTCTTAACAAGAAAATACATCCCTATCTTGATCCGAACAAGTATAGGTTTCTCTTACATAAATGATTCTAGTGGTAAAACCCGAAAACAATGCTTTGATCTAGACTCGAATAGGAAATGGTGCCCAATAACTGTTATTATTTCACCCTTGGTTTAACACTCCTGGGGGATATTCATGGGTAAATTCATAAGCTTATTACAAATCATTATTAAGGGATAAAGAAAATAATACCATAAGAATATATGATAGGAAATTGTTCTTGGAAAACTTATATTGAAGACGTGAAATTCATAAGATAAGGAAATAAAGATAATTTATAATTTATCCATTTTTTTCATCGATTTTACCTTAATTTTTTCAAATACTCATCCCTAGTTTTCTTATTTATTCAAGATAATTGCTGGAAATATGAGGAATCGAGTTAACAAATGATGTGAAAGGAAATGTGAATAATTTTTCAATGAGATTCCAAAATAAACAGGATCTCAAGTTATATATATCATGATTATTCCAAAAAAATATCAAAAATCATGATTAAACAATGGTACATTGTTTAATTCCCAAGGAAATAAAGAGAGTGGAAGATTACATCTCACAAAATATCATCTAATAAATGTGATAATGGAAATAAGTCCTATTTTTCTTTGTGCAGAATTTATGAAAAGAGGAACCATAGAAAATTTTACAAAGGGATTATGATATGTTTTATGTGTGGAATGTAATTTAAAGAATATCCAATTTCCACACTAAGATAAATAATATGATGAATGAAAACAAATTTCCATCAATGGAATCAAATATAGTTCTATGCAATTAATGTTGAGAAGTTAGGAATTACCCAGAACTATGCTCTATTTCAAGGGCTGAGAGGCATGATGAAAATTAACAATCTCCATGATCGAGGGATCATAAGAAGTCCTATTCTAATATTGATAATCATGAATAAATTAAAAGTAACAATTACATCAATGTATTGTATGTTGTAATGTAATTAAATATATGTCCTATTAGTATATGTTTTATGTTTTCAAAGAACATTGAGTCCCCATTATATGTGATATTAAATCATTTGGGGAAAACATCTATAATTTTTTTTATAACATGATGAATTTTGTGGGAATTTTATTATTGAAAATATTATATGTCTCCATTTTGTGTAATTTGAAAAAAAATGACAATATCATTACCTATGTCTCAAGGAATTTGAATGTTCATTAGAAAAACTATCCCACACATGATCTGGAGTTAGTATATGTATTCATTGCATTGAAAATTTAGTGATATTATCTCTTTTGGGAGAAGTGTTAAATATATGCATACCATAATAGTATCAAATATATATTCACACATAAAGAGATGGACATTTTCCAATGAATATAGTTGGAGCTCATCAAGTATTTTGATTACTCAATCATTTACCACCATGATAATGGGAACATGGTGGAATATGATCTATGTAAAAATGTCATAGTGATTCTATTATTGATGGGAATTGAAATGGATCTGATCTTCTTATATTTGATAAAGATGGCCATGGGAATCATAATTAAGGGAACATCATCAATCATTTCTCAAATTATTTCTCAGCCGCCTCTTTTGGAAGGGATAAAGGATGCTCAAAAGTATGATGTGGGAATTCAGAAGAAAGTAGAAACTATCATAAAATTTTAATCCATGGAGTTCAATGTTAATGAAGAAGGAATTTTGAGATTTGGTTCAAGACTATATGTTCTGTCAAATCCAGAGTGACAGAAAGAACTTTTGGATGATTCACATGGTTTGAATTTCTTCATTCACCTAGGAAACACAAATATGTATCTAGATCTCTGATAGAATTATTGGTGGGATTACATGAAGAAATAGATATTTGAGTATACATCAATGTGCCTGGTATGTTAGAAAGTGAATACTGAGAGGAAATAGTCTAAGGATATGATGGAACCATTACCCATACTAACATGGAAATAGGATAACATCACCGTGGAATTTATCATTGGACATCCAATAAAATCCAAATAAAAAATGTTATCTGGGTTGTTGTGAATTGTCGTACAAAGACTGCACACTTCATTGCGATTCAAGAAGAATTATCATTAGATAAAATAGACTAGAGACACATTAAGGAAGTGGTAAGGATACATGGAGTACCACTATCGATTGTATCTGATAGAGATCCAAGATTCACATATATGTTCTCGAATATTCTCCAACACCCTCTGAATACTGAGCTAAACTTCATAACATATTATCATCCTCAAACTGATGTCCTATCTGAATAGACTATTGCAACACTTGAGGACATGTTGTGACTGTCCTCAATAGACTAAAAAGGTAGATGAGACCAACTACATTCTTTGGTGTACTTCTCTTACAACAACAGTTTCCACTCAAGAATCTAAAAGGACCCTTATGAATCCATTTATTTTAAGATGTTCAGAATAATAACATATTAATATGATGTTGGGAAAAAAATATAGGTCCATCAATGGTCGAAGAAATGGTGGAGAAGCTTAAGACAATACAGTAACACATCAAAGCTTCCCAGAGTTGACTAAAAGAGCATTGTTGATAATCACCGCTGAGACCAAGAGTTTTATGTTAGAGATATTTAATTCCTTTGAATATCACCTTGGATGAGAGTTATGACATTTGGGAAGAAGGGAAAGATTATACCAAGGTACATCGACCCTTTTGAGATCCTTGATCGCATCAGAACAGTGGCTTATCGACCATCACTCCCACAAACCATATCTCAACTACGTGATGTATTACATGTATCACTCTTGAGGATGTACATACCTGACCCATCACATTTACTCAATCCAGAGGTAGTAACATTCGGGAATGTCCTTTCCTTTGAGGATAACCTAGGGAGAATCATAAATCATGGAGAAAAAGTACAACGAAAAAGACAATGCCCCTCATAAAGGTGTTGTGGAGAAACCACATGTTTGAATAAGCAACATGGGAACTAGAAGAAGTGATTAGTAATAGCTTCCATCATCGATTTTAGTGTGGTAAAAAGAAATATCGAAGGAGAAGTTTCTTAAGTGGGGAATGTTGTAACAATCCAAAAATTTATGAATTAAATTCCCATTGTTTTAATGTATTAGGGATATAGAAACCACATACACTATTTTTAGGGTTTGAATGACCATTAAATATCATTACTATTGATATAGTCATTGAATAGTAATCACTCAACTGGTATAAATATAAGTTTTATAAAATCCTTTTGACACAAACCAAGAAAAGGATTTCCTCATCCAATTGACTCGGGTAGTACAAATCTCATTTTTCATGTCTCAGAAAGGGGGTAGCATCACTGGGCTTTACTCTTGACCAAGCTCACCATGAACATCAACACATTATGTTTGAACGGAATCACTTAAGATATAATTTCCAGTTAATATAGATTACAACCCTAGCGATATTATCCGAGATTCCTCAAGATTTTGTCACTATCACACACCTCACCCTTAGGTCATAGGTGGGTGGGATAAAAGATTATGTAAAAAGGTATTATTTACTTCTTGTATAGTTCCTTTTTATAAATAAATGTCTTGTTCCATCAATTCCTTTATGGGAAAATTATTTCTTAAAAATGATGATATATTTGATGAATTGATTATTGGGGTAAAATGTGATTTTTGAGAAATATATACATTATTATATTAAATTAATTTTTTTATTGATAATAAAATAAAAAAATTCTTATTATTGTTTATTATATCAATCCCTTAGATTTAAATGATTAGGTAATCAGTTTGATAAGTGTTATATTTTTTATATGATAAAATAAAAAGTGTATTTTTAAATAAGTTATTTTAAGGAACTAATGAATTTTGGAAACAATTAAATTTTTTTATAAAATATTACTATCAAAATAATTTTATGAATAATAAATTAGTATGTTTTTTTGATGAAGTGAAATTAAATTTTTATAAATCTTTGAAATCTTTGTTTATCCAAACTGGTGAATTTTCAATAAATGTCGGTTTTAATTTTAAATGTGAAAATTCACACATTTAGAAAATTAGTTAGATAAAATGAATATTATTTTTTGAATCAGGATATCAAAATTATCCAATGGTGAATTTTTCATACTTTTTTGAGATAATCAATGTTTTGGGTTAAAATTAAATATTTTATAAGTAAAATATGTATTTAATGAGATCATAATGAACCAATAGGGATGTAATAAAATACTATAAAAGAGATATTTGTCCAATATATGTTTTAAATGTAATATAATTCAATTTTATATTTGTTTTATTAATTTTATAATCCCTTAGAGGACCCTCTAAGAGTTATAAAATATTTTATGATTTTAAAATGATTTTCTTGAGAGTATGACTCACATCCACATAACCAAGCCTAATATATTAATATTTTCTTCCTTTGTAAATCTAAAATATTTTATACCACACACATTTTTTAGAAACCATGGGATAAAACCATGGGTTGGTTTGTGGTTTTTAATATTTTAGAGTGTAGAGTCCAAAACCTAAATAATAAATAATTCCCTCTCTTTTCCCATATAAACTCACCCAATATACCATTCCTCTTCACTAAAATAATTTTGAGCTCTTCCAAACTCGAGTATACACTCTCTAGATTCTTATATTGGTTCCCCAAGCTCTCAATAAGCCTTTTATAAACCCTCTCCCAAGCCTTTGGGATTACACATCCATGTAAGGGATTTTCCACCCTCCTCTTTTATGAAGCATTCTTTTGATGTTATGTCTTTTAATTTAGTTTATTCCAATAAAATCCTGAAATTTTATGTGATACATTCATTTTAATTTCATTTATGACTTTTTTGTACACTACATCATGATTATCATTAACTATACACAGCAACGTATTAGCTTCGATTATACACAACACTATTCTTGGCTTGTGTTGCACGCAATTTTTTGTTATTTTGATTGAATTCATTTCACAAAACACTGAGTATATATTTTGTTAAATTTATAAATTAGTAATGTTATTATTATGTTATACCCAACACATAAGGAATATTTCACTACATTCAAAACTGACTTGACTTGCATTACAAGAAAGAGTGACCTTCCTCGATAGCTTGTGTTGTACACGATACTGAGTTTCTCTAAACAAAAATATATTATTAAAATATTGTTATTTAATGTGATATAAACTAGATTTAATGAATATTATTAACCAAATTATTAATTTTATATAACATTATCATACATATTACACATGATATGAGAAAGAATCAGTTTTTTCAAATTAAAGAAGTATTAAAATAAATAGTTTTACCGCCATTTGATGCCGTAACCATTTTAAATCTAGTTTTTGAAACTTTTAAATGTTATATTTGACAATATAAACTTCATATTTGGTAGAAGGAAATAAAATTTTACGTTGGATATATTTTTGATATTTTTATTATAATTTTCTTATTTTGATGAATAGTGAAAATACAAAATATTTTAATAGAAAACAACTTTTTTAATTGAAATAATTTTTATGGTTAAAATATATTATTGAATTGTTTAAATGTATAAATATGATTTTATTGTATATATTTTGAAAATTTATGTCCTTTTAATTAATATTACATTAAATAAATATGTAAAAACATTTCAATATTCTGAAATGATTTAAACAAAAACCCATTTTTTTGACAATGTGATTAATTTTTAATTAATTACTGCAACATCAGTGTTTTTAATTAGGAAAAATTAATTCCATATTTACAATACTAAATTTCAAATTTTTTAAAAAGGTATTTTTTATTTGTGGACATTATGAAAAATAACTTTATTAATTATTTTATTTACCATGGTTAATGTTTAATTTAATAAATAAGGGTAAAAATAATATTATAATTATATTAAATTACCCTAACAAATGCCCTAATACTATTAGATGATATATTTCCATCCATGAGAATCATTTGTCGATATGGGGACCCATGTATTTACTTGTATGTGAAAATCACAATTTATAATATTTTATATAAATTAAAGATAATTATAACCTAAACATATATTTTTTACTAAATAGATTTTTATATGGGGTTATATAACTGGTATCTATGTATATAAATTGTCATTATAACTCTTAAAATATTTCCTACAACATGGAATTTTATTTATAATTATATAAAATTAGATAAATATATTTATTTTTGACACAATTATGATGTAGTGATTACCTCATTATTGAAATATTTAAATAAACAAATAAATAAATATTAAAAAACATGTAATTTGTTTATTTTGATATCATCAACGAATTTTCTGGATTATACTAACATATTATATTTTATTTATTTTCTTGTTTTATGTAATAAATTTTTTATGAATTTTCAAAAAAGTCATTTATGAATAGTGTCCAAAATTGCCACAACTCATAATTTAAAACATATAATAGTTTATTAAATGATATGAAATTCTTAAAAATATAATATTCACCAAAATATTTAATATAAGTCCAATAATGTTATAAATAATTTTTTTCCTCATTTTATAAGATATGGTAATTATATTAACCCATAATGTGTAAATAACATGGTATCATGTTAAGATTAAAAAAGGTAAAATAACGGAAAAACCAAAAAGTTTGGGAAAACAAATATTCAAATATTGAAAAATTATTGGACAATGGGTATTCGAACAAACATCATATTAAATTATAATTAGATAAGTGTTGGACCATTTTAAATCGGAATTTTATTTATAATAAATTAATATTTTGGATCTTTCCTAAAGTGCCCCTCTCCTCTTTTATAAATGGGCACCTCCTCCCTCTTCTATTCACTCCATTTTCAGCCTTCATTATCAGAAAAACCAAATAAATTTCTCTTTAAAACATATTTAGTTACACTGTATAGGTTTGGGTATTCTCCAAAGACCAACTCCAGTCCCCTAAGAGGAAATTTAATAGAGGGACATCAAGGAAGAGGTAATCTTTTCTACCGATTCATTAAAATTTATTTCTTCTTCAACTTAATATTATTTCATTATTTCATTATAAATTAATAACAAATGTATCACTAATATTCTGATATGTTATTATAAATATTAAACAACCCTATTTCAACTTCTATCCATCCTATGAAAAATGAAATAATCGTTCGTGCATACGTACAGATTACCATTCCACGTCGTGGTGTAATATATTTTTCCCCTCCACCTTACATGGATAGTTATAATGGTCAATATAATAACTATATATAACTATTATAACCTGATACAAATTATTAGATATTATACACCATCAACATCAATACCATTCAACAACTATGAGAACGATATCATCACTTGTGTGTATATACGACTTACCATCTTCAAGACACGATGAGATTTATTATCCATGTTAACCATTCAAAAATGATTATAAAGTATATATAATAAATAATATTTAAATATATGAAATAATAATTCTTATGTATTTATGTGTATATATATATTTTATTTACTTACTTCCATTCAATTTAATAAGGAATCCAAAACAAAATTCATGCGTACGTACGACATACCATCTCCATGAACAATGTATTCCATTCCATTTAATGATATATGATATATATGGAATATATATGATATATAAAAAAATTTCATACATTTTGGATATAATTAAATCATGATCTATGTAATCATATGAATAATAACAAGTCCAACACATACGATAAATGAAATAATTATTTCCCAAAAAGTTCCTTTAACATTGAATTTACTAATGAATGGGTAATATAACGTCATAAGTGAATCATATATGGTATCATAAATATTGATATGGTCCTTTTATAAGTTAATAATATGTTTAAACCCACGATATAGAAGTTTAAGACACATATGGAAGAAATCAGACCAATGGTAAGGGATAATTTTGAAAATCTCATTTTTATCTGAGATTGTATATACCTAAGTATTTTCCAAGGATATATCCATCATCGATGTCCATGGTTTATAAATTTGTTTCCATAAAATGTTTACCATTATTATATGTATTTTTAATTCATTTTTTCCAGTTTTTGACATTTACAACATGGTATGGAAGGAATATTTCTTTTTTGTACCATACAAGGTATTTTTTGAGTTTTCCCATAAAAGTATGAGGATAATGTTTTTTTAACTTATACGACACGAATCAATTTTTTGTCTTCTTAATTGATTATTTCCATGAATATTCCTTTACCCTATTTCAATTTTATTTTCCACTAAATTATTTTATTTTAAAATTTCATGACATTTTGAGAAAAGAAATATTTTTGAATAAGAAAAGATATTTCCCATAAGAATTAATTTCATGTGTTTTATCAAAATTAATTTCCATTTAAGATGTGATAGGGTTTTGTTTATATCCCTATTATTACTTTAATTTCATTTTTTTTATTATTTAGTTAATTTTTATGAAGTCCATTAATCTTATATCCATTATGTTATGATTAAATTATTTTTAAGAATCCCATTTTATTTCATGGGTTATGCTATGATGAATTATTTAGGTTTTTCTGGAACATCTATGAATGATTTCATTATGAGATGGTTGGTAACTATATCTCCCTCCAATGCAATGGGTGAAGATTTATATATCATGAGGTAGACATGGATGGAACGACATGTAAATCAAGTTTAGTAATATAGGGATGGAACGACAAGTAAACCCGGTTTAGTAATGGACTTCGTCTACTATGATGGTATTGGCAGCAATAACATGGAAACTATAGAAATAATAATATATGATTATTTGTTTTTCACAATTATATATTTTATGCCAATTGTATTCTATCCTTGTTAATGATCCTTTATGATTCATGCCTTATGTACTTCCATGATTTATGTCATTGCACATAATTTTGAGGTTTAAACATTATGTTCATGTTTTTACGTTCAAATGTTTATGCATTGTTTTATGTTCTCCATATTTACCCTTACAAATAATTGGAGCTCTCAATTTTTATGTTTCATAATCATTAGGATATAATGAAAGGCATTCTCTAGGATAAATGGCGATGATCTTTATGGGAGATGTAGAAGAACTTGTACCATGATTAGAAGAATTTTTTCAGAGTTTCCAAAGTCACTAATCTAATACGGTCAATGTGCTTTTGTTTTTGTCATGTATTAAGTATTCTGAAAAATAAATGTAATGTAAACATACTTCAATCTTGGATCTCTATAGTTGGTATTAGAGTGAAGGTATAGTTAATCTTTGGAAACTAGAATGGAAAAAAATTAGTGATATCCCTAGATATATTACTAATGTTTGTATAGAGATGTACCTAAGGATAAGTATACATATAGGTTACTATCCAAAAATTATGATAACAATCATGTATAACGTAAGATTAAACCTATTCTTGTATAAATTGAAAGTACTCTCCTTTGATTATGTTGTTTCCCTAGTATGATTTTTTCTTCTCACACTATTCTTTATGGGTTCTAGACGATCACTATAACCTGAAGGAACCATGTTACTGATCAATACACTGGGTAATGCAATGATATTTCTCATGAACAACCAAATTTTGTGTGAGATGGGGTGAAAAATATTATTTTTATAAATACACATGCTATGAATCATTCTGGACTTCCAAATGTGCAGATAATGGAACAATATTATATTGAGTCCTTCATGAGAAAACATCCACCTTCTTTCAGTGGGTCTTCTAATCCACTTGTTCTTGAAAAATGGGTCAGCACCATTGAAAAGATATTTTCCATACCTCACTATTTGGAACATGAAAAAGTCATTTTGGTTGTTTACAATTAAGAAGATGAAGTAGACCAGGGGTATACTCTAATTAATAATACAAGGCCCTAAGATGAAATAAAATCCATGGAATGGGTTGAGTTCAAATATATATTTTTCAATATGTAATTCCGTCATATTCTTCGTTAAAAAATTGAAAACAATTTCTTTGGGCTTTAGAAAAATGATGACGAATATCTTGGTACATACAATGTAATTTTTACAAGACTTTCAAGGTATAATTATGGATTTATCACCCTACTGGAATGTAAAGTTGGTCGATTCTATCGTGACATAAAACCAAGTCTTTGTAAAGAATTGTCTATAAGAGACATTAGTTGCTATGAAGAGATTGTGAGTTGTGATATAAAGGTAGAAATAGCAGTTGGGGTAACATATACACCTCATAGTTTTGAAAAGAAACAAAATATGTAGTTCAAGTGAAAATATAAAAACAATGGTTAAATGGAGATAAATTTCACCTTATTCTCAAAGTGTGGAAAGAAGCATGATAGAGATTATCCTAAAGGTACTAGAAAATTTTTCTAGTGTAGAAACAATGGATATTGATCAGTTGAGTGCTGAAGTAATCGAAAAAATATTTCCAAAGATGTGAATGGTTAAAACACTATAGAGAATTCTCCACTAACACTTTAATACTATAAGTTCATTTAAATGGGGAATTATGCTAACTAATTCCATAATCCAATGGTTAATGATGATTAATATCAACAACCTCTTAAGGTAAAAGACAATGGGAAATCACATGCGATCACTATTGGAAATGTTGTGTATGAAAACAATGTAGTGGAATGGATAAGTGTTTATGTAATGGGATTACATAATAGTGTTGTGGAATCTCATTTATTGTATTATGGAATATCATAATATCTAGGTAATAGTCTATTAATGTTTTCCATAATTATATAGTATCAGTAACAATGAAATGTGATTGGAATTTTTTTGGAAAGCAGGTGATATGCGCATAATGAATGGAAAAGGATAAAATAATATGTTTGATAGTATTAATGATCTCAAGAATGATAAAATGACAAAGTGGTATCAGGGATTGAGTATATAATATTTTTGGTATATTTTGAGTATATAAAGAGTTGAGATTGATATAATTCATTTTGTCACAATGTTTCTACTGTAATTTATATTGTTATCATATTTCAAGGGAATGCATTATGAAGTCCTTGAAATGTTTGGAATGTGGCCGACAAGATTTATCTTGTGTATATGGGGGATAAATGATGCTATTCGCATGCTTGTAATATAAAATTTCTCGTAATTGTTTTCTTCATACTGTGATATTAGATAGAAATATTATTGATAAACCAAAAGGTTGTAATGGATTAATTTTGTCATAAAATAATAATGTATAAGGATAGATTTTTGTGTATTATTTGTAGAATATTATAATAGTATAGTTTTAGAAAAAGGAGAACCCCTAGGGCGGGGAAAAACCCATCGCATCGGACAAGGCTATGGGAATCGAACCCACAATCGAAGTGAGGAATGAATTTATCACCTACCAGTAGCCTACATGAAGTCCCTGGTTAGTAAAAAATAGTTTTTTTATTACACAGTATAATAGATGAAGTATATGTCCATTTTTTGAACCATATAAAAATAATCACACTATAAATGGACTTATTTTTATTTATAACTTTTGTAAAACTTTTTTTATAGAGGCAGATGGAATGACCTATCATTCTATCATCTAATCTTCTAACACATCATGAATTAAAAATTAAACTAAATTTCATTAAATAATGGATGAATTGGAAATTTTTCAAGACATGAAAATGGTAAAATTATACCAAAATCATGTAAGTATTTATTTCATGAAAAATTATTCAACATTAGGGAAATGGTCTTGAAAATGAAAAATGTTATACTAGTACCTTATTATAATATGAATCTGGTGGTCCCTTAAATCATCACAGATTCATGTCTTCCTGGTAGTTAACGTTTCCCAAACTTTATTCTCTATCACTATCCATATGAACCTGATGGTTAGATTTTTCATCTATAACTATGTTTTCACTTCCCACCTATGTTATTCTATATGTAAACATAGAAATAAGACAAATTGGGCAATATTTTTGTTTCTAAAATTTCTTTTTAAAATGATGTTTTATATTCCTTTTTATGATGATGGTTTCGATGAATGAAACTATAAAGTAGAAAACCATTTATAACCCTGAAAACATTCGAGGGAAAAATTCATTTTAAGGGTGGTAGAATGTAAAACTCTGATATTCTATGAGATAAATTATTTTTAATTTCATTTATTCCTTGTGTGGTAAACTACACCAATATTAGTGTATTATATACGCAACACTGTATTAACTTGCAGTATACACAACACTATGGTTTTCTTATGTTTCTCACAATTTCATGTTCTTTTTACAGAATTCATTTCACGCAACACTGAGTGTAGATTTTGGTCAATTTATAAATGAATTATTATTTTATTATGTTATACACTATAATAATGGAATCATGCACTACATGAAACACTGACATGGCTTGCGTTACATGCATGAGTGACCTTCCATGATAGCTTGCGTTGTACGCAATATCGAGTTTCACTAAACAATGATATATTAATAAAATATTATTATTTAATGGGTTATAAACTAGCCGTTACGAATAGTTTTATCAATATTATGAATTTTATTTAACACTAGAATTCATCATACACATGATATGAGAGAAAAATAGTTTTTTTGGATAAATGAAGCATTTTTCAAAAAAAATGTTGTTTTACATCCATTTGGGTGCACAGTCCTTTTAAATCTAGTTTTTGATGCTTTTATAAGTTATATATGACAAGGTAAACTTCTTATTTGAAAGTGGTACATAAAATTTTACTTTTGATAAATTTTTTATATTTTTCTAATAACTTTCATACTTTGATGAATAGTGAAAATATTCTAAATTTTAATTGAGAACGATTTTTTAATCGAAATAATTAATATGATTAAAATATATTCATGAATGGTTTTAATGTATTAAAAAAATATTTTTTTATTTTAATAAAATTTAATACATTGTCATTAATTTTACATAGAATTTATATTTAAAAACATGTCAATCTTGTACAACGTTTTAAACAAATAACTTCTTTTTGACAACAAGATTAATTTTAAATTAATTACTAAAACATTCTGTGATTAGAATTTGGAAAAATGAATTCCATATTTGTAATGAAAAGTTTCATACTGCTTTCATAGGTAAATTTTATTTTTGGATATTATGAATAGTAACTTCAGTAAATATTTTATTTACCATTTTTAATGGTTAATTTGGTAAATAAGAGTAATAAATAATGTTATAATTATATTAAACTACCCTAAAACAGGACCAAATCCTATTTTATGAGATATTTCAGTCCATGGTCATCCATGGGGAGATTTTGGGACACCACGGATTTACTTGGACGTGAAAATGACACTTTATAAAAATTAATTTAAAGAAAAGATAATTATAACCTAAACATATACCTTTTACTAAATTGATATTAATATCTAGTAATATAATAGTTATCTATGTATATAAATAATAATTATAAATCTAAAAATATTTCCTACATCATAGTATTTTATTTATATTTTTAGAAATTACATAAATATATTTATTTTTGACCAAAATATGATGTAGTGATTACCTCATTAATGAAACATTCAAATAAATAAATTTATAAATAATAAAAAAATGTAATTTTGTTATTTTATGTAATCAAAACATTCTATGGATGATATTGACGTGTTATATTTTATTTAATTCCATTGGTTATAGGTAATAAGGTTGTCATGAATTTGTAAAAAACTCAAGTATGATTGGTGTCCAAAATTGACACATTTCATAACACATAACATAAAATAGTTTATTAAATGATATTAAATTCTTAAATATATATTTTTCTTCCAAATAGTTAATATAAGTCAAAATATTCCATAAATAACTTTTTCAGGGTCTTTAAACATGATATTGTAACTACATTAACCCACAATGTGTAAAGAACATGATATCACAGTAAGATTAAAAAAGTTAAAATAAGTGTTAAATAAAAAAGATAAGGATACAAAATATTCAAAACATCAAAAAAATTAATTTATTATTAGTAATATAAAAATAATAATATTATCTTAGAATTATATATTTTTTGGGACATTTTTATTCGAAATTAAATCTATAATAAATTAATATTTTGTGACATTCTTAAAGTGCCCATGTCCTCCCTTATATTGGGGACATCTTCTGTATCTTCTTTACTCCATTTTGAGCCTGCAAGATCTGAAAAAACCTAAACATTTCTCTTATAAACATTCCTAGTTCCACAATATAAGATATTTTCTTCTCAAAATACCAACTCTAGTTCCCTAATAGTATATTTAAAGGAGGCACCTCAAGGAAGGGGTAATCTCTTCTAATGATTCTTTCAAATTTATTTCTTATTCAACATATTATTCTTTATGTGTTTCATTATAAATTAATAAAATAAGAATCAATAATATACTGACATGTTATTATAAATATTTAACAACCCTATTTAACCTTCTATCCATCTTACAAAAAATGAAATCATCGCACATGTGTACGTACAGATTACCGTCTCCACGCCGTGGTGTAATATCTTTTTCACCACCACCTTACATAGATAGTTAAAATGGCGTAAATAATAACTATATATTATTATTATAACATGATAATGAATATAAGATATTACACACCATACAATTCAATATCGTTAAACAATTATGGGAATGATATCTTCGCTTGGGCGTACGTACGACTTACCATCTCCAAAACGCGATAAGATTCATTCTCCATGTTAACCATTCAAGAATGTTAATAAATTATATATAATAAATAATAATTAAATATATGACATAATAATTATATTGGATATATATATATGTGTGTGTGTGGCATTTACTTACTTCCATTCAATTTATTAAGGAATTGAAAATAGAATTCATGCATACGTACTTCCTACCGTCTCCGTGAACGGTGTATTCCATTCCATTTATCGATATATTATATATATTTATGTACTATATACATATTATATATAAACAATGTTTTAGATTATGGATGTATGTAAATCATGATCTATGTAATCATATGAAGAATAAAAAGTCCAAACATGTAAGATAAATGAAAAATTTATTACCCAAAACGTTTCTTTAACATGGAATTGAAAAATGATCATGTAATATAAAGTGGTATGTGAATAATATATGGTATAATAAAGATTATTATTGTTATATTAAAAGATAATAATATTTTTAAACCCACTATATAGGATTTTCAGACACCTATAGAAGAAAGAAGTCTTAAGGTAAAGGATAATTTTTCCAATCTCAATTTTATCGAAGATTGTTTATACGTAAGTATTTTCTGGGGATATATTCACCATCCATGTCAATGTTTTATAAAAAGGTTAAAATTTTACCACTATTCCATATAGTTTTAATGTCATTTTTATCCATTTTGGACATTTTCTACGATTCTTTGAAGGAATCATTCTTTTGCTTACCATACGAGGTACTTTTTTACTTTTCTGATAAAATTACAAGGAAAATGTTTTTTAAAATTATACGGCATGAATGGACTTTTATGTATTAGTAAATACTTATTTCATTGAAGATTATTCTTCAATATCTCAATATTATTGTCATCTAAATTCATTTATTTTAAAATTTAATGACATTTTGATAAATTAAAAAATATTGAAGTAAAAGGATATATTCTTCAATAATTAATTTCAAGTGTTTTTTGAAAATTATATTCCATCTAAGATGACACAGGGTTATGTTTATGTCCCAATTATTACATTTATTTGATTTTCTTTATGATGAAATTAATTTTTTGAAGTCCATTTATCTTATATGGATTATGTTGTGATGAAATTATGTTTAAAAATACAATTTTATATCATGGGTTATGCTATGATGAATGATATATATTTTGTGGAACATCTAAGAATGATTTTGTTATGAGATGGGTGGGACCTATATCTACCTCAAATGCATTAGGTAAAAACTTATATCTCATTAGATATACTTGGATGGAATGAAAAGTAAATCTACTTTAGTAATACAGGGCTGGAAAGAAAATTAATCCTGGTTTAGTAATGGATTTCGTCAACTATTGTGGTCTCAATAGTCCTTCCATGGATAATTTAGATAACATAATATATGATTTTTAGTTTTCCAAAATTACATGTTTTATGGCAATTCAATTCTATCATGGTTAATGTTCTTTTATGATCCATGCCTTATGTACTACCAAGATTTATTTTATTGCTCATGATTTTGACGTTTAAACATTATGTTCATGTTTTTAAGGTCAATTTATTATGGTTTTTTTATGTTATCTCTGTTTACCCTTACTGATCATTTGAGATCACCCTTTCTATGTTTTCATTTACCCAGTATATAAATAAATTTTCAGTTAGTAAAACAGTAGAGGAATATCATGATCGATGATTTTTAAGATCTTTTACCATTTTTAAGAGATTTTGTTCCAAGATTCCAAAGGAACTAAAATTATATAGTCTTTGGGCATTTGTTTGTGTCATGTACTGTGTATTCTGAAAAAGAAATGAAATTTCCATGTACGTCAAGATTGGGTCCCTATAATTCCTATATTGGTATATGTTACTAAATATCACCCTTACCCTCCATTTGATTTATAAATGATGAGAGTCCCTTTCACCCTCATTTATCCCTCTTATAAATCCTTATGTAACCCAGTTACCATGCTGAATATTCGTAATGGATCGTTATTTTCCTTCCTTTTTTATTTTATCCAAGTTTCTTTATATTCTTACATCATTTTTTTAAATTAAAAATAAGGGGGTATATTTTCGCACCTCCACCATACATCCCTTATTATGTTTGTATGATGGGAGAACTCTTTCTCTCACATTAATCCCTCCCATGTACACCCATTACCATGCCGAAATTTCATAAGAGTTGTTCCATTTATCCACTTTCATCAAATTTCTTTATTATGTTTTTCCTTCTATTTACATATTTGTTATTTAGGGAAATTTATTTATATGACCCCATATTTTCCCTTTAATGTATATATTATGGGAGTCCCCTTTCTATCTCATCAACCATTTGTATGAATTTATATGTCATGTCGTTAGGCTACCACAATTGCACCGTTATTTTTCAGGCTATAATAATCGTGTTGTGAATAGCATGCCCAGTTTTCTATTGAGGTTATTCACCTTTATCAAAATATAATAATTTATTATAGACATTAATTTATTTATTAAACATTCTCTAATCGTTTAATAAATGATGATGTTGAATGAATCCGTGTTATATAATATGTGTGGATCATGTTATCATGAGATTGAAATTGTAACATCCCAGGTAAATAAATCATATTACATTATAAGGTTTCTCAATATTTGTGAATAAAATGTAAATATTTCTTTAAAAGGAATTCTATGCTCTATAGCATACCCAATATGCAACAACGAGTTTTTTTTAAATCCTATGTTGCACACTAATAATATAATAATATTATAATAGTTAACACCTAGTCGTTGTAATGGAGGGAATGAATAGAAATAACTAAAAAATGATTACATATTTTTTTAAATATTTTTACATTTACCCAATAAATTTTATAGTCTTAAAATCCAAATGAAACCAATTTTAAGAATAAATACTCTAATATTTTTATAAGATTGTTTTATAGCCTTTTGATGGGGAACCTTTTTTAAATGTAACATTTGAAAATTTTATAAGCTCTATTTTTCAAAATAAATTTATTCTTTATGATTGGGATATTGAAATTTACTTTGGTTAAATTTTTGGTATGTTTCTGACAATGTTCATTTTTTTCATGAATAGTGAAAAATATTGCATTTTACATCAAAACTGTTTTTTCATCTAATTGAAATATATGGTTAGATTACCTTTTTAATTTGATTTAAATTTTAATTAGAATATATTTTTACAATTTAATTTAATGGTGTTCATTATAATTAATTTCACTTTGAAAACGGACATAAACAAGTGCCAAACTTTTCATAGATATTGCTTCCAAAAAAACCCGCTATTTGTTTCGACAGCGGGAATTAACTATATGATTAATTAATGAAACATCTATGTTTAGAATTTGGTACAATGTAAATAATTTCTAAATTTGAAATATAAAATATAGATTAGGGTTAATATTTGGTATTTTTCTGATAATTCTTTTTATAATGAATAGTGAAAAATACAGTTTTTAATTCAAAACTGCCTTTTCATCCAATTTATTTATATATTTATATTGTCATTTTAATTTTTTTAAAGTATAATTGAATTATTTTTTTATCACTTAATACAATGTTGTTCATTTTAAGTAATTTTACTTTTCAGTTGGATGTAAAAACAAGTCAATCTTTTGATAAATTTTAATTCTTGAAAACCCATCTTTTGTTTTGACAACGGCATTCAATTTTAAATTAATTAATAAAATTTATATGTTTTTAATGTGATAAAATGGATTCCATATTTGTAATCAGAAGTTCCAAATTATCTAATTAGGTCAATTTTGTTTTTGGACAGTATGAATAGTAATGACCGTAATTATCTTTAATTATCATGTTTAATTAGTAATCGGGTAATTAAGGGTAAGAAAATAATATCATAAAAATAGAAAATGACCACAAAATTTGTTCTAATTCTATTGGAGGTGTCATGGCCGACCATGATATGCCTTGTTCCAACCTTGGGACCCCATGGAATCACTTTAGTGTGATAGTGACCTTTTATCTTATTTTTTTTAAAAGAAAATGTAACCAAATTATGTAACACCTAAGTAAAATAATTTTCATTTTATCTAAATAAATGATCTATTAGACTATAAATAGTAATTGGAAAGAAAAAATTATTTCCTACATCATAGTAATTTTTTTATAATTTTGAGACATTAAATAAATTAAATTATTTATGACACCATGATGATTCAACAATTACCTCATTAATGAACGATTTAAATAAAATGAAAAGATAATGTAAAATCTAAGACAAAAACATGGAAAAAAACTATTGGATGAGTATATTTATAACCCTTATCACCTTACCCTCAAAATATATCAATTTGGGACCTTTAAAATCCGAAACTCTTTTTAAAATAAAGTAACATTTCTTGACATTCCATTAGTGCCCCTCTTTTCCTCTTATAAAAGTCCCCCAACTCTACCTCCTTACCCACACCTCTCAAGAATTTGGCTTGGCCAAAACCTGCCCATATCAACTCTCCACATCACTCTCTTTATTATTGAAGCCTCTCTTTAGGTAGAAAGCTCTTCAATAAACCCTTTTGATTCAAACCAAAAGGAGTTAACTGATTTAAAGGTAATGTCTTCTTGTATGTTCTTTTGTCTTATTTTGCTTCTCCAACCCCCTAAACTCTTTTTATTACTTTATTTTGTAACAAAAAAAGTATCTTAAATATAGTAGGATGTTTTTATAAGAAGTATTCGAGATACAATTCACACACATCCGTCTAATGGTTAAATAACATATTGTTTCTGTGGATGGGGAATTACTGCCTAACGAAACAATGGTGGTTCAATATTCTTTTAACACCTTTAAAGGTGGCTATTATGATGTCACTATATTTTATATATGATATATATGGTATTTATGTATTATATATGATTCTGTATTTTATATTTAAAACATACCTTTATTATTTGCATGTTATGCAAATGCGATAATTTCATATGAGGAAGTGTGGAATACCGCCCCCTCAAGTGATGTGACTCATTCATGCAATACATTGAATGTATAAAGAATGAAATTAATGAACTTATGTGACCTATATAACATATATATTATACTTGAATTATAATATATATACATATATCTCTCTCAATTATTTTTTTTAATTGCATTAAATTGAAAAAGAAATTAAAGTAGTTTTCATACGTACGTACGACTTATTGTCTCCATGAATGGTGCATTTCATTTCTTTTTATCTCCAAATGTTATGGAATATTTTAAAATGAATATTTACAGGATATATATAATATTTAAATCATTAATACTATTCAGGAGATGATTTACTTATAACTAAATGGATGATTCTTTTCATACAAGTTCATTTTTGACTCATGTACCAAACATCGACAAAAACATTTGATATGAACTCAAATAATTAACTAATTATTTTAACATTATAATATGTGATATTAATTTAATAATAAACTTCAAAATATTTTCCTTATGAAAATATAAATTTACAAAAGTTAATTATTCATGAATATATGAAACTAACAAGACAAATTGGACTTGAGATAAGGGATCCTACCTCTCACTTTTTTTTAAGTACAATTTTTATATAACTTACTTTAACATCCTTTTTATTATGTTGAGGGATGTTATTTTATATTCCTATTTCTTTAAATTTTATTTTAATATGATGAGACACCCTATTTTATCTCATCAATCCATTTTTGGAAGTTGTATGTGGCGTCATTACGTTGTCGAATTTTAATAATGGTATTTTCATCTCACTTATTATTCCCGTGAGATTCATTCTACATTTTCCACTATTTCTTTTTGTGTGGTGTATGTACTACCCATTATTTTACTATTTGTATAATATAATCTCATTTATTTGTTTTTAAATATTCATTGTATGACCCTTCTTTCATGTGGTGTACATTTCGAAAGGTCCCCAAATTGGTAAGGGAACCTTTCACACTCCTCTTTTTAAAAGACTCACATTGTTATATCTTTTAATTTACATATTTTTTATGTCAGGATATTTTCTTCTATATCATTATTGATGTAAATTTTATGTCCAACTGGTGAGATACCATTTTCTCTCTCATCAACTAATTTTATGAATCTTAATGTGACGCTGTTAGGCTGTCGAATTTTACCAAGGGAACTTTTTAATCCAATTTTGATTTCTTTAGGTTCAACTTGTAGTTATTGAATATGAAATCCTATGAATATGTGTGAATTACCTATGGTTGTTTTACACTTAATATCCACTTATGTTGGGTGTATATATATTTTTCACACATAATTATGAGATTGATTTATCCTTAATTTAAGGATACCTTCTTTATAAGGGATTTCATCTCATTTTACAATTTTATTGAGTCCTCGTTGTTGTTATGCACCAATTCACTATTATATGGTGTATATAATGTCCTTTTCAATAATATATCATGAATACCTTTATTCTCATGATGTTATAAAGTTATGATTAAATCGTACTCCTCAATTATTTTATTCATGTGTCTCTCATTTTGTTAAAAACCCTTTAACTAAAATATCATTTTATATGTTTTAATGATTTATTCTTATAAATACTTCTCATTAATATCCATGTTTTCAAAATGGTTTTAAGGATTTATTTATATGGGTATTAATGGTTTAAAATTTTAAAATATTCAAAGTGGTATGGGACACTTTGATTCAAAAATCTATTTTTTATATGTTTTAAATGGTTTTGAAAATGGTTTTTAGAATGGATTCATTATTTCAATATCTTAAAATGTTATATTGTTATTGAAATGTGGGAATGCTATAATTCCTTTATACATAAGTTATGTGCAATGATTATGTTATGGTTCTTGGGCATTGTTTATAAAGACGGGTGGTTATGTGATAAACTAAAGGCGGGTGAGCCCGATATAGATCTCCAATGCATTGGGTAACGTGAAGGAGTTAAATGTTAAGGTTTCTCCGAAGAGATTTAGGGAATATACTGTGATGGGTATTCCAAACGTAACCATGAGGGTTACTCCCTATGTAAGAATGTTATGAATGCCTAAAGTTACCTTTATTCCTTATGATTTATGTTGAGTTATGCATAAATCTTATGATTTCATGAGGTATGTTAAATTGCTTATGTTTTATGAGTAATGTATGATTTCATTGATTCTTATGTATACATGGACTGATGTTTTCTTTCCGTACTATTAAAACCCTTACTAAGCTTTTTGTGCCCATCCCAAGTTTTTGAAATGTTTTCACAGGACATAAAGTTTAATATGGTCCAGGATGGGATCAAGGAAATGTCAGGCAGTCTAAAACAAGGAACTAGACATGACTCTTTTGTTCCAGAGTTTTAATTTTGTGGAACAAATGGCAACTGAGTAGATTTGTATACTTTTTAATCTTTTAGATGTAATAGCTATGTCTTAATTCTCTAAAACTCTAAACCTGAAAATATCCTCAATGTGAACTATTCAATTTAATTCAAGATTAAGTAAGGTTTAAGGCCGGGTCCTTATAGTTGGTATCAGAGGTTAGTTTAGAAAACATTAGAGGTTAGTGTGTTGTTTAAAAAAAGTTACAAGTTTTGTATAACCACAATGGTTATTATATTAGATGGAGTATTTTTTTAAAGTTAGAATGAGTTTTAGATAATGTGGATAAGTATATCATGGTGTTTATCTTCCTCTTTATTATATTATTATTTTACTGATATACTCACACTATCTTTTTTGGTTTTAGTAATTGGCTGGATCTAGCAGGCACCAAAGTAATAGTGGATTTGAAGAAAACATTGATGTTTTTATGAAAGAACAATTGAAAGATATAGAGTCTACAATGAGAACTCTTGTGGTTATCCTCAACCAACTATCTAGAGTCATGATTGACCACCTGAACCTTAGTGATTTTTATAAGGCATCGTATATACGAGAAACAAATCCCTATGGAAGTTCAGGTAATAATCATAAAGGTAAGTATGTTCAAAAACCTATGTGTCAAAGATGTGGAAAGAAACACATAGGAAAATGTTTCAAAGGGACAGAAAGATGCTATAGATGAGGAAATGAAGGTCATAAAGCAAGAACCTTCCATGGAAAAAGGAAGCATCTAGTTGACTATAGGAAAGGGAAAGAAGTTCTTTCTAAAGGATCAATTTAATGTTTTAAATGTGGTGTGCATGGTCATTATGCCAACACATGTCCAACGAAGAAGTTTCGGGAATGGGTCACCAAGATCGTACAAATATTCATTTACCAATACCTAATGCCATTCTGATTGAGGATGAAGAAACTGACAATGACCAATGAAAGGTATGGATTATTTATTTACATATGTTTTCCTATTATTGGAATCTTAGGATATGATTCATGATTTTGTTTGTAGGAATGAAGTATTTCAGAATAAGTTGAAAAGGAATGGTTATTGGATCATGAAAAATGTTGAATGAGTAAGAAGTAAACATATAATGGATTCAAGAGTTTTGTTAGATTTTAGGATGGTGAAATTCTTAGATGTATTAAGTCTCTTTTGATGATGGGGTTACATTAGAAGACTTTTTATAGTATATGTAACCCTGATGTTTGATATACGAAAATTTTATTCAAGGAATAATTATCCTATCTTTTGTGGATCTTGTTATAAAGAACCATTTGGGTTTATATGATCCTTGAATTTGAGGAAATTACTGGTTAATACATTTTTGGGTTGAAAAATGGAGGTTATTAAATATCCTTTGTGGTTAAAATATGTTATGTTTATTTTTAAAGCTTTTTTTCTCTTTTTGGGGGATGTTTTAATAATTATATAGTTTTGGAAAAAGGACAACACGCAGACCGTGTGACTACCTGTCACGTCGGACGAAGTTGTGGTAATCGAACCCACAACCAAAGTGCAACTGGTATTTATTGCCTACCACTAGACTACGTGAAGTCCCTAGTTAGTTTGAATGATTATTTTTAGATATATGATTTTATGAATTAAGATTAATTTTATTTTTGGTTATCAATGGAAATTATTATCCTATCACTGAGGATATGTGATTCGGTTAATTACTTTTCAGTATGAGACTATAAGAGTAACTGCTGTTATTTTGGAGAAAAATTCTACGATTTTTCTTAGGAGACTATGTGATTAAATCCGTTAGATATTTGGGTTTCAATATTAGTTTGGATTACTTTGACGAATTTTATGGATATATTTTAATTGAATTCTCTTTGTTGAACTTTGGGTTTTGTTTGAAAATTTTTGGAGATTAGGAGTAGTTTTTCTTTTTGTAAAAAAATATCCTTTTTGGGTATAATCTGATCATGTACTAAAATTTTTTGTTTGGTTTTGGTTGAGATCTAAATAAATGGAAAATGTATAGTTCTCTTTTTTGGATTAGGTGATTCTCATGAAGTTTATTATAATACTCTTAATATGATCATGTCTTCCTAAATACTCGTCTTTTGGAAAAAAATATGAGTTTGATTAAAAAATATAGTAAAAGTTGAAAGTCTATGTGACAAGTAAGTATGTTTCATTATGATTTCTTAAGCTCAAAAATAAATTCCTCAATGAAAATTATCTTAAAACAAAAATGTTTTATTTTATCATTTCCTACTGGGGAATCGAATACCTTTTAACCCATCACAAGTTTGTGATTTTCTTGTGGTTATCATTCTCCTAGACATGTTTACTATCACCCTCCATCAAAACATCACACTTTGTTTTCCCCTCCATATCTATATTTTCCTAATTGGAATCCAAGTATGGGTTAACTCGGGTTACCTTTTTACTTCTCTCCCGTTCTTTTAAAGTGATAGTTTTACTGACTCTTGTTCCGATGTGGGACATTCAATGAAGTTTCCAAGCATAATTTTGAAATTTCGAGGATGCAATTCTCAAAAGAGGGGAAGGATATAACATCCCAGGCAAATAAATAATATTACATTCTATGTTTTATCAATATTTGTGAATAAAATGTTAATATTACATTAAAGGGAATGCAATGCTCGATGGCGTACCCAATACGCAACAACGAGTTTCTTTGAAATCTTACGTTGCACACTAATAATATAATAATATTATAATAGTTAACGCCTAGCCATTGTAATGGAGGGAATGAAAATAAATAACTACAAAATGATTACATATGTTTGTTAAATATTTTTACATTTATCTAATAAATGTTAGAGGCTTAAAATCCAAATGAATCCAATTTTAAGAATAAATACTCTAATATTTTTAAAAGATTGTTTTACCACCTTTTGATGATGAACCTTTTTAAAATATAACTTTTGACAATTTTATAAGATCTATTTGTCAAAATAAACATATTCTTTATGATTGGGATGTTGAAATTTACTTTGGTTAAATTTTTGGTATGTTTCTGACAATGTTCATTTTTTAATGAATAGTGAAAACTGTTGCATTTTACATCAAAACTACTTTTTCATCTAATTTAAAAATATAGTTATATTATATTTTTAATTTGTTTTAAAGTAAAATTAGAATATATTTTTACAATTTAATTCAATGGTTGTCATAATAATTAATTTCACTTTGAAATGCACATAAACAAGTGCCAAACTTTTCATAGATATTGCTTCCAAAAAACCTGCTATTTGTTTTGATAGTGGGAATTAACTATAAGATTTATTAATGAAACTTATATTTTTGTAATGTGGTAAAATGGACATCATTTCTGAATTTTAAATATCAAATATAGAATAGGTTTAATTTTTGGTATTTTTCTGATAATGTTTTTTTAATGAATATTGAAAAATACAGTTTTTAATTCAAAACTGCCGTTTCATCCAATTTATTTATATATTTTTATATTGTCAATTTAATTGTTTCTAAAGTATAATTTAATTATTTTTTTATCACTTAATACAATTTTTTTCATTTTGTTATGTGATTTCACTTTTCAATTGGATGTAAAAACAAGTCAATCTTTTGATAAAATTACATCTTAAAAACCCGCCTTTTGTTTTGACAACGTGATTTACATTGAAATTAATTAATACAATTTATGTGTTTTTAATTTTATAAAATTTATTCCATAGTTGGAATAAGAAGGTCAAAATTATGTAATTAACACTCTTTTTTTATTTGAAATTATGAATAGTAATGACGGTAATTATCATCAATTATCGTGTTTAATTATTAATCGGGTAATTAAGGTAAAGAAAATAATATCATAAAAATATAAAATGACCCCAAAATGTGTTATAATTCTATTGGTGGTGTCATTTCCGACCATGGAATGACTTTTTCGAACCTTGAGACCACATGGAATCACTTTAGTTTGATAGTGACCTTTTATCATATTTTTTTTAAAGAATTGAAAATGTAACCAAAGTATGTAACACCTAAGTAAAATAGTTTTAGTTTTTTCTACATAAAGGATCTCTTAGATTATAAATATTAATTGGAAATATAAAACTATTCCCTATATCATATTATTTTGTTTTATTATTTTTTGAAATTAAATAAATTAAATTATTTATGAGACCATGATGATGCAGCAATTACCTCATTAATGAACGATTTAAATAAAATTAAAATATAATATAAAATCTAAGACTTATACTTGGAGAAAACCTATATAATGAGTATATTTCAAACCGTTATCACCTTATCCTCGAAATATATCAATGTGGGACCTTTACAATATGAAACTCTTTTAAAAAAACATTTCTTGACTTTCCATGAGTGCCCCTCCTCTCCTCTTATAAAAGGCTCCCATCTCTACCTCTTTACCCACACCTCTCAAGCCTTTGGCTCGTCTATCCACTGCCAATTGCATCAATCCACATCCCTCTATATATTATTGAAGCCTCACCTTACGCATAAATCTCTTCAAAAAACACTTTTGATTCAAACCAAAGGGAGTCACCCGATTTAAAGGTAATGTCTTCTCGTATGTTCTTTTGTTTTATTTTCCTTCTCCATACCCATAAATTCTTTTTATTCCTTTCTTTTTTAACAAAACCAGTATATTTAATATACAAGGATGTTTTTATAAGAAGTATTAGAGCAACACTTATACACACATCCGTCTAATGGTTGAAGAACATACTATTTCTGTGGATGGCGAATTACTGCCTCATGAAACGATGACTGTTCAATATTCTTTTAACACCATTAAATGTTTCCATTATAATGTCAATGTATTTTATATATGATATATATGGTATTTATATTTTATATATGCTTCTTTATTTTATATTTATAACATACCTTTATTCTTTGCATATTGTGCAAATGCGATAATTTCATATGAGGAAGTGTGGACTATCGCCCCCTCAACTGAAGTAACTCGTTCATGCAATACATGGAATGTATAAATAATTAAATTAATTAACATATGTGAAATATATAAAATATATATTATACTGGAATTATAATATATATATCTCTCAATTATTTTTTAATTCCAGTAATATGACAAAGAAATGAAAGTAGCATTCATGCGTACGTACGGCCTACCATCTCCATGAACGGTGAATTTCATTTCTTTTTATCTCCAAATGTTATGGAATAGTATAATATAAATATTTACTGAATATATATGATATTTAAATCATTAATACTATTCCTTAGATGATTTACTTATAACTACATGGACGATTTTTTTCAAACAAGTTCATTTTTGAATCATGTACCAAACATCGACAAAAACATTTGATATGAACTCACATAATTAACTAATTATTATAACCATATAATATATGATATTAATTGAATAATAAAATTTAAAGTAGGTCCTTAAGAAATTATAAATTGAAAAAAGTTTATTATTCAGTAATATAATGAAACGAACAAGACAAGTCGGATTTGAGGTATGGGATCCTACCTCTATCTTTCTTTTTAAGTACTCTTTTTTATGTAACTTACTTTAAGCTCCTATTTCTTATGTTGGGGGATGTTATTTATATTACTCTTTCTGTAAATTTTATGTTAATATGATGAGAGACCCTATTTGATCTCATCAATCCATTTTTGGAAGTTTTATGTGGCGTCGTTAGGCTGCCGAATTTTAATAAGGGGATTTTCGTCTCACTAGTTATTCCCATGAGATTAATGGTACATTTTCCACTATTTATTTTTGTGTGGTGTATGTACTTCCCATTATTTTTCTATTTGTATAATAAAATCTCATTTATCGGTATTTAAATCTTCATTATATGACACTTCTTTCATGTGGTGTACGTTTTGAATGTTTCCCAAATCGGCAAGGGAACCTTTAACACTCCTCTTTTTAAAAGACTCATTTTGTTATGTCATTTAATTTACATCTTTTTTTTTGTCAGGATATTTTCTTCTACATCATTATTGATTTAAATTTTATGTCCTAGTGATGAGATACCATTTTCTCTCTCATCAACTAATGTTATTAATTTTAATGTGATGCTGTTAGGCTGTCGAATTTTACCAAGGGAACTTCTTAACCCAATTTTGATTTCTTTAGGTTCAACTTCTAGTTATTGAATATGTAATCCTATGAATATTTTTGAATGAACTATAGTTTTTTTAGACATAATATCCACTTATATTGTGTATATTTACATTTTTCGCACATAATTATGAGATTGATTTATCTTTAATTTAAGGATAACTTCTTTATAAGGGATTTCATCTCATTTTACAATTTTATTGAGAGCTCATTGTTGTTATGCACCAATCCACTTTTATATGGATTATATACTGTCCTTTGGAATAATATATCATGAATCCCTTTATTCTTATGATATTATAAAGTTATGATTAAATGTTATTCCTCAATTATTGTATTCAAGTGTCTCTCATTTTGTTAAAAACCCTTTAACTAAAATATCGTTGTAAATGTTTTAATGATTTATTATTATAAATATTTCTCATTAATATCCAAGTTTTCAAATTGGTTTTAAGGATTTATTTATATGTGTATTTATGGTTTAAAATGTTAAAAGATTTAAAGTGGTATGGGACACTTTAATTCAAAAATCGCTTTATTAAATGTTTTAAATGGGGTTGAAAATGGTTTGTAGAATGGATTCATTATTTCAATAACTTAAAATGTTATATTGTTATTGCAATGTGGGAATGTTATCTTTACATTATGCTTAAGTAATGTGCTTTGATTATGTTATTGTTCTTGGGCATTGTTTATGAAGATGGGTAGTTCCGTGGTAAACTAAGGGCGGGTGAGACCGATATAGCTCTCCAATGCATTGGGTAACATGAAGGAGTTAAACGTTAAGGTTTCTCCAAAGAGATTTAGGGAATATACTGTGATGGGTATTCCAAATGTAACCATGAGGGTTACTCCCTATATAATAATGTTATGAATGCCTCAATTTACCTTTATGCCTTATGATTTCTATAGATTTATGCATAAATCTTATGATTTCATGAGGTATGTTAAATTTCATGTGTTTTAGGAGTAAAGTATGATTTAATTGATTCTTATGTATACATGGACTAAAGTTTTCTTTCCGTACTGTTAAAACCCTTACTGAGCTTTTTATGCTCATCCATTTTTTTGAAATGTTTTCATAGGACATAAAGTTGAATAGGATCAAGGATGGGATCAAAGAAATGTCAGGCTATCTAAAACAAGGAACTAGACATGACTCTTTGGTCCAAGAGTTTTTATTTTGGGGAAAAATGGAAACTAAGTAGATTTTTCTACTTTGTAATCATTGAGATTTAATAGATATGCCCTAATTATCTAAAACTCTAAACCTAAAAAGATCCTCAATGTGAATTATTCAATTAAATTCAATATTAATTAAGGTTTAAGGCCGAGTCCTTAGAGAAATATTTACGAAGGGTGAGGCCTAATAGCACTACAATGAATTGGGTAATTTTTAGTATCATGATATGCCACATACAATGAGTTTTTACTAATGATAATTCTTGTGAAATGAGGGTTTAATCATGATATTCCTTGTGAAATGATCCTTTTCTCATGCTAATATCTTGTTTTGTGTTGTTTCCACATTTTTATGTTATCATGACCATGCTATACCATTCCTTTATGTTCATTTTCCCTTATTCTCCATTGGCATTCCTATTTCTTAACATGTTTTCTATTCTTCATGGTTTTCCTTGTTTAATACCTTGATAGGATTTATAGCTCACCCCTTTCTTATGTATATCCTCAAGTTATTCCAAGAGGTGTTAAGTACGCATGAATGAGATGGTCCTGTCAAAGAAGTTTTAAATAAAGATGTTTTATTTCACATTTTAAGTTGTTATATAATGTTACTAATTTCCCAAGACACTGGACCCCTCAATACTCATAGTTTTTGAAGTGCGTTTTTGTGTAATAAATCATGTTTATGTGTGTAATATAGAGCACAGTTGTTATAAGGGATATATTCCCAAAGAAGCTATCCAGGGCAATCACATATACATTAGTCCTGCCTATGGTATCTATTTTTATATCTCTTATGAAATGGATGCCCATTAAAACAAATATGTAAATAATTATTCTTGATTTAAATAGAATATGTAGGGAACCATGTTCATTCCTGAGCTCAATATTCGCTTCCTTACAGTATGACGCTAAACTGCGTGAAATAGTCCAGTCATACAACCATAAACTATGCCAAATGAACTATATGGGCTTTGATTATTGTCTTCACAAGATATGTAGGACACCTCCTTGTGGTTTGATCCAATTTCCTGGACAATTACCACCTATTTAGATGGAAATAAACTTTAATGTGACCAAACATTGACACAAACCAAAGCATCATAAATAAATTAGAGTGTGATAGATATTTCATGATATGAACACAATTGTTCGTATCAATGCATGTTCATAATTAAATCATTGAAACATTTGTAAATAGTACCGTATCAGGGATTGGAAAGGATTTTAAAAAAATATATTAAATCTATAAGAGAGTCTCGGAGTAGGAACAAATCCCCCACCCCTAAGGGTACGATGTGCCTGACCCCCCATTATCTCGACCAATGCGAGTCCCCAAGAGTCACCAGGCCTGAAAACCATGATGACTGCTAGCCTTTGGAAATCAATTCTATACCGAGCTATAGATGCGGGAGCCTTTAGGTGTTTCTAAGGAAGAATAAACATATGGAAAACGAGATTCAAGTGATTTAGATAAGCATTTAACCCCAATCAATCCATTTAGAGAAACCCATTTCATACCATAAAACCTGAAGAAGCAAAAATTGTCAACCCAATGTGAAATAATTTAACTATGTCTTCCCATTCATATTTCAAAAAGGACAGATTTCCTAGTTCCTGTCAAGTTGGTTTTGGTTTTGATCACTACACAATAAAATAATGAACCTGACATGTTTCATTTCACCACACTAAACCTTGTGTAAAAATAATGGCATGCCTCTTTATCCTTTAACTATGAAATTTATTGATCAAACATGTACTATTATATATGATGTTTCATAGATAAGTTGTATTTTTTTATTACATAGGACTTTTGATGATTCCTTGTAATCAATATGTTGTAATAAGATGTTCAAACAGATTCCAAGATCACTGGACACGATTTTTTGGCCCTAAGACCTGGACTTAGGATTCCACTGGCATACCATTTCTTGTATCCATTGGTGAACATCTTGGTATTGGAATACTACAACAACAACACAATAATTACTCTATAATTGGCTTATGAAATCATTTAGAGGTTGATTTCCCACCATCTATATTTCAAATGTTATCCTGCAGGAAAGGATGTTCCCCATGTCACCAAATTCAAATGCCTTGGGAACCAATTTCTAGAATGAAGAAACACACACCTACCATATGTCGGGGTGGTGGATGAGGATAGTCATCATGAAAACTCATTCACCCAAAATTTTCCGAGGAGGGATTTCATACATTCTGATCATCATCAATATGCGGCCATGATTCCCTAAGGAGATGAAAAGGAGGTTGTGCCTATATAAAGTATCTAGAATAGGGAAACTCGAAGGAGTACCCACCTAGGGTATCCAAACAATGAAAATCACACCAATGTCTCTAAATTATAGTATTGTATCCTAACTATGTCCTTGAATCAATCTCATATCATATCTATAAAAGAGCCTCTCACTTCATCATAGTTACCCTTGGTGACTGTGAAATCTCAAGCAACACCTAGCAGACATGGATCGGATAAATTTTTTCATAATCTACCCTAGGATCATCTTGATCTTGGGCATTAACCAAATAAAACAAATCATACGAACTGACCCCTCAAACAGTATCATGAGAACCGACCCCCCCCCCTCCCCCAATAGTACATCAAGAACTGACCTATCAAATGAGATACTCCCCCAAGGAGGAGCAACATTCTATTTGTGTCTCAAGGAATATGATATCAGTTTTTTTATAACGGATCCTAATCAAATCCCAAAAATCATGCTCCTAATGGGTACACTCATACCCTCCAATATTCATAAAATTTAAACCAGTTTAGGCTACATTCTTCTACTAAAACTAGAGGATAGAGGCATAGTGGTATCCACCAAACATCTATAGAAGGTGTTACGGACCATGATGTTAATTAAGAGGGTAATAAAAATGGAGTATATAGATAGTGGAAACTGTGTATTTAGTCTATGGTGTCGATGTTGTAACTCCCATAATCTTCCACTCCCCCTAACACTTATAGATGAAAGGATATTTTAATGTCCCCTTTCAAACATACTCTTGATGATGATAGGGTAATTTTTGAAGAAGAAATAATTTCTCAAATATATCGAAATAATAGGACCCTATGGGATATAATTGTGGACTCCTAAGGTCTCTACCTCATGACGATGAACTGGTTTGTGCTTATGAATGCAGATCTTGTAGTGATGTGCCTCAACTCACATGATTGGTGAATTTTTATATTTTCAATCCCCTCATTGAGTGAATTCCACACTTTTTTTCCACATCACCTGATCCTACATCATTGGGGTTATTTCCCTATTTTATACCTCCTCATCATGAATATTCTGGAAACCATATAACATCATGGGTCTCTAGATATATTTTGGGAGATTCATGAAATTTTAATCAATGGGAAGTTTCTATGTCAACAAAGACTCCAAATTTATCTGCACCTTCCCCTAGACCAATAATCAATGGGACTCTTTACCTCGATCTCCAAACTCATCTATACACCTATACCTATGGTGGAATATAAAAAATTTGGGAGTAGTATATTTGTCACCCATATCATTATGAATAGTAGAAAAATGTATATTCCGCCCATGAAAAATATGTTCATGGGTATTTCAACTATGCCAAAGAAAATGTTTTGATATAGCTCTTGATGATAAGAAAGCTGAGTGAGGCTGGGTTGATAAGCCATGATAATTATTTCCCCTACCATCAATTTCCATAAAACACCATAGAAGGTTTATTTTAATTTAAAATTTGGATTCAATTATAGATGTGAATGGGGATATTAGAACCACCAACACGTAAATCCCCACTCCAATCATCTGATCACTCTTAATAGACTATATCAGTTGTGAAGTCAAGAATGGTCTATATTCAATCCAAGGATATGTGACCGTCTTTCAAATCAAGGTTGAACAATGTTTATTCTTTAAAAAAGAATTATGTTACCAAATATTTTTATTATTCCATGGAAAATAGTTTGATGGAACTTCCAATAATACAGAATCTAGAAAAAGGATGTTTTGACAAGCCCTGAAAATGATTTACCAATCCATTGGCATCTCATACACTCTATAGAGAACTATTTTTTCTTCAATGATTGGTTATAGGAAAAGGTTTCTACAGGTTTGATATAGTTGAATGATTCAAAGACCCTAAAAATATGCATAAGAGTTATCCATTCCCCATTAGATGGGCTACAGTCCTCAAAGATTATTCACCTAAAGTCCTTTAAAAAAGATGTTAAACTACATGACCATCATCCTGGATATATGACATTAAACTGATTGGCCATTTTTTTACTAAAATATATTAAATTACATGGATGTTTTACTTACAGAAAGACATTAAACATCCTAGAAATCTTCCATACGATAACACAATAAACTGCATGGATATGATCCTTAACACATGATATTAAACTTCATGGCTAATGTTCTTAACACATTACATTAAACTGTACAAATATTTTTTTAATAAAATATGTTAAACAGTATGGATCACATTCATAACACAAGACATTAAACTGCATAACTGATGTCATTATAGTATGAAATTAAACTACACTACTCACATACATGCCACGTGATGCTAAACTAAACTATTATACTAGAACTTCATATTTATTGATTCTCATCCTAATGAGATATATAGGGACACATAGATTCACTAACCATCACTAGAAATTTATATTCACATCCTTTACACATGAAAAAACTACATGGAACACATCCCAGTCACAAGACAATAAATTATGTGACATATTAATATCCTAATGATATCATCAGAATAAAATTGAATGTTCAGTATGCTTCATGATGATAGTTTCCCCTTCGAGATCTGTGAAAACACATATGATGATGTTTATTTATACAAGAAGGTAATAAGGAAATCAATGGCGAGTGATAATATACAGGAGAAAGTTCCTAATGGTTTCCAAAAATCCCCTGTGAATCCCTAGAGTATGCCTGATAGAGACCACACACTCCGCATAAATCTGGTTAATGTAAAATATCTATGCCCCAAGATCAGATCCCACCTTGTCCTCAATTATAATATATAAAAAATCAGCTATGAAATCTCTCTACAATAACTTAGATAGCATGGGATAATAATTTATCTTTTAATGGGCCCCCTCACCCTACTAGTAACAGAGAATACCTATATATTTCTACATTCCCCTAAAAATAACTTGAAATACTCAAAGATATAGGAAGATGAGAATGATCTTAGAAATTCCCCTCCATCATTTCATAATGCATTTCCACCACCCTCAATGAACTTAGGTGGTTAAATATAAGAATAGAAGAATAATTGGTTCCTACTCCAATTATTTCCTTGATTCCCCTCGAAGATAAAGATATAAACATTTAATTTATAAAGTATAATCGATATGTGATCTCAATGTAATATACATAAATTCTAGAACAGAATTTAGATGTGCTCCCACACATTCTTGGTCTACCTGATGAGAATTGAGGCTTCAAATATGCATCCAAAAGGATGAACCTATCTCATGCCCCCAATATAGAGGCATATGTGGAAAAGTTGGTCAAAGGAAACATTGTCCAAGAATTTCATTACCCAATATGGATTTCCAAAATTGTCCATATCAAGGAAAGGAACATGATGATTTGGTTATTCATTGATTTCATAGAACATAATTAGCATTTCCTAAAGAAATATTTCATGTTTCCAATCACAGAACTCTCGATAGATACTAATACTGACTTTTAATACCATTTTTTAATGTATGGGTAGTTAGGGTACAATTAGATCAATATGGCCCTTGAATATGAAGACTCCACGGGCTTTAGAGTGCCTCAAGGAATCCTCTCCCATTCGGTCATAAATTTGGGTTAAAGAACACTAGTGCCACCTATAAAAACACCATTCATCCCATATTTAACAATATCCTGGTAAGGAAGAAACAATTTTATATCAATGACCTGGTTATTAAATCCTGGTAGTTATGTGATCACTTCATGGATCTATGAATAATCTTTATCAAGATGAGACAACACAATTTAGAGTCAAATATTTTAAACTATTCATTTAGGGTATCATCGGGAATGATAATTTTATTTGTTTTATTCCAATGATACATTGAGTAATTTCTAGATAGGACTAGTGCTATTTTAGCAATGTCACCCCATAAATATAAAATACCTCTAGGGATTCCAAGGTAACCTCATGTACATTCGGTGATTCATAGCCAACCTTGACCAAAATGATCCCCCCTTCGCTAGTCTAATGAATAGGGGAGTCACCAACCAATTGGATGATGACTATCAAAACTCCTTCAAAAGTATCAATATATAGTTTCTACACCCACTGGTTTTGATGCCACTGGTGGAAGGGAGTTCACTCATCTTATATGTTTTTTCCAGGGAACATTAACATTTTACACTCCTTACATTGAAAAAGGATGCCAGAAGTGTGAATAGTCACTACTAACTCAGTTGGAGGATGTTATGTATTGTGTCCAAATATTCCATTATTGAAAATAACTTCCTTTGAATCATTTCAGTGGTGAAAATAATTGAGGCATTACTTGAAACACCATGAAGTCCACCTGGTCTCTTATATTGATATACTCAAATACATCATTGGCCTGCCTATGTTGACTTGATTCTAGGATCAATGGGTTGTCATTATGAAAAAATATGATATTCATTACATATCATATAATTCGGTGAAAGGGAAATCCTTGAATGGTTTCTTCGTAGTATATCCTATCATAGAAAATAAACAGGAAGACATTGATCTTCTTGATGAGGAGGTATCCTATTCCCATTACACTCCCTAGATGTGGGAGATTTACTTTGATGGAACCTCCTAGATTCCTATAAGTACAATTTTGGAAAAACCAAAGATCAATCAGGGTTTTCTGGGGTTTGTATTTCTCACACTAAAAACTTTACTTTTTCAGAATTATTTCTCACTATCTGAAGGTTGCACAAACAATGATGCAAAATACCAAGTCCTCATCATTAGATTCGAACTAGCCCTGAAGCTACACATAGCCTACCTAAACATCAATGGGGACTCAAAATTGGACATAAATCAGATAAATGGTGAATAATCCCTTAAAAAGGATGAACATGACCACATCACTAGCTATGTTAAGGGACTTATGACAGAGTTCCCTTTCGAGCCCTTTTTGTACCATATTTTCACTGGCTCATTGGATAATGCAACCACCATCCTGACTGATCCAGAGAAGGAGGAGGAAATATTCTTCATCACACATCCAATAATGGAATAGGAATCCACATCAGATAACGAACTGTCATTTTATCTACGTATTTGATGGTAAATTTTAAAAAATCAATTAGGATGCATGATGTTAAACTTTACCGAGTTCATCCTGACCACATGATGATAAACTGTATGGATCTCATCTGAGACACATAGCGTTAAACTTTTTGATTTCCTAAGAAATCTATATGGATTTATTTGTATCACCATAGGATACATAGTGACTATTGAATATCTATTATTGGGTCTAACCTTATGAATACATTCTTTTCACATTATGTGATAAAATCACCTGACCGCATGACATAAAACTGCAGAGATCTACAACATATGTTTTCCTTCACACTGGGTGATCTACACCCTTTCCACATTATGTAAAACTAAAAAGATCCATAATATCCATCTTAATTCATGTTGATTCTCCTACTTTTTATTGCATGACATTAATCATCACTGAAGCATGTCCTTACCACCTGACGTGAAACTACAAGTAGGAAAATCCTTACTGCATAACGTTAAACTGCACAGGTTCCTAGAACTATGTATGGCTTGATTCTCATTTACAATAAGATATGATGGGATGCCATGATCCTATAACTTTTTCTTACCATGAAAAGATACAAAATCCCCATATCCTACTATTAAATGCCACTCTACGGTGAATTTGATCATTATTGTTCCTTGTTTCTCACAGTAGGCTTAGCTCACGTGGGAATAGGAGTCTCAGTTAGGGATTCCTTGCACAAACAAGGATTAAAATATTTCTATAATTCCATAAAAGTCCTTAATGAAATACTTTAAAAGGAATGAAATACTTCCTTACCACATGACGTTAAACTGCACAAGAACATTTTCTTTTCACATGAAATTAAACTATATGGTTTTTCATGAACTACATATGGATTTATTTTCATTTTTTAAGAGATAAGTTGTGACTCCCAAACTTCTATCCTTGGAAAAATATGCATCATTTCCAATTTTTCTATAAATTCATCTTCGACATTTTTGCATCACGCTAAAATGAATGGTCCCTTAAAAAACAATGTATGGCTTGATTCATATCATTTTAGGATACATAGTGACTTATAGTCTTCTAATACTATTCCCAGCTGCAACAATAAATGGAAACAATTTTCACCTCTATGTATGTGTCAAACCTATAATGATTATTTCCCATTTAATATCTATGTTTGGATTGATTCTATACCCCATGGGATACATAGTAACACCAATGATTAAAATCATGGGACTGACTGTAATGCATATTATTTCACATTATGGGATCAATGTCCTCAAATCCCTTTTTTCCATTTTCTGAGTAATCCATTTTAAGGGTGAGTGGGAACCTCACAATAGGCCAAATTTCCAAAAGCAACAATCCAAGATCTGATTCAAAGCAATCAACAGCAGAAATTCAGTTGAATCTCCTCCATCCATATTAAAGAATCATCACAAAATGGATCAAAAATCCTTCACGCTCCACTATTGTTGGAATCAAAAAACCCAAATGAAATCAACAGTCATACATGGTACCACACCGCAGCTGCAACATTGGAGTAGATCAATCACAAAACAGGTATCCAGATCCAAACCACAAACCAAAATCCCATCCAAATCGCAGAACAAGAAACCAAAAACATAGAAATGAAAGAAAAAAATTCCACCATAAACCTGAACCGCAAACCCGCTACTGCCTTCAAGCCCAAACACTACGACCAGATCCACCCAACCCAAATAGAAATGGAAAAATCATGACGACATCCACACCGCAGCAGCGGAAAACTTAAACTGTGTACCGACACCATGCCGGCATGAGAGCTCTGTCCAACTCGAAGGGTAGGGAATGAGGAAGGCCAAAAATGGTCATCGAGCTATTCAAGATGATGCTGCCATTGGAGACACTGCCATAGGAGACGCCGCATGCCACGAACCCAACGCTCCAAAGTGTCGACTGGAATCCAAGCCGCATCGGGGAAGAGGAATATGGCAGCGGGGTGGAAAACCCTAGCGAGGATCCCCTTACGAGTGCATGAAATTAAGCTGTATGGACTTTACGAACAATGTTTGGTTTGATTCTCATTAGCATGAGTAGTATATTGGAACCCAAACACCCACCCCTAGGTCTAACCATGACATTTTCATCCATTTACACCTATTCCCACATCCTTACCACATGAAAGTAAACTGAATTGGAATATGTCCTCACTTCATGACATTAAACTACAAGGAAAATGTCTTGGTTGCATGAAATTAAAACACACCACAAATATGTACTTACCACATGATGTTAAACTACAATGAAAACTTCATGGTCACATTACATTAAAACTGTATAAAAAACATCCCCAATACATGAAGATAAAATATGCAGTCTGTCACACATTTTTTATTCCTTATAAAAAGACCACAAGAGACTCACCCTAGTTAACCAGAGTATGCAGTGCTTCTCCCATATTTTAAAATCACCTCAATCCATGTTCCAAACATCATGTATTATATGCCGCATGATTCTATAAGTCTATCATTTACCTTGAAAAGGAAAAACATATCCCTCGTCTGGTTATTTGATTGATGTATAGGAGATATAGACCCACTAATCGACGACATCTTGGCCTAATATATAGGAACTTCGGATTATCATGTGATTGACGTCACTGAGGCGGAACCGAACATCATAGGGTGTTATGGGGCATACATAGCATGACTGTCCCATATAATTATTCATAATCTAGGGAACTTGATCTATGATTTAATGCATTTCCACCTCCCACATAAAAGGATGCTGGATTACTCTTGACCCTAGGCATCCTACTTACTCTCTTATGTGACATCTCTCATATTAGGTCCATGTGATTCATGACCATAATCTACCTGTGTATTGGTCGAATATAAACAATCATAAACTCTATCCTATAATGGTCCAAATCACAAGACCTTAATATTATAGAGAAAGAGACATAAAAATTTTGAGGTTGATAACCAGCAAAGGCTTCTTGATCAAAAGTTAATTCTTTGCTCACTAAACTCTTCATCTCTAGAGTTCAAGAAAAAATTATGGTGAAAGTAAAAGGAATAAATCTCATAGGGTCTAATATATAGCCCTAGTAAAAGGAAAATTATTCTCCTTAGTCCCACTCGTCTAGTAAAAAGTTATAGAAATGATTTTTCACAATTCATCACTGCGATAATATGTTTTATAGGTGGTGGCGTAATTTTTAGGATCCTCAAACGCTTCTTTGATCTTACAATTTCCATAAAACAGACATCATGATTTAATGTACCTTCGTTTGTCGAAAATAATTAATTTACCCTAAAAGAGAAGAGTGAACTCTCTTCTTGACCATGTTATCAATGTAGATTTTTGTATACCCACAAACCAGAGAATTAATGCTCTAATATATATGAATTTATGATTCTTGTGATCTTGGCATCAAAACGGCTGGAATTATCACCCAAGAGTGTTTTATAATATCCCTAATATGATTTTACCATAACTTCATCATGACATGAGAACATTGTAATTTGATTTACAATCTCCATACAATACTACTCAAGAGGATTCAATTTCCTCGAAATATAATCACCATGTTTTGTACCCATTCTTGAGACTGGAAAGTGACACTTCATTCCCGAACCTTTGATGGCACACACCTTACTATTCGAAACAATTGGTTGTAGAGATGGATCTTTATAACATATGAGATGGATTTATATTGGGTTCTAGAATGCATCCTATATATCTTTCTTTCCATGCCCAATTTCAACATCGAGACATTTGAGTCTTCAATAATCTTTCTTCAAAATCATAAAGAAGTAGTTATTTGCTTTTCGTGGACATGTTATCGATGTATAAGTGCTTAAAACCACCATATAAATTAATCACATCATTATCGGAAAGGATATTAAATAAATATGAGGCCCGATTACAAAGCAGTAGAACCTGAAACTCATATTGTGAAGGGACATACATGACATTTCTACCCCATTCTACATTACTTGGTTCATACTTTTGGATTATGGAATATATCACCCAAATTCAAACTATCTAGGTGGGCCTAGCATCCCTAGTATTTCACCCTCAATCATATTACTACCATAAATTTTCTATATCCCTTAGAAAAGAGTAAATATTAGCTCTTCTTGTCTATGATATCGACATATAAAGAATTTAACCCACAAACTGAAGTCATATCATCCTTCAAATAACGGTAATATAATCTTCATGATCCCTACAAAAACTATAGTAGAACTCATCAACACTTAGTGTTTTGATTCATCCTTGGTCTGCCAACCCCATATTCCACAAAATGTGTGGTAGTAAGACATTAAACAACATAGAGTCTCAATGGTCTATGTATGAAGACATTAAACTATAGTACACCATATGTTCCAAGCTAGAAGACCCCAAACCATAAAAATAACAGTGTCCATGTTAGAATACCTTAAACTAAAATACACCAAAGGTACAAAATGAAAGACGCTAAACTAAAACATAATGATAATCTAGATACTAGTAACATAAAATAGTAAGAGAAATGATACTTTCAAAGTTGAAATCAAGATAATGGAATCCTAGTAAAAATATGAGTGTCCACTCACTTGAAAATCACTTTGTGTGATCTTGAAAATATTCAGTATCTATAAAATTGAATTGTCATAGAAACATGTCATATCGAAAACATGTAAGAAAGCGACTTGTGAAAAATCCAATTCCATTCCTTTTTATTCTTCCTCCATGTGAATCATATAAAAAAATTATGGAAAATTAAACATATACAAAGCTTATGGGCCCCCTCAAATAGCCTTTTCAAAAATTATTCTATACTCACTATGTCCCTTGACTTAGTAAGAAGTTGTAGCATCCGATATTGATACCATGTCAAAATTTTACTTATAAATCATGTAATCTCAAGGGAAATTGAGAAATTGTATTAATGAAAAATTTAATATCAGTGGGAATTCATGAACATTTATCAAAGAGAAACCTATTTAAATTAATGTACTCAAATCCAAGAAATTGGATCTTTTTAGGATTACACACAAAGGATGGGTATTATGGTTGATCGGAGCAACATCACCACCTGAACATGGATCTTTACCCCAGATTTCATCACAAAATAGTGATATGTTCTCTCTTACATATGAGTCAAATCTACATAAGGACATTATTAATATAGTTCTTCCTCTATGAACAAATTCTCTTTATACATGACGTTGATCTACATATTGGTATAATTCAGAACTCCAGGAAACTTGATCCACATCCTCATGGGATACCTAGAGACATCAAATGGATTTAATTTGGGACTAGCTAGAAAATCCATTTTACCCAATACCTATTCCATTTTGGAATTCATACACATTCTAATTTGAGGGTATCTGTGCCCCAAGTCAAAGCTACTTCCTATACTGAATTCAACTGAGAATATGTAGCCAAATTTATCATCTTTGTAACACTTGTTAGGTCCTCATATATAGTTGGGAAACTCCTCTCATAAATTTAAGTATCATGAATCTTCAAACATTCGTATATTCAGAAAAGTGATCTAAGTTTACCTTATAATGAGACTCTTTCCATTCTGACAAATCTCATTAAAAGGGGGCATTTTTTTAGCTCCAGTATTTGTGCATTACATAAATTCATGTCAATAATTCTTGGACAATTAAAAACATTGAAGTAATAGATCGAAAAGGCATAAATAAAGGAGTGGTGTTTAAGGATATACCCCTTTCAACCTATATCATACGTGGAAGTTTATTCTATGTGTATAATGTATTTTTATTACACCCCTATTCCAAAAAAAGTCAGGCACCCACTGGCCAGCCATACCAACACAACCGTAGGCCCATGTGGGATTAGGGGTCAACTACTCCTAATGGAAATTAGCATGGGCCTTCTTGGGATTATAAAATAGGTCATATCTCTTGTGACATATGGGAGGGACCTATGTATAAGGACCATGGTTCATTAGCCCCCATGTGCATATAGCATGGGCCGTAATCTCGGTGGGCTGAATACCGAGAGTAGAAGTGATGCATGTAGTACAAGTGTCGAACCCATTGTCAGCTTGAATGAGTGAATGAAATGTGGTGGATTATAAACATGAGGGAATAGAAGATGGTAATTTGATTTGGGATGATATTCTTTCAAGGAAACTTAATATATACTATATGATCATGCCTCCCGATGCTCTGTTTTGTCTGATCGTGCCCTCCGCTAATACAATCCATCCACTCTGATATCACATGTCATGAACTCAGAAAAATCATCCTACTTCTCATGAATAAAATCTCGGCTGATCTTGCGCAATATGGTCCTTCATCTTCATCCTCCTTCACCGACTAGTTCAATATTGAAACTCGAATAAACCAATCATGTGATCAATCGATGATCAACATCACCATCCCTATGATCTTTCATCGATAACTGCACAAGTCCCATACAACCAAAGAATAGTCATCACAATCTCTAACCATGAATACTAGTGGAATTTTGTGAAATCTTCTTATGGAGGTTGAAGCCATCAGATAATAATCATTTGATCATATGATCGATGGGAATGTGATCATTGAAGGAATCACATGAATTTTGGAAACCGAAAACACTTCAACCTCTAGAATATTTTTCAACATAATTAATTTGAATTAATGGGATCATAAAACACCATAGAAAGAAACATAGGCGTCTCATGATCAGTTAAATTATCCTAATATGAGACCAACACCGCCACAATGGTGCACACACCATTCATAACATACAATGTGGCATCAAACCAGGTCTCCCATGAACTATATAAACCTACCCACATAAAGAAAAACAAATCAAAAGGGATAAGAGGGGTACTTCATGAAAACAAATATTAGTAGAGATATGGACTAGAGATACAGAGGGGTAAGCTTTTATTCTTGGAGAACACATCTAGTTAGTAAATGAGGACCCTCCTACAAGAGTCTGATGTGGGATGTTGTCAGAAGAGTTCATTGTGTCGTCTTCATAAGACAATGATAATTCATGAATTAACCTATTAATACTCACAATATCTTATATAAACCCTCTACACAGATCATGAAATCTCATGTGTTATAGAACCCCATGTGACATGTTAACCAAAATCTTGGAATGTATTGAGATCTCATACTGGTGCCCGCAATTATTCTCTAGTGAACATTTCATCACTAATGTCATGAATAAAAAGATAATACAAGTATTTTGTGATCACATGCAACCCTAGACATAGTTTTCTTCCCTTTCAAGCACCCCCATGGGTCCTCAGGATGATATAAAAGACAAGAGAACATATTTGGAAGACATTTGAATCACATTAATGCATAAACCTCATGTGAACACATTGTAGAACGAGTAATTATTGCTAACCCATGATCATGTAGGATTCCACCCTATAATTTTGACAACCAAGAAATATAATCCCCAATATAGACACTCCACAAACATGATGCATCTATAGAGTCTTGAAAAGTTGATCATGTAAGTACTTTGGTCTTATGGAATGAAGAGCCTTCATGACACATGATGCTTGTATACAACCCCAAGGGATACCTCCTCTATGAATGGAAGTCAATGAGGTTGAGTTCCCAATAGGCCATGAAATTATACCATGAAATATTAACCCTTTTCAATAAATTATTTGGTTTTGATATGTATCTTCCTTGCACAAAATAGTAGATCTCATCATGAAAGCTCTTGAGGGTTATGTGGGATGATGATGTGCGGGATCATATAGTGTCACAAATACACCCAATGACATGTAGTTTATACAATGGGAAAACCCATAGAATGTTTCACCATGGACGCTTACCCATTATTAGTGTATAATTGGGAATCTTCTATACACGTTCCTAGACTCCCTGATGAGTCTCGTTTGAGTTTATGCAAATTCCATGAACATAGGATTACCATACAAATACACTCTTAGTGAGGATATGATCATATGGACCCTAAACAAAGTGTACATGAAATAAATAATGATTAAACCCTCAACATGATTTTTTTTCATGTTTTGTTTCCCATAAAACTTAGTGAATGGTCCCCATGTATATAAACTTGTGATATGTGAACAAACATGAGACTTTAAATATATTTGCAAGACCTCACCACAAAAATGGTTTAAGGACATTAAATTATGAGAGACCTCATAGAACTGACAAAATAAATAAGACATTTTTGACATGTCACTTTGATAAAGATATAGGACTAAAAAAAGTCATATTGTTTCCGCAACAACCCATTTTCATGTCACTATTGTCATATGATGACCCAGACAGAATCCAAATTGATTAGGTGACAACCCCTTAACATATCTTATTTATTATGTGACAAGACAAATAGAAGTCAATCGATCATGGGAAGAACCCTGGATTATTCTTCCTTTCTTATGTAAAGAGATCATGGAAAATTAAATTTGATCATGTAAAGGGGACTTTGACCTATCGTCATAATCATTCAATGGTCTATAGGAATTCAATAATTTTCATATGACTGTCCAACGATAAGTCATGTCGATCACGTGATAATTTATAGTTACTTCTACATCGATCATGTGAAATACCCCAGACATGTCTGTTTTTTATTAAATGCCTCTTGTAAATGTTTAATTCTCTCATGAAAGAGAATATAAATAATTGTAGTTGATTAGGACGACACCCTTTGATTTGGGCTGTATCAGTTCAGTGCCCCCAACATATTTGGAAGGCAATCAATATATTCCTTGTAGATGGCCCAGACATGTCAGGAAAATCCCTTATGATGTTCCCACTTTGTTAGGAAGGCCTAGGTATCATTCCATGTGGACCCTAGCCAAGAACCTTTTTTTGTATTCTCCCCTTTGACAAGGGAAATTTTATGGATAGGATATGGTCATTATCTATTCTGAACTTTCAAATGTCATACTCTCAGACAGACCACTCATGGTAATAACTATCTCTCTGTAATCCATAAGAGGATTAAGAATGATCATATAATTTGGGAAACCATAGAGTATAATCCCAAAGAAATTGGGTAACCCCAAAGTCTAATCCCCAACCAATTGGAAAGTCTTGTTTTGTAAGCCCTGATTACTGAAATAATATAATATGTCCCAGATCAATAATTATTCCATATTATTATAATCCCCATATCATTCATAAAACCTCAGGGGTATACATAATGACTCTAAGAATGACTATCCACATTATCCTATCGGTGGGTTAAGGGATAACTAATCATGAGAACTCTGATTCCCCCCATGACTGGGATATTTTGGATGCCTTTTTGAGGCCTAAGTTTCAACATGCCTCTACAAGGGTGTGAGTCTTTTCTTTTCCCATGTATTCTCTGATTATGGGATTAAACCCGACTGTAGTTCTTTAATTCTTCCACATCATTCAGAGGATGGGAAGAAAACTCTTGAATGGTTATCATTTTTATTATAATCCCCAATAATTTCCTCAAGTACCTCAAACCTATATACAGTATTGAGAAAATGTGAAGTATGAGAACTTTGATTCCTAATACAATTGGGATACATATGATTCCTTCTTATGTCCTGAGCTCAATATCATATCCTTCATCATATGGGTTATCATTCCACTAAAAGTAAAGCATTAATTTTTAATCCATCTATTGAAATTATATCTTGTAATGTGTTTAATCTACCGATATCTCTCTTTTTATCACACCTAGAATGGTTTACATAGACCTAGAGACCAGTGAGGATTATACTAAAAGAATGTATAGAATACCATAGGTGCGAGACCACCTTTGGGATGTAATTCTGGTTAGATATCATCTCTAATCAAAGGGATACATTTCTGAAGAATCAATTCAAGGAAGACTCGTATGTGTAAGTCCCACCTAAGGACTCTATTTATGCATCTCTCCTAAAACAGAGTCCCATTACAAGAGATAAATAGAACCTGATTCCTATTTTAAACATGATACATTGGAATCCTCATTGAGTTCCATGAATGATATTCACATACACACCATTTGATGTTAAAATACATGGATGTGTCAAGAAAATGACCCTAAGCAATTCCAAATGAACAACATGAATTTTAATTCTTATCTTCACTTGATACATAGAACAAATCATAAATATTCAGTCACATATCGAAGAAACTAACCAACTCCCTGTAGAAAAATAACATCCAATGCGTGCAAACACATCCATAAGCTGATGTATTATAAATAAATAATGGATTGATAGAGAACTCGTGATATGCCTAGAATTGTTCTGATCAATTAATGTTTATATTTGGAATAAGAATAACCATTACCATATCAGGGCTTTTACAGGATTTCAAAAACTTATCTTAAATCTATAAGAGAGTCCTAGAGTAGAAAATAATTCTCCCTAAAGGCTGGGATGACCCTGGACTCCCCTCCCCTCGGAAAATGTGATTCCCCAAGAGTTGTTGGGCATAAAAACCTAGATGTCTTCCAGCCTTTGGAAATAATATCTTTACCCAGATTTGTATGATGGAACTATGGGAAGTTTCCATGGAAGAAAGAATAGATGGAAAACTAATGTCAGAGATTGTGTGAGACCATAAAACATCCCACAATCAAACCATCGAGAAAAACCCCATTCCACACCGTGAAACCGGATGATGAAGGTACATAGGTGTTGGGAATTATATAATTTTAAGGATAAGTATATTATTTTTTCCTACATATGTATTCATAATGTCATCCAAGTCATGTTGATCTCCTAAAAATATCTCAAAAGGCCAGACTTCCTCATAATGAATCTCCTCTAGTTTTTATTGTTTACATGTATGTAGATAATGAGATGTTTATGTTGGGGGAATTCATCAAGTAATGCCTCAAACTCAAGGACATCATTATAATAATTCGGAGGATCTAATGGAACTTCATACATGGGATTCCATTTTTGTTAATAATCTTAGATTTGATTGACCATGTTTATCAGTTCATGAAGTAAGAGACGTGTCTCTTTTCTATTAAACACATTCCTTTCTAAAATAATGAGCTTATCATAACTTCATTTCAATTAGTCCTCCTCAACATTTTTAATCACATGACATTAAACCTACGAGTTATAAATCCCTGTATAATACTAGCAGTTCGATACATCATGGAATATATATACATATATATTATATTTTTTAAATTATAAAACAATGAATTAATTTTTAAAAATTATAAAAAATAAATTATATAATTAATAACCAATTGGATCTTAGTAAATGTAACCATGTTTTGTTATAATTTTTATAGGGTGGTTAAGAGGATATAATTCATTTCTTAGGGAAAAAAATGGTTAATCTAGGTCATCTAACTGGAATATATTTTCAGTCGATCAAATTCTATTCTTAATTAAAATATTATATTGGTTTGGTTGTATTGTAATTTTATGAAAACTATCAGAAAAGGTAGATATAATGTGAATGATATAAAAAACAAAAATTAAGATAAAGATGCATACATGGTGAATATTTTTTTGAATGAAAGATCATTGTCCAATTTTCATTTACTTGGTTCCTTAATTATTCATTTTTTATTTTCCATATTGCATTCATCAATTAGTACCATAATACATGAATTTTCACCCTATACCTCGAATTTGATAGTCAAAATTCCCAAGAGATCTCTTTGAAACACAAAATATCACCTCCCCTAATAGACAAGGTAAGATAAAGACCATGATTTAGAGTGTAATACCTTCTAATACCTTACTCTATTATAATCTATTTCATCCCTAGAGCGTCCTCAGCTCCATCATATGAATATTTTACAAAATACAATAGAGGGAATGATTATTTAATATAAAATAGGGATGCGTTTGAGATTCACGTAATGGGGTATGGTCAGCACACCCATAAAAGTCTCTATTTTTCACTATAGAAAAATGTAAACAACAAGAAAATAAAGCACAAGAATTGTGGAGATCCCAAAAACCTCTCTTAAGGACAAGACATAAATCAATTAATCACCATTGAAAGTCTAATAAATCTTGATAAAAGATAATGATAGAGATGGAATTGAATTAGGGAACACATAAAATGAAATATTAAAGTTAAATTACATGGAATGGAAATTGTAACTAAAAATAGAAGGAACCATAATGAAGTAGTCTAATCCCCAAGGATATTAACTAATCCTTATTGATTCTACACTGATTTACAATACCCATGTATCTCTTTTTAAAGGAATAAAATGAACTTCCCATGGGTGTTAATGATTCATTGACTACCCCAGTCATCAATAGGATGTAAGTGTACAGTCTTCCATTAACTTCATCAAAAACTATTTTTTCTGGGTATAACCATCATGGTTCATAGTATGACTCATAGTTTCATGCCGTGAATTTTTTATACTCTTCCTCTAATGAGTGAATTTAATATTTTTTCTCACATGTTGCATTCCTATTAATTTTCACATCATCAGTAGCCCATTATAAATGCTAATGGGGATTTTATAGTAAATCTTGATATATTTTCTCCGATTTCTTTAATTTTTAGCCTTATAAAGAACCCATGGACTTCCCACATCACATAAAGATTTATTTTGATGTAGATATTGATCTTCTTTTCCCTTTTAGCTAATTTTAGATAAAAATATTGTATCATACCATAAATTACAATAACATTATTTACCATAATTGTTAATACATTAAGCAACAAAAATAATTAATTTTATAATAAAATAATCCTATATAAAAGGGTTATGTAGGATATCACTCTATATTATTTTTTTTAGAATTAACTAATATATATATATATATTGTATATCATAATATTTTCAATAAATTGTATACCTTTTCATCCCCCATATGATCTCTAGAACTATCCCCAAATTAATAAAATATTAATAATAAAACCATATGTTATTAAAGATACAAAGGGGAAAATATATTCAAGAAGAACCACATATCATCATTGTAGAGATTATGACTTCGATGATAAATGTTTTTCAAACATGATATTTGATTTTATCATCTAGATAGTGAATATTTTTTTGATTCATGTTGAACAAATGAACTTCTAAAGGAGGTTAATGACGTTTTCATGCCCCCAGTCATTGGGATTGTAATATGAGAGGATGTCAAAGGATGAAATTTTTTATCATTCAAATCTTCTACTTTATAATGGATTGATTGGAATGGTATGAATAATCATATTATTAGTAATCTAATATATTTCACTAGTATATTTAAGATCTCTGAATACTCAATAATTTAATATATAGTTCTCCATGTTTTTATAAATCCATAGGGAACCATAGACCCAAAGCATTATTTAACAATAGTCTGTTGATTTTGGAATGAAAAGGAATTTCTAATAGAGTAGGGTAATTCCAAAACCCAATTCATTAAAATGATCTGAAGCATCCAACATGAGGTTATGGGTGTATTTCATTGAATATAGTTATCTTTACATCATGGATTTGGATTTTAATTTCAATCTCCCTGACCTTAGAAATAAAAAAATTTAATCATAGATGAAAATCAATATACTTCATTAGATTTTATGGAATCTATATATAATATATAATTTTCATAAATTTTTTATCATACCAACTAAAATGTATCTGACTATATATGTAGTTCCATATTTTATTTCACAACGATTATTTCATATGTTGATTTCAATTACTACTAAAATATATCGTTTTATGTAGAAAATAATGTTTATGATATTTTCTTAGGGGTTGGCTATGAGAAACATCATCCATTTTACGTAGTTTTAGAGTTCATTAAGAATACCGAAATCAACTATTAAAATGATATTATATGTTCATTTTTTTCATAAATGGAATGATAATAATAATTATTGAAAGAATATGAGAATGTGAAAGAGTGTAGAACAATGTGTTTTTAATATTACTTAATTGGTTCAAAATAGTGCTAGAGTACATGAGAATGTTCATGGGGATCACCAGCCATAGGATCATGAGTAAGAGTGTATATAACATCATTTAGTGGAGGGAGTAGAAGTTGGAAAATATTTTACTAGGAAAAATAATGTGGAAGTAATGGTGAAAGACTAGATATAGTTTGAGAAATTTGTCTCTAGTGGACTGGATGCACTTATATATTCAGTATAATTGGACAAAATGACTAGTGTGAATTATAAATGCACACAATAACCAACACTTGGAGAAGATAATGGGATAATGTAAGTGATTGAATGAGTTTTTTTAATCTAAATGAATTAACGGTGAAATGATACATCCTATATTATTTCTAAAATGAGATGGATTTTTTTTATTCCAAATGTTAATGGTTCACATTTCTAAAATTTTGTATAACATAAATAATGAAATATAGATTAACAATATTTATTGTAGATAGGTTAAAATAGGTGATGATGGAAAACCACAAAAGGAAAAAAATTAATGGTAATTTGATAAAATATAATGTGAATTTATATAATAAAAAGGATTATAAACAATTCCATAAAATAAATGAAGGAAACCGTACAATTATTATCACATGATGAACCAATGATCACTTGATGAAAAGGATATTTGAATTATAAATCTAATTTAGATAAATATTTTAATTATATAAATGAGAAAGTATATTATGACTGCTGCTGTTTTTTAATATTTAATTGTCTTTTAATTTATAGAATGATGGTAATTATCTTATCTAACCTCATTCCCCTTGGTATCATTTCAATTATTTTACATGTAAAGAATGAGTCTTTTGTATATACACCCTACTTATTTTAAATAAATCAGGGATATGATCTAAAAAATGAAAACAATTAATATGGTTAATGTTATAATATTTCTTTCCTTAACTGTATAAACATGATGAATTATTTAATAGACTAAATAGTCACACTACGTAATCAAAATAACTATAGTGAAATTGAATAATACTCTTAAAAATATATTAATACGATAAAAATGGTCTATATTATAAAATCATGTTTTATTTATTCATTCCAATATATGGATTTATTTTCCAATATATTTTTTGTGTGGTGTGAAATATATGATATTTCTTGTTTGTGATTTATGTTTTCAATATTAAAATTTGTTCCACTACCTTTGTTTTTTAAGTGGATATTTTACTACAATCTCAGATATGTTGTAAAAAGGGTAGTTTTGGTTATTCTATAAATTCAATGGATGATATTATATCTTTCAATACTAGTACTAAATTAGATGATATGGGATTATAAAATAATAATTTTATAATGTGTAATAATTTTAAGGGTGATAATCATGTTTGGATATGGTTATATAGGCGTTTTCAAACCTATTTTTCATAAATTACTTCTGTGAAAAAAAAATGTTTTTTATTTTCTCATATTCTTATTAGACCACAAAATGTCAGTTATGGAAATTGGTGACCTTTCCTCTAAGAAATGTGGCTTTAGTGACTCTCAATTATGGACCAATGGTTAATTATTTCATCTATTAGATTTTGATTTAAGTAATGAGAATATTGTTGGACCTCTAATGTCATGATAATTGGGAAAAAGGAAAAGTTTTAAATATAAAATTTATAACTGTCATGATGATAATATCATGGATTTAAATGGGATGGAATCTATCTCAGTGGGTATTGAAGATATATAATGTATCATTCTATCATCATGGACCCCGTAAGTCCATTTTTAGTTATCTAGGATCTATGACCACCTAGATGTTATTTTAAAGGAATATGTTGAGTTTTGGGATAATTATTAGTCTTTATAGTTTAAAAATTCAATATAAATATATCGTATTTTAATTATTTCATTAAAGAAAATTAATTATAAGGAATGATAAATCATATAGGTTAGGATCAAAAATTTAATTCGTGTATAAATATTCTATATGGATTTTTCATTTACCGTTTTACCAGTAAAATCAATAAAACTAATTAAAAATCCTATAAGTGTTTCAATAACAATGATAGGAAAGGATTTCTGATAATATTTAAATCATATTTCAAAGAATTTTTAGTTTATATATTATCAATGATACTGGAGAAAAAATATTTGATGGTGATTAGTGTGTGGTTTTAGATAGTTCTCTTGACCATATGGGTTTTCAGGTTTATTTTTCTAATTTTCATTGCATATAATTAAATGAATTATTTTTATTATTTTAATGGATTTATTTTTGAATGTAATGATTGTAATATCTCTGTAATCCACCACCTTGGTTATTATTATAAATATTAAACATTTATATATCTTTTAATACTTCTAACTGACAAGGATTTGAAACATTTCCTATAATATTATTGTAATAATTCTCCATATAAATATATATCCCCTCTTTCCTTTTATCAATTTTTAGTAATACAAGGGGTTTTTCAATAGAAGAGTTATTTATGTGGATTTCATGTTGGATATGTAAATAATGGAAGAGTTAGACCAGAATTATTTTTGTGGGTAATGTGATGATCAAAAATAAATATGAGAAAAGATATGATAATATATTTTTCACCAAAAATGTTTCTTGACCATCAAAAATAATTTTTATCATGAAACATGGAAACAAATCAATCCAATGGACCTTTCTGAAACAAATAGATTTATTGCAGTCAAATTTGAGCCATTTCACACTACTCCATGTATTGGAATACAAATGAATTACATACAAAGGGGATTTCATCCATGGTAACATGAGAAGACATAGAGAAATACGTCAATGATAAATGGGTAAGGTCATGCGGAACTTTCGGAACTTTCATGCAACCCCAATTTTTTTATGCAAGTCACATGCAACAGAAATGGGACACAAAATTGTTTCCTTGTGAGATCATAACCATAGAAATAATGGAATGACATTCTCATGACCCATAGTTGTGTAAACTATCAACAAGATTCATGAAATGTCTAGTGTTTTGAAACCAAATTAATAGAAATTTATTTCTCTAAATAGATAATCAACCTCCATTGTTGGGGATATACTTCTAGAAGTTGAATCATTGGGTTCTTATTTAAGTAACCCTTATTTAGACAAACACGAACATCTATAATCACCCATGGATTCCATAAGGTAAATAACTTGTGAAATAAAACTCAAATTGTCCCAAAATCACATCAGATTATTTTACATATGTCCTATCACAACATATATTCATGGAAATGTGGGAGAACACAGTATGAATTTCCTTCACATAACCCCAATATTAGTACAACCATAAAATCTATGCACAACCATTTCCCATGTAGTATTACCCCATCATTGTGCTTGATCCTATTTCCCTTACAACTCTTATGGTTTGTGTAACCCTACAGATTCATAACACACCCCCTAGATCCCCAAACAAATTCTTCCATCCATTAGTCATAGTTTCATTAAAGTTGAATTCTCTAGGAACCTGCACCCATCCAAACCAGTCTTATTTGTAGAAACTATACTCTCATGATCTGTATCACCAACCCTCATGTATATGAATTTTTCTTCAAGTAAAACCTAAATTATATCATCACTACCAGATCTTAATCATTGGCACCGTAACCTCAGGACCCCAAAAAAATCTAAAAGTGGGTAATGTCTATACCTTATGGTATCCAAAAACACCTGTGTAGTTGATATGTAATCCCCAATAGTTTCATCATCATGGGAAAACATTGGATTTTACAATTTATAAGTTTTTGTGTTATATCATTATCCCCTACCCTTTACAGGGATAAGATTCTCTATGAATCATTCCTAGCCCCATCTAAGTTATTGGACATTAAACTACATAGCTTCCATACCCTTGTCATATGATGTTAAACAACATGAAAACAACCCAGTATCAAGACATTAAAATGTATGAAAACATCATCAACTCATAAAATTAAACTATAGTCTCAACATGTGTGAAAAATATAAGATAAATCCAGTGATATGTGTGTGATGATTCTCTTTCTTCTAGTAATCTCTTTTGTATAATCCCCACAACTTATCTTAGTGTCGCTCCATTCACAGTATATATTCCCTTACCATATTATTTTTAACATAATGTAATAGTCTTTATATACTTAAACATCTAGACCCAAATCACAAAAATTGTAACATGACCTTGTTTTCCAAGTATCCTCAAGTGCACCTCCCCATTTTACAAATGCTGCTGACAAGTAGTGAGTTTTTTTTATGGTATGGTATAGATACATTATCCTCATATTAAGAGAGGAGCATAGTTGGAAATAATATATAAAATAGTGGAATCATTATATTGAAGAATAAAAATATAACAATATCACATGGTAGGTAATTAAACATACAAATAATAATAAATTACTGAAGACATAACCAGTTTAATATACAAAATAATAGTGTCATGATGTTATACCAAAATGGGGGATACAAGGGAAACATGGTAGCAGGAATAAAATGTAAATTCTATAAAAATTAAATAAAAATTATAAAAGATATATCTTCTATAATCCCAGGAAAATAATTTTTCATATGCTTTAGTACTTCTTCACAGTATCATAAATCAAGCATCTATAATTGGGTGATTTCCTTTATCCCAACCTGTATCTTTGAAGTCTTTCTGGGTACCAATCGGAAGCCCAAGCAGAATTTGAGTAACACTCATAAGTCCACCACCAATTGTGTCTATCTCTATTCACTATATGAATATAAACTTAATTAGTTTACCTATAATAATAAATTAATCAAATGTAATAAATAATACCCATGTTAGTTTGGGTTCCTCATGGGATACCTATCGGATACTACCATATTCTCCCTAAGATATAATTTCTCTATGTGATTATCATTTCTGATTTAATTTATAATATTCTTTGAACCCAAGGAAATAAATGGCATTCTAGATGATGATATTTTTATAATGGAATAACATATCCCTGGGAATTTTAGGATCAATAATGGAAATGAATGAATGAAGATACGTAAAAAAATGTATTGAACCAATAAAATAATGTTACATAACTTTCAAGATTCATTATTTAATTGAATCTAAATCATGATCCCATAAAAGTAATTATATAGATATAGATATTATGTATACTATAAACCAATCACCCAATCTATCCAATGAATTACACGTAGGAACCCTTGTGTCATTGTAGGTATGGTATAATGGTGTTCCCCTCAAAGCCCATAAAAGGTATTCCATGTATAAATATAAGTGTCACTCATTACATAATATAAATCTATCTACACGGTGAGTCCGTCTAATTAATTACATATAAAAATATATATATCAACCACAATATGAGATATATCCATTAATAATCTATTTAGTTTCATAGTATCAATGAACTCATACAAGGCATTATGCATATGAACCCTAAGTATCAACCTCAACATGACATGTTTAATAGTCATTGAATAATATTATGACCATAACACTTAATAATTCACTCAAAATAGGCTATTCAATAACTTATAAATAATACCACATTCCAAAAAAAATAAAAAAAAAATAATGTCCAAGGGACATGGTATAAATATTCACCTTGATTTTAATTCATTTTAACATAACAATTAAATAGGGGGAAAAAACACATTAAATCATGGTATAATTACATACGAAACACATGGTTATTTTACCCATTTTAATAACACACCCTATAGGGGTTATAATTGTTGATTCTAACTTCTATTGGTGTTAATGGGTCTCACGAATCATGTAGGTCAAGGTATATACATTTAATTAAGGAAAAATGTTTATTTTTAATTGATGAACAGAACGTTTAGTGTTAGGAACAATGGAACATTATATAAATATCTATACATTAAGGTAAAGTTCTATTCCACTTACATTATACAGGTAGTCAAATATTCATCCAATATTAGACTTGAATTTTGGATAGAATAGAAGAAATTATATAAATAGTCAAAATCAATGAAAACATGGAATACTATTTTTCACGTATTTAGAATTTGATATGAGAAGTTAAATTAAGAAAGGAAGAAATGTGATTAAAGTTGTTTCTAATTTCTATCCAACAAGACTAACGACAATTTAATATGATTTATAATGAGAGAGGATTCTCAATACCTCTCTTGAGGGAGGTAATGGTAGAGCTCTCAAAATAGGGTATGATATGAATGGATATGAATAAAAAAGAATTGTGTTTATTTTTTTATTTGAAAATGGAAAAATTGTAAAACACACATCCTATGGTGTTTATGGCCTAAAAGTGTTTTGATGTTGAAAATTTTCTACAGAATGGATGATTCTTCCCTTTACTACCGGTCTACCTATTGATCTACCAAAAATGCCAAAATTTCCATAAACCATGGTTCAAACCAAATAAACAAACCAATAATAAGAATATGATTGTACTAGGAAATATTAGATCTTACAACCTCCCCTTATTAAAAAACTCATCCCTATGTTTCCCCTCTATGGGTGGTTAAGCATTATCTGCAAAATATTTTGGCCACAAAGCACATCTAGCAGCATATTACTCCCAGACCTCATCCTGTAAATGATCTTTTTGTTATAGAAACCATACTAGATAATCATTCCTTCCTCAGGGATACATCATGAAATTATTACATTATGAATAGGACACTCCTCAAAATAATCATCATCATCTCACTTAATACCCTCATGATAAAAAGTTTGATATGAGTCAAAATAAAATTGGTGAATCGGGAATACAAAGAAGATTTTGTCCATGTCCCAATAACTCTATGTTAAATCAAACATATTTGATAACATTAATACTCCCTCAATGTTCTTCCAAGTCCCAAAAAATCTAGGAGAAATATTACACTACCACTAATTCTTTTTATGTCCCAATAATGGAGAGGCACATTAGAATGCTCAATCTCCAACATCAAAATATAGATATCGGTTGAAATGATATGTATAAAAAATTTTCATAGATTAAGCCATATTCGTATGCATTCTAATAAGTTTTACTTTCTCTGGGGTCTACTAAATGAGATGAGGTCTCATTAGCACTGAAACTCCTACCTCTAACCAGCACATATGTTATATGTAGGGCCTACCATATAGGACCTCTCAAAGAGACATATAATTCAAAGATTGGAAACTTTTACTGTAAAAATATCCAATAACATACAATTGGTTATCCCATGAACCACTAAAATCAAGGGAACATGATCAGAGTATATCCTATGACACATGTATCTTATTCTCAGACAAACTATTATCTATGGGTTATATGCTATAAATATAAGTACATATGAACTAATATCCCTCTACAATACCTTCTAGAAAAAATTAATAAACATACATCCCTATCTAGGATGATGGTATGTGGAACTCTATCGAGATTTATGATCTCCCTAAAACATGGCATCCCATGATCATCCATTGATAACATCTCATGAATAGACATGAATTGGATACCTTCATTAGCCTATCAACTATGACCCATTCATCATCACTGCCTCGTAGTGATTTTTGGAATACCATATTAAAATCCATGTTGATATCATCCCATTTCAACTAAATGATGGCTAATGGATGTAAAATTTTAGTACGACCCTAGTTTTCTTCCTTCACCTAGTAAAATGTGGAACTAAATTTAACAAATCCCACAATCATCTTATTTATACATTAACACCAATACTTGTGGGGTAAGTAATGATACATCTTGGTAAGTCTATGATTCACCTCGCATTTAATGGAATGATAATATTTCATAAACTCCTCTAGATTGTCTATTAGAACCTATATGTGCCCATTAATGTATAAGATCTAATCCGCACCAACAATCCATCCAGTAAGAAGATCATCACCTGATACTTTGTTGCTTATGATAAATCATTCATGATCCTTAATTTGCCACATCTTCACTTTATCCAACGGTGAATGGGTAAATGATTAATATTAGAGTATAGATTTCAATAGAATTTCATAAACCTATAAATTCTTTTCAAAAATACAATTCATCATCTTACATTCACTACTAGCCTCGTGAACCACTTTTGTATATTTATTCTGATTCATTGAATAACCAACTTAATTTCAATTTTCCATATTTAAACAATTTAAAAAAATATTATTTGTATTTAACCCATATTCACTAATTGCTGTTCAAATAATTCTATTTGAATAAGTATTTGAGGATTTTTTTTGATCAATGTATATTATTAATCATTCAAACAATAGATATTTCTTCTAAAAATGAAAGACTTAAAAAAATGTTCATAGCATTATTTCATATATTGGGTAATTATTATAATGAGGCCTCAACCGATGAGACCAATACACCATGAATTTCTAATCCTATATCAGAACTACCCCTAGCCCATCACATAATGAATCACAATAAACCATATTCCCTCTACAATGCATTATAAATATCAGGATTGGCACTCAATAAAGCCTTCCTTTAAACTACTAAAATACCTCCTTATATAATTCAGCCCATAATAATTTAAGAACATTGATTTTCAATACAAAAAGATGTGATACAAGGTGTACTAAATTTTGAATAAAATTCTTATAATATCTAGATATCCCCAAGATACTCTGAATATAAAATATGTTATTTGGTTGATCATAGGAAACTATGATTCTCACTTTCTCTAGGTTCACAAAAACTCATGCTTCTGAGTTAATGTGGCCATGGAAAAGAAATTTATCAATTAAAAAGTACCATTTTTTATCTTTGAATGCAACCTATTATAACTCAATGTTCTCCACATGATATAAATATATTTGGAATGATTATTTTGAATTTATGAGTGCACCATGATGTCATCTATGAAAATTATGATGAAATAATAAAAATATTGGTCGAAAAACTGATCAATCAAAGTCATAAAAAAGAAGGCATGTTCATGAGACTAAAAAAATTAGAAATTATTAACACAACAAATCTATACTATAGATCATTGTACATGGTATATCTAAATGTATAACTCATACCTGATGATAGCCCAACCAGAAATCCATTTCGAAGAAAACACTATCTCCATTGATCTAGTCAAATAGGTCCTTCATGTGAGGTAGTGAACACTTGATATTAAATATAATTTGACTCATCTATCAATTATCCTGAAAAATATTGAGGGTTCCATACACATTCATAGAGAATTGGATAGATGAACCTTAATGTGAGGAACTGATTCATATGTTAGCTTTATACTCTAAGTCCTCAAATTATGTTTTCTGATACGAAATCTATATTAGAGACATCCTTTAAGGTGGTAGTGATAATTATGTCACTCCGTGAACTATATCAGTAATTAAATCATCCACTCTAATAATAAATATCCCTAAAAATTTATTATATAAGATATCCCTGAAATGATCCACCACAAGAGGGAAATCATTATTATATATTCCCCAATCACTTATAAAAACGATGGAAATCTCGGATATCACATCACCTATCCAATGATGTTCATGTCCTTATGGAAATTCCTAGTTATTCTATTCTCACTTATTAATATATTTAATTTCCTCCAGTGATTTTAGGGAAACTATCCATCAATAGAAATCGAGATGTGAATGATGGGGTTATAACCAATCCATCCTGAGAATGATATCAATGAATTTCATCCCAAGGATGAAAATGTTTCATAAAAATGATAACTACAAATCTCTAGGGGGAACTCCCAACATTTGTGCACAGATATATTTTATCAAAAATCATCACTCCACCGATATATTTTATCTCAACTCCATGTATTTCTAGGATTTATATAGATATGAAAGATTTGGAAATGCCTTTTTCAAATAATGTTGATGCTAAAGTAGAATCTTCCAAAATCATACCTCGAACTGTAGAAGGTCAAGCACTTTGCTACATGGGTGTAGGACATACTACATAAATTTATTCTAATATGTGGCCCTAAAAACCTTAATACATTGTATATGGTCGGCTCTGATGGTGTTTCATATCATAAGTCTATCTCCCTTGGCTATGACCATAGCCTTTTCCTGGTTGGATGCTGGTAGTCCTACATTCTACATAGCACATTCCTCAAGAACCTTCTTTTGGAACTATAGCCAGTGATGATCATCTCTCATTAGAAACTATAATATTAGTCCTGAAAAAACATTGAATATTCCTTATTTTTCTACTATAATAACAGTCAATGGGGTCTCTAATACACTTGATATTAATATGACCAATCCTCCCACTATAGTGGAACCCCACAATAATATATGTGTGAATAATAAAAGTGCCACAACCATAGAGGGAAGCCTCTAGGTGACACATCATGTTGCTGGTCGAAGTTCTACCAGGTTTATAAGTTGAATCATCCTATCCCAAACCTCTTCTTTCCATTATATTTCACTTATTGGTGAGGGTATAGTTCACTATCTCAAATTAGATAATCAACAGGAAGACATTCACTTATGACCAGATTTAATACTTGAGCACATCATCAAATATTCTAGATCTGGATAGCCTTAACCAATAATAGCTAGTATAAATCACTAAAGATCTGGAAAATGAATGGAGTATTAAATAATGAATTAGGTTTCCTATTTCAAGTTCATAAACTCCCCTTCTTGATCATCTCTCAATGACTCTATATTAAATTATATATAGAGGGTATTTTTCTAACCCCTCTAGAACATAGCATAATGTTGATCAGCTTAATTTAATACATCCCACCAAATTTTGGTGGATCAATAAATAAAATATACCACAATAATTTATCTCCTCTACGGAGGTGTCTTAATAATATTGAAGATAGATAGCACAGACTCCAACTTGGACATAACATCCTAAGAACAACCTTCCCCTAAAAAAGTATAAGGGTGTTTCCAATATAAATATCATGTATAGAATTTCACATGAATGGATGGTTGATGGGGATACCATTATAGAATTAACTATTCATAAGCAACCATTTAGAAAATGAGAATCAATTCCCATATCATGAATATTTTGAGGTTTTTTAGGTGTAATTACATCAGATAATACTAGAAGTGAAGGTCCCACCACATTTGGTGCATCATAGTGACCACCTTCCTAGAATTTGACTTTAGGATTTGATGTAGGTATATATCATAATTTTAAATAACACACCTAAAATTCATATTTTATAAAAAAAATATCAATGATTAAATAGTATTCTATATATACGCCTTTCTAAATTAGAGTCAACACTCGTATTCTTGCACCTAAATCTAGGTATGGGTAACTTCCCAGATTTTAAAGATACAGAAGAGACACTCCCAAAAAACATACTAATGTTAGGTCAAGGTTACGGCCTCAAATCTTATTGAATACGTATGATTATTTGGCGAGTTAATTTCATGTTATAGAAGATAATTATCTTTAACTTGTAATTGGTGTCACCATTTAGGAGAAACCATTTCATTCAAATTTTAAAGAATATTTTTTCATAATAATACATGGTTATATATCATGGTTATGTTAGATGAGTTACTATTCCAATGTTATTAATTCAAAACATTATAAGTTATAATTGGTTGTTCCATTAAATTTCTACCATACATTTACATCTTATCATAGAATGTAACTTTTCCATATACGATGATTTAATTAAACCGATATCCATACACAATTTATAGTGGTATATACAATATATATTATAGTTAGAATACATTTAATTTCAACAACTAATTTCTCAATCCATGCAACCAGTGGTTCATGGATCAAATATGTGATAATTAGATAGTTAAGGTGCAACCATCCCGCAATTATGGAAATACCATTTAGGTTAATTTTGAAACATTATGTAACAAATTATTTCTTTCCCCACCATAAATTTTTATACGTTAATAATATTGATATAATGGAACATATGGTATACTTCAGTAATTCATGTGTTGGAATACATATGGCACAATATACACTTGATATGAGAATCCTTTGGTCCCAATAATGGTGAATGATCAGTACCTTATTGCCATACTAGCCCAAGGATAAACGAGAGTCCATAAAAATGACAATAAATACCCCCAATAATATGTTTCACCCTTCATTGAAATCAATATAACTATAATAGGAATAATCAAGAAAAAAAATTCACATCCTTAGTGATTTTCCTTTTCTATGTATGCGAGTTAGCTACTCCCAATTATATATTGATTTATAAATTTGGACAAATCCTGGTCCAGTGTATACTTGTCCAAGTAGTATGAACATAAGAAAAAAGAAGATCTGATAATACTTTGTGATGTACGAGACCTAGTTCACTAATAGGGAACTAGACATGATTGGATACATGGCCTCATGAATTACTCCTTGAATGCTAGAGGATTATTCCTAACAATGAGAGTCATTGATGGAAAGGTGGGGATACTATACACTCACAATCAGTGTGAATAAGAGTGTTGAATAAAAGACAAATCAGTAGAATCATTATAATAAATAATTGAAACAAAATAATATCACAAGAAATAGGAAGAAAACATCCAGATAAGATTAATCATTAAATTCCTTAAATGATGACATGTACAAAATGATGATTTCAAGATACTATTCAAAAATAGGGCTTAAATTAATAACAAGTTATCATTCATAGGAAATACATGATAAAAAAGGAAAAATATATCTCAAATAGAATCATAAGAATAACTTCAGTCCTCTACTCACATACTTTTTCCAAGTACTATAAATCAAGAATCTCTAATCATGTGCTTCCATTTCTCCAATCATTTATCCCTGATGTCTTTCTGACTACAAATCAGAATCCTGAACAAGGTGCATGTAACACTTATTAGGCAACCACTAATGATGTCTTTGACTAACTTGTCTATACATATAAAAATCAGTAGTGTGCATGAAATAATAATAAAGGCAGAAAATGTAATACATAATACCCATATTGGCCTTGGTTCCTAACAAAATATTTTTATGATTCTACCTACATCTTCTTAATATAGAATTTCTATGACTGATTATCATTTAGGATTTAATTCCTAATAGTCTAGGGGTCTGAGTCTCGTTTACAAGGAATTCAAGATGATGATGTTAGGAAAGGGGATGAATATGAACCATGGTATTTAAGACTTAGTAAATTATGTGAATCATGTTTAACATGTCTGAAAAGTATTCATAAAATCAAAGTATGTTATTTGACCTAGGAGATGGGATATTTAATTTAATTGAAATATTTTAACCATTTAATTCATTACACATAGGGAAATTAGGTATCACTCCATGTATACTATAACCCCACTACCGTAGGAGCTAGCCCCTGGAATTTATTGTAGGAACCCAGGTATCAATCCATGTATGGTATAACAAAATTTCCCTTGATGCCCCTCCAATTTATTTCATGTAAGAATCAATGTGTAACTTTTGGAATAATAAAAATTCATCTTCTAGGTGAGCCCTACCATGTTATTCAATATAAAAATCTATACACCTCCCATGCTATGAGATAAATACATTTATAATTCTTTTAATTTGATATGCTCGATGGGATTTTCCAAGGAATTATATATAGGGAACCTAAGTATCATCCTTAGCACAAAAAGTTGAACAGTCATAGGATGATATTATAACCATACCATTTAAGAATTATCTCAAACTAGGATCTTCATTCATTTTAAAAGAATAACTCAAGAACAATTTTAAAAGGAAACACCGACAAGGAACATTGTCTCACTATTCAGCTTCCACTTAAATCATTGTAATATTTCATTTAATTTGATTACATATCCTAATTAAAAAGTGGGAAATAACACACCTTAAATGGTAGTTTAATTACACAGATAAAAAAAGACTATTTTATCAAGATTAACAACACATTATAAAAGGGATTCAAATTGAGGGCTTCCAACCTCCATTAGAGATAAAAAGTCTCAAGGGTCATGTATATAATAGATTATACATTTTATTAAGTAAAACATATTTTTAAAGGTAATGAATGTTAGGATGTGAATGTTGTAGAACAAAACAAAATATAAATAGTTTGAATTTAATGAGGAATTACTAGACCAGCTACTATATAATAGTAGTAGACTCTTAATCTATCATTGGACTTTAATCTGATCCTGAAAGGAATAAATCATGTGAGTTGACAAACAACCAGAAAATCGGGTATATTAGCTTATACGAATTTCTATTTCCATATGGGAAGATTACTGAATAAAATAATAAAGATGATTTAAGTACATGATATTGGAAATCCAACATGATTAATGGAACTTGAATCAAACATAGAATTATGGGGGAGGCTCAAAGCCTATATTGAGAGAAGAAAAGGGATAAGTCTCCTTAGGAAGGCTGGTGTGTGTGGAAATGATGGAGGAAGAAATATTTTTATACTTTTATGAGAAAGGGGGAAAAAATGGTAATAACTTCTAGTGTTTGGTATTTACGATGTAAAATTTGTTTTGACAATATAAATTCTCTATTTATTCCATAATATATCAATTTATTGTGTAAATTTTCTATATATAGATTTCTTATTGCAATTACATTAGGTATAAAAAATAATATAACCTAAATTCCAACAAATACATTAAGTAAGGATCCATCTAAACAATAAAACCATGAAAAAAAAATATCATACCTAGGAGGACTAGATATTACGTAGCTATCTATAAACTATTCACTCTAACTATGTGGGTTTTGATCCCCATATAATGAATAATTTATGAATATTCTCCTAGGAGGAAACAACCCCCAAGAGTGACCATCCCTCCCTTGGTTCTAACTCAAAATTTTACAATCTAAACATTAAGTTCATACTAGACTTGGACTTCAGCAGGTCATACCTGTACAAATGTCCACTAGTATATGACAATCATGCATGGGAAATATCCCCACATGACATTTAAAATATAAAATCATTCTCACTAGTCATTAAACCAATGACCATGTCCCCCCAAGACATTAAACCCCTATCTAGGTCCACATAAGACCCAAAATATGTTATCAAATCCCCATAATGAATTAAACTTGTTACCCCACCCAACCAATAAAAATATACACTTGATGTGAAAATCTTGACATAAACTAGGAAATGGGACTTGGATTTTTTAAAGACCATGCAGTATGTTTCACTGTAATAACTTCCAGATGTCTTGGGTTCGACCGCTAATATTCCTCATACCCAATATTCCATCAACCATGAAAGAGGAATACTTTAAATTTTTTTACTAATCCCAACATAAACTAATGTACAAACTTTACAACATCTCCAACATCAATGGCCATAGGTATTCGTTCTATCTTAATAGAAACTAGAGTAATTAACCAGTTTCTACTTTATGATGGAACTAGGAATGAGATTTAAAAGCTTTTCTCAAATCAATGAGTGAAACAAAATATAGGAAATGAACCCCAAGAAGGAATACATCAAAGAAGTATAAGATATCCCATCATCACATTATAATAAAATATTCAACATCATCATCATTAATGGTATAGTATGTTTACCTTTAGAAAAACTGTGTAACACCACAAAAATCTAATGTAGGAATATTGGATTCATTAGTGTGTATGACACATAAAAACAAGTGCATAAGGGAATATAATATCCTAATAATTTATAATATATTTAATATTTTATATAAATTCAATTTATTGTATATCTTTAAATGCACATGATACCTAGTTAGTGTGCGACATAGGCAACATAATGTTTTTTTAATGGCTTGGCTTACACGCAAGATCGAGAATTATGGAGAAATAATACATTATTATTATTTAATATAATAATACACACCCTAGTCATTTCAATTACTAGTTATTAATAGTATTTAATAACTTATTAAAATATGTGGTTTATAAAACTGTAAAATTATGTAATAGGTTACCAATTAATTAGAAATGAAAATATATAACAATTGTATATAAAAGAAATATTATTATGCTTACAAAGGCATTTGGTCTTAATAAATTAAATAAATTAAAATTAGTGAGTTATACTAATTAAAAATATATATTATATATTCAGTAAAATATTTTTATATTCATACAACAAATTTCATAAGTATAAGATAATATGAAACCCAATATTACACATAAAAACATATATTTTTTATTAAGGTACTTTTACTGCCCTTTAATGGAGAACAAATTTTAAATCCGATTTTTGGGAATTTTATAAAAATTATATTTAAAAATAATATTTATATTTAATAAAGGGGCATAAAAATGAGATTTGGTTATTTTTTTACTTTTCTGTGATGCTGCGTTTTTTGATGAATAATGAAAAATACTTAATTTAAACTAAAAAATTATTTTTCGTTTAATTTATTTTTTAGGACAATTTATATTTTTCATTGATATTAAAGTTTAATTCAGTCATTTTTTTATAAATTATTCCAATTTAGTTTATTTTAATCAATTTCACATTGTAATTTAATATAAAAACATGGAAAGATTTTAAAATTAAATACATTAAAAACACGCATTTTCTCCCCATCTATGTGTTTTAATTAAAATTAATTTATCCAACATATTTTATTGGATTTTGAAAAAACGGATTCCATATTTTGAATTAAAATAATTAAAAATTTCTAATATTATTAAATTAGTATTTGGCCAAAAATATTTGTGAAAGTAATTATAATTATTTACAATGATTAAGTTGAAATAAAGCATTACAAAGGACTAAACCCTAAAAATATGACCTAATATAGACTACACACTAGTCTAAAATATATTTTATATCCATAATTGAACAATATGCTACATTACATATACATTGGACCATTATTTGTCCATATTCAATAAAAACCATGTATGGGGGTTCCTTTTATCAAAAATATTATAAGAGTTTCACTCCACTACTATGAAAGGGATGATTTCCACCCACTTCCTAAAACATATAAAGACACTTAAAATCAAAAAATATCTACCCATTTCACTCCCTAAAATCCATACATTATTACTTGAATCCTAATTTTTTCATAAATCATTCAATGGAATCCCTTTGTTGCAAACCAAACAGTGTGACATGATTAAGAGGTAACATATTTCCTTAAACACTCTAGTTATATTTCCTTTATCAACTCCATTAATTGCCCTTATTCCATGATTATATAATAGAACCAGTATCCTGAATATAATAGTATGTTTTTATGTTAATTTATTGACAATCACATATACACACATCTATCTAATGGGTAATGAACATATTGTTTATGTGTACGGTGAACTACTGCCTCGCAAAAAGATGATTGTTCATTTTTTCTTTACCACTGCTTATGGGGGAAATTGTGATGGTCACTAAATTTGATGAGATATATATGATATTTATTGTGAATTTAATCTTCTTTAAAAAAAAATTAAAAGTTATATATTTATATTTTCCATTTTTTGTATAATGATAAAACTTTTTATTGAAATGTGGACTACCACCCATCAAAGTGTTGTGATTCGTTCACAGTATACATAAAATGTTTATAGGATGGTTTTAATTAAATATTTACAACATAAAAAACATATATATTATATTAATTACATAATTAACATTCTGGGAATATATATATATATATAAACATCATTTTCTTTATTACCCTTTTACACACTTAAAATGTGATAACGTTATTCGTGGACGTGTGGATTATCAACTCCTTAACATGATGAGATTTCATTTACATCATAATAATTATACATATAAATATATATGAATAACTAACATATTATTTAGGATATAATTATTATTTTGGAAATATATTATGGTTCTTTTCTCCTTTATATATCAATCATTAAAAAATTGGAATGTTACTCAAGCGTACGTATGACCTACTGTCTCCATGATTGTAACATTAGTTTATTTTTATAATCATATTTTATTATTGATTTTAAATTTATAATTTTTTTATAAAAATGATAATTTGTTTATTATTTAGGTTTTATGTACGACCCCATTGACTAAAGTTGTCCTACCAATGTTGTTTTTGACACATAAATCGAATTTGGTAAAAACACACGATGTTAAATTAATTGTTTAAGTAGCTGTATATGAAATGTTAATAAGTTAAATAAGAGTTTGGATAAACATGAAAATTGTTATAAATAATATAACTAATTAAAATATATTTATTATTTGGGAATATAATGACACACGAGAAAGGTTGAACTCGTTCTAAGGTATTTTCATATAACTTTTTTCCTATGTGAGATTATTGTCATTTTTTTACTTATTTATTTTGGGTAGTGTTTCTACAGAAAATTTTAATATATCAAACCAATAATTAAATTATCTTCTTGTTAGTTCATTTATAAATTTGAATAGTTTATTCCAATGTGATTTTAGTTAAAATCTAAATGGTGGAAAAGAACTTAATAATCAATTTTCATTTCATTGGGTTATATTACTCAGTATTTGTCATTAATATTATATGATTATGAGTATGAAAACCATTTTACTCTATATTGTTTTATTTAAATTTATTTAATTGTGGATTTACATTTTAAATACATAATGTAATCATTGATTAACTATCCCATAAATTTCATTGTCTTTTAGGGGTCTACATTACAATATCATTTTGTTAGGGATTCTTTACACTTAAATTTAAATTAGATGAAATAATTTGATATTTTCATAATAAAAAAGTTCATTTTAATGTACTATGATTATTCATTACCAAATTAAATTACTAGTTCCATTTTTGCATGTTTTCATACAAAAAAACTTTTATAAAATGTTTTCAAGAAAACCCAACATCATTTATCTCTTTATTCAATGAATCAGTTTTTTTTCTAAAAAAGGTGTTTTATTAAAATATTTTTAAAAAATTAACCACTTCCAACTGATGTAGTAATATAATTTTTATCATTTTTTTCTTTTACCAATTTTTTCAACGGAATATTATTATATCTTTCTAAATGAGGCGTTTTCGAACTAATTTACCATGAAAAAATAAATATTATTTTTACCTCACATGACATGAACATATTAATCCAATTTCATTTCTAAGAGTCTTCCTTTACAGGTTTAAAATATTAGCTTTTTGATATGTTATTTGTGATTATTATTTTTGGGTCTTTAGATTCAAATGTATGGTTTTTCATCTCAATTTACATTCCATTGAGTATTATTTGTTATTATGTACCAATTCACATGTATTTGGTGTATATACCACCCTTTAACATGGTATATCATTAATCTCTTTATCCTCATGATATTGTATATTTCATTTTATGTTATTAAAAAATAATAAATTATGGTTCAAATGTTTCAAAGTGGTATGGGATTCTTTGAATTGTTTTATGTTTATTTTACTCAAGAATATTTTAATTATCTTCATGTTGTATTTCCATTAATTATCATTAAAAACCCTTATAGTTATTTATCCTTCACTGAGGAATTATTAATCAGTTTTTATTCATTATTAAATAATGTTATTTTATAAGTAAGGTTATTTATTTTGGTTATTTGATATAAGGAATGATTTTGACTGAAAAAGACGATTGGCTCGAGACATTAGATATCCCCTAGATGCATCACTAGGTTTTCTTTAGATAAGAAAGTTGTAAAAATTATATATTTGTCCATTCACATTTTTAAACTATATTCTAAAAGGTCTTGATGGTATAGGTTTTCATGTTACATAGACATGAAATCCAATAATTAATCATTCATCTCATGTATTTTACGTTATTATTCATCCATGAGATTGTGTATCGACATATAAATGGATAAATTACATTTTAGTGTAATCATTAAATGGATTGTGTTTTAGTTTATTACAATGACATATTGATTTCTCCATATCCAGTTATTTGAATGGCATGTGTTTCTTGTTATTTCCTTACCATATTTTTTATGCACTTATTTCACAGTTTTTTGATTACATTGTTCATCTGTTGAGTTATTTTCCAAGACATAATTATTAATCTCATTAATTAATTACTAATTCCACTATATTTATCCCTTGCTAAGAATTAGATCTCACACTTATTATGTTTAGTCCCCATGGAATCAGAGAATCATACTATGAAATATATGAATTGATTTACTATATAGAATAATGTTGTCCTAGAAGGTATTTATATAGAGAGGAAATATATCTTTTAATTAGTGTATTAATTTGTAAGAAAGGATTAATATTTGTTTCTATTTTACCATTACTACTAATCACTTTGGTTTTTTGGATTGATTACTTGTAGTCATGTCAATATAACTGTAGCAGAAACCAACACCATTATATCAGTGGTTGAGTCCCTACATTTGGTATCAAATAACAGTAATCATTAACCATGGAAACATGATTATGAAAACATAAATTAGGGTGAAAAACCCTAAGATAAAAATTGAGGATAAGTATAAAAGTACATCTTATAATTTTGGTTAGATGGAGATTATTTAGTTTTCCTCGAAATATATCCCTTTCATGTACTATAACTTAATGTAGTTCCGGCACAAATTTAACTAGGGGTAACAACTCTAATAAGTTTTTCCATGTCTGACTCAGGGTAGCCTGGTACATTGAAATGAGCCTTACTATGAACCAGGTTTCACACTTTTGAGGTAAATGATTAGGATAATTCATATTTCCTTTACAATCCATTATAAATGACTTTGACAATGATTATCTTATGTTAAAATTAATGTTTTTTATATTTAAGATTAGGTGTAATGATTTAGATACTATATAAACTATAATACATTTTTATATGAGTATTTTTACGCACACTATGATTTCTGTTTTTAGTCAATGGTTGGTACCCAAAGGATTCAATTTAATAATGAATATTAAGGACAAGGTGGTGATAATGAGAGACCAAATGAGGTGTTGATAGGATTGAATGATAATGTGTTTAGGCCTAATTAGTTTTTTGAAATATGATTAACAACATGTACCTATATGAACTCCTTATCTCGCCAAAGAATATAATGATAGCGGCTTTTAAGAGCTCGAGTAGTGGAGACCATAGATAAAATAAGGTTCAATTTCCTTCATCTAATAAATGTGGAAGGAGATACCAAGGAAAGTGTCTCAAGGGAATGTGTAAATTATTTATGTGTGAGAAAGAATAAAAAAATGTAAATAATTATTGATCAAAAGTAAAGAGTGTGATTTAAGGAAATAAAACCCATCCTATCGAATCATTTATTGTTCGTTTCGGTAAATTTGGGGACCTAGAAATTAGCCTATTCAATTACCTCTTATAGAGGATAAATTCTAGAATATGGAAGTTTATATATGGAAATAACTTGATAAAGTATTTTTGTAATGCGGTTGAATTGAAAACAATATTTAAAAGGCTATTTAATGAATTGCCTTATTTCAAGGATGCCTATCATATTAATTTTTGAAATTATATTTATTTTATTTTAGAGAAGAAGAACTTGTATGATAACTGAAAAACAATCAATTTTGGTACGTCTGCAAGTCTTGAATCCTTGAATAAAGTATTATAAGGGTTTTGCGCCAACCACTAGCCTACACAATGTCCAGGTTAATATGTAATTATTTAAATAAATTGACGAAAAAATATTAATTATGAAACAATACTATTACTTTTTTAGGTTTTGAGATTAATATTTTTTCCAAATTGGGTTTTTATAATAGTTATATAAAAATAATTAAAATTTTCCGTCTGTTATGGGCCTTACAATCCATTAATTTTTTTAGTGCTTCATAGATCAATGTTTATTTATGGAATCCCATTTCTCGATTTTTGGGATGAATTGGAATTTTTTTGAAGTAACAACAAAAGATGAATATGTTCTTATGAAATTAAAATTTATCAGAAAATTATATTTCCTTTTATTATTAGGTAGTAAAATAATTACTGAAGATTAAGAAAATGACCCAAAAACTATGTTGTCATAATACTTTTTTTTGAACTGATGGACATCTAAATCACCCAAAATTTATGGTTTTAAGAACCTCAAATTTCTATTTACCATTCACATGTTGTGATTTATGACCTCAACCACTCCCTAAAAATATTTACATTTTACCTCTAAGTATGTATCTCTACTTTAGAGTAATATTCTTCTACATAGAGACCTAGTCACAAGTAATTCCATGGGACCTTTGTACTATCCATTCTCTCTTTTCTATAGGATATTTTACAAACACTTATCTTGATGTGATATTTAGAACATAGGAAACATAAACCAATAAGTTACCCAGATCATGTTCAAATTAGGAGAACAAAATTTAATTAAGGTGTGGAGAATGTAACATTTTGAAAATATAATGTAGGAACATTGTATTCATTAACATGTACGACACACAACACCAAGATAGTAAGGGAATATAATATCCGAAAAATTTATAATATATATACAATTTTAATAAAATCAATATATTCTATAGATTTCAATGAAAATGACACAGAGTTAGCATGTGATATACACAACAATGAGATTCTTCAAGGTCTTTCTTTATACATAAGGTGGGGATTTACAGAAAAATAATAGTGTATTAACATTAAATATAATAATACATATCATAAATGTTAAAATTAGTGGTTATGAAATTTAATATGTAAATTATGAAAATATATGTCTTACACAAATATAAATTGAATTAATACGTTATAAATTATTTAAAAAATATATACACTATTTAAATATAAAGTAAAAAATATTTAATATCATAATGGTGTTTTTTCTAAATAAATTAAATTAATAAGAAATAGTGAATGATATTAATGAAATATATATTATATATATTTACTAAAATATTTTTGATATTCATCCAACAGATTTGATTGGTATAAGATAATAATAAACTCAATATTATACATAAAAAGTATATATTTATTAACGCACTTTTACTGCATTTTAATGGTGAACCTATTTTAAATCCAATTTCTATATTTTTTTAAAAAAATATATGTTAAAAATAAACTTAATAAATGAAATTGAAACATAAAAATTTTGTTATAGTGATTTTTTATCTTTTCTCTGATGTTTCAGTTTTTAATGAATAATGAAAAATACTAAATTTTACCTCAAAACTATTTTTTCACCAAATTTATTTATAAAGAAATGTTATATTTTTTATTGGTTTTAAAGTTTAATTAGATAATATTTTTAGAAATTATTCTAACTTATTCCATTGGAATAAATTTAAATTTGATATTTAAAACAAACACATAGAAATTATTTTAAAATTTTTATATTAAAAACCTCATTTATCATCCCATCTACAGGATTAATTTTAATGTAATTTATTATGCTTCTTTGATTTTAAATTAAAAATGGATTCCTTAAATTTAATAAGAATAATTTATTATTTATAATAAGGTTAACATAGCTTTAGAAAAAAAAATAGTGGAAGTAATTGAATATAATTAAAAGGATTAAGGTGAAATTAAGCTTAAAATAGTCAATACCCTTAATATATGGAATTATATAGCATAGAAACTCATTCAAAATTCATTTTATGGACATATGTCAACCCTATAATCCTTATTACCAAATTAGGACCATTATTTACCCACTTGAATTAAAAAAATGTTGGTGGGATTTTCTTTATTCCAAAATATTACCAGAGTGTCACTCTTAGTCCACTATAAACAGTATCCTTTCCTCCTACTTCCTCACACCACTAAAGACACATAGGCTTGTCAGAGCTCGTCCCAATCCACTAATAAACATACCTAACATACTCGATTAATACTCCCTTTAGTACAAACAAATCCATGTAATCACTTTGGTTCCAACCAAATGGAGTTACACGGTCAAGAGATAACATCTTTTTTAAGACCTATTGTTTTATTTCCATTCCCCACTAATTAAATTATAATTATCACATGATTATATAAAAAAATTGTCCTATATATACTATTATGTATTTATTTTATGTGTTTTACCGTACATACACACACATCCATGTAATGCGAAACAAACACATTTTTACGTGTATGGAGAACTACTGCCCCGTGAAACAATAATTATTCATTCTTCCTTCACAATCTGTCATAGTCAAAATTATAATGGAAAATATATTTCTATATGATATATATATATATATATGATGTCTATTATTTATTTAATATTATATAATAATGTTATGAAAAATATCTTTATACATTCTATTTTGTGTAAAAATTATAATATTTTTTTTTGTGGAAATGTGGACTACTGCGCCCTCAAAGTGATGTGATTCATTCACACTATATAATGAATATATAAATGATGGTTTTAATAAAAAATATTTAAAAATATAAATATATATTATATTAATTAAATAATATCCTTTCTGTAAATGTAATATATATATATATCATTTTCTTTATTACCCTTTCACACACATAAAAATGATGACGTCATTTGTGGACTTGTGTACTATTTCCTCATCAACATGATGTGATTAATTTTACATAAAACTATTTCTAAATATAACAATATATGATTAATTAACATAGTATTTGTGATATAATAATCATTCTAGAATGATATAATGTTACTTACCTTCTTTCAAAAACATTCATTGATAAAATGGAACGTTACTCATGCATACGTACAACCTACCTTCTCCACGATTGTTATGTTGGATAAGTTTCATAATTGTATTTAATTATTCTCTTTGAAATTATAATTTATGTATAAATGAGATAATTATTTTGTGATAATTATTATAGAGATTCTATGTAATGACCCCTTTGACCATATTTGACCTACCAATGTTGTTTTTGACTGATAAATCAAATTTTTTCAATACACTAGACATAATCATAATTGTTTAAGTAGTTGAATATGAAATGGAAATAAGTGACATAATAGTTCTGGTAAAAATGAATAAGTTACTAAATATATTATATAATTAACATAGTTTTGTTATTCATAAATATAAAGACACACAATACAAGTCAATCTCATGTTAAGGGATTTTCATCTCACTTGTTACATCTACCAGATAAATGTCATATTTTAATATTACTTAATTTTTATTGTGTATCTACATCCCATATTAATACATCACAACATTAATTAATTTATTGTCATGGAATTTTTAGTTTCAATTTTTTTTTCTAATGGGATTTGAGTTAAAAGCTACCTAGTGGAAAAGAACTTCATAACCCAATTTCTTTTCATTGGGTTATAATAAATCCTCATAGTCATTAACATTTTATGATTTTGTGTATAATCACATTTTTAATATTTTTTTTATTTAAACTTTTTTATATAGATTTATGTTTTACATACATAATATATTCATTGATTGATTTTTGTATCAACATTATGGCCTTTTCAATGGTTTAATTCACAATATCTTTATTTCGATATTGCTTACACTTGAATTTCCATAAGTGGAAATTATTCGGTCATTGTATAAAAACCATTAATATTATTATCCACAAGTAATTCATGACCCGTTTCAATTAATAGAACCATTTTTCAACACTTTGGTACTGAAATGGTTTTATAAAATATTTTTAAGAAAACATGACTTCATTTATCTCTTTATTCAAGGAACATGTTTTTTTTTAAAACATATTTTAATAAAAAAATTAATTTTTTTTAACAATTTCAAGATGATGTAGTAATTAAATTCATTCAATTTTTTCTATTAATTTTTTTTCAAAGGAATATATTTATCGCTTTTTGAATGAATCATTTTTAACCATTTTACCTTGTAAAAACGAATATTCTTTTTACCAAAAATGACACGTTTGGATGTACCCATCATCATTTATTAGAAGCTTTATTTACCATTTTTAAAATGTTAATTTTTAAATGTTTCATTTTTATATTAATATTTTTGGTTCATTCAATTCATATGTAAGGTATTCTTCCTCAATTTACATTCAATTGAGACTAATTTGTTATTATTTACCAATTCACTTTTATTCATTGTATATACCACCCATTAACTCATTATATCATGAATCTTATTGCTCCCACAATTTCAAAATATTCAATTGATATTATAATATCATGAGAAATTATGATTGAAAATTTTCAAACTATTATAAAATTCATAGAAATGATTAATGATTAATAATGTTTTAATGACCTTCAACTTGTATTTTCATTCATCAACCTCAACAACCATTATTGTTAGTTATCCTAAACTAAGAAATTATTGATATATATGTATTCATTATTCACTATGGATATTTGATAATTTATATTATTTATTTCGATTATTCGGAATGAGGAATGCTTTGGACAAGAAATGACGGGTGGGGACTGATCTTTATATAACCCCTCGATGAATCGATATGTTCACATGAAACAAATAAGTTCCGCAAATTATAAATTTTCTATTTGTAGTTTAAAACCATCCTGTGAAAGGCCTTGATAGTATATGTTTTGATGCTCCATATCCATGAAGTCTATCAATTAAGTATTTTCCTCATCTAGTATTAGTTATTCTTCTTCCATGAGATTGTACATCGACATATCTATAAATTAATTTCATTTCTATTCATTGATTAAAGAGTGTGTGTATTTCAGTTTCATACTATGAAATATTTATTTTTCTTTATCAGGTTATTTGAATGGTATGTATATCAAATTATTACATTACCATATTGTTTATGAAATTTTTTCTCAATTTTTTAATTACATGGTATGTGTGTTGGTTTATTTAACATGCCATAATTAGTACTCTCATTTATTTATTATATATTCCTCTATATTTCTCCCTTACTAAAAATTTAATCTCGTCTTTATTATTTTTATTCCCAAAATAATACAACGAACATACTATGAAATATATGAAGGGATTTACTTGATGAAATAAAGTTATCCTCAATGTTATTTATTAAAAGAGGAAAAAATTATGTTGTAATTAGTGTATTAATTTGTAATAAAATTCTCATTTATGTATATGGTTCACCATGATTACTAAAATCTTAGGTCCTTCAGGATTTGATTCTTTATAATCATGCTAATGTAATATTAGTAGATATCGTCTATGGGCTATTTGTGGTCTGGTCTCTACAACGAGAATGTGAAGAAACCACTTTGAAGTGTTTGTGACCAGTCCAATGTTATAGTTTACTCCTAGAGAATAAAATAAAATGATTCATCAACCCTGATGCATGACCCAATAGAAGATTTGGAAAACAAAATGGTGAACCAGAGACATTGGACATCACCTATTTTAGAAATCACTAGTTCTAGAAATAATAGTAATCATATTAACAAAAACATTTTTGTCTCGATATGAAACTCTTATTTTGATGATAGGGGAAATGAAAATCATTGGTCATCCCCAGTTTGATAAATCATTGAAGTGGATCTTTCCTCCAACTTGGAAATTTTGAATAACATTTTGAATTATATGAATAGCCTTTTTAGTAGAGGCACTAATGTTTGAACTCTTTTATCATATTGAACTAAAGCCATATGAAATAATTGACTGATCAACACCAACAAGAGTGGGGTAGGAGAATTGATGGTGTGAAAATCCCACAATACTACACTACTATCAACATGAGCCGCCAATACTACGAAAACAATGTGGCCTTACCAGATCCCATCCTTCAATATCATCCAATGGTGGGTCATAAAATCATTAGATAATCATTAAAAACCAGAAAGGGTTATACTAACTAGGTACATGGCCCGTCAGGACTTGGATGCTATTAAACAATTCTAGGAACTCTTCCATCAGAGGCTATATAGGGGGAACCACACCTCATGAGAATAAACCAATTTATGGAGCCAATCCCCAAAAATCTATGATTACTCACTCCCGTATGTCAAGAAGATATGGTAATTTTTCATCACACCTATTGAAACTACTTATTGAGAGCATCTAAAGAGGTCTCCCACCCATCCATGTCAACAATAGCGATCGACCACATAGCCCAATGAATATGTTGACCCAATCCTTGATTTATAAACCCGAGAACAAAATTCTCAACATCGATGCAAGGGGGTAGTTCGTTTACCATACCTTACATGAAGCCACTACAAAATATCCAATGTACCATTCCATCATCAATGCACAACCTCCTACCCTATCATAAACCAAATGGGTGGAACATCTTTACCCAATTGGGTTCAAGACCTCATAGGACCACCAGGTAGTTTATATTGACTTTAAACAGCATTTGAACCACAAAAAACTATCATGGTTCGTCCCATGACATGAAATTTTAAAGAAAATTTCCTCTCTAAAACACAATCATCTAACATGGAAGTCCTAATGAGGCTGAATACATCCCCTTGCATAACTATATATCCTATGGAAATAGGTTAAATAACTTTCTTAGGAAACCTAACCATGGTTTTTACTACAACCTATATAGAATAAATCCACACGACCCTCATAAGATCACGCTAGGGTAGATCCCACTCTATTAGATGTAGTAATGGGGATAATGTTACATCACCATAACGCTTTGGGAAAAAAGGTAAGGATGGCTACAAAGAATCACATGCACCCATCTAATATAGAGACGGGGAAAATGCCTATCAATTAAGTCTAACTATCATAAAGATCAAGGTCCACAATGTTACCTTATCCCTCCAAAAGTACCTATATTTTATGATGTCCTTAATTCCATATACGGACTCTCCATGCATCCTTCATATTGGATATCAATTTCTTTCCTCTCAATCTACACCATGGAATTAGGGAAGATTTCAGGGTTTGGAGATGCACCCATGACTGATGGTGAACGTTCCGCTAAGCCATAGAGGAATAGATTCCTTCCAGTTTGGAAGGATCCCATAGATACCTTATTTTATATGGACATGATCATCAAACTAGCCCTCTTTTTAGGGGACACTTCATCATTCGAGGGATAATTAGCCCAAGTGACACCCCCTATTCTTTAAAATCAACAGTATACAAATATTATGTCGCTATCACCCCATACCAAATCAGATTGAGACCTAGGGTGATCTTTCTAATGTTTGTCGACTAGAAAATGAGTAGGTTAAAGACTTGTTGATGATCTTGGATACCGACCTATTATTGGTAATATTTTACCCACCTGTTACCCAACACTTCATGGATATATAATTCCTATCAATGGAGAATGAGAAATAATGACATCAAAATATATTGGGGGTTTTAAACAAAATCTGAGATCACCATTTGGTCTATCAATAATTCCATGTGTACCTCGATTACATCCATCAACACTGCTAGAATGATGACATTTTTGCACTCCTGGTGGATCAAGACCCTGACTCATATGGGTACCCACTATTTTATATGGACCTATATCAAGATCCTTATCATCATTTAGTATGACATGTAGGAGTCAACATTCCACATTGATATCAAACTCTATTTGATGTATGTTGTCCTCCACTTCATCCCCTTATACATTGAGAAAAAAAATCCATGATAGCCCACCGACTGACGGGGAAAGTTTCCCTCTAAACTACTATACAGTGAACATCAACATGATCATTCCAAAATATTATTAGAGGAACATGGTCAGTGATGTAGAGAATGCTGGGAGTATACAACCAAATGGGAGATACAATATCAGGTATATATTATAGTTGGTTCTTGAATAAATCAACAGAGATAGATGATGGGAATCATAAGTCCCCCTATTGAGGATTTGTTGCCTGATTATGGACATATCAACAAAGGAAATATATTTTTTGATCCCCTCTTCCCATTTTAATATTTAATAATAACTGAGTAAAAGGCCATAATGGTCACTATTCTATAGGATCTTGTGTTTTAAAATAGGATCATCATAAAACACCTATCTTTATAGTGCCTAGAGCAACAAAATTTCTAAGGGGATCCATCATCCCACCTAAAAATATAGTTTTTCTTGGCCAGACACTAAGGATTGAGAATAGAAATCTAATGAAGCCTATTATGATGGGCACTGAAGGTTCCACATAATAGCCAAGATATGACCTTTATACCTCACCTAATCAGAATTACATCCAACCATGTGACCATGATCACTTCACATATCAAGCCAGACGCTTAGACAAAGTGTTTTGACTACCAACCCTCAACAAGACATTGTGTTGGCTACCCTCAATACCCATATTGAGGCATTCTAGATTCATTAAATTGAGATTCTAATTGAATGGAAGATGTATCTAGCATGAATGGATCATGTTTCTCCACCCCCAAAATTAGGTAATCTAAATATCACCCCATTTAATATTATGGATGATCCACTGCATCATCTAGATAACTCCACCTAATGATGTGGCCAAATTATAGGAAATTCATAACAACATATGCATTCCATGATTCAATGATTCTTATAGACCATTGAGGGTACCACATTGGTATAGTATAATAAACTAGGCCCAGGATCCGTCACCAGCTAGAAATTACTCCCTAATATGGATCTCTTTCAGTTTACCTCTATCACATACAATACAAGTATCACTGATGTCTATAAATAAATCACAATGATGATTAGTGATTTTTTAACTTTATTTCTAGTAGAATGGGACATACATACTAACTCGATGAGCAGATTTGTTAGGATATTCTACTAGGGATGTGTGAGGATAATTATTATATGATCTATTCCCTATCCTCATCTTCATGAGACATACATATGGATTGTGAGAGTTCACTTAAAGAGATCAATTATTGGAATAATATTTTCATTAGAAAATATGTAAATAACACCAATTAACTCTTTTTTCATCCCATGTGGAAGCCTATGAATGTATAAACAGCCATTATTTAGTATATTTTGACCCAAAAACTAGTCTAACTTAATGAACATCTATTGGAAAGGCCTATCCAAGTGTATCTTCATCATGAGAGTACTAAAATGGATCCATGTTGGGGGCAGGCTCCCAAAGTTACCTTCTAAGAATGAATAAACAATACCTACTCCATTAAGGATGTTAAATTCCATGGGAAATTCATCTGTTCCACAAAAAATAATATCCAAAAAATTTCAAAATTCTAGGGGGCCCCAAGAGGTTGATCACATTGATCATTCAAAAAAATCCTTGTATATAGCACCAAAGAGTGATTTTTATTAAATTATTAGATACAACACCTATTATATTGTTTCCTTATCAGTATGGATGATTTCATAAATATGTGTCAACTGTATCTTCCACCCATGATGGTAAAAATGGCTTAAAGAAATGGATGTTGGTTCCTAATTGAGGTGTTTAGATTTTCAATGTGTTGCAATCTCATAAGATGTTCTCTCCATCACATAGAATTATTTGTGCTCAGTTTTGTAGACCATTTCCTTTTTCTTCCTCCAAGACGTTTATGGAAACCCAATAAATATCACAACCTACCATGTAAATGGTGAATAATCATCAATAATCCCAAATAAATTAGATTACCCTATCAATTCCAAAGTCATCTTGAAATCTTGGAGACTTTATACCCTCTAAATTAAAAGAATCAGCCAAAATTTGTGCCATCATGGATATTTCATTGATTAGGAATGTGAATATTATTTTTTGAATGTTGTTAGGATTGTTAACCACTTGTAAAAACATAATTATGAGTAATACCACAAAGCACCCTCAGGAACCTTAGGATGACACCATTGAAGGAGGGGAAGATCCTTGCTAATTTGAAAGGTGAATGAGATGATACTTAAAAAGGTACTTTTCACACTACTAAAAAACATATAATAAGCCTTACATAATTCTAAGAAATCACATCCCTCACAAGACATGCTAGTGGTAACTCTCTTATGACTAACCGTAATGGTTTATCGAGTAGCCCAACCATAGGGTCGTAAAAAATAGAAACGGTTGGCCGAGGCTTTATCTCATCCCTATAGTCCTCATACAATGTCGCCCAATCTATAGGATAACCTAATGAACACTAGCCAATCCCCAGAGACTCATCTAGTGTAACCCATTTCACTCCATGTAATTGAGTGGCCATTGAAAAGTAGAAATGTGGCCCATTCAAAAATGTATAAAATATATAAGAACCTCCACAATTTTGTTGTGAGACTCTTGATTTGTGACACACTCTTCCTATGAATGGTGATTCATGAGGAACTTATTGATTCAATTAATATCCCTTTATAGTTTGAGTCTGTGGTAGATACCACTATGGACTATTTTGTAGGGAAATATAAAAAATGAAGACTTTGTGACTGATATTTCATTGTTTGGGGAAGATGAATGGTCGACTATTTAGGGGAACATATGAACACTATTTGTTATGGTCCATTTCAAAAATGAATAGATCCATCATTCCCTAGTGGAAAATGTCTCAATGGTCAATCATATCCAAACTCAGATTCTACAAATGTGGAACAACGTGTAAGAAGACCTAAATCCCTCAAACTTGAAAATTTCAAGGTATGATAATAGTGAGAAAATTCCACACCGTATAATTCATCTAGAGACTTTATTCAGTTAACTTTTAGCAAGAACCATGTTCATGGTTTTCCAATAGGATATAATTTATGATTCTATTTTTGGGAGGATATAGCTTTATATACATAGAGTGTTCCCATCTTTATACCACTACTACATCAAATACTTCATCACAAGTCATGAAGGGGTTCTTTAGTGAATTGTTCCCCCCTTTAACTCATATGAATCCCACTTCTTGGATGATGGTTACTATAGGGGGAGGGGATGAAACCCCAAACTAATGTCGTTGAGTGTATCAATACCAATAATGATATAATAATCACCTCATCTAGTATTTTAGTAGATTTAAAAGTCATATTCTTCCTATCGATCCACCAGTTGCAGCCGAAAACCCTATATCATAGGAACTATTTCATAGTCCCCATGATTAAGTAATTCTTGATTATTACCTTATATTCCTACATGTTATATGCTTGTTAGATGTAAAAGTTCACTAAATATGTTTTAGACTATGATTCATTCAACTTGGATAGAAATCCATGAGATCACGACATATTCTAGACTATAGGGTTTACTCGATGGAGGTTATACCATCATCACTATTTCGACATCAAATATGGTTCTCACCATTAGAAACCTCGTGGTATAAGATAATTATTATTTTTTACTATGGTTTTTTTATATTAGGAATCCCTTGTTGTGTATTTTTCCATGTTCTAGTTAGATTCTCATACCACTATGTTGCTCATAATTCTAATAGAGTTTCCTATCTTCATTGATCCTCATGTATCAGGTGAATAATGATATTTTGATGACACACCTCCATCGTTTGAATAGGGTGTATTCACCATTGTCGATGAGTTTTCCTAGTCCAATATTAGCACTAAGGAATATCTATTTCCGACACTGGTCAGTGTAGTAATGTCTCTATAAGATAAGCATTAATATATTTCTTTCATGATATAAAAAATGATGTGTTCGATCAAAGTTATAAGAAAATTCTATATTTAAAACCCTAATGTTTTAGTTCACAAGTATTGTCTCTTAGTTGTCCACCATGGGTTCCAATGGCCTCCGAAAAAGATAAACCCTTCCCATGGTTAAATGGTGGATGATGAAGTTTACAAGGTTTTAAAAACCAACTTAATGAGGGTACAATAGTACCCAAAATCACTAGACATCATTTTCCCAGTTAAGAAGAAGAACAAATATATTAGAGTCTAAATTGAATTTTTGGACCTCAATCACTACTGCCAAAGGATGATTTTTTCCTTCCATTGATGGAGATTGTAATCAATGTAATATATAGCATCCAAGCCATGTGTTTCTTGTATTGGTACTTTGGGTATAATAAAGTAAGTATGGACCCCGAGGGAAAAAATTCCACCCCTTTTAGGGAAACACAAATAAACTTTTTTTACCAAGTGATGTTATTCAGTTTGAATAATTTTGAGGCTATCTACCAATATGTTATGCACTATATCTTTATGAATCTCCCATGGACCTTGGTGGAGTGTTATTTTGATTATTTGGTAGTGAAATACACCCAATTCTAAGACCATCTCATGGATCTTGAAAAAATTTTCCACTTCCTATACTCCCATTACCTAAATATTAGTCATTGTGTGCATTCCAGACTACATTTTTAATGTTACTTTATTTATTCACTAGGTATAGAATCATTGAGATAAATACAAAGAAGATCAAGGATATCAACAAAATTCCTCTCCCCCCACACCATCTGGGAGTTGTGTGGCCACTAATGAAACATGGAAAAAATATGTTGATTCAGTATGAAACTAGGATGTAAGTGAAATCCATTTTCAAGGCACATGAAGAAAGGCTCTTCAATTAAATGGGAAAATTATTTCCAAACCACAATTAAGGAAATTAATAAATATCTATGAAATCCTCTAGTCAGGATGCCACCTTTCCTAGAGAAGCCACTAGTAATTTATGTGATATCCAAAGAATTTTCACTAGGTTTCCTGCTAGAATACATGAATAATGATGATAGGGAGAAAAACATATACAAGATCAGTTTCATGATACATAACACAGTGTTCAGAAACTCTCATATCGATATGAGTAACATCAACCTTGTCGTTATAGTCCAAAATTTTGGAATTACATAAAGCACCATGGAAAACATTTAGTATGATTCAAAGATCTGAAAAAGTATATCCTTAATTTCCCCATGATTAATAGTTGACTAGTTCATTATAATGTTATCAAATAACAGTTTGACCTTCGTTTTGTGCCTCATAAATCTGTCAAGGTCCACGAACTATTAAAATTCCAAGGTTCACATCAGATCCCTAAGTAACTACACTTGGATGTTATATTCCTATATGATTCCAAAATATATTTTCATTATAATGTTCCATGTTTCCATATTAAAATTGAAAGTTCCTCTTGAAGCCTGGCTAGGATATGGTTCAATAACACAAAACTCAATAGGGTGGACCTAGGGATTGTTCTCATCACCCTAGCACAATAAAACATTCCATACTCAATCTTGTTGTTGGAGAGATTATCCAACAACAAGTCCATGTACCAATATCTAATCATGAACCTTTAATTATACATTGTTATTCATGCTCACTTACTTCACATGAATTCATAATCTGAGCTAGTCAATCAAGAGTATCAATGGTTACATTGTTTTTAGAAAAAAAGATTCAGTTCCTTTGATAGAGTGAAATCATGATTTTGTATCCTAGTTCCCTTACCAGCTAAAGTTAAATCATGTCCCAAAAAATGGAAAAGTCAATTCCTTGGAAATCAAGGAAACATAACTTGAAGATCCTTACCATGATGACTCAGTCACTCATGAAGTGCATTAGAGGGTTATGTACCTTGTCACTTCTGACATGGAGGAATGATATGACAATAATATTACCACTAAAACTTCAATTTGGTGACCATAAAATTACTTGGTAGTCTAATAATCACTCAATTGAATTACACCTTACATATAATATCCAAAAAATTAGACTCTCCCAGAAGACCAAGCCCTTTGTTACCAATTCCTTTTGTGTGTGGTGATGATTAATCACCAAGACAGTCCAAACATAGATAAAAACCACTACATGTTTATTTTTGATGGAATCTATCATTTTCACATCCAAAGGGAAGGTGGTTCCTCAGGTTATGAAGGATTTCTACACCATTTCATTTGAGTAACATAAACAATAAATGATGCTCTCCCACTATATCTGATGATTCAGATACATCTCGCCTACTATTGTTCAAGATATAATCGAGTTCACCAAGATGACACAAGAATTATAATTCAATGACAACATTATGAATTATCTAACATAGATTCTGGGTTTTATATGTATTCTAATAAATTGACTCTATGAGGAATCGACGTTGTGGTCTCTAACCATTAGTAATAGGTTTAAAATGTTGGTTCATTATAATTTCCACAGACTTCTTCTCGAAATGGCTAGAAGTCATCTACCTCAAATATTTCAAGACTGGGTTTGCGATTGAGTTTGATAAATCTCACATCATTCATCAATTCGGATCCCCCATGCTGTTCTCATATAAAAATACACTTAATTTCATGTTTTTGTGATGAAGAAGTTTTACAATGAGTACAACATCTGGTCTTTCCACAACTCCCACTATCAGGAATATAAAAATTGGAAGATTAATTCATTCAAAAACACCCCTCTATTACATAAAGAAAAAATGGTGTGACAAAATAAGAGGAGTTTTCATGATGATATATAAATTTACATTGGAGAATTTGATGGTGACTATGAATTACACATAGCCAACCACATTCTCTCTTTTATATGGGATTTTATGTGTTTTACCTGTATTGTTCAGGATTTCATCACATAGGATGAATTCCAACAACCTGAAACTCAAGATAGGGGAGTATATGTCTATCTAGATAATATGGATTCCCATGAATAAAATAGACTCTAATAAATTCATAACCTAAAAAAACATCAAAATGTTATGGAACATGCATTCTAAAAAATAGATATCCTATACTACTTTTGTCAAGGAGATATGGTATTGGAACTACAGAATTCATTGATAACAATGATAAAGACATAGATGGTAGAACCTGAATAGTATGGACCTTTTATTGTTCATAAGGTCTACTCCTATGGTTCATACTCATTTATCACCAAGGATGGGGGGAATATTACACCTCTCACCAATGATAGCTTCCCCAATTAGTACTTTTTTTACTCTTCAAACTCATCAATGTCACTAGAAATAATACTATATGACAAAATTTTGGTCACGTGACATTAAAATATACATGGGAAAATTTCCTAATAACATGATGTTAATCTATATGATTCCATTTACTTTCCATGTAATAAAAAATTACATTTCAAACATCACATTTGAAATAAATTAAACTGCTTGTTCTGTGTCTCTATCACATGATGTGATACTACGTGATACATTAGGTCATCACTAGAGAAGGTACCCCGCCATCACATATCAATCATCTACTACACCACATCCCAGAACAACATATAACTTGATTCCCATTTATAATGGGATAAATAATGATTCTCAAGCCTCATTTCTCAATACCATCCCCACCACTATCTTGTTTCAAGGATTTCCACCTCGGTAATATATTCAATTTTCACCAACTAATAAGACCTTCTATCTCAATCCAGTGCATTGTGTTATTGATCATAGATTTCTTAACTACCCCTAAATATTCCATCAAGTCAACATCTACACTTCATTCCTTATTTTTTCTGGATCCCCATTACCCTCCATGACTAAACAGAATCCCCTAATAAAATTTATTTGTGAAAAAACGGCTCACCTCATTTCTTGCTCACACACCTTCAAATATATCTTAAAAAATGATGTCTTCCATGTTTAAAATATTTTCTACTATTAATCTTGTATTTTATCACCACATCCTTGATTGGAATGATTGTGGAACCTATGTTTTGAACATGGTTAACAATCATTCCTGAACCACTAGTCATATTTTTTAATGTTCTTTTCCTTGTAAATAATTATTTACTTCCTTTCCACATCCATTTTTTCTGGTGGAGTTTTAAAACCCTTAATGTTATTCCCCCATGAATTTATGCACATTGACCAAGATAATTAGTATTGCTAGAACCTTCCAACGTTGGATTATTTTTCCCATTATTATACACTCCATTGTAACAATGGGAACTCCTCACCACTCATTGTTTATCACATTGATCATGGATCACATGTGCTTAGGAGTCATCATGGAATTTTTTTAAGCATGGTTGAGATAGAAAGGTATTCCCAAAAATAATGTCACTCCCAATTTTATCCAATCTCGAGGATATTAAACCAGTAGAAACATCCTATGGTTCATGTTATATTACCTTAAATAGTGTGAAAATTGAAATAGATAAGTTTTATTTGGTATTGGGCCTCCTTGACCCTCTCTTCACATTAACAGTCTACACTTCAATGATCTGTGAATGTACTCAGGTCTCACATACCTATAGTTCAATCCCTATGACCATAAAATAAATGAAAAAACATAATTCAAATATATTAAACCTTCAACTATGAAAACCAATTTATTAATCATATAACATGATACAATATGATGTAATTTTTTCACATGAAGTTTAACTGCAGGAAAATTACTTTGCAACAAGATTTCAAATACTATAAAAACCATGGTCATTGTTTCATGACCTAAAACTATATAGATAAAATATTCCTATACACCATTTTAAACTACAGACTCATCTTCTCGTCCTATCCTAATAGTGTATTCTCCTCTATTTATGGCATTGGACTCCCAACACAACACATAAAAGATATTTTTGGGGCTTGATTACTTGATAAATGGGATACAAAATTCTTCTCATATTTATGTGCTAGTCTCAGCTAGAAATTCCCATATCATATGAGACTATCTATCCTACCATTTGACTTCCTTGACCTAAGTTCACAAAAGGTACTTCAATTATTCTTGGAGAAACTATATCTACCTCACTAATGTTCTAAGAATGATGACCTTAAATTCAATGAAGATGTCCCAAAATATTTTTTTATGAATGGTACCAAACACCCTCTCTTCATTTTATATTTAAATCACTATAGAAGTAAAAAAAATTAACAGATATCTCATTCTTTATCTTGAGCTCCATGAGTTATAATTAAAAACAATCCCTTTTTTCATGCATCATGTCCTTAAACTGTGTGGAAATTAACGTGGAAATTTATGCATGGACGAAGGCCTATTGTTCCTCCTTTCGTTTATGGTACTACCCTCACCCATTCCAAAGAACCTCTCCATGATACCTCTTCATTGGTCAAATCTATATGACCATAATCTAATAGATATTAGTTCCACACCTCTTGAACCTAAATTATTTGCATATATACCCTTTTGGACCTCGATCCACATCTTTTTGTGTCTCCATTTATGTTTTTTAGACTATTCCTCCCTTCTTGATGCATTATCAAATGAGAGGACTGATCTTTTTTGGTCTTGATATCCTAGTAATTAATCTTCTATATGTACATCTGGATCTATTCCCTATAAGTGGGATATACAATTATGTATAGATCTCATATCTTAGGTCAGCTTAAAATCCTCTCACTACTCACTCTATGTTTTGGCACCCCCATCCCACTATGGATCTTAGTTCCTTTATGCACAATAAGGAAGTGTGATGCTCAGATATAATTTATCTCTGAATTATAAACATAAACAAGGTAAAACCTTGTATGGAACTATGGAATATTTTGACATATCTTTGAATCAGGTTTATAATAACTCTTATTCCATAAAAGGCTCCATAAACAATTCATGTATCATGAACTAAAACTGTGATCAATCATCTTCACAAAGGAGCATAAATGTATTCCCATCGGGTCTTACTGGAATGATTATAAAAATACCAATTTAAGACAAATATATAACTATTAGGTTGAAAACTCATCATGGGAAATATGATAAAAATTTATTCTTCCACATATTAAGTCACACCCATGAATTGGGAATAAATTAGGGAATGAATGGAAAATGTATAAAGACCATGGGACTCCCCACATGGTCCTAGTAAAAAAAATGGTTTTGTTCACTGTACCCACTAGTTTAGGAAAAAGTGAGAACTAAATCTTAATTTCCATTTCACCACTTCATGATTTCCACTATGAGGAGCCACATATTGTTTTCCCTTTTCATGTTTCCAGTTATGTCAATATATTGGATTATTTTCACATCAATCCACATGTCCTGGTCATATTTTGTTAAATTACATGACATTCCTGATGATCACCCACCATTAAATTTTATAATTAATTTTTATCACCATAAGACACTAAAATAAATGTTAAATATCATCACTATATTTAATTAAACTAAATTCTCATCATAATCATTGCAAGACAAACAAATGAAAAATGCTTTCTCCCTAACATTACTGGACCTTTCCCTCTTTTGTCCTGGTTTCATACTGGACCACTCTGATCCATTAACCATAACATGGAAACCAATATGGCTGTCCCCTTTAAAGGTAGGTTTGTCTCTCACTAGGTTTGTTATGAAAACACAATTTAATTAGATTCACAATGGTGTAATCCTAAAATCATTGAACATTGCTAAAAATAATTCTCAGTTCACTCTCGTGCTTTACATCTTCCTTGATTTGTATCTTCATCTGCTTACCACATCAGAATGTGATCTTATAACAGTGATGGTGTCTAGACAAAATTCATCACCTACCATCCCTGGAATAATCATAGAATGACTTGCGACAATAATTTTATGCGACCCTATTTTAAATATGGTCATTAGTCAACCCTCATTTGTATGTATCTTCTTAGGAAAATACTATTGGGGAACTTGCAAATTGAACATTTTTAGTTGTCATGCTTTTTCATCCTATCACTCCTATTTGTGTTCAATGTCCTAGATGTATCGATTCAGGTAATCCACCCCTATTCTCAAGTAGAATCAAACACCATGAGCATTACCCTACTCACGAACCTAAAATAATTGTTGGAGAAATGTGACTAATTAGAGTCCCTCTCACTAACAGATGTCTTCATAGTCAACACACTCCTATTAGTCAATAGATCATTATAATAGTAATATATCATTATATGTCTAGAACTCTCATATAATTGGGTGATCTTTAATTTAACTCTTGTTTCTCACAACTATCATGACTCACATGATCTTATATGGTTATAGTCAGTCATCTTTTTAATGTTATTGAACTGCAGTAAAAAAATATAAATAGAGGGAATTGAAATAAATAATTTTTATTTCATTTATTGTGGAAGGTCATCCAAAGTATTTCTCTTATACATTATTAATATAAGAAATCAATGGAAAATAAAACTCCCTTATAGATTGGATCAGGAGATGTACTTCTTCAGGTCATCCAACCTCTTTGATGTGGCCTCAAGAGCTACATGCTACCTAGCCAACTCCTCTGCATCCTCCTCTACTGTAGGGATAACCACATTTTCTCATATTTTAACATGAACTGGTTCCACCCTACACTCTTCATCCAATGAATCCACTCCATAAACCTCAACCTTAGCTTTCTCCAACTACACCCTCAGTTTTCTAATGATCTTTCTCTTAGTAGAGGAAAATACCATATTTGTGGATCCCTCTCTTCTAGTTGATCTATATTTTTTTAACTTCTCAGAGTACCTTTATAAATTAAAAAGTGCCCAAGAATGGGGAATCATAAAATTCCCACCAATATTAATTCACCATCTCAGTATGAAAGTATCCAAAAAATGATGTGAGGGTGTTATATTCCACCCATATGGTCCAAAAGTTCACCATCAAATTGTGAATGAATCCCACCCAACTAATAAGGTCCACTAATGGGGTCTGGGTGATGATATTACAACACTCCATCATTCCCTATGTAATATGACTTAGTTATATTCATCATCATCAAAATCAAAATCTTCCAAACCATCTGGTGGTGCAAGATGGAACTCAAGGAAGGCTGTAAGAACGTTAATAGTGGGATCTATTTCAAGCATCCTCTCAGAGTGGTCGTAATCCACATCAAGAGGGAGATTAAACATGGTTGACTCTTTTCTAGTATAAATTTTCTCACTAAATTTATGATTTTTTATCCCTTCATTCACATACACGGTCACATTAGGATGCTCCCTTATATATTGGCCAACCCCTCTTGAGATTTAGAATTTTTAAGGGATAACCCTTCCACATGCATAATAACTTAATTCCTTATACGTTAAGGCATACTCGTCTATGGTAAAACATCCTTGAATACTTTATCTAACAAAAGTATGTCATACCCTTGATATAAAACAAGAAATTAAAATGAATCAATTCAATAGAAAAATTATGGTATGTGAAGATGTAAATGATGTAAATCTCTATCACCCCCTCTTCCACCATGTCCTGAGCGGTTTCAATTTCATCTATCATTTCTTAGACCATGTTATAGAATTTTAGATCCACCACTAGAGACCCATCCACACTAGTAGGAACCCACATGGTCATGATAGGATCCTATCAGTTCTCATTCCGATGAGTTTTACATGATAAACAAATATTTTAATATAGAAAGTATAAAAAATGATCATGGAAAGAAAAGAACATATAGTGTGTAGACAGAATGCTTTACCTCATGAATGAATGGGGATCTGGATAATCATCTATCATGGGTGGTCCAACCTAACGATGGAAGGGGTCTCTATTAAAAGTTCAAGGATTTCCCCCAATTTAGATGACATGGAGGGCAAGAGAGCCTGATAACTACTCCACAATCTCCTCAGTGGATACCTCCTCTGTAGAGATCCAAAGAATGACATACATGGACATTACAATACTTTTTCGGATTAATTAACACATAACAAAAAAGACACACAAGGATCGTAATAGTTTAATGTCTTTGGAAACTCGGAATAAAATCTTCTAATCGCGGTGAAACATCTTCAACATCTCCCAATAAAAATCATCCCATTTTTTTCTTACCTAGAACCTTTATTTATATCTTGGGGAAAAGAAAACATAAAAATGGTGAGCTAAAATGCTCATTAAGGGTAATCATAGAGAACAAAAAACAATCCTTATACATTTTAATGTAAAAAAACATGAGCATAAAATCTAAACATCAAAATCTTGATCAATGACATTAAACATGGTAGTAAGTAAGGCATAGATCATGAACAAACATTAATCACGATAAATTAGCGTGGGAATAAAACATGTAATTGTGTCAACCATTAATCACATGATATGTTTTCCATAGTAGCAAAGGCATTACTGCCAAGACCATCTTTTTGGACAAAGTCCCTTTTTGAATCGAGTTCACTACTCGTTCCAGTCCTCTATTACTGAACCGATTTAACTTGTCATTACAGCCATGTCTATCTCATGAGATATAAATCTTTACCCAATTAATTTGGGGGAGATACATGTCCCACCCATCTCATTATGGAATCATTCTTACTTGTGCCACAAAATAAACATACATCATTCATAATAACCCAACGAATAAAATGTGTTTCATATACATAATAACATCATCAAATAATCTATATAAAAGAAATGGATATCATTTCATAATAAGAAAAGTGAAACGATGTAAATCATAGAGACATTATACTTGAAACATACACATATGAAATAATTTCATCATAGATGAAAAATGGTTTTGATAAAACACTTGAAATGAATTCTTGAAGAAAATATCCTTTCTTCATCAAAATCATATTCTTTTCAGAAAATGTCATGCAATTTTAAAAGAAAAGGATTTTCTAAAAAATAGTCATGAAATATTTTGGAGGAAGATTCATAAAAATAAGGCTTTATAAAACCGTAAAAATCCTTTCATGTCATATATGTTAAAAAAACATTCTTCTCGTACTTTTGTCGGAATAGTCAAAAAGTACATTTTAGGGTAAATAAAAGAAAGATTCCTTCCATACCATGGGGTAAAAGTCAAAATGGGTGAAAATTAATTTAAACAGACATGAATACACTTTTATAAAACATGGACATGGAAGATATCAACAACCCCAGAAAATACCTACAAATAAGCAATCTCAGATAAAAATGATATTTGCAAAATTATCCCTTACCTTAGGTCAGATATTCTTCGTATGTATCTGAACCTCCTGTATAATGATTTAAATAATGTCATTGAATTATTAAGGAATCATATTAATTGTTATGATATCATATATGTTTCACTTATATATTTATATTACCCGTTCTTTTGTAAATTCCATGTTAAAGCAGCATTTTGGGTAAAATCATTTCATTTATCGTATGTGTTTCGACTTTTCGTTCTTGATATTATTACTTATATCCTGATTTACATAATTACATAATGTAAAACATGATTTATATATAATATATATTCGTTATATACATATATATATATTATAGATATGTAAAAGGAATGAAATACACCGTTCATGGAGACGGTAGGCCGTACGTACGCATGAACACTGTTTTTGTTTCTTTATTGAATTGAATGAAACTAAATAGATGAAATACATATATATATACATAAATATAGTAGCATTATTATTTCATATATTTCATTATTATTCATTATATAAACTTTATGATCATTCATTTATGGTTAACATGGAGAATGAAACTCATCGCGTCGTGGAGACGGTAGTCCGTACGTACGCACCAGCGATGATATCGTTCTCATAATTATTGAATAGAATTGTAGTGGATGGTATAATATATTAGAATCAGTATGATGTTATTATAACCATATATAGTTATTCTTTACACCATTATACCCATCCATGTAAGGTGTTGGTGGAAAAACATATTTCACCACGGCGTGGAGACGGTATTCCGTACGTACGCACGCGTGGTGATTTCATTTTCCGTAGGATGGACAGATGGTGAAATAGGTTTTTTTCATACTAATAATAACATATCATTATATTATTTATACAGATATTATTACTTCATAATGAAATAACTAAAGAAGAAGAAGTGGAAGAAGAAATAAAGCTGAATGAATTGGTAACAAACATTACCTCTTCTTTGAAGCGCCTCTTTGAGACCTCCTATTAAGGCACTAAAATTGGTCTTTGAAGAATACCATAACCTCTAGGATGTTTCAATGGAATTTTAGAAGAGAATTTGTCCAGGGTTGTCGGAGCTTGAAGGCTCAAAGTGGTTTGAGGAAGAAAGGTACGAGGTGCCCTTTTACAAGGGAGGAGAGGGGTACCTTTGGAAGAACAAAAAATATTATTTTATTATAAAGTCATATTCGATTATCAATAGCTCAAATTTTATTTATTTAGAATATAATTTTGGGATGGATCTAAAGCCTATCATCCAATAGAATTTAGACAAGTTTATGTTTCTATTTTAACCTTATCATTTATATTTAACCTTAAGATTAATAATTTTACTTTTACCGTGTCTTCTTATTTTCTTACACTATATGGTTAATAAACTTACTATAACAAGACAAACGAACCCCAAGTTTTTTATTATTAATATATATAAAATAATCTAATCCATTGGTCCGATCGTTATATTTTTAGGAATAAAATAACAATTAATAATATAATATTTTATTTAAAAACTATTTTATGTCAATTTTGACACTATATGGTTATAGATTTTTTTGAATATAATAACAGAATGATTCCTTCGAAACAAGTTAATTTAACCAATACTAACATGTCATATTAACCTATATAATTACTGGAGTTCATAAAAAGTCTCAAATTACATTTATTTTGGTATTTATAACATCAATTATGTCAATATTCCATTAATAAGATAATTACTACATCATCTTTGTGTCATAAATAAATTAAATTATTTAATGTCTAAAAATTATAAATAAAACACTATTATGTAGGAAATTGTTTAGCTTTCTGGTCAATATTTATAGTCTAATTTATCTTATGTATAACCCTATATTAAAAATGATTTACTTATTAAACTTTGATTTTAACTATTTTAACCCTTCTTTAAATAAATTAACATTAAATGTCCTAATCTAATCCAAGTGGGCCTAAATGGTCATATTTTATTCCTAAGGTTTTTTTTGGTCGAACTAAACTTATCCAATAGAATTATGAAATGTGTTAGGGTAATAATAATATCAATTTTACCCTTAATTACCCTATTTACTTTTAACCGTGGTAAAAAAAGTAAAAAGTTACTATTCACCAAAAATTATTTTCATGTCATTGAACCAAATTTTAGTCCATGATATTAACCGTGACTCTCGGATTTTCGAAATTCCTTTCACAGAAGCGGTAAAATTATGTTTAAATTAAAAAAAGTCAGTTTTTTTAACTACCACTAAGTGGTTTCACTATTCATTGAAAATTGAAGTTTTTCAGAAAAATACCAAAAAATCACCCTAAGAATTATTTGATATTCTGAATTAAAAATTGATGTCTATTTTTCCAAATTCATAACATATAAGTGGAATTTATTAATTTTAAATTTAATTCTCGTTATCAAAACAAATAGCTTGTTTTTAAGAAACAAAAACAATCAAAAGATTGATACTTGTTTATATCCAATTTCAAAGTGAAATTAATTCCAATGAAAAAAATTGGATTAAATGGTAAAAATATATTCTAATTACACTTTAAAACCAATTAAAAATATAATCTAACCATATAAATAATTGCGATGAAAAAAGTTGTTTTTAATTAAAATATAGTGTATTTTTACTATTCATTAAAATATGAAAGTCATCGGAATAATATGAAAAATTTATCCAAAGTAAAAAATTTTATCCTAATTCCAAAGAAGAATTTTATTTTGTCAAATTGAACTTATAGACAATTCAAAAACAATATTTAAGGTGGGTGCGCCATCAAAAGGATGTAAAACTGCATTTTTTAAAAAATACATATTTTACCGAAAAAATTTATTTTATTCTCATACCATGTTCTAGAAAATTAGTAAGATGAATAATAATGTTATAAAATTAAAAATATATTTAATACTATTCATAAAGGATAGTTCGTGATAATATTATAACCATATATCGTTGTTTAGTGAAACCCAGTATTGCGTACAACACACACTATCGAGGAAGGTCATGATTGCGTGTAATGCAAGCCAGGTCAGGGTTGTGTGTAGTGCAATCTCTCTTTGGTGTAGCGTAAAACACAATACATCTACGAAAATAATATTCTTTAGAAAATCTCGGGGTGTTAAATTCTACCCCCTAAAATGAATTTTGTCCTCAAAATTCGTCGAGGATATAAATCGTTTACTATTCATAGGAACCCACATCGTAAAAAGGAATACTAAGACTTAATTATAAAAACTAAAGTATGAAATGTAACGATTACCCAAAGTAACTCATCACTGGGTTTCCATATAGGAGAACATAGGTGAAAATATGGATATGGAAGAAAAATCTTACCATCAAGTTCTGATGGAGAGAGGTAGAGAACATAGCTATGAAAAATCCAACAATCAGAAAGCCATAAATTTGTGATAATCTAGGGTACCATCTAATTCATCGGATATAAGAGCACTAGGACAAAATTTTTTGTTTTCAATATCATTTCCCTAAATTTGAAAATTTTGAATTAGAAGAAATACTTTCTTGATTTTGTTACAATGTCACTGTTGTTCGTGCTTTGAACAATTTCCACTTCATCTCTTAAAGAAATGAAGTTGAATTTGTTATTCGTGAAGTGTTAACAGATCATGTGATAGAATGATGGGTCATTCCATCTGTTTCAAACAAAAGGATAACAAAAGTTATCAAATATACATTAAGTCCATCTATGGTGAGGTTAATCATATATGGTTCCTAAAATGGACTTATACTTAATATATCATACTTCTTAATAAAATAAAACTAGTTTCTACTAACCAGGGACTTCTTGTAGGCCAGTGATAGGCGATAAAGGCCAGTCACACAATGGTTGTGGGTTTGATTCCCACAGCCTTGTCCGACGCAATGGGTTGTCGCCCATCCTGCAGGTTTTCCGTTTTCTAAAACTACATTACTATAACATCCCATCAATAATATCGAAAGAAGTTATATCCTTAAACAATACTAACTTATGTCCAACATAATCTATTACAATCTTTAGGCTTATCTCAAATACTTCGGTCCAAGATCATAGTATAAATAAAATTATTACTTGAAATGTTAGATAACAATCATGTGAATGCCATCATTTATCCCCCATATATCATAAGATATATCTTGTTGGTCAAATTACAAGCATGTGAATACCATAATCATGTATTCTCTTGAAGAATGAATACCCATTCAACCTTAGTGAAAACATGAATGTTGTTAAATTTTAAGACTTTGCACATACCAAAATCCCAAAAATTCTATATACTCAAACCATAATATCACTTAGTCCTTATATCAGTCATGAGATCATGAATACAATCAAACATCTCATTATCTTCTTATCCCTTCATTATGCGCATATCATATACTTTCCAAAAATATCTGAATAACCTTTCATGGTTAACGGTACCATTAACCATATACTTTCAAATACTTTAGGAACAACAATACTGTAACAATCCTTTGATGATTCTTTATTCCATAGTACCATTAACTGTACAATATAACTCTTAATAAACATACAATCATTCCACTACCTTCTTAATCAACTGAATGAGCTTCAACACTTCTTTCATCTCATATATCATTTATAGTCTCCTCATAATCATCCACATAAATACTACCCATATAACCATCCTGATTCTCCTCATGAGATATTCCCTCAAGGAATTGGTTTTCATAATGCCCGTACATTCCACATTTAAAACATCTAATCATTGTTGATATCATAGAAATACCATTATCCTTCTCCATGGTGTTAAATGAACCTTTTCCTTTGAACTTACTGGATTTGTGTCCATCTTTTCCGCACCCAAACCATCTTCCAGTTCCTTTGAAATATTCTCCCTGATGCCTCTTCCCACATGATTTACATGAGGGTAATTGGACTTTCTTTCCACTATGATCATCATGGAACTCCATCTTTCTCTTATTAGCTTAGTCGGGATACTTACCAAAGTTGAGATTATTGATCATATTATGAGATTGCTGATTAGGCATAATAACGATGTTTGGACTTCCAAATCTCATTTCATTTGGTTGATCATGAAAAATATCATTCCATTGTCCATCATATCCTCCATTATCGTGAATCTTCCTGTTTCCAACCATTTTTTAAAACCCAAAAAACAATACTGTGAGAGGAAAAAATAATGCTAGGGAAAACAACATAGTAATGGGAGAGTACCCTCAATATCTACCATCTTAGGGTAAATTCTAAGATCGTTACCATTGTTCTAGGACTATATCCTATACGTATACTTATCCTTAAGGACATCCCTAGAAATACCTTAGAAATATCTCTAGGGATCTCACTAATGTTTTCGCATCCTTGTTTCCAAAGGTTGACTAAACCTTTCCTCTGATACCAAATGTAGAGACCCAAAGCTTGATGTACATGGACATTACATTACTTATTTAGAATAATTAATACATAACAAAAACAGACACACAAGGATCGTAATAGTTTAGTGTCTTTGGAAACTCGGAATAAAATATTCTAATCGTGCTGAAAGATCTTCAACATCTCCCAATAAAGATCTTCCCATTTTTTTACTTTCCTAAAACCTTTCTGTATATCCTGGGGAAAAGAAAACATAAAATGGATGAGCTCAAATTCTCAGTAAGTTTAAGCATAGAGAACATAAAACAATCCTTAGGCATTTGAATGTAAAAAACATGAGCATAAAATTTAAACATCAAAATCTTGAGGAATGACATAAAACATGGCAGTATGTAAAGCATAGATCATTAATAAACATTAATCATGATAAATTAGCATGGGAATAAAACATGTAATTATGGAAACCATTAAGCACATGATATGATTTCCATAGTAGCCAAGGCATTGCTGCCAAGACCATCTTAGTTGACAAAGTCCCTTTCTGAATCGAGTTCACTCCTCGTTCCAGTCCTGTATTACTGAACCGTTTTAACTTTCCGTTCCAGCCATGTCTATCTCATGAGATATAAATAATTACCCAATGAATTGGAGGGAGATATAGGTATCACCCATCTCATTATGAAATCATTCTTACATGTTCCACAAAATAAACATACATCATTCATAATAACCCAACGAATAAAATGGGATTCATAAACATAATCCCGTCATCACATAATCCATATAAATGAAATGGATATCATTTCATAATAAGAAAAGTGAAACCATTTAAATCATAGAGAAATTATACTTGAATCATACACATATGAAATAATTTCATCTTAGATGAAAAATGGTTTTGATAAAACACTTGAAATGAATTATTGAGGAAAATATCCTTTCTTCTTCAAAATCATTTTCTTTTCACAAAATGTCATGAAATTTTAAAAGAAAATGATTTTTTTGAAAATTTTCATGAAATATTTTGGAGGAAGCTTCATGAAAATAAGGCTATATAAAACCGTAAAAATTCTTTCATGCCGTATACGTTTAAAAAAAATTCTTCTCGTACTTTTGTCGGAACAGTCAAAAAGTACCTTGTAGGGTAAATAAAAGAAAGATTCCTTCCATACCATGGGAATAAATATAAAAATGGGTAAAAAGGACATCAAACATACATGAATACACTTTTATAAAACATGGACATGGATGATAGCAATAACCCCAGTAAATACTTACGAATAAGCAATCTCGGATAAAAATGAGATTTCCAAAATTATCCCTTACCTTAGGTCCGATATGCTTCATACATATCCGAACCTCAAGTATAATGATTTAAATAATTTCATTGACTTATTACAGAATGATATTCATTGTTATGATATCATATATGTTTCAATTATGACTTTATATTACCCGTTCTTTTGTAAATTCCATGTTAAAGCAGCATTTTGGGTAAAATAATTTCATTTATCGTATGTGTTTCGACTTTTAGTTCATGATATTATTACTTATATCCTGATTTACATAATTACATAATGTAAAAAATAATTTATATATAATATATATTCATCATATACATATATATATTATATATCGATAAAAGGAATGAAATACATGTTCATGGAGACGGTAGACCGTACGTACGGATGAACGCTGTTTTCGTTTCCTTATTGAATTGAATAAAACTAAATAGATTACATCCATATATATATACATAAATATAGTAGCATTATTATTTCATATATTTCATTATTATTTATTATATAAACTTTATGATCATTCATGTATGGTTAACATGGAGAATGAATCTCATCGCGTCGTGGAGACGGTAGTCCGTACGTACGCACAAGTGATGATATCATTCCCATAATTATTGAATAGAATTATAGTGGATGGTATAATATATCAGAATCAGTATGATGTTTTAATAACAATATATAGTTATTGTTTACACCATTATACCCATCCATGTAAGGTGTTAGTGGAAAAACAGATTTCACCACGGCGTAGAGACGGTATTTCGTACGTACGCATGCGTGGTGATTTCATTTTCCATAGGATGGATAGATGGTGAAATTGGGTTGTTTTATACTTATAATAGCATATCTATATATGAGTTATACTTATGTTATTACTTCATAATGAAAAAACTAAGGAAGAAGAAGTGGAATAAGAAATAAAGTTGAAAGAATCGGTAACAGACATTACCTCTTCATTGAAGCGCCTCTTTGAGACCTCCTCTTAGGGCACTAAAATCATACTCTAAAGAAGACCAGAACCTCTAGAATGTTTCTATGTAAGTGGAGAAGAGAATTTGTCAGGGTTTGGCCGATCTAGAAGGCTCAAAGTGGTGTGAGGAAGAGAGGGAGGTAGTGCCCTTTTATAAGGGAGGAGAGGGGCACCTTTGGAAAAACTAAAACAATTATTTTATTATAAAGTCGTATTCGGTTATTAATAGCTCCAAATTGATTTATTCCAAAGCTAATGTTGGGATGGGTGGAAATACTCTCATCCAATATAATTTAGACAAGTTTAAGTTTCTATTTTAACCATATCATTTAGATTTAACCTTAAGTTTAATAATTTTACTTTTACCATGTCTTCTTGTTTTCTTACACTATAAGGTTAATAAACTTACAATAACAAGCCAAAATAACCCCAATTTGTTTATTATTAATATATATAACCTTATATAAGTAATAGTTCCAATAATTATATTTTTAGGAATAAAATAATAATTAATAATATAATATTTGTTTTAAAAACTACATTATGTCAATTTTTACACTATTTGGTAATTGATTTTTGTGAAAATAATAAAAGAATTATTAGTTCGAAAAAAGTTAATTAAATCAATAATACCATGTCATAGTAACCTAGAAAATTATTTTAATTCATAAAAATTCTCAAATTACATTTATTTTGGAACTTATAACATCAATTATGTCAATATTTCATTAATAAGATAATTACTGCGTCATCTTTGTTTCATAACATAATTAAATTATTTAATGTCTAAAAATTATAAATTAAATATAATTATGTAGGAAATTGTTTTATCATTCTAATGAATATTTATAGTCGAATTTATCTTTTGTATAACCCTATATTAAAAATGATTTACTTATTATAATTGATATTAACTATTTTAACCCTTCTTTAAATAAATTAATATTAAATATCCTAATTTAATCCAAGTGGGCCTAAATGGACATATTTTATTCCGAAGGTTGTTTTTGGTCGAATTACACTTTTCCAATATAATTAGGACATGTTTTAGGGTAATAATAATATCAATTTTACCCTTAATTACCCTATTTACTTTTAACCGTGGTAAAAAAAAGTAAACAATTAGTATTCACCAAAAATTATTTTCATCTCATTGAACCACATTTTAGTCCTTGATATTAACCGTGTCTCTCGTATTTTCGAAATTCCACTCACAGAAGTGGTATAATTAATTTAAATTAAAAAAGTCATTTTTTTGAATACCACAAAGTGGTTTCACTATTCATCGAAAATTGAAGTTTATCAGAAAAATACAAAAAATTTACCCGAAGCATTATTTGATATTCCAAATTCAAAATTGATGTATATTTTTCCAAATTCATAACATATAAGTGGAATTAATTAATTTTCAATTTAATTCCCACTATCAAAACAAATAGCTTGTTTTTAAGAAATAAAAACAATCAAAAGATTGATACTTGTTTATATACAATTTCCAAGTAAACTTAATTCCAATAAAAAACATTGGATTAAATGGTAAAAAATATTCTAATTATACTTTAAAACCAATTAAAAAGATAATCTAACCATATAAATTATTGCGATGAAAAATTTTGTTCTAAATTAAAATATATCGTGTTTTAACTATTCATTAAAATATGAAAGTTATCAGAATAATATGAAAAATTTATCCAAAGTAAATTTTTATATCATGATTCCAATGAAGAATTTTATTTTGTCAAATTGAACTTATAGACACGTCAAAATCAATATTTAAGGTGGGTGTTCCATCAAAAGGTGGCAAAACTGTATTTTTTTGAAAAATACTTATTTTTCCCGAAACATTTATTTTACTCTCATATAATGTTATAGAAAATGAGTAAGATGAATAATAATGTTATAAAATTCATAATGTAGTTAATACTATTACTAACGTCTAGTTCGTGATAATATTATAACCATATATTGTTGTTTAGTGAAACCCGGTATTGCGTACAACACACGCTATCGAGGAAGGTCGTGATTTCATGTAATGCAAGCCAGGTCAGGGATGCATGTAGTGAAATCTATATTTGGTGTATTGTACAACACAATACATCAAGGAAAATAATATTCTTCATAAAATCTCAGGGTTTTACATCCTCTATTGGGGATTCAGGAGTGGACCATATAGAAGGGTCCTCATTTCCCATAGAAACACCTCCCCACCCTCAATGGAATCCTTCTAGACCTCTCCCACTAATTACATTATAGATTAAAATCATGTATTAGATATGTAAAAGGTAAGAAAAAGTTCAATTACAGTATCAAAATTATGAACTCTATGCTTACCTTTCTAAATAATAGTTTTGTCTAGTCATAATTCTCAGGATTGGAATCCCTACTCTCTTGAGGACATGAGTTATTGAAGTCAGAGACTTATTTCTCAACAGAAATGGACACTTTAGAGAAAATTACATGAGTTGTGGACTCTAAGGAAAGTTCATCATTTTCAATTTCCTCCTCAAGATCCTCACCAAGAAAAGATCATACCCATAAAGTGTCATAATATCCATCTTCATTCCAGAGCACCATAGAATCCATATATACCTTGTACATATTCATTTCCTAGAAATCCACCAAGGATGTTATTATATCTAGTATGAGATCTAGACTCTAAATTATTCCCCAATGATACTCTACCAAAGCTACTCTGTTATATAATACAATCATAACATCTCTCATTCCCCATAGAGCATGGGTTTATATCATCCTCATCTTCAAACATCAGTTTGTATAGATTCATCCCCAAAACTCTCTAAGACCTGTTCTCCCCCACTCGCGAGGTTTTAGCCTACTCTAAGTCCATTTTTGAGAGAGCATGGCATCCCCAGATATGCTAGTGTTGGGGTCCCTCCTATAAATTAGACGTGTGGTAATCTCTTGAGCTCACTAAACTATCGAGAATATGTTTACCACCTTATACAAACCCTAAATATGGTCATACGTTTACCTTCCTGATCTAGGGGATTGTCCAAAGGGGATATCCTCTCGACATATAGTCACAAAACTAAACATAGGAAGTCCACCATGAAAATGTTGGTGTAATTATAGGCGAGACTGATGATGGACATGGCATGTAGTAGTACCATCAGCTCCCTAGTGCCTTTAATAATAAACATCCACCATTTTTGGAAGAGGACGGAAGTGTTCCATTATGAGTGGACCGTTATATGCACTTTCCTCAATGACTATTGAATATTGATGAAATATTGAGAGATCTGAGAGGGGGTTTATGGTTCGTAAGAATTATTACCATCGATCAATCAAAATAACACCCCACATTGGAAGGTCTATAAATAATCCTCGTACTTTGGTGTTCCTTGTATATCATAGACCATATTTCCATATGAGGTTGGGAGGTGTTAAATTTTACCTTCCTAAATTTTTTATTTCTTTCCACTATCCAAGACTCCCTAAAATTAACAAGTCGAACCCTAGATATATAGAGGAGGTACAGAAGAAGGATAATTTTTGGGGAGGGGTTATTCCATTTAGGGCTTCATAACCCCCAAAATGTACCACAATATAGCTAATTAAAAACTAAAATATGCCACATATGTTCCTAAACACATCTTACCTTGTGACATGACCTAGATATCTATTCAACATGGCTATGATGGGGACACCTATGTTGACCTAGTTCCCTTACACTATTATTTCCATCATCACCATAGTTCTCGACCCCAGAACCATGTGAGAAGCCCTAGAAAAATGTATCCACACATTCAAAATAGTGTTTGTGAACGTCCTATATCAGATCTATGATAGCCAATATTCTATATTATAGTCCAATCCCTGACAATGTCCCTTTATCAACATTAAAAAATACAACCTTATCCTACTTCGGTGTTGGGCTATGTACAACTAATCTTTTACCCCATAATTTGTATGCTAGTGGATTTAATAATTTTCCAATCCACTTAATTTAATGGATATCGCAATAGAAGTTATGGAGGTTCCAAAAGATCAACGTTAGTTGGTCCAACTAAATATTCATTAACCTAGGCTTTTGGACTTTTCCCTATAAGAATTAGGTTCCAGTAGGTCCTTGTTATTATGAAATCCAATGAGGGGAATCCCATCGATGTGGTGAAGGTCCCATTGACTACCCCCACTTCCCCGTGGTGATTGTGGAAAGTGTTTATTTATGGGGAGAATTTATTCTGGAGATCTAGAAGAAGATTTGGTTAATGGTTGAAAAAAATTAAAATATAAACTTAGCCTCATATAGTATAATATGATGTAGATTGGTCACATACTCCTTTCTTGTGTACAATACCCAATATTCCCAGTCCCATTTTAGTAGTGAATTTACCCCAGAACTGTAAATCGAATTCTTTATAATAACCCATCTATTTTTTCAATATGCTGGCATAAATTATACTAGTGTAGTGGTAAGGGAACTCCTATTATTCCAATTTTTCACAAGTGACAATCTCATTCTTTTTCATTATGAACTTAGAGGGTGTTGGCTTTAATTTCCTTCAATTAGTGGACAACAATGGATATGTTCCAACATTAATTCTCATCATGGTGGGAGAACCAAAAATATCATTGTATTGGTTTCAATAATCATAATGGCCACTCATCTAGAAGCCCAAAATTATAGAGGGTAACCCTATTTCTTAGAAGATATCCTCCATCTACCACGTTCAGTAGATCCAAAAATATCTTTTTCTTGGTTACCACCCTCCTAGACTAAGTGATTTCAATATTCTTAACCACATCAACTATTTTGGAAGCAGTAACAGTGGTGGAAACATTCTGATAATATGTTTAGGTCTTTTTTGACTTGTTTTGAGAGTTTCATAATCATGGTTCATGAAAATGAGGCCATTTTTTACGAGTCACCCAACATTACACAAGTGCATACTTGTTTTGAAAAATTCATATCAGAGTGGATTTTTTTTTTCACAAATTTTTTTCACATAAGAGGTTGTCTTTTATGAGTTTCCTGTTGTAAAATATCAAAAGTTCATTTAAGTATTTTTAGTTCTACACACATAAAATTATTGTCACATAAAAAGGATAAGTGACCATACGAGTGCTACCTCTCACTATTTATAGTTGTGTGGGAACCATTTTTCTGTTTTCACAAAATAGAGTTCTATAACCCATCATCAAACTTGCGAGAAATGGTATAAAATCACCCATTGTTCATCATTTTCTCTGGAATTTGACCCTTTTATTCTCTGTTAACTCTAATTATAAGGGTGGTATTTGGTGTTTAAAATGCTTCTCAACATTCAAAATTAATATTTTCTTAAATAAGGTCACAACCTAGCCAGAGGGAAAATTATATATTTAATAGACTGAGAGCACACATCAGACAACTCACTATATTTTAATGGAAATAAATTAGGTGTAAGAGGTGATGTTAACCACCAAAAGTGCATTTAAATTGGAAAATCCTTATGAGAAAAATGAAGAATTCTATTTTTAATTTTTTTACAATTGAAAAAACCTAATTTACACATGCAACTCACATGCATGAGAATGGATACATCAAATATCTAACTTATATTATTGTTCCTTAGAAATAAAGGCATGTGATTCGCTCAAACTATAATTATGTTAACTAGACATAAGTATTATGAAATAGTAGAATTTGTGAAACCCCATCCCTAGATAAAAAATGTTTCCATAAATATAGAATCACCCCTCCCATATTTGTGGTTGAAATTCTATTAGATGAAGTAGAAAACACAAATTTTTGTAATCCATCATTTTTTAAACTCACATTAATACAATCTCTCATGGATTCTTACATGTAGATAAATTGCATGATATACCTCACATAGGATCCAAAATAATTCTCCTTATTTCTGTGAAGTCCCAGTGAAACATCAATTAATGTCTTGGTAGTTTTTTTGTAAAATAAATTTATTTCACATAAACAAAATCATCATGAAAATATAAGAGTTTCATGCAACTATTCCCCTAGAATTATTACTCCAACCATATGATGAAGCCTATTTCTTACACAACTCTCGAGGTACATATAAACATATTTATGGTCAATACACCCATGTACCCATAATCCAAATAATCCTTCCACCATAAATTTTTCATGCATGTTGAGTTCTTATATTCCCTATAATAATCCAAACTAGGTTCATTCAGTAAAATCATACATGCATGACTAGTATCATCAACCCTCAAGTACAACACTTTGTTCCTAGCACAACCTAAATAATAACATTACCTCATTAATCTTATTATGGAAACCCTAAACTCAGGATACCATCCTACTTCCTAAAGTGGTAAGTTACTTAATCAATCTAAAAACACATGTATATTAAACACATAAGACCAAAAAAGGAATCATCAAGGGAATTTAATTGATTTTCCATTGTCGATGGATATTGTTATATCCTTATATCTGAATTCTTTAACATGGATGGTATACTCTATTCACGTGTACCAACTAATTTAGAGCAAAAAGTCTTTAAACTACAGAGAATTATCATCATATTCATAAAATATTAAACTATAAAAAAATCTCATTTCCCCATTACAATAAATTTTACAGAAACATCCTCAACAGATGACCTTAAACTATAGCCTTACCCATTATTTCAAACATAATATTCCTCATGTGATAATCATGAGATAATACCTATTCTTTTGGAAAACTCCTATTCATAAGCTCCACACTATAAATTTTTTCATTCCTTTATCGACTCATGTATCCTTATGATTTGATGTTAAAAAAATGAATCAATCCATATATACGAACTTAAAATTTTCACTCAAACTAATTATTTTTTGATCCATTTCTCTTAAAAGGGTGCATAAGATTCCTCGCTAATGTACAATCATAACACCATTATAAATTTTTTAGTCTTCCCCCAAGGTGGAAATAATCAAATGGTGTGATAATCCCCCACCATAGTGGTACACTCAACATCCTAGCATCCAAAATTAGGGTCCTCAATGCAATTAATCATCTCTATGTAGTGTTAATCTTAATTTGGTCTGATAAATTACATCAGTACACATGAAATGTTCCCACAAGTATTTAAACCTATAATCATATCCCAAAAATACCTTAAACTTATGATCCTATCCAACCAGAACTTAAACTATTACTTATAACTACAAATGTCTTAAAACATATGATCTCATCTTTATAAGACCATTAACCTATGAACACATATATCAAATAAAAATAAATAACTCATGATATAATCATGATATGCCCTGGAGAATGATCATTGGATAACAAACACCCCTAGTTTATGTTTCTCTGTAACGAACACAATATGTCTTGGGTTCTACACCTTATATACCTCATATATAATATACCATCAACCATTAAAGAGTATGTATTTCCATATGATAGACAATAATAATTCCCATTGATTTCTAGAAATGTCTGATTTACTTATTAGTTATAATTATAGGTTGCTATCCTATCGCAAAAACAAGTAGTGTTCACTTCAATACGGTGCTGAGAAAGAGATACATGAAAATTTATCAAATCTATGTGAGGGACATGGACTATTAGAAAACCCTTGTGAGGAATCCATGGAATGAGGGGCCAATAAACCAGCATCCCATTCTTGTTAAGGATCTAACATCATCAACTTTGGTGGTGATGGAAAACTTCTTTTGGAAAGAGTAATGTGGGGAAATTCATATTGAGGGGTTTTCACCATTCCAAGGATACATAATACTCTAGGAGGGTAAAATAAAATACATTTTCAATCCCAATTGATTCCAGGATTGATGAATCATAATGAAATGTTGACTGGGGATTCATTATTCTATCCTTGAGATGAATGAGATTCACTACTAATGAATGTGATGTGTTATTTTAGTTCTCATTATCTTCATTAATGTCTATTTATCACTTGGGTAGAAGTTTTTTTTAATTTATATGGTGATAAATCATCATTAAGTTGAACCGTTTTCCCTACCTTGTTTCCAATTTATCAATATACAATTCGATGTATCCTGAATGCCTATATGAAGGAGGAGACAGTTTGAAATTTTTTTCCTAGTAAAGGAACATGGGTCTCTCACATATATTCTTTATGGATAAACTTTTGTATTTAATTTATTGAATAATTAAATATATGAAAAATTTCATGGGACATCTAAAAAATATGGTTTATGGAGAGTCCACATAATTATTTTGATGGGTAGATTCTTGTTTCTAATAAAATATATAATATTATGGGGAATCCAATAAGAGGTTATTGGTAAATTTCATGATTAATTTTGTTTCTATAAACCTTGGGTATAATTTGATATATGTTCATCTATGAATTTATTATATTTATTTCATTTTTTATAAAGTGGATCCCATGAATTCAAATTTGAAAATAATCTATTATCATTTGGTTACTAGATAACATCATTCAATAGAATCGAATACATATATTATATTTACTTACTCTCCATGGTATGGTTCAGAAATATTTCATCATCAAATTATATATGAATTTTATGGAATTTTATGGGGAAATGGAATGAAAAATCTTTTACAATTAGTGGATTATAAATATTATTCACTTTCTATATAAGAGGGAAGTATTGATTTACAAATCACAATGTAAACTATAGAATATATTGTGATAGTATTGACATGAGAAATTATTTTTGAAGCCTAAAAATAGCCATAGTTCACATGATATAAACATATTAAATTTTTTTAATGTTCACTTGTATTAATAATTGACCAGTCTATTAGAAATTGAACTATAGAGTGTAAATTCTTCCATCAATAATTTATCATGATCACAGGATCATATGTATTGGTGATGTTTAATTTTGGAAGGATATCCTAGAATATTCTTATCCTTATTTTCGAGGATTCACAGCTCTAGACATTATATTCATGTTGTTATTTTCTTACCTTTATTTATTGCATGATGTTCTTGATGACAAAAAAAATTCATGGTTAGAAAAATTATTCCATCTTTAAAAATGGATCATTTAGTTTATTTACATAGTGAAAATGGATTATTATTCTTATTTGTTTGTTATTTTTATCTTTTTCTAATTACCATAGTTCTTATTGTTCCATTCCTTTACTAGACTCTGTTTTATTTTTAATTCCTTATTTTTTGAATGAAAAGGTGATTCTATTAAAAAGAATACTAATATTTTCTCATCTAAGAAATGATCATATAATATAATAATATTTATCTCACAAAATTATTTTTTACTCAATTCATAACCTAGATATAAAAAAATAAAATAAAATATAAAATAAATAAAAATGTATTTGATTAATAAAAAATAATTAATCCAGATACCTTTAGTCCCAAATATCATTCAGAGTAATACCAATATCCTGTATAACTAACTAAATTAAAAAATTCTATATTTTATAACATTATTCATAAATATATTTCTTATCAATAATTATTTATATTAAATTATTATTATTATTATAGATATTTTTTCTATTATGCTTCATTCAAATATGTTATTTCTAATAGATCAAATGTTTTTTTTCTATTTTTTATCGATATTTTTTATTTTCCAAGGAGTTAATAATCTATTGAATTTTTGAATGAATATGTTCATAAATTATATAAATTTTCCAATTAATTATATATTGAAATTGTTAAATTTTATAGGACAGATGTTTCACAATTTGTTTCTTGGAAATAGTTTCCTATAACAGACATAATTTTTTAATAACGTTTTCCCAATAAAATATGTTGTATAAAAATAATAATAAATTAAATGATTCATAATTTAAAATTTTTAAAAAAAAATCACATGTTCGAAACAATAAATATATGTGGTCATAGATATGTAATATTATTTTCTATATATGTCTAAAAATTTTCCATATATTGTTTGTATAAAAAAATGATCAGGAAAAAATTTAATTTAATACTTATGATTAAATTGACTAATCATTAAAAACAATTTTATATCCTAGTGTACAACCATATTACCACTCTTTTGATATTACTCTATAGATATGTATGTTAGGTTTCGAGATCTTGGAATTTTGATAAGAATACATCCTTATAAAAAATTATAATAATTTTTTGAAGCTGTTAAAATTAATATAGATAAATTAATTTTTTAGTTAATAGTGGATAGTGTAGAATAGATTATTATATGAAGTATTATAGTTTATTTTGGATATAAATATGAATTAAATCATTTTTTATCAAGGTATACTATAACAATAAATTATGTGATTCAATAATAATGAAATTTAATTTAAATAGTAAATAGGGATTTCTAAAATTTATATAACCTTAATAACCCTCTAATTCCATTGAATTAATATAGTTAATTAATATCATATTTATATGATCTTTCCTAATTTAATACGATAATGTATTATTCAGAAAAAATTTCAATTTAACCCTATATGTAATTTATATATCTTTATTGAAAAAAATCAAACCATTTTCTGATAATAAAATATAAATTATATAATATATAATATTATAATTATGTGGACAAATATATTTTTGAAAATGGATGGAAAAAACACATTTATACGAAATGTTGTACCAATATATTATTTCTATATTACATGAAATGCAAGATAATATTTATTATATTGTATTTTTATCTATTCTATTTTTTTATAATATATTTATAATTAAATTTATAGAATAAATTTATTTATACATCTACCCGAATTATTAACCATGTAACAAAAACAATGTAACGATTAAGAAATTCGTAGTTCTATTCATTTTATGAGTGATAATGAATTTAAGGGAATGTTATGTTGATTAAATGATGAGTTTTATCAGATATTTTAGATGGAAATTAATTATTCACTGTGACTATGTGTATTGTATTATTTTCAATTTTCATGGGTAGAGGTGTTTCCTCAGTCTGATGTGTTATACAATTATCCCTTAGGATAAAGCGCGATGATTCATTTCATAGTTTAGAATCTAGTTCATGAGTTCTTGGGGACTTTCTATGTTAAAATGGGAATCAATTTATGGTGTGATGAGTTTTGTGATAGTATAAAGGGTTCATGGATAATCATATTTAAGAACCATTTCATTATATCAAATTGGATTTTCCAGTGGAGTTCACTACTAATGATCTTAAGGTTCATCCATTTTCACATTGTTTCACCCAAGTGGTTATTGTTATGTCATGGTAGTTGTATAGGGTTAATTGGGATTGAGGTGTATGACTCATGATTTCATAGTGATTATAGGTAATTCAATCATTAAAACATGATGGATTTATTACCATTATAAAATTTATTGGATGCATCAAATTTGGAGGGTTTAACTTCTTATGAATTTTTGATGATTACACAATGATTTTTGGATCCAGAAACCATTGTTTACTGATGGTACCCATTGTAAAGTGATCATTTGATTATAAATTTTTCATATAAATTTTGATTCATTATAAAATTGTCTCTAAATAATTTTACATACATGGACCGCTAGGAACTTTTCTAGTGTTCCGAGATCCCATTATTAATTACTCAGTGGCATTTGTTCTTTAAATTTTTATGGTAACGGTCGTAGGATTTAAGGTGTGATTCTCTTTCTATATTCCCTACCTTTATAATTTATCATCTCTATTAAGCCTATTATAATAGCATTCCATTATTTTGGTGATGACATTGTAATTTATTTTATATGAATTATCTTCTCATAGATTTCTTATGGATTTTCTTGTAAGTCATTATTGGTGTTGTCATCTTTCTCTTCGTGTTCCTCCATGTGAAACCATTTAATATTTTTTAAGCTAGGGTATTCATGAATACAATTTTATTATTACACGGTAATGTGGAATTTTTATTCCTTTGGTTTCAATGAATAGTTTATTAGAATCAAACTAGAGATGATAATGATTCGGTTAATGTAAATTTAGTGGTAGCTATAATTTTTATGTAATTTATTATATTTTTGATATATTGGTATTACTAAATCATTTGATGAATTAATACATTATACTATAAAACTATTATTTTATACCTTTTTAATGATTTATCTCCTTCATAATTACAAAATCCACTTAAATATTTAAGGAAATGGGAGATGTGAAATTCTATAATTAATTATTACTATTGTTTAAACATGTGGTGTTTAATTAATAAGGATGAAGGAGTAAAAGAGTTTTATTAATGATTTTTTTAATAATATTTTTTATTGGTTGTTTTATTTTTATGGTTTCCATTTTTTTATTAAAATTAGAGTGTTTATATGTTTTTTTATTGTAGAAGTTTGGTATGGTTGATGTTGGAAGGAAAATGGGATGATATTAATTCTATTGTAGCTTATTGTAGTTACTGATAATTGAGATATTATGGTGTGTATTTATTAGTTTGGAGTGAAATATTTGGTTATATTGTGGTGTCAAATAAGAATTTATTGATACTAAATTCAAAAAAACAAAATGATCATGTGAATTTGTATGGGATATGGGTGGTAATGAAATGATTAATGCACTAGAAATAATAAGTTCCTTTAGGTGTAAATGGTATATGGTAAATTTTTGTGTAAATAAATAATTAGAAGTTATAGGATTGGTAATGGTAATGAATGAAATCAAATTTATAAAATACAGATGATAGTATTCATAATCATAATAGATGGTTTGTTTAGTTTCTATATTGATTAACTAGGGAAACAATCATTTTTGAGTGGTAGACAGGATGAGGTGGTTGTAGATGATCGTAGTAATAAATGAAAAACAATTCATGATTAAATATTTCGGCTGGGTTTTTTGGTGTTACATATAATTATATTTTCTTTATTATTTATCACACGACACTACTTGAGTGAAGAAATCTTACTAACACCAATACAATGAACATAGGTTGAGGGTTTTTTCCACAACAACATGGTTGTAGACAAAATAGATAGCTTATTACTTCATCTTCCTCGCTCTCTCATCTAGATATAGTATAGGTTTTAATGTCTTAATGTTATTATTCAAACCCTTTAATGGATTTATGATATAGTTAACATGATATTGTAATTGTGTGATTCTTGGTGTGTGGCATACATAGAAGTAAGAGAGAAAAACGTTGATTTAATTTATGTTTATGTAAACCAATAGTGGCGGGGATGTTTTATGTGGTTTTAACATGGTGATATGACATATTTAATTATTTCTGTTATAATTTGGTTATAGAATGTGGTATTTAAAAATGGATGTATATTTTATCCCAATATATTCGTTATGGGATGTTCTAATTTTGAGGGTGAATATTTGGTAAATAATATATGATTAAGTATGTTTTCATTTATTATCAATACAGAAATTATATTCTATTTTAAATTATATGATTCCATGTGAAATGTTATAAGTGTCATTATATCATGAATGATGTTCACTATGTTAGAATAATTGATATATAAGTAGAGATGATACGGAGCTGGGTTCCATGAGAGAAGAGTATGGAATGCACCGCTGCAAACAAGAATACTCTACAATGTACTTTTTCAAGCCACATAGGGGACCTTAAATATTTTTCTCTATAACCTAGTGAAGGTCCACTTCAATGAAAACATATTGAATAATTTTACTATTTTTTGGAGTTTTTGTGACCTCAATGATGTCGTAAGCTATCCATGCCATAGATATCATCATGATGGATTTCTATGGTTCTATAAATAAATGACATCCTTGATATAACTCAAATGTCCATTATTTTGACTAATGAATTCACGAAGGACTAAGTTATAGTGACAAGGCCATGTTGTAGAGTGGATTTTTTCTCTAATATGGTGGTTCTATATATTTGGGGATCTCTTTTACAAAACACATTGACCATGAAAAAACCCTATATTTAAGATAATATACATATTCATAAAATATATAGGATACATTTTAAGGCATATAAAAATCCGTATTAGTTCTTTTAGTGTTGTAATGAAGTGATCTACTGACTTTTATTTATATGAAAAATTTTCTTCTTCTTTCAGTATATAATTACTAAAAATTTCAAATTGGATGATAATGATCTATTGAGACAAGGATACAAAGGATGTGATTAAAAGAAGAGTTTAATGGAGTTAGATGCTCAAATTTGAATATAAAAATAAAACATGAAAATAAAAAAAACGGTTACTATAAAAAAGTGTTTTTAGAACTATTGTAAGTATTTTTTTGTGATAGAAATTATAAAATATAATGAAGTGGAAGAAGAAGAATAAGCGGTTGTGTAAATTGTAATAGTGTTAGTAGATTCCTCTTGTATTTACATAGATTGAATAATAATAGGATTATCATATCATTAACAATTTATGGTTATGTTTGGATATATTTTATCTCATCTATATCAAAATATGTATTTGTTACTTTAGTTTGATATTCACTTCCATGGTTAGGAGACTTGATATAATATGAGTTCAATGATAACATATAATTGTTATACCGAAATTTTGAAAATAATGGGTTATATAATATCGATGGTACCCAAATCATGCTAAAGATTATCCTTGTCATTTTGAGAGGTGAACCTTGTAAAAATTTATTCCATTTTTATGTGTGTGAGTGTGTTTTGAATAGTGATTGCGATTCACTTTAACAGTAGATGAGGGTTTGTTTTAGCCATAAAATTTCTAATAATTATAATAAATGATTCACCCACACCTTATGATCCCATATTTATCCTGGAGGAAACATTTTTAAGTGGTATCAGACTTAGGTTCCCATTGAAGGTGAATTACTATTTGACATTATATAATATTCCTCTCTCTGTTCAATGTTAGTTTAATTAAATTCCTGATATATATTGTATACAATTGTTATTCATTTAATTATAAGGTAATATCCAAATTTTATTGAAACAATATCATATAGTGTATTACATGATGTTTCATTATATTTTATCAATAAATTTGTGAGTTTTTTAGGTACAAAATCATGGGTTTTTACCTTATGCAGAGAATTATTCTTCGATAGTTTGAATAATTTTACTTTTAGTAATACAATAAAGTCATTATCTGAGAATATATTTCTCAAATTTAGAGGTATTAATACATCCAAGTAAAATGTAGATAAATCTATAAATATCTATGAATGAATTAAGATGGTGAAGCATGCTATGCTATTGATCTAAAGATTAAAATATAAAGATCTAAAAACAAAAATATTGATAGCTTTTTCATATAAGTTAATTATATTGTGAGTACTAATTGAAGTAATGGTGGTAAATTGGAGGTTACCATAGATATTGAGAAAACACTGCATATCTTTTTGGATAAGTTGAATTATAAAATATATACTATTGAATACAAGGATATAAAATAACTTCCTCAAGATGATTTTGTATATAATTATTATTTCCTGTGAGATATGGAATGAATTTTTTATTAAGAAAAAGTACATTGATGAAATATAATTCTATTTTAAGACCTGAAATGGAGATAAGTATAATAATAATAATGATGATGAAGATGTTGATTATTTCATTCTATTTCTAATTTGACCCAAAAGTTAGATAAGATGATGTCATTTAATCCTAGAAATGTGTAAAGAGGCATGAGAAGGTTTAAATGAGATCTTACAATAAAATTATTAAGTATAGAGAAGTTGTAAATTTTGCATTAAATTATCCTAAGTTGAATAAATATGGATTTAATAATATGAAATAAGAGGATATAAGATAGTATTTATGAATAGATAGATAATGTTAAAAAACATATGGATTATCCAAAATTTAAGAGGAAAATATTCTTAAATTTACTAAATGAAATTATATAACTATATTATAAATATGTGATAGTAGTTATAAAGAAGAATAAATATAAATTTGAGGAGATGATGATGAAATAATTATTATTGAAAAGATGAATGGAAAATAATTTTGTAGTGAATGTTGTTGTGATGTTTATGAAGATGAAGAATCTTGGATAAAATTCTTACTAAAAAGACAACTGAAGGAGTGTCTCAAAAATATCCATATGTTGTAAATAAATATAATAAATTTGAATATAGAAATTAATTCTTGAAAAAGTATTGAATCAATTTATATTGAAGAAAAATTAATGTTCCCAAACAAATTTGATGAATTTAACAAGCTTATCATTTTAATAAAAAATTAATGAGAAAAGAAAGAAGTAGAAGTGAATGATAAAGAAAAGGAGTTATAGATTTTTCAACAGAGAATGATTACTGTATAAAAATATCTTGAATATATATTCTAAAAATTTATAAATGTATTTATAAATTTGGGGAATGATCAAGTAAAAAAATACCATGGAAAATAACCAATATTTTTAACAAATTAATTGGTAAAATTTATAGAAATCGTGTTATGTTAGTGAAGAAAAATTAATTTAGGAAGTGAAATTTTATAGAGAAATCATATGATTCTCTATATCCTAGAAATTCTATGTGCATCTACATGAATGAAAAACTCCTACAAATAGTGAAGGAAAAGAGATAAAGGGAATTTCAACTTGATGACTAAAGTTGTATAAGTCCACCAAAATTTTGTTTTCCTACAGAATACACAATTACTGTTCAGAAGAAGGTGGAAAGATATGATCATAATTCTTAAAAACATGATGTTTATAAAGGATGATATGCATTTTTTCTAATTTTTTAGAACTGTATATTTTTAGGCACAATGAAGGGATGTATTAATTTAATTACTATTAAAATAATGATTTTATATGGTTTAGAAGGATGAAATTGATGTGGGGGTCATCTCTATTAAAAGAAAATAATACAGAGACAGAAAGTGAAATATGAATTAAAAACATAAAATGGATTTCAACCATTAGAAGTTTTTCTTGAATGATGTGACAACATGTTCATATTTCAAATGTGTGTATTGTTATGTTACCATCATAAATGTTCACAAAGGAGAGTTCAATGAAGTCTCATATATTAAATGATATTTTCAAATAAAAATCATTAGTTTATGATGTTTCCATCAAAGAATCCAGTGGATAATTACCATGGATTTGGGATAGAAATCCTTCTTCTCATATGATAAAAGATATGAATCTACTCAAGAATTTCAAAAATGAAAATATGGTTCGATGACCTTTTAAATTGGTTGTCCACTCAAAAGAAATGGTGTGGGATGAGTATTGATTGGTAAATATGAATTAAAATTAAAAATCATGTTGTATGTTAAATATTTAAACACAGTATTCTAAGTAGTTCTTAGTTATGTGATGAAGGGAATTCTGTGTTATTTTAGATATATAGTATTGTTGTAAAGTGTATGAAATATGGGTGTATATTGACATGTCGAAAGTGAACAGGAGGTATTTTTTTACATTGTTGATGCTATAAATTATTTTAATTTAACCATTAATGAAGATAATCAACTATGGAATTAAGGAGTTTTCCATCTTGGCCAAAATAACATTTATAAGATTATTTAAGGAAACAATGTATGTGTTTTTTTGAAGTTGAAAAGATAAAATAATTATATGTGTTCTACTAGTACAATGTTGGAAATTTTGAATATTATACATATGAATATTGGATTTAAAACGAATCATCCTTTATATTTGATTCACTCTTATATTTTCATACCTATGAGGAAGCTATCAGAAAAAAAGAGAAAATTAATTTATTTCCCTTATTGATGACTATACTCACATTAAATGTATTATGTTTATGAATAAAAAATGGACTCTTTATAAAGGCTTACAATTTTCAGGAGAAATACTATGAAAGAGTGTGGTTAATCTTTGAAGAAGATTCAAATAGATAATTAATTTGAGTATACCAGTGCAATATATTAATCTTATATTAAAAATATATGGAATTCATTAGGAACTCATTGAATCACACACACCACAAAAAATGGATTGGATGAACAAAATAATAGTACTCTAGTGGAGATATCTCAAACTATGTCTTTAAATAATGATATATCTAAATTTTTCATGATACAATCCCTAGTATCAGTAGTTCATGTACAAAATCATTTTCCTTATAAAAAATGTTGGGATAATAAGTATTATAAGATATATTACAAGAAATATAAAGGTTTTGGGTATCATATACTATTTTATTTCATCTATATTATTAAAGATAAAGGTTAAAATGTATATAAAATGAACGAAGATGAGTTAAAGGTATATATTGTGGTTATAAATCTAATAGATGAGGAAATAATTGTTACAAAAAAGAGATAGTAAATATTGATGATCATGTTAATGTGAATGTGATGGAGCACATAAATAATTTGAACTCTCATGAAGAATCACATTCTAGAACATATGAAAATTATTCTGTTTTGGTGAAACACTAAGTTGAATATTCAAAATATTGTTAGAATATAGAAAAAATTACATGTGATGAAGTTGATTCAGAAAATAATTTTACCATTCTTATAGGTGGAGAATAAAGTTTTTCGTAAAAAATCTCATTGGAAGTCATTAAAAATTGATTTAGACTAAAATAATATTCGGAAAAAACTCTTATATGTCATTTTTTATCAATTTGAAAAAATGTGTTAGAATCAATGAATACTAAAGTGTGAACTAAAAAAATGAATGAAGAGATGGATCAAATTGAATAAAAAACGAGACATGGAAATTAATACCCAATCCCAAATGAAAGAAAATTATATCAAAAAAGGAATTATTCCAGAACCAAATGAATAGAAAATATCTTGTATTAATAAAAAATAAATATTTGTGTGTAAAGACTATTCATGGGTTGAAGGAGTTGAATTTGATAAAACATTTTAACCAATTTCATGACATGAAACCATAGGAAATTTTTTTACAACTGCATCATAAAGGAACTAAAAGTTCTTTCAAGTTGATGAAATGTTAGTATTCTTAAATGGTGAATTGGAAGTGGAATTTTATATTGAATAACTATTTAATTTATTTCTTGGTAAATATGTTAATTTTGTTTTTATGATAAATAAGAATTTTAATGGGATATATAATTCCCCATGTTCTTGGTATTCCATTTTTTAAACTTGCATAAAGAGGATTAATTTTATATAAGGGAGATTTAATAGTAATATATATATCAAATATGATAATGAGGTATCTCTCTTATTATGATTTATATAGTTGACAATATTTTTTATAGAAATAAAAAGGGATTTTGGGAATAGTTTTCATAATAAATTAACAATAATTTTGAAATATCCATTATCGTGAGATGAGATAATTTCATGGAGTTTAACTTTCTCAAGAAAAGGATTATATTTTATCTATATCAATAAAATTATGTTAATGAAACATTGAAGAAACTTATAATAGATGATTTGAAACTTTTTTATAAACATATTTATATAGGAATTATGTCATTAAAAGATTAACTACAAAGGAAGATGGTCAAATGGAATTATAGAAGATGATTAAAATTTTACTTTACATGAAATATTCACTACATGATATATATTATATTGTTACAATTATTAATGAGTATCAAAGTGAACTAAAATTCTCTCATTTATTGGATGGAATGAAAATAAATAGATACATCAAAGGAATAACGTGAATTTTGGTGGAAATAGGATAAAACATTTAACCTTGATCTATTTAGGAATTTAGATGCGGATTGTGTAGGAGGTATTGATGATAGGACCATTCTATATGGTGGAGATATCTTTATTGGAACATGATGTGTCTATTGGAATTCAAGAAAGAAAAATTCAACAATATTGAGGACTGCCGAGGATAAATATGTGGCTTCCACTCATTCATAAAAAAAATTTATGGATGAAAAATCCAATATAAAAATAGAATGTTGAATTTACGTTGTCATTAATATTGTGATGTGAAAATAAAGCTGATACAAACCTTTCAAAAAATTACTTCAGTGTTCAAGGTCTCATATCATTGACATAAAACATCAATTCAAAAAATATATTGAAGAGAATAATGAATTAAAGTTAAATTATTTTTATATAAGGGTAAAAATGGTGAATGTTTCCACCAAGCCACTACAAGAGGAAGCATTACATAATATGAAGTTTAAGATAGGTGTTCAACCTCAATCTTTATAGGGATAAGGTATTGTTTTGTTGTCACATATTTAATCTTTTATTTCTATATTGTTTCCAATAGGGGAAAAAATTGAAAACATAAATCATTCATTTCTGTAAATATTACTATTTTTTTCAAAGGAGTAGCTTATAATTTAGGTGAATTTTCCATTGATCTGTCTTACCTTTTAAGGAATAATAAATTTGGAATGGGTTATTAAAATGGGTACAATGTTATTTCCACATTTCTAAACTAACTTAACGGTTTTTTGTAAGTTGTTGTAGGAATCATTCAAGATTGAATTTTTTTTATGTGATGATGAATTTTATTTTAAATATTAAAATAATTTTTTATTAATATTTATATTGATCACTGTCTTTTTGAAAATTTGGTATTATATATTCAATGATACTATTTCCCACATCGATTATTCTCAAAGAGGCATATGAATCATTGAATAGTGATCCATTTCTATTTATTCAGAGTTTAATAGTGATTATAATTTCATGGTTATAAAAAAAATATAAAGGGGGATATTATTGATCCAGATATGTTCTTTTATGGTTGTTGGGAATTATTAGGGTAAATATTTGGTGAAGATGATATGATTAAGTATGTTGTATTTTTTTGTATATAAATCTTATTCTATGTTAAATCAATAAATTCAATGTGAAATTTCTTTAATGTCTATATACCATGAATGAATTTCAAGATTAATGTATAATTGAAGGAAAAGTGATGATACTACAAATAATGTCTCCATAATGCAAGAGGTTGGACATGTCACAACACGATAAACTATACAATAGAACAAGTTTACATGCCACAGAGGATACTTCAACTAAATTTCTCCACACAATAGTGATATTCCAGACCATAGATCTCATATTTAAGAATATAAGGGGTTCTTATGTTTGGGTTACCTCTACATCACAATAATATATCCATTCCATAGAGATCATCTTGATGACTTTTAGTGGTTCCAGATAATAAGGGACCTCTATGCCACAACTCATGTGACCTTGCCACAATCTACCTAATCCATGAAGATCTATGACATAGTGACCAGGCTACACCATAGAGTGGATTTGTATAAGATTTGGCGGTTTTGTAGATTTTGTGATCTTTACACTACAACACCTTGACTACATCTTGGTGTTGTTTAACAGTTAAGTAGAAACAACATCAAACATAAAGATTCTATTGTAGGACCTATAAACACATTGTATAATTGATTTATTATATTTTTATTAAATGTGACAAATTTTCATCATGTGAGATGTCTTTTTTATTTCAGTCTATAATAACTACTTATTTAAAATTATACGATCCTGGTTTATTGGGTGAAATATCTTAAGGATGAGTATTAAAAAAGAGTTGAAAAGAGTTGGTATTCTGGATTTGAATTTCAAATTCATACATGAGAAAAAATGTAACTGGTCAAGGTAAAAAATAGTTTTGATATTTTTTGTGAAACAAATTTGGGAGATATAGTAGAGAAAATAATGATGTGACCAAAAATAATAAGTGGTTTTGTATATCATCATATAGTGAACAGTTCATTCAAGTATTTTCATATGTTTCAAAAAAATCAGAGAAACACTACATAAAAAATTAAAGAACATTTTTTGAAAGTTTATCTACTTATTGATATCAAACTCTAATTTTTTTATTTCTTTGCAGGATTAACTATCATATTCCAGAGACATAATATCATAATATTTCAAGTAAAAACCCTTCTCATTGAACCTACATGTTGAAACTAATGGGTCATATGAACTTGGAGAATATGAATAATTCTTAGGACAAGCATTCCCATTTTGATATGTGAAACTTATAAATAGGATATTCCATTATTGTGTGTGTGTTTCAAAATGATCTAGATTCACTTTTACTGGAGATGCGGGTTGTTTTTTAAGAACCCAAACCTTCTTTTCAAGTTTTTTTTTCTAGAGTTTTTTAGAAAAGAGGAGTTTCTGGAAAAATTTTGAAGTACACGCTGTGTACTTTCTGAGTACATGTCGTGTACTTCGTTGCCACTTGAGGATGTGTGATGGTCGTGTCATGGTGACACACACGACCATGTAGGACTGATGTAGAGGCTGCCTAAAGCAGAGTACAGAAAATCCTGTTACACATTGTGTACTTAAAAAGTACACGCCGTGTACATTATTGTTTCACTAAATGTACCAGGGTTGCGTCTTAACCGGAGAAATGTCTTCTTCTCCAGTTTCTTCGACCGAGGGCGTCCCGTATTCCCAGGAATCTCCTCTAAGCACCCGAGCATATGTCCGTTCTTCGAATCGACCTCTGTTGATTGCGTTGGAACCGCAATGGTATGTTCTTCCTTCTCCTAGAGCTTTTTTTCCAATTCCTCCTCTTTTACAAGTTATCGTGGGTTGAACATTTTATGTGTTTTCATTGATTTATGACATTCTAAGGCGATTCAAGCCTCGTGGTTCAAGTATATCGATCTCCTAGCATCGAGGTAGGTGGTTTATGCTTTTTCATAGAAATTATTTGAATATTTGTGAAAATTCCACCAATACCCATGAACAGGATATTGTGTGTTTCATGTTTTTCCCTTGTTGTTTTCCTGATTTGCTTATATGCATGAATAGAGGTTATTATTTATGAATGGGCTAATTTATTGTGCTTTGGATGCTTTTCCCTTGAATGTTTTTCCTATTATGGCCGTTTGGTGTAGTTTTTCATGTTAGGCTATTGCCAGTTCCATGCCTAGTTTGTAGGATTGTATGACTTTAGTTCATTAATGCTAAGATACTGTAGATTCTAACCAAGTAGTTCTTGATGATACTTTGGTCGTTACGCGATGCGATACTTTCTGAATTCACACATGGCTGTGGGAACTTAGTGTAGTAGACCATAGGGAGAATAGACATAAGGGATTCTCTAGAGTGTCTCTAATTTACGATGTGAGACCATAGGGGGAATTGATGTTGAATGCATACCCAGAGAGTATATAGTTCCTCGACACAGGCCACATCATAATTAGAGGTCTAGTGCTTCCCCAGAGCACCTTTAGTAAGATACGAGACTATAGGGGGAATCGACGGTGAGTGCTTCCCTAGAGAGTCCATTCCTTAGCTGAACCAGAGGGGTGAGACTGTGTTTTCCTCTTAGAGGAATGCTAGTGCTTGTAGGTTGAACCATAAGGGATAGGATGTGAGAACTACCTAGAGGGTTACCTATTTGTACTTTTTTCTTGAGTGGATTCTTAATTGTTTATAGATTACATGATAGAAACTGTGGATTGTTTTTTGTTTAGTACTTCCCTGTTTACTGCTTTCTATACTTTTACCTTCCATATATTCACTTACTGTTAGGCACATATCTTTGGGTTTTTTCCTACATGGACTTTGTCTCACACCCTATTTAGGACATGCTTTTGGGACCATATAGATTATTTTGTTGCAGGTATAGATAATGGAAGGTTCCCTTCTACTTTAGGTTCTTGATTTCACTACATCTGGAGAGCATGGGACCAATCCAAGGCTTGAGATGCTGCTGGAGTTACTGTTTACTTTTCATACATTGTTTATTAGTTGTATTTCAGCATGTTGTTGTGTTTTCTTCTTTCCTTAGATACTTTTACCTACTGCATCATTATCATCATTACTATATATTTATTTCTTCCGCAGTTTAGTTTCAGTTATTGTATTTTTTTTACTACTTCCGCTAGGGACTGTTATTTTCTTTTCCTTGTATACCTTACCAAATGAGGGAATTGTTTCCCCGATGACTCACTAAGACCATCACTTCCAGTCGGTATCCTATGATGTATAGGGATATTCACTTGAGGTCATGTGGTGAACCAGGTACGGGGCACCAGTCGAGTAGCTCCAGACTCGGGACGTTACAAAGTTTTATTAGAGGGTCTCTATTATCTTGATTTACTATTTTGAGACTATGGGAGATTTTGATCCTCTGACCTCTTGGTTATGGGCCCTCATTGACCAGAATTTGGTGAATCATTGACCTTTTTACCTTGTTTGTGACTTGTATAAGATGCCAAACATTGATTCGCGAGGATTATGGGCCTCACGAATAGGAATTTGGCACCTTAACGTGTTTTTTTCTATGTTTTCTAGGCTCTGGTGCAGTTCTGAGGCAACTGTCTAGAAAAATAAAGAATACACGGTGTGTACATTATGAATACACGCTGTATAGTCTATAGTCGTGTCATTGACTATATGAGCAAGAACACGAGGTTGTGAAAAATCTTGTTGGAATACACAGCCTACTAGTTTTTCACGCTGTGTAGTATAAAGTAGGTACCCCATCCATGTCACGAACAACACGGGTCATGTAATCCTTTCTCATACATGTCGTGTCCTCTTGGAAAATTCCATGTAGTGTTAGCCATGTAGCCGACTGTGTAGATAACCACATGGTCTATTAGGACTTCTTAGTACACTCCGTGTCCTTCTGGAACACGTCGTCTAGCGCGACCTGGGTACACAGGTTGTGTCACTAACAACATAGGCCATGTGAAGTTTTTTTAGTACACGTCAATTATACCTTGAACACGCCGTGTAGTTTTGTCATAGGAGAGATGTGTGGCTTAACCATGTTGAAGTAATCATGTAGGGAAATTGGATTAAGTTACACGCCGTGTGAAGGGATAACATGTCGTGTGTTTGGGGTGTTACAAGACTAGTTTTGGAAAAATTACACACCCATGTCAGTGACTTGTGGGAACAGGTTGTGTAGTCTTTATACACACATTGTAGTAATGTTTTAGAAATCATGAATTCATTATTTCTCATTCTCCCTTTTTACGGTCTATGTTTTCTGTCCTTGATAATTTTGACATAAGGTGTTCCTTTGAACTTGCAGAGTCATGGCACCGAGATGTCCTCCGGTAGTACGCCAATTTACAGGTGGTGATCAGACACCATATGTGGCAAATCAGGGACTTCCCACAGATCCTCTTGTTGTTCCAACCTTGAAACCAGCAGTGATACCTGTTGCAGGCACTGATGCGCAGTTTAGGGAAGTATTTTTGAAGATGATGTAGACCTTCCAGGGAGCACCGCCTCCTGTCTCAACTATGGCAGACATGAAATGGGTTTTCCAGTAGCAGCATTCTCCCACCTTCATAGGGAAATGATGACCTCAGGATGCTTAGTCATGGATGGAATCCATGTTGACGATCTTTGAGCATCTAGAGACGCCTCCAGAAAGGTGGGTCAAGCTCAATACCTACATGCTACGAGACTACACCAAGAGGTGGTGGGATGTGATCTCACAGGCCGGTCATCAATAGGTTAAGGTTTAGGAGGAGTTTCAGCATATCAATTATGACTAATTCTATCTAGAGACACTACAGACCGATCAATCCTGAGAGTTCATGAGTCTGGAGCAAGGTACTCTTTAAGTTATGAAGTATTCCTCTTGTTTCACTGAGCTTCAGCATTCCACACCACTCCAGGGTGGAGATGGTTTGTTCATGGCAAGTAAATTCGAGGATGGTCTCAAATGGGAGATCAACTCATAGGTTAATATCTTCAGGTTGACTTCCATCACTTCCTTCATCAACCAGGTGCTGATTGCGGAGCACAATATGAGAGATTATGGAGCTGAGGGCCAGGGCAGTTCCACTTCCAATGTCAGTGCCATGCCTGCCGACAATAAGAACTGCAACAGGGAGTCTTCAAGAGGTTATCTTAGGAGGCAAGACACATATTCAGGTAGCCTGGTGGTAAGCTACAAGAATGGAAGGGCTTGGTATATGAGGTCGTAGTGCCAGTGAGACTCGATGGAGTCCTGATATTGTGACAAGATGGGTCACCTTCAGTGCTTATTTCAGGTTTTCTCACTAGCAGTTGGGGACATGGGTTCATCGATGACTCCTCAATTAGGAGTAGATCCACTTGTTAGTCACCAGTCTAGGAACTGGAGTTCTTCTGGCCGTTCGAGACAATGTGGAGGTCAAGACCGTAGTGGTCAGTTTCCTATCTATCAGCGACATCAGGACAGATCAACTCAGAGTAGTCAAGTAGGGTTACAAGGTCATGGTTCAGGTCAGACTTTTGCAGTGGAGCAAACCCAACAGGAGCAGGATTGTGGACCCTCTATATTTTGAGATACAATCTTATTAACCTCTGTTTTATCTTTTTCTCTTTTCGAAACAGGAGCTTCCCAAAGTTTTATATCCATTGCTATTGTGGAGAGCCATGGTCTCTCTATATTTTCCTCTGCCGACATGTTGACGGTAGACACACCGTTGGGAACTAGGACGACTAGTGTACGTCAGTGCAAGTAGTTCTCTCTAGAGTTTGCTGGGTGTCACTTCTTATGGGTCCTCTATGTCTTACAGATTACAGGATATGATTTCATCCTCAGGATAGACTGGTTAGTTCCCTTCCAGGCATTCGTCGACCGTTATCATCGTAGGGTGAGATTCATATCATCAGGGGGTGAATCTTTTCTTCATCGAGGTGAGTGGGATGTCCATACAAGTAGAGAAGGACCTGAGCATCATAGTCTAGGAGGAGTTATAACCCAGATTTCCAGTCTATATCTGGATAACCAGGGGACATCGCAGTTAGACTTTCCTCTAGTGGTGGATCATTTCAGATATGTCTTTACAGAAACTTTCCATGTTTTCCTCCAGAGCGTGAGGTATACATTTCTATTGAGCCCATGTCAAGAGTGGCACCTGTGTCTATTCATTTTTATTTCATGTCTACACCTGAGTTACAGGAGCTCAAGATGTAGTTAGATGAGTCGCAAGAAATGGGTCTCATCATACCCAGTACGTCTCCCTAGGGTTCCATGTCCTGTTTGCGATGAAGGAAGACGACACCCTCAGGCTGTGTGTGGACTATCGGAAGTTGAACTAGTTGACGGTCAATAACCGATATCCCTTTTGGAGGATTTATGACCTCTTTGATCATCTTCGAGGAGCCCAAGTGTTCTACAAGACCAATTTGAGGTCTGGTTATTATCAGTTGGGCATTAGACCATCAGATATACCTTTTATAGCCTTCAAGAGCAGGTATGGTCTCTATGAGTATATGGTTATGCCGTCCGGCATCACGAATGCGCCTGCAGTTTTCATGGCCCTGATGAACCGATTGTTCCATCCATACATAGACTCTTTCATGGTGGTCTTCATGGACGATATCTTAGTGTACTCTCACACTCGACAGGACCATGCTACCCATCTTGAGATCGTTTTGAGTACAATGATAGAGCATCATTTATATGCAAATCTCTCGAAATTCCACTTTTGGAGGGATCATATTCACTTTTTGGGTCAGGTTATCTTAGAGACAAGAGTATCAGTATTCCCCAAATAATGTGAGAGCAGTAGTTTCGTGGGAGTAGCTAAAGAATGTCTTTGAGGTGCAAAGTTTTCTAGGACTGGCTAGATACTACATACACTTCATCCAAGACTTTTCACAGATAGCAGCACCATTGAATGGTCTGACCAAGAAATGGGCGATGTTCTTGTGGTCAGATTCTTTTGAGTAAGCCTTTTAGGAGATGAAAGGGAGGTTGACATCAGCACCGATACTAGACTTTCTAGAGCCAGGAAAAAGATATGCTGTTTACTGTGATGCGTCAGGTATCGGCCTGTGAGCTATGGTTATGAAGGGAGATGGAGTCATTGTATATGGGTATTGGCAGTTGAGGCCACATGAGAAGAACTACCTGATGCACGATATCGAGCTGGCGGCAGTTGTTCATGCCTTACGCTGTTGGAGACATTATCTTCTGCGAGATCACATTGTGGTTTTCACCGACCACAAGAGTCTCAATTACATCTTCAATCAGCGTGATCTGAATTTGAGACAGCAATGATGGTTTGAGTACCTCCAGTCTTTTGACTTTGAGCTTGCCTACACACTTGGGGAAGGGAACACATTGGCTGATGCACTGAGTAGGAGGAATTGGATACAATCCATTCAGGAGGCCAACAGTGAGTGGAAGCTTATGGATTTGTTCTCGGAGATGCATTTGGAGGTGCATGACAGATAGGGGTAGACTTTTCTATCTTATGTATCTATTATATCTACCCTTTTATGATCGAGTATGAATGAGACTGCTATCATATTCTGAAGGCCTAGTCCTATGGGAAATCATGTCTGGAGAGGACTCTATTCCATGGTGGACTGTATGAGAGTATGAGATCTTGCGTTTCTAGGGACGTGTATGGGTGCCATGAGATATACATGAGGAGCTGATATGGGGCTTTAATTCTTTAGTTTGGGTAGTTTATCCTAGCATCACAATGATGCATCATGCTCTAAACTGTTAGTATTGGTGTCCAGGTATGAATAGAGATGTTCCTAGTTTTTTCTTGAGGTGTTCCACTTATCAGCTGGTGAAGGAGGATCATCAGCGACCAATAGGTCTTTTACAGTAGATTCCCATTCCCAAGTAAAATTGGAATGACGTCGTGATGGACTTGATGACCAGTTTATTGAGATCGCCTTGAAGGAATGACGTATTATGGGTTGTCATTGACAAACCCATGAAGGTTTATCACTTCTTTCCGATCAAGGAGACCTTCAGTGTTGATGAGCGGGGATGGTTGTACATCCAAGAGACAGTACGTCTGCATGGAGATCCGCACTCCATCGATTCAGATAGGGATGCACATTTTACTTCTCAGTTCTGGAAGGGACTTCAGAAGGCATTGGGTACAGAAGTAATTTTGAGTACAACATAACACCCCCAGACTGATGTCCAATCTGATCGTATGATTCAGGTGCGTGAGGACATTCTCCAACAATGCATTCTGTACTTTTTAGGTTCATGGGAGAAACATGTACCCCTGGTGGAGTTCACCTACAACAATAATTTTCAGGAAACTATTCAGAGGGATCCTTATAAGGAATTGTACGATAGGCCATTCCAATCACCCTTATGTTGGATGGAGGCAAGAGAGGAGAATTTTCTTGCACCTCGTCTTGTTCAGGAGACCACGGAGTAGATACAGTTGATTCGAAAGAGGATGACTACCACACAGTCTTGAAAGAAGTCTTATGCTGATCAGTGGAGATGGCCTCTATAGTTAGAGGTTGGGGATTGGGTTTTCCTACATGTCACACCGAGGTTTGGGCACCGAAGTATCAGGAGGCATGGTAAGCGTTCACCGAGGTACATTTTTCTGTTTGATGTGTTGAAGAGAGTGGGGCCGGTTGCCTATCTGTTTCAGTTACCTTAGAGGTACTGAGCTATGAATGAAGTCTTCCACGTTTCCTAGCTACAACGTTAATTGTCATACATGTCTCATACTTTCCAACCCGAGGAAGTCGACTTGGAGGTGGATGCATCTTTAGAGGAGCATCCTATATGGATTTTTGGTCGTAGAAAGAAGGTTCAATGTGGTCGGTTTGTTCCTCTGGTACAAGTGCTATGGCAGCATGGACAGGTGAAATATGAGACTTGGGAGAGGGATGCTGATGTATGATCACAATGGACAGAGCTATTTAGGGTTTCATCTTATACGACTTGCTAGGGAAATTCGGGGACTAATTTCATTAAGGGGGAATGTTTGTAAGAACCCGGACCTTCTTTTCAGTTATGTTTTTCTTTTTTCTCGTTTTTTTTATATTAGAGGAGTTTCTAGAAATTTTTGAAGTACACGTGGTGTTCTTCATTGCTGCTCGGGGCCGTATACTGGCCATGTCATGGCCACACACATAGCCATGTAGGGTTGTTGTGGAGGCCGCCTAAAGAGGAGTATGAAAAAGCCTAATACACACCGTGTATGCTAAAGTTACACATTGTGTGATTTCTTTTTTCACTAAACATACCGGGGTCACGTCTTTAACCCAAAAACGTATTATTATCTAGTTTATTTGACCAAGGGAATCCCCTATGGCCACGAATCTCCTCCGATCCCCCAAGCCTCTGTCCTTTCGCCCAATCGAGTGCCGTCGATTGCGTTTGAACCATAGAGGTACACACTTACTTCTCCTAGAGCTTTTTTTTCAATTCCTCCTTGTTTTCATGTTATCATGGCTAAACGTTTTATATGTTCTCATAGATCTACAATGTTTTAAGGAGATTCAAGCCTCATGGTTAAAATATATCAATCTACTGGCATAGAGGTAGGTGGTTTGTGCCTTTTTGCAGAATGTCTTTGAATATTTGTTCAAATTCCACAAATACCCTTGAACATGGTATTGTGTGTTTATTGTTTTTCCCTTGTTGTTTCCATTATTTTATTATATGCTTTAGTAGAGGTTATTTTTTGTGAATAGGGTAATTTACTATGAGTTGGATGCTTTTCCCTTCCATGTTTTTCCTTTTAGGACCCTTTGGTCTAGTTTTTTCCTGTTAGGATAATCCCAATTCCATGCCTAGTTTGTAGGATGATATGACTATAGTTCATTAATGTTGAGATAATATATATTCTATACATGTAGTTATTGAGGATACTTTGGCCGTTACACGATGCGATACTTGCTGACTTCACACAGGGTTGTGGGAACCTAGTGTAGTTGACCATAAGATGAATGGATGTAATGTCTTTTCATATTGTCTTTAATTTACGATGCGAGACTACAGGGGGAATTGAAAGTGAGTGATTCCTCAGAGAGTCTATAGTTCCTTGACACATGACATAGGGGGAATGAGACATTGATTATTTCCCCAGAGCGCCTTTAGTACGATACGAGACTATAGGGGGAATCGACAGTGTGTGATTCCCCAGTGAGTCTACTCCTTAGCTGAACCAGAGGGGTGAGACTGTGTGTGCCTCCCATAGGGTTGCTAGTACTCGTAGGATAAACCATAGGGGTTAGGCTATGAGAAATACACAAAGGGTTACTTGTTTATTATTTCTACTTGAGTTGATGCTTACATGTTTGTAGATTACATGCTGGAAACTGTGGATAGTTTGCTGTTTAGTAATTCCCTGTTTACCTGTTTCTATACATTTACCTGCCATATATTAACTGACTATTAGGAACAGATTTTCGAGTGGTTGTCTACTTTGACTTTGTCTTACACCCTATTTGGGACATGCTTTTGGGCCCAAACAGATTATGTTGTTGTAGGTATAGATAAGGGAAAGCGCCCTTCTACTGCATGTTCTTGATTGCATTGGAGCTGGAGAGCATGGGAACAATCCAAGGCTTGCGATGCTGGTGGAGTTACTCTTTACTTTTCATACTTTGTTTCTCAGTTTTATTTCATCATGTTGTTGTGTTTTCTTCTTTCCTTAGATACTTGTACCTACTACATCATTATCATAATTAATATATATTTATTGCTTCTGCTATATTGTTTCAGTTATTGTATGTTTTTTACTGGTTCTTCTATGGGCTATTATTTCCTTTTCCTTGTATACCTTACCAAATTAGGGTATAGTTTCCCCAATGAGTCACCAAGGCCCTCGCTGCTAGTCGGAAGCCTCTGGCGTTTGGGAAAATGTGCTTGAGTTCATGTGGCGAATCGTGTATGGGGCACCAGTCGAGTGGCTCCGGACTCGGGACGTTACATGTTTCACCAATCAAATATAGAATAAGTAGAATCATTGATCCCACCAACATTTTCTATGATATACAATTTTTATTTTGACATATGGTTTTGGGATGATGTGTCTATTTATTTATATGGATATGGAATGGGTGGGAGTACCTAGATGTATATTTATTTAGGGCATGAGAGTGAAAATATATATAGGGAAGTGGTTTATGGGTACCTTCTTGATATACACACTTGATACTATGTTAATATATTGTTAATTTGATGTTAAGTGAGTGATACATTGTAGTTATGGGTGGTAGTTAACCTTGTATAAGTGACATATGTGTTTAGAAATTTATTCATTGAGGCATTAGTTTACTAATTCAACATTTTAACTAGAGGTTTTAAGAGGGATCATGCTATGTATACTTGTATATTAATGCATTTATATGTGTGTGTGCATTTATATAACTATTTTTTTAGTTTTAGGATAGACTTGGTGATTATGTTGGATTATACTATCTCACGGTTACAATATGAATGTTGGTCATGAATTATAGGAATTTTCATTTGGAATTTCATATTAGAGACATTTAGTTATAATTGGCCTACATATGATTTATAAATTTGTTTTTAATTTATATTATATTGATATAATTTGTATTTTTATGTTATGGTAACGTGATTTTGGGGGCAATTCCTCCCATATGTTAATTTATATAACCTAGGTGATAGTGATCAAATATTTTTCTATTGGAGGTAGTTTTTTGAAGTCATTATCCTCTTCACTCTTTGTGCATGTTGTGTTCTAGTGAGGTACGTTCATGATAGAGTGGTATTATTGAATGTTTTAGAGTAAGGATAGAGTATATATTTTGTCACTATGGAGGAATACATGGGTTTTGTAGGGAAGTAGTTCCTTTAAATCATAGCATGTGATGTAGAATGGGAGATCAGCGAAGACAAATGATGTTTAGAGACCCCTATGATCAAATATAATGGCCTTATACTTATTGAAAAGTTTGAAATAGATGATGTTGATTAAAGTGTAGAGACCTAGGCATCGATCATGAAAATAATATTGACTATTATTGTCATAATATCATGATGATTAATGTGAAAATTAAAATAAATATAAATCAATAATTTTATATTAATTTCATTGTTTTTTATTAACATTTTTATATTATTTTACTTATATATATCATTATGGAGTCAAACATGTGTGGTTACATGTAGGAGGTACAATAATAATATCTTTTTGTCTAAATTATTCCTCACATTTTAGATGAGAAGAATTCATGGAGGAAGAAGTGATGTGAATTTCATCATCTGATATTAGTGAGATTTGAGGGTAATATCTTCAATCTAGAAAAAATCAGCAGTTAGATGTGATAATGATAGATTTTAAACAAATTTATCAATGATTAGGGAATTGGATTTTATTGTATTTTAGTTCACGGAGGGGATCTTATCATTAGAGGTAACTTTTTTTTTTATAATACAAGGATTATTTTGTCTCATGAGATATTCTTTTGAATCGAGTTCCATTAATTGTTATATTACTCAGTGCTATGGGAAACTAAGATTTATATGTTCCTATCTTTTAATTGATGGATTTTGAAAATGTAAGGGGTTTGAGTTTGATTAAATAACATTAATAATTTTTCCACTAATTGCCTACTAGAAGTAGAGGTTTTCATGTTGCATTTAGAGGAGGAATTACATTTTGAGATGTAGTCCCATATCACCCCATTTACAATTTTTATGTATCTATTGGTTCATTATGAAATTATCGGGATATATTAGATACATGTGTAGACCAAATAATGTCCAAAATTGTGTCATCATAACATTAAGAGTAGTAAGGAATAAAATATAGGATCTCTGTTCATATAGTAAATTGAGGTTTTGGAAAATAAGGCTTCAATAACAGCCTTCACCATCTTAGATATTTTTAGTTATCAGCTGTGTGGATTCTACCAAAAGATCTATTTTTGTGTGATTACCATTCAAATGACATGTTTAATAATAGTTTTTGTTTATAAAATTAATTGGGGGTCATAATGGTTCTTGTAGGTGATTCCTTATATAAACCAAATAATAGTTTACTCTAATGTCTTATCAGTAGTAGTAGTAGTAGTAGGTTCAAATGGAATATGCACAATGAAGGGGTTATAATATATATTCCTGAAAACCTTATGACATTTTATGTCCTTAAAAATATAAAGTGGGGTATGGTTTTGGAGATAGGCATCATCAGGGATAATGAAGAGATGATTTGGGTGGGGTTAGATGTATGCCATAGATTTTATAATGAAATCAAAACTAAGATCATGTGAGGTTCCATTTTTTTTTCTTGAATCCGTATTTTTTATTTGAAATTGGAGTTTTATAGTGATTAAATGTTTCTACATTCATCTAAGTGTAATACAAAATGTTGAGTTGGTTTCATGCCTATGGTGATATATACACTATTTATAAGTTGTTCTAATTTTTTTGATGTGGGTCAAGGTTGGGATATGAAGATGGGCCTTATCAATTAATGGTTCATCACATCATTCTTCAAATAAAACTATATGAAATTATCCCTATCTTGTATGGTGAATATTCTATGTTTGATGTAATTTAATATTTATAATGAAAGGGTAAATTAGTTTATGTATAATGTAGGAATGAAGTTTTCATCGGGAAGAATGGTCATTAAATGGTTCATTAGTATTTAAAGCCATTATCTCCTCAGTTGGAATGGATGATGTCAGGATTTGAGAATTCCCAAACAGTTGTGTTCCAAAAAAAACATAGTTTAATAAAATGGTTCGCGGCAAACATTATATCTAAGAAATGTCTATTATAAGGCAAAAATTTTGTTTCCTAATATTACCAAATATATTAAGGATAATATCTCATCTTTAATATTTACTATGTTAGGTATAACCTTAATTATTTTCATTATTAAGTAATTATTAAAATTGACAGGGCAGAATTTAGTTTATTATGATTGAATATAACACCCTGATATTTTAGTTTCTATTTTCCATTTAATAAATATGTATTAATATCATGTTTCCCAAGAAACACCAATCTAATACAAACCATGATTTATTTTTTTAATATAATATTACTAGTTTTTCATTGGACCATTATAATGACAACATTGAATTAGTGGGTGTAAATAAAAGTAATAAAAAATTAAATTACATGTATAAATAAAAAAATAAAGGTTATTTTAATTATCAATACATTCATATAATTCAATTAGTGAAACCTAAAAAATGAATAAGATCATTTTTTGTTAAAAAATTATTTACCAAAAAATTTGATTTTTAGGTACTATTCATTTTTAATTTAAGAAATTAAAAAATTTATGGTTAAATAATGTTAAATATATTTTGTATATGAATAATTTATAAAATAATCTTTAATTATTAGTTGATATGAATTCAAAATAAAGAATAATTAATATTTTAAAAATTTTATTCTCTTAAAAAAACAATTTTTAGTATATTCTTGTTTCTATTTAATATTTAAATACCAAATTTTTTTATTTAAATATTTAAAAATGAAATTAATTTTTTAATTCTCCTAATAAAAATTATCTTATAGTTAATTATAATTATTTTTCTAAAAAGGATGATTTTTATGTGAATAGTGAAAATTACCAATTTCACTTACACTGTAACATTAAAGACATGTTATGGTATAGTAAATAATTTTATGTTTTAAAAACATTTTTTCTAGAAAAATTATATAATAAAAATTTAAAATATATCATTTAAAAATATAATAATTTATTTTGAAACATATGATTGACATTTTAAAACCTATGTGATTATATAATCTAATAAAAAACTATTCTGATCATTTTCATTAGTTTTTTTATTCTATTGTTCGATTAGTTTTTTATTTCATTTTAAAGTCATACAACTATCATTGTTTTATTTTAGAAAAATAAATTTCATGTGAAAAAATTGAATACATGGCATGGGTGTTAGATAATTTTTTTTCTAAAAATTTATTTTTTATAAACATAGTTTTTCATTACATTTTGTGTAGTTGTATTACAATTAATTTTTTACACTACCAGGAATTGAATATTTTAAAATATATTACATAATTTTAATTTTAATATTAAAATTTTCTAATAAGTATCGTTTCATTTTTATCCCTAATGAATAGTTAACATGGAAAAATTCTTTCACAAAGGTAAGGGTTAAAATGATTAAAAGGGGGATTAAATGAACAAATAAGGCTAAAAATATCACTAAAACATATATAAACATAGGTTTTCAGTTTTTTTGACCATACCTTATCTTATATTCTAAATTTGTTCCATTTGGTTCCATTTTTCGATGGAAATGTCCTTATATTATTTAAATGTTAAGTGTATTTCCAAGGGTGCCTCTCACCTCATTTATAAAAATGAACTTCCACTTCTCACTTATATACAACACTTAAGAAACTTATCTCAACCCATATCCATCCAAACCACTATATAACTCTCCTTCATACATATTATATGTTATTTCCTTACCAAAATAATAAATTCTTAAGGCTTATGGTGTAATACAAAATAGGATACTCAATGAATAGTTTATTATCTTAACCGCTTCCAACTTTATTTATTCTTGTACCTCATGCTAATATATTATATCCATGATATTATGATGAAATAATTATCATACATATATTATAAGTTTATTGTGTTTATTTAACCATCATTCTATACTTCTCATCTATCTAATGGAAAATAAATGTCTCGCTCGTGCATATGTAGAGACTACAGCTATTGTGAAGTGATTAATTAATTTTTCATCACCATATTTCAGGGATAGGTATATAGATTGATATAATAAATATATATTATTTATGATATAAATAAAAATGTATAATGATAAATTATTACATACATTCCATTATTTCCATCCATTGAAAAATGAAAGTATCATTCGTGTGTACATGAAGACTACCAACTCTACAAAATGATGTCATTAATTTTTTATCACCCATATAAATGAATAGTAATAAAAATATATATAATGAATAAATATAAGATTTATGACATTATTAATATTATACATATTATGAAACCATGAATGAGGTTCTTTTTATGGAACCACCAATCGAAAACATATATGGAAAATAGAACAGTATACACAAAATTATTGATATTAATAAAGAATTACTAATAAATGAGAAATTAAATATTATTTGGGATTTATATATATTAATATGAGTATTAATAAGGTTCTATTTTATATTTATTATATGTTTAAATTTATTATGAAAGAGTTCAATTCATGTACAATGAAATTCATATAATAAGGTAAGGATTTGTCATGTCACTTATATTCCATTGAGATGTATTCTTTATCCAACATTTGTTCAATTTTTTGGGTTTTATATAAATATACTATAAATATATTATGGTAATTATCATGAAACTTATGTTTATTTATTAAAAAATATATTTTTATCTCTTTCATGAGATTTTAATTATATGGTTATTAAACCTATAAGATTTTATTTTACAGTCTTACCTTTTACCATGATTATTTATATTCCAATTTAAATTTGAGGAAAATTATATATTATTACTATTTTAAAACACATAAAAAATATAATCAATTTTTTTTATTTATAAGGATTTAAAATATTATTTCTATTTTACTCTTATTTGGTATTGAAAATTCCAAAACATATTTAATAAATCCAACATTATTTCTCTTTTTTAGTCAAGAATCATTCTATATTATATCCATGTTCGTTATATTTATTTTAAAAAATTTATAATTTACTTTTAGATGATTTCCTATGGTATTTTGTAACTGTATTTAAATTTATTTAAAAAAATTACAAGGTAATATTTTTATTATCTTCTAAATGGGTTATTTTATAATTTCATTAAAAAACTAGGAAAGGAAGTGATTTTTAACTTTTAAATCATTAAAGAACATTCATAACTACATGTTATTTAATATTCATTTATATTCCTATAAAATATTCTCTTTTTATAATGAATATTACATTTCCATTATTCTATTACCTTTTTTATATTAAAACGTTACCAGAAGGAAAGGGTGTTTCTTTTTTATTTTCAAAACATTTTGATAATTTTTTTATAATTACTCTTCTTATATGTAAACATAATTTAAAAAAAATATATAATTAAATGGGGTTATAGTATTACGATACCATCTTATTTATTTCTAAAGATGTATTTTCATGATGATGTTTTAAGGTTGTTTTTAGAAACCCATTTCTTTTCATGGATTAATTACGATTTTATGAAATAAAGAATTTATTATGATATTTTGGAAAATTATGTATCGTTTTCATTATTTGATGGTTTGGAAAAAAATTATATATCCTTATATTAAATTGGCTATTATTTTAAATATTTTTAAATAAAAATGTCACATGAGTGGTTTTCCCGAAACTAATAGGGTCCACAGGCGGTTGTCCATAGAACAATATGGTATATGGGTGGTTATCCCAAGACTAATATGTGAATAATTTGGTGGATAAAATCCTTTTTATATTCTTTATATTGTTATGTATTCCCTAATTTGAAGATAGAAAATTACCTCTTATGCTTATGATATGATCTTATGTCACAGGATTTATTATTGATCATTCAACACTATTTTAAATGATGTAATATATTTTGAAAATTTTTTATTCCATGAATCAAGTTTTATGATATATGTTATTAGGTAATAATGTCTTCAGTTACGACCATTCTCTTTTTTTATGTTCATTTATTCAATTAATAATAATATGATCACCTACGAATCTCGATTTCTAATTCATATGCTTACCCTTTTTGAGAATTTGTGTTCACCATTTTTATGTTTTTATTCCCCAATGTTATAAAGAATTATATTTTTTAAGATATATCTTCATGGGTATCATGTGTATAGAAATTTCTAGGAGGTATTGAACACTTATTATGGAATATGACTATCTCTGTATAGTGGGGAAAATTTTCATTGGATTGAAAATTCACGGTTTTTGAAAATTAATTTTTCCTTTAATTTAATATTGATCCAAACATATAAATGTCTTGAATATGTAATTGAATAATTATTGTTTATTGATATTATATTATTTAATTGTTAAATATAGTCTTTTTTAGTCTGTATCAAATCTAATAGATTAATAATAAGTTTTTTTATTAGAATTTTTAGGACTAAGATGGCTATAAAAGTATGTAAGAAGTGTTTGATTTTGTAGACTGTTGTCTTTTGTTGTCAAAAAAGAAAAACCAATTCACATTGAAAAGTTAGATGAAAACCAAAAATGGTTTGATGATTTTTATTGTAAAAATATCATGATTTTTTTGAATAACATTTGATGAAAGCCTTATGAAATACATGGGGAAGAAAGATGTTTCCAATCGTATTATTTTTTGTTTGGAAAGAATGATGTTGCTAGAAGATAGTGATGATACAATACATTCCATTGAAAATATGATGATGCTATTGTTTATTTTTCAAATAATATATATCATGAATGATAAGGTTTGTGATAAAAGTAGTTGATTGTTAAATAATCTAGATGATAGTAAGGAAGCATGGGTGTTCTTGTAGAAGAAAATTTTTAGGTGGCGTCATTTCCTATTGGTTAAAAAAAATTGGCCTCAGAATTGGAATTTTGTGTTTGGAAAAAGAATTAATTAGTTATAAAAGTGATCATTGTGAGAAATAGAAAAGGGAATTGGAAAAGTAAGGAAAACATGTATCTTATGAAAAGTAATGTGTGCCATGTTTGCGAATGATTCATGGACTGCATACGAAGAAGCAGGATCTGTACATGGAATGACAAAATAGATCATAATGGATATTTACAGTTCGTTGATGACACTATACACATAATTTTTAATGCTCACATAAATGGCTATAATTTTTGGAAAAGAGGTGGTGATTTATGTTACTTTTAAGGGAGAATGGTTGTGTGCAGACCACATACGAAATTGGTTCACATGATAATTGAAGTTTGTGGGAGAAAGCAATATGTAGTGATAGATATACCACATTAAATATTTTGGTTAATTTGATATGTGAATTTTTCAGAGTTATTTGACGATATAATGAAACACAATCCCATAATTAGTGTGAGATATTTTTTAAAAATAACATTTTTGCTGGAGGAAGAAATTTGGAGAACTATGGAATAGTTCACGAGGAGAATTCCATTAAAGGAGCAGTTAGCGGAGGAGTGATTCCACGTAGAATGAAGTTGTATGTGGAAGATGAAACTTTTAATGAAATTGGAAGGAGCAGTCCACAGAAGAAGAAATTCTACATTACATGGAAGCGGTGTGGGGAATTGAAAACACGATGATGAGGTAATCTACAAAGGGAGAATTAGTACGCAGAATAGGAATAGTATGCGGATCAGGTGTGGTACACAGAGTTAGTGTGGTATGTGAAGTGTTGAATGTCTGTAGAGAGGTGATGGTTCATGAAGGAAGAAGATTTCCTATAAAGCATTCACACTACAAAGTATTTAGAGGATAAAGGCAATATACGGAGGAGGAAAATGAGTTCATAGAGGAATGAAGGAAGTTTCCACCAGCTTTTGGGTAGAAAATAGTAGAATCAGTTTGAAATATATGATTTGTTAAAACAAATCAAGAAGCACTAAAATAGTTATTTCCTCATTTTGTTCTAGGATAAGCACAAACACTATCGAATTGTTTTCAATGTTCTACATGACTGTAAGGTTAAATCCTACTTGTTGTATTCCACAAAAATGATTTTTTTAGTGGATTGTGTGGTATTGGATTATTTTCATACCATAACAAGGATTTAGCTACTCTTATTGAGTAATGGAAATTGTAAATTATTTTATTCCTATGGAAGTGTGTTTGTATTGTGTTATTTAGGGAATGAACTCCTTAACAGGAGTCCAAGGTTGTTTCAAAAGTAAGGAAACATAAAAGAAAAAGATATCAATGTTTTACCCCTCCCCATCTTTGTGATACATGAATCCATATAGGGAAACATCATGATTTAGGTGTATGGGTTGTAGATAGTAACACCATTCATTGGATTCTAAATCCCCATTATCTAAGAAATACATTATCAAAGGGTATCATTCATGAAAGAATATCCTAGTCATTGACAATAGGAGGCCCTGAAGGATTCTTGAATTGAGAAAATTCTATAGTAGGGTTTTCCTTGATATTGAATGATAGATAGGTTTTTGGAAATTATTTTCTCCCAATTAAAGGTCCTTCATGAATGGGATACGAATTTTGTACTCCTTCTGGACTAGTTTAGAAACTAGTAATATAGTGGTCTAGTATGGAGCTATGGTGAAGTGGAAACCCAGTATTATCATACTTATATTGAAACAAAGGTCAAGTGGTATCTATTTATAGTATATAGGAAAATATTTCAATAGGGTATTGAATTTTGTGTAATATGGATCCCAGTTATGTGTCCTAAGAGAATAGGAAATATATTTATGCGGTGTAGGAAAATAAGACATCATGTAGTGGACCTATGTAAAAATAAAACTCAAGTATGGGAACATGGTGAAAATGGAAACTAGGTAAGTGGTATAGAATAATATTTAACCCAGTTATGTAACATTAGAATTGATCCACTTGTGTAGACCTCATTATGGTCTCATAAAAAGGACCTGGGTGTTTTCGCCTTTGAAGGAAATATTATGAGAACTTTTTTCAATTGTCACTTGGGTGATCCTATTTAATAATATCCTTCACAAAAATATTGGTGATGTTCAAGGTGATTTGGTATTTGAATGTTCATATCCTTTAATAGAAACATATACCTTTCACTGCTATTTTTTTAGCATAGTTTGGAGTCAACAACCATCTTAATGGGTTCTTGGAGGTACTGGGTGTAGATTTCATCCACCTAAGTGCTAATGTGGATTCTTCTTCACTTGTAGTTTTCAATCCATCTTATTTTATCTCACTTTATACTAAATTTTTTTAATTTAGATTCTTTTAATATTAATATAATATTAGTATTGAAATAATCAATGGTAACTCACTTGATGTACCAAACTATTTTGTGTAGGGAATGTGATTCACAGCAGAGGATGGTTGGTTTGTGTCCTGAAATAGAACTGATGAAGGTGGAGTTTATGGTATCCATTCAAAAAATGAAATCATAGGCCTTTTAGAGTTGGTTTAGTGATAATATAGTAACCAAGATGGGTACTCACCATTAAAATATTGTTCATCTTCTGAAATAATTTAGGAAAATTTTTTGTTTTCAAAATTTGATGTGGGAAAAAATGACCCCCTCACTATATAAGGATTTTATGTATATGGAGAGGAATAAATTATTTTTTAATGATACCCTTGGTTAATTATGGTCTCAAAATACCTTTTATAGTGGTTGTAGTTGTTTCATGTTCGAATTATGTTCACACTATCTGGAATGTGAGCTCATGCATTATTTAATATTGTGTGTCTGTTATGTGAAGTGTTCATCACTTATTAATAAGATGGAACCTTCTTCATAAATAGTAAAAAATGACCTAGTTGGATACTAAATAATTTACTCTCTCTCCTTTGGTTATGTATTATATATTTTTTATGATGTTTTGGGTGTGATGTTCAATTCAGTTACAGACATGAGTAATAGAGTGGAAGTGTATAGAGTAATGGGAAAATATAACCAGTGTGTGTGAGATGGGTATATAATATTGGAAATTATGGCCTTGTTTAATAATCGTAAGAGTTACCACCTAGGAACCATGATTTTATTGTGAGGCAATGGGTAACAATTCTTACTTAAGTGAAATTTTCTCCCACTTATTTGTTTTTAATTTTCTCTCACAAATCAACCAAAAAACACTTTTTATGATTATAATTTCAAAATATATCTAAAAAAATTTATTTTTCTTCCAGTAAATAGAAGAAACGTCAAAGAAAGTATTCTCTAAAGTAATAGCTAGTGAAATTATGTAAATGTGAGATATAATATTTTTAAGTTAGATTAGGTAGTTTTTATTATACAATACAACAACTGTATAGAATTTATCTAAATATCTTCAACAATTTTAACTATAATATTTCTTTCCTTAGTCATTTAGTAGGAAACAAGGTGACTAGGAAATGACATACCTAGTCCCCTACCATTCATTATAATGGTTTACATTCAATCAAATCTTGGAGAGGGTTAATTACTTGATAAATGATTTATTAATCATAAATTATTTTTTGGACATAGTTTATATCATATTTTAGATGTAGTCCACTATCGGTATTTGTAAATATATAATAAAAAATCAAAATAAAATTACTCTATAATAAACCACTTGGATGATAATGAAAAACTATAAGGTTTGAATGAGGGTATGGACTTGTACCATGGAGTTTAATTCATGCTCAAGATAATATGGGATTAATGGGTCTGGAAAACATGTATAGACTATTTGAATCATCTCTAACCCCAAACATTATATGAGGCTATCTAAGTGTCACAAACATATTTCCTTAATAAAAGAAATATCATTTTATATCTTCATATCCACTTGGTAAATTATAAAAACATATTTTATATGAAATATGGAGTAGGAGGTATTATTCAACTGGGAATTATTATGATTTCAAAAGATCCAATACATGGAAATATGTATGATTAATTCTTCCCTCCAAAGGTTACCTAGGAGGATACTGAGAAAACACCACCATTGGAACAATTATTATAGAAGGAAATTGAGAATGATATCAGGAAAAAGTTTATCCTTTATAGTGACTTTAAAATTTATATGTTTATGAATATAATATTGGTTATTAATAGTGAATGATCAACCTAACAATTCCTAATTCTGTGTCACATCATCTGGAATATGATAAATCTAGGTTTCTACTTGCCTAAATTAGCATGATTTTATTGTTTCCAATTGGTTTTTTAATAGTTAGGGTTAAAGCAACATTTAATTATCAAAGCAAAGACCTCTTTTTGTCTAGGTAGAGGGATACACATTACACAGAGTGAAGTCCCAATGATAAGTGGCATGAATAAAAGGCTTGAAAGCCCATTTTTGGCCCAAAAGTCCCTTTGGTGAATAATACTGCTATAATACCCGGGCTACTACAATACCTACTATAGTACCGATGCCGCTAAAGTTCTTGTTTTAATGCCTCCTTCTCTATAGTGTCACTACTGATACAGTTACTCCACTACTACAGTACTACAATATATGTGGTACCAACCACATTCACATATATGTTGAGGTTTGTAAAATAAAACCAAAGGAAAATTAGTTTTTCAGTTCGAATAATGTATAATATATACAGATACGTACTACATATTTCCTAGGGGGTATTCCAATTTCATATTTCTATACCATTCCTTCTTTTTAATCAAGATAAAAATGTATTGTTATAGATATTAATTTCAAAACAAACTTTATATTCTATGGCATTTAATTATTCCCTTCATTCAGGTCATCTGAGGAATCTTGACACAATGGATGGAAAACTTGATAGTTGTCAATTATATTGGGATACACCCAGAGATTAACTTTTTCTATATAGTTTTGTTTAATTACAACTTTTACATATTATGTTATTGAGTGTTAAAAATAGTGATAACATATAATAATTGTTTGTGACAAAATATTTCCAGCTATGATCGACTATGAAATTATTTAAAAGGATTATAAACCCTTCCAACTTGATCATCAATTCGAGTTAATACAACAACAGGTCCTGACACCCGTTGTGGGTTAGTTAATGGATAAGAATATTATAGTGTCTTTGAACCATTATTCAACGTTGATATGAGAGGATTGGAATATAATGGTTAACTTTTCATCCATAGATTCGATCATCAGGATAATTATAGAGTATTCTGATGAATATATCACATCTTATCCTCCACACATGTAATCAATGATGGTCCTCCTGGTCACCATGATAAATAACACTAATTGGGGAAAGCATGAGGCTAAAAATCCATGAATGGAGGATGAAAAGTAGAATCATTTTATCACCCAATAAAAAATTTCACTTGATTATACAAAAAATATATTTTTAGGGAGTTGATTCATGGTAATGTGGTAGCAAGGAGATCAAGCTATAAGTTGTGACATAGTATTCAGTCATACGTATATATTCAATTTAAGAAACTAATTATTAAGGGGTATAAAACCATCTTCAGACCTAAAGGATGACCTTAAATAGCTCCCCATATTTTTTCCACACTAATGCCATTAATTTCTAAATCATCTAGTGAGTTGATGAGAAGGTTAATGATCTATGGGTTTCAATCCAATATAATGTGTGAACCCTATATATATAGAATATAAAATCTCTAACCTACATAACACCTTTATATAATCAATCATAATTATTTATTTACATTTGGTAGATGGTGATGTTTGTTCATTCCACTAGAAGCACCCCCTCCCACAAGACAAATGTTGCAGATTCTAGACAATGGGAATGTTGTAGGGACCATCAAGTAGTATATTATGTAACAGTAGGATAAACCATTAACCAGAATTACGTTTGATGAAAAATCTTATAATAGTATTGTATTAAATTTTCATGAATCCTGACATATTTAACATTATCCATCTTATAGTGGATGGAAGAGGCACATGTATCAGTATAGTATTCTAAATATCAAAATCATAGTAATCTGATTGGTTGTGTTATTGGGTTATCCACTCTATATTTAGGGGAACATTCACAAATATAAAGGATCATATCGAAATAGGATCGGTGGGATGCACTCTATTCATTACCAATTATGTGAATTTTTGAGCTAGAGGATGATTTAGATAACCCTATGTCCCATATTTCGGTTTATTAGAGAGACAAAATATCTAGAACACACATTCATACTAACGAGAGAGGTTCCTTTTAAAAACCTATTCCAATATTTTCATCCTTAATTTTATGTAAATATCTTATCACTTTCCAATAAATAATTTCATTTTTTTAGAGAGGTTACCTTAAAGGGAAACCCAAGCAGATGAAGCTGAGGGTTTAGTTTAATTGGGTAATGGATCCCTCTTTGATAAACAAGATCCGAAACAACAAATACATTTATTTCTATAAATACATTTTATTTTTCTAATTTTAGTGATTTAGATATTGTTTAATTAAGATAAAGAGCGTCTACTGAAATAAGTTGTTGAAACAAATTTAGGCGGTAAGGAATATGCCTTATTTATAAGAGATGAAATATTAGTTCCCTAGATGAATTGATCACAACAGGTGATAAGGCCTCGATTTCACATACTAATGTTTTATTCATTGAGAAATAGTCCTTATATTTATAGTTTATAATTACAATCCTAGAGCCTCCAATTGTAGCATTGAGGACATTGATGGTGCATTCACTGAGTGTATCTAGTGACTAGCCAATGGCCCTCTTCAATATTCTATTTAGAATTATTTATTAAATATATAGATTAAATTAATCATCTTATAAAAATATGTCCTAATAAAGTTGGGTATCCAATTGGAATTCAATAATGTACCAGTGAGGTAAAGAAAAACGATACTCCATATCATTTTATGTCTATTTTAGTTGATCCCCATTATAAAAAGAACTCATTACATAAGGGGGAACTATTAGGATTGTTGGAAACATTAAAAAGTTATATTATAGGGATTCTGTTGGGAGAGGTTGTGTTAATATATCTATATTATAAATTGGTATCCAAATGATTATTTTTTCTCAAGAATCAATGGGGAAATAGTGATAGAGTGTTTATATTATGAATCATTCTTCAGAGAATAAATAATAGATGATATTAACAGTATCCATAGTATATTTAAACACCAACACTACATATTTTTAATTCATATATATATATATAGATAAATTCTTATTTTATGTGTGATAATTCATAATAATATCACCTAGAACCACTAAGAGAAAAGAAAATAAGGATACTACCCTGATGTTAGAAACATAAAATGAATCAAAGAGAACAATAAATATTGACCTCATGTTCTATTTAAGTGATTTGATTTTAGCCTACATTGGGGTATACATAGTGGGAACTACTTCAAATCCATGTTTTACTGCGCTATAAGGTTTTATTGGATAGTTGATGAATTTAGATACATGAATATTAAATCATGAAATACCTAGGGGAGAACTACACCGTCAATTACCCAATCATGAATACATTTCAATATTTATGGTTTATAATGGCATCTACCATTGTGATATCCATGATGATGGGAATAAAATCATCGATGAGTAGGAGTAGACTGCAAAACCATAACTAGATCATCAAATAGGTGAGTAGTTTTTTCACCCCATATATCATACGACCATGGATCTTTACTTGGTACCCCAGAATGTTTTGATAGTGGATTATTAGTGAAAATTTTCTATTAAATGAGTATAAAGGTAAAATTAATTTTTTTCATAATTTAAATAATTCATGTGGCGAAAAAGAGAGAATAGGAAGATTCCAAATGAATCTGAGAGAGAAAGAGATGATGTTTTACTCAGATCCCATGATTCTTAGTTAGATTTTGATTTTGGAATTGTAATGATGAATGGACTTTATAATATTATTAACTCTCAATAATCACTGGTCTAATTCCATGATTAAAAAACATTATTATTGTAATGGCCTATAAATATCATGCCCTCCTCTAAATTTGTAACCCATTTAGACGCAGATCAAAATTTATGTATTTTCATCCATTTCTATTAGAGAATGAATTAATTTAAAATCATGAATTATTATTAATATAATATATTTTGTATTATTTTTACAATAAATCCATGATAATCGTTCATAAGCATAAAAAGAAATATCATAAAATCTGAATAGACATGAAATTTAAATGGTAATAGATACGATAAATAGTAACTTATAATCACCTGAGTTAATGTTGAAAAGTATAAATGATTATATTTTATTTTAAACAAGTCATCATGGATAAAAAACATAGGATAAACATCTGAAATATATACTATCATCAAGTGAAATTAATGTGAAACAGAGGACTATAATATATCAATTCATCTAGAACAAGTTATCTATATTGACATAGGTGACTTGGGTATATTTAAGCAACCAAAGAATAAAATATATATATTACATCATTATATATTAATAATCAGTAAATAAAACACTTCTATATGATCATGGACAATAAATTATTTCTGTCTTTACAGACTTGATACATAATGAACTTATTTTTTTGAATATATTTAACATATCTAACAAAGATCTTCATATTAGTACACTTTTAGACATACCATACATAAAACCATCCACGAGAGCCTAGGGAAGGAAAACACAAGGTTGAACATAGATGATCAGTAAGGGTAATCGTGATTGATATGAAACATAATATCATAAGATGGTCATAATGACAAAATAACAAAATCAACTATATGATCTCATCAAAGAAATATTTGTAACTACAATAGTTTAGATCATAAAATTCAAAATCATGACACATCTAGAAGAATGATTAATATGTGTGTAAAAGATATAATCATAGTTCAAGATTCATAACATAGCCATGGAATATTATAATCATTGGAAATCATTATCTTGTAAACATAGCTACTTCACATCACATCCACACATAATCTTGTTAGCATAGTTAGAGAGAAATAATAATCATGCTTCAAATTGTGAACATATATATTCATGGCTGTGTCCACACATATTACTTATTTAATATCTATAATTCGATAATATTCAGACATAAAAATGTGAATGTTACAATTCATAATCATTTATATTCATAATAATGTGAGAATAGCTTGAAATCAATCATACTCACACTTCAAAATGTGAACACAACTATTCCTAATCATGTCCTCCCTTATCTTTATCATGTAAGGAGATATATATATATATATATATCATATAACACAATGAATTGAATGGATATAATGGACCCAATTATCATATAGTCATAATCCATTCATATGTATGCCACATGTACGTGTAACTGTTAATAATTTCATCATCGCTTAACCCAAGGAAAATAAAATGAGCTTCATTTATATTTCAACATCATAATAAAAAATACATTAAATGAATAAAGATGCTATCATTGTATATTTTTACAAATTATGAATAAGTAACATCAAATGATTTTTTATATATGAAAAGACCATTAAAATATCACTAGAAAATTTTCAAAAATATAACATTTTCATTTGTAAATCATTTAATAAAAATAAATAAATCAAAATCTTAGGAAAAATATTTTCATTAAAAATAAATATAAAAAAATATAAAGTAACCTACAATTAAAATAGTTGTCTTGATGATGAGAAATGAGGGTTTTAAGGTAAAAATTAAAAAATATTCTATTCTCACCTTGTGTAAAAATAACCTCATATGAAAAATGGAAAGAATATTACTTTTAAACATTTTTTCAGATAATAAAATATTGGTGAAAATTAATTTAATAAATATTAGAATTGTAGTAAAAAAATATTACATATTTTTTAAAAAAATGAAATAGAAATAATAAAATTTATTCCCAACCATATAAGAAATAAGGAAGATTTTTCTTAAATATATTTTCTCTATCATTTAAAGTTCCATAGAAATGAAATTGGTATTGTTACATTAAAATTACTTGAATAACCATAGGAGAAGAAAATAGATGTGGTTTATGGGAGAAGATTCATAAAACATACCTCAATTAATATTTAGAATATATAACACTAGAAACAAATGAGAATGTAACATAATTCCCTTAAATCAAGTCACTACATGCTTTATATGTATTCAAACCTCATCGTCATTAGACAACCTCAGGTTGATACCTAAATCCTTATTAAGATGATATTTTGATCAGACCAAGAAACCCATGAAATGGGGAGGGATGTTACAAAATGATTAGGGTAAGTAATGACTGATCTATGAGATTCTTTAAGAATTTATTAGAGGGGAGAGAGGTCCATTTATAAGTGAGGTAGAGGACACACTTTGAATTTTTCAAATTACTAAAATATATTAATGTATTATTCCCTAAATATGGTCCCAAAATGCATAATTATCAAATATTAGATATTATAGGGTAAACATATGACTGTATAATAGGATTTAGATAATTTTTTATGTTATATTTACTCATATATATTTTGTTCAACACCTCATTCACCCTTTTTAACCTTTACAGTAGTAAGGATTTTTTACCTCGATTACTATTCAACATGACCAAAAAATTATTTTACCATATTGTAGAATATTTAATATTATGATTGAAAATATAAAATCTATTTTATCAAATATATTTTTCTATAAGTTTAATAAATTCATTTTAAAATAATCCCACAAAACATGATGAAAAACAATTTTTCAAAAAAATCTTTTTTTAGTATAAAAAAGTTTTTATACCCAAATAAAGAATAATACATTTTAAAATGTAATTAATTGAATTATTTTTAATAAAAATAACTATTTTTTTTATAAAATAAAACATCAAATTGGACTTTCTAAATACTTTATTTGAAATGATAGTTTTATATATAATCGGTATATTCACTATTCAATGAAAAATTAATATTCTAGAAAAATACAATAATTTCACATTAATCTAATTTTGATATGATGATTTCAAAAAAAGTAATAATATTTTTATAATAAAAGTTTTGAATGTTTTAGAAATTAATTATAATATCTACACAAAAAATAGTATAAAATCCATATTTAAAGAAAACATATTTTTGAGGCATAAAATGACTTCATATAAAAATTGAGACTTATTTTTTATAAATTATTCAATAAATTTTCATTAAATAAAAATTTAATGATAATGATACATAATGATTTTATTCCTACTCATACCACCAATTTAATAACTATATTTTTGAGATTATATTTAAATAATAATAATTCAATGGTATATTGTCGTTATTTTACGCTCAGTTTTTCATATAAAGATGACTATCAATGAAATTAAATTTTAAAAAAATTTAAATATATCATAAAATATTAGAATATAAAATTATACCCCACTTATAATAATTTAGCCATCAATATTTCTTTACTATAATTCAAATAACTGAGGATACCTTTTCTTGATCACATCTATGGGTTTTCATATAGCTTCTACAAATTAATGGCTAGACCATAAATAATTAACTAGGTGATTGGTATGGATTCATAGAAAAGTCTATTTTGATTCAGAATCACATATTTTTTCTTTATATTATAAGTCATTCTCCTGTCGTACATCCTTGATGTTGATAACATTTGAAGGATCAGGTATGTACTTGTCAATAGGGATAGACAAGAAAAATCATAAAATTGAGAGAGAATAGATAAAAGCACCAAGAGACTATTAAATATCTCTATATGATCTAAAATTTCTAATTATATTTTAATATCTAGATATTTTAAAATAATGAAAATTATGTTCTATAAGGTATAAGATATGAAACACCAACACTAAATGAATCCTGAAATATCATAATTTAAATGAGACTATTATAACATAGATGTTAAATTAAATATTATGAATTTGATTAACTGATTTTTGAAATATATATATATATAAAGGATCTAAACAATGCAAATTTATTTATTAATTATTATTAAATAAGCACTTAGTTATTAATAAAGAAATTTTATTCTTCTAATATATGTTTTCATCAAAATTGTTTTTATGGAATAATATAATTAATTTTCTGATCTTTTATAAATTTTATTTGATTAAATAAACATTATTTTTTACATCATAATATCTAATGTGTGATTGGAAAAACTTTTGGAATTTTTCTAAAAAAATTATTTTTTAGCGAATGGTGAAAAATATTGATTTTTATTAAAAACATTATTTTTTTCAGGTATAAAAAGGGTCAAATTTTATTTTTTATTATTTTTAAAATTTTATTAGTCAGTAATTATATATAATAATTCAATTAGGGTTTTTAAATGAATTTTATGCAATTATTTATTATAAAAACAATTTATATTTAAAATGTCACCTTTTATTTGAAAAACTATTTTTATCACAATTTTAAGTTTTTATTTTAAATTAAATTGTGGAACTATATTAATATTTTTAAAAATTTATTCCAAATTTTGAATCAGGAGTTCTAAATTTTTTAAATATGGTTATTTTAATTTTTTTTCACTTTGAATATTAACCATAGTAATTTGTATTACTACGGTAAAGGTTAAATCATGTAATTATGGAAAAATAATATGATAAGGACTATAAATGACCCTAATACTACACATAATATTATTTTTTTGAGTCTATATCATCCATAACAATCAAATATTCTTTTTCATGTACTTTTTCTACTTTATTGATATTATGGCCTTTATAATATTTTATGTATATGAAAGAAAAAAATGTCACATTCTTGTTTTTAATAATTAAAAAATTATCAATACAGTGATAAAAACTTATATGTTTATTTATATATATTCATTTAAAATTAAAATAATTAATATTTAAAAGTATAATTTATTTTTTATTTTTAGTGAAAAAACAATTACAATAAATGCTTACACAAAGATGACACAATAATTATTCAATTAATAGAAAAATCAAATAATATATATCAAAAGAATTAAAAGTGGTATAATTTCTAGTTATTACTATCATAATATTTTTCTATTAAAATAAATGTTTTTTGATGTAATAAAATGTTTTTTTAATTAAATTTGTTCTTTTGATGTTATTAAAGTCTAAGAAATGAATACATATAAAATTTGACATTATTATTGTTTTATAATAAGTAATGTTTTATTAAATGATATAAAATTCCTAAAATACATATATTTATTAAATGTAATAGTATGTGGATTATAATATCAAAATGGTATATTTATGGTCCTTTTCCCATTTATAGTAACTATAATGATGCTTAAAGAGTAAAAAAAATTTGTTGTCACGATAATTGTTAAAAGGGTTATTGTGAGCTTGAAACCAAAAGATAAGGGTAAAAACAAAGTAAAAAAGTTTTACAAATATAATTTTATAAACTTATTTCGATTCATTATCCTCTAATATTTTAATATTATCAATTTTTAGTCATATTTAAATTATAATTAATTTATTATTATTTAAAAAATTTATAAATCTAACGAGTGCCCCCTTCTCTTATAAAAGGGAATCTCTTATTCCCATTACATACAAGTTAAAAAAAATAGTTTTACCAGTATCTAACCGAATACATTATAAAATCCTTAAATATGTTCTATACTCTTTATTTAAGTAATAATACATACATTAATTGTCTTAAAGTGTTAAGAACAGAAGGTTTTTCGAAGAATAGGTGTCATTCATAACCAAGAATTTGAAATTTATATCTTCTTCCACCACATTAAAATAATCTATAAAAAATCCTATATAATATCATTTTTATTTGATTTATAATTATATCTTACTAGGTTAATGTAATAACCTATATCTATCTTTACCCTCCATAAAATTAGAAATGAAGTCAATGTTCATATGTATGGTGGACTTCCTTGAGGATAGATGTCATTCATTTTTCATCACCACATCTCACGAATGGTAATAATAATGAAATTAATATATATATATATATATGATATTCATGAAATATTTAACATTATTTAAATAAAATATATTATTTTATTTCATAATTTTACATTCAATGGAAATTGATAACATCGTCACTGCGTACGTGCGGACCACCACCACCATGAAGAGAAGTGATTTGTTTTTTATCAAAATGCCACATAGATGAAATATATAAGTATATTAAAGAGAAAATATTTATATTTAGGATAAAATTATAATTTTATGATGATAAAATAATACTTATCTACTTTACATAATGACCATTGAAGAACAAAAATTGTACTCATACGTACATCTGGCCTACTGATTCCATGATTTTAAGGTAGTTAATTTTTCATAAACATATTTAATTATTTTATATTAATGATTAATTAGTTCATGAATATTATAATTATTCCAGAATTATTGTAATAGATATAATGTAATAATAACATATTTGACCTTAATCAACCTATATAATCCATTTTGAACTTATAAATCGAATTTCCTCAAAATACCAAATAGAGACTTAACTAATTAGGTAACTAACTATGAAATTAATATAAAAAATAACCGGTTTAAGGATAAGGTATGATATTGAGAAAATTATCTTATGAAGTAAAATAATTTATATGATTTTATTTTATTTTATTGTAGTTAGTGGATAAACATGAAAATTCTAGATATGAGGTGAGGGATTTCATCTCAATTTAATTTCATTGAGACATATTTTGTTTTATGCGCCTAATTTAATTTATATAGTGAATATAATACCCATTTTCATGTTATATAAAGAATAATTTATATTTAATTTTATTTTATGTTTCACATTTAATTACTTAATCCAATAAGATTTAACTTTGAAATTATACAGTGGTAAAAGGAATCCTAACATGATATACTTACTTTGGGATATATCCATGATTCACTAAAAGTATTATGAAACTATTATATATGAATTAATCTATAAATTGATGTATTCTATATATAAAATATTTTTTTTGTGGATATTAATTTTTTATAAATAATAACTATATTAACTGGATCTCAATTCAAGGATATGATCTTCATGAGGGTTATTCATATAAAATAACATTTTCTTGCAAAATATGTTTATAATGTGAACCTATATTAATTTGATCTGTATATACGTTCCTTTTTAAATAATATATCATTAATCTTTTTATGTTCATAATATTTAAGGTATTATTTGGTTATATTTATTTAGGGGCTTAGGATTGAATAGTAACCAAAGTGGAAATTACATTATGTTGCAGTCTCATCTCTTTTTGGGATTATTGTATTGATGGTTCATTAAGGGAATCATAAGATTCCATTTTCTTGAACAACATATCATTTATTCTTCTTATTTTAGGAATGTGTTTTACATGTTTAATTTCCATTTCCTCTGATATTAATTTAATAAACCTCAATAATGATATTTGAAAGTATTATTGATCTTGTATATTCATCTAGATTATGAATATTTTTAAATCATATCTATGTTTTCTAAAATGTTTTCCAAAATATTATTTCCTAAAATGAAATGATTTTCTAAATCTATTTTATGAGTTATTTTTTTAATTCTTTTATATTATTTAAAAAAATTCATAACATTTTTCTAAATATGACACATTTGATTCCTTGTACAAATTTTTTTAAGAGAATATTAATGTTTTTACATATACAATATGAAAAAATTTACCCACCATAATTAAAATTATTTTAATTTAATATTCTTTTATAATATTCTAGAGTTAATTTTAATGAGAAATATTTGCAAAATATTTTGAAAATTTATATTTTCTAAAATAAATTTTCAAAGGGAAATTTATATTTTTCTCATGATTTATTTTAATGGTATTTTAATATTCTTTCTATTAATGAATTTTAACAATACCTGACATGACTTATTCTTCACTAGGGATATTTTTCATTAATACCATTTTCATTATTTAACTGGATGGATTATGATTATTACAAATATATTTTATTGTAAACCATTTAATTTATGATATTTAATCTAGTTATGAATTGAATAATGTATGTTTCTATGATTTTTATGATGAGATACAGGTTATATCTAGTCTATTAACTATATGGTCCTTATAAATTTTTCATTAAGGGTTTATCCCCATGATGGAACATATGTCAGTCAAATATTTCTCATAAGATGGGTGAGCCTAGATAGTAATCAAATTCATTATGTAATGATCTTGTTCTCTAAAAAATTATATTTGATATCAGGCATATGATTATTACAATTAAATGGGTTTCATAAGGGTACTATGAATATGATTTCCCAAGGTACCAAAACGTTTTCTTTATTCTTTATATGGGTTATAAATGTTTCCTTTGATCATGTTCGATGTCACATTCCTCATTATATTTTATTCCAATGACTCTTTACGTAGTTAAAACCTTATGCTATGATTTAGGATCAAGGTATGTATGGGTATGAATTACAATATGGTATTTTCATGAATAATGATTATGTAATCAAAACATTATCCTAATCTTACAATCACTGATATCATTCAATTTTTAAATATATGATTGAACATAATGAGCATTTGAGATCACCATTTTTATGTTTTCTTTTCTCCCCATAATAGTGAATAATTATAAATGATTCATTTTAATAATTGTAACATATATGGACTATTTTATGTGAGATGTTGATTTATTGATATGGAATATTAAAGGATGGGTGTAGTGGGATAAATACTCTCTTGAATTCATGAGTGTTATTAATGTATGAGTTTTTCCAAATTGCCTATATCACAAAAACAAAATGGTCCTTGGGTATTTAAGTGATCCAATATTTCTTATTTAGGATGTAAATTTTAGATGGAATAAAATTAGGTCACATTTATATGTATCAACTATGGAAATGTAATGTTTACGTATTTAGCACTAGATTTAGGAGTGTGGGTTTTGATAATTTTGGATATTAGGATGTCTTCAAAAGAATTTATATTAAAAGTTATTGATACCATCCTTTGTTTAAAATTTTATGGTTGATCATAAGTTCAATGACCTAGATACCCCTTTTTAGATTTTGTGTGATGAAATTTTAAGGTGAAAATTGATATTTTGGGAGATTTTTTATTGGGTTGAGGTATATGTGACCCTTTTTTAACATATATTATTATTTGAGGAGTAAATGTTGATTTGTAATTCATAATAATATATGATCATAATATGTATTTATGGAGATTTAGGTTATTTATGTAAATGAACAACATATGTATATGACTATATGAGTGACTAATTTTATTTAGAGAAAAATTTTGTATTTATCTTGGAAGAATGTGTGATAAAATTATTCTGAAATTTATGTTTCAATAATGGATAGGAATATTTTGAAAAAATTTAAGGGTGCTTGTTTATAGAATGAATTATTTTGAACATTGTGTATCGGTGTTGAATTTTAGAGATTAATGTATAGTTTTTTCATGTAAATTTCTATACATTTTGGTAATTAACAAACATTTTGATAACTATTTTGGGTTTAGATAATGTATAAAGATATAAATACGATATTTTTATTCTCTTGTGGAATATGTCATTCAGTAGAAGTTTATTTTAGTCATTCAGTAAAGAAAATCATCTTGTATACTCATCATTTATAGAAAAATATGATATTATAGTGGAAATTGAATGTAGGATGGAATTATACAAATAAAGTAAGTATATTTCCATATGTTCTTAGTTCAAAAAGTAATATAATTCATAAAATATATGAAAAGGATCATGAAATACAAAATTTTTTCTACTAAATTAGATTCTAATGAATCAATGATCATTATCACTCTACTTTAGTTTATGGTTTTGTAGTCATTGGCATTTTCGTAATCATTCACTTTTTTAGGATTAATGATATCTGTCACTATTCATAATTATTTGGACATTATGATTTTATTTCAAGTCTCTATTTTCACTTCCCTATAATTGCTTCCTCTTTGATAACCTAATATTTGTTATCCTAGATAACCTTAAATCTTACCTTTTCTCTATTTTCAAGAGGATTATTTGTTAAAACATTTTACATTGTAGAATTTCAAAAAACGTTTTTTAAAATTTCATACAATGATTTCTAAAATCAATATAAAAATTATGAGGATTAAATTTCTCAAATAGTATTGAATTTAATATCCCATGATTTTAAAAGAAGGATACAATGTTAGATAATGTGTACGACATGCAACATTGAGCATACACGAACCGTGATAAATTACATATTTTTATGTGAAAATTATATCTTATCCATAAAATTAGGGATTATTAAAATTATTGATTACTTTTTATAATAATTATATGTAAATGTCATAGTAAATACAATTTTATTGATTAATTAACTATAAATAAGCACTCTTATTTTAAAAAATCTATTTTATTCATCATGTATATGTTTTGTTCAAAAATAATTAGTTTGAGTAAAAATTATTATTAATTTTTTAAAATTAAAAATAATTATTTTATGAAGAAATATATTTTCTGAAATAAAATTATCAAAATTATTTTTTCTTGAAATTTTGGTATTTCCTGAAATGACTGATTTTTGGTGAATAATGAAAAATACTAATTTGTATTAAATATCATATTTTCTTTTAATTTATTTAAAAAGTAAAATTTTATTTTGGTTTAGTTTTAAAATTTAATTAAACAATTTTTATTTAAAATAATCATATTGTTGGTTTTGAAAGTAAATTTTTGTTTGAATTTAGTATAAAAACACTTTATCATTAGAAGGGAGGTTTTTTTTAAAACCCATTATTCATTGTGTTTTTTGGGATTATTTTAAATAAATTTGTCCTATAATGTATCATTTTTTATTTAAGAATTTTTAATATTTTGGGGAATATTTTTTATTCTAGACACTGAGACCGTGTGACCCTCCAAAGCCTATTGAGCATAGAATTGATATTTTAAAGATATTAAATATACTAAAATAACATGTACGTAATTTTACATAAAAGGTTGAATAACTCCCAAAAGGATTGTTGGATATTAAATCTATGACATACAATGACTTTAGAATGTGTTTTTCACCCTAGTAATGACATAATCATTATCAATGTTGGTTGTTTGCTTAAAATTTGTCATAGGATCACATAACGAACTAAATTATTTTACATTATTTATTTATTATGTTGACATAATGACCTAATTTTTTCATATATTGGCAAACTATATTAATTAATTAATAAGTTTAGAAGCATAAACAGTAGAATTTATAGGATAACATAGAAGAATGTTGGTGGGTAATAGGATTGTGGATCGATGATCAGAGTGTTGTAAGGATTTCCAATGAAAACACAACTTGTGTATCTTGTAAATGACAACGACATGTGAATATTATTAATCAGTGATTTTTTTTGAATTGAGGTAGGATGTAGTTTTTTCATTCATCTCATTTATACTTATCATGATGAACACAAATTAATAATATACAAAATTAATTTACATATCAATTGTTTAATTCAGGTAATTTCTATATCATTATACGATATATGAATTAATTTAATTTTGATTTATTTATTTCTATTCGTTATTTTCCATATGTAGATGAATTTAAAAAATGAACATTTTATGTGGTTCATTGCTAATGTTTTTTGTTTTTTCATTTTATCTCCCGATCCAACATGCATTCATCATTGGAATTTTAATTTGGGAAATTATTCGAAGAATACCTGGTGAACGATCATTACACATTTTTTCTTTAGAATAATTGACCAATACCACATTTCTTTGATGCAGATTTAACATTACTTTTTTTGGTATGAAATGTATTATATAGATTAATTGACCAGTCAAGAGTTCACGGTAGTGGTTTTTGCATGAAAAACTGACAATGTATGACAACATGTGGTTCTCAAAAAGTGGGTATGGTAAAAATTCGATCAATTATGAAATGAGGGTTTGGGAAACCCACGATCCATGAGTTATGACCTAATTGTAGGTGAAATCAGTGTCTATGGAGACATAAAGGAAGAAGCATGAATAATCTGATGGATTCTATGAAAAAAAAGACAACACACCATGTGGTCCTATAAACACATGTCATGTAGTTCTCAATTTAAAACACTAGTTTTTCCACGTAGTGATGGGTATCACACATTTTGGGACATGTGTTACATGCTATGTGACCCTTAGTTGACCAGCTCAGCATGTCACGACCCGCCCTCGGGGCCCTTGTCATGACTACCCCAAGCCCGCCTTCCATAGGCCAGGGGCTGGCGACTAGCACCAAAGGAGTAAATCCCGATAACTGGGAAGGAATTTCCTTTATAAAAGTAAACAAAAACCACAGAGTACAAGCGGAAGAAAGAAACTAAGTACAAAAGGAAGTTTTGAAGGTAAAAGGGCCAGAATACAAACCCAACTGAAAAGTACAGCTACAACTGAAAGGAAGTAAAATGGAAAATTCAAACAGTTGGAAGAATAGAAACGGCTCCTGGGTTGTCCTCCTCGGATCCTGCCTGAAGGGTAGGTACAGATGGCACATCTCCTGGACCGTCCACCATGGATCCTACCTAAAGGGTAGGTATAGATAGCCTTCACAACGCTCTCTCCCGTCAAACTCCTCCGAGTATCGTATCGTCGTGAAGTCCACCTCTGGAAACTGACTCGTCGTGTTGTCCACCTCCGGGTACTGACTCGTCGTGTGGTCCACCTCTGGGTACCATCCAGTCCTCGAACACATGGCCTCCGTCAGCACTGCCCGTCGTTTGCAACCAACACAATGATGTGCGGGCATTGCCTGTGTAGGGGTGAGTATAACAATTCTCAATAGGGACCCCGAGACCATCAAGGTCTCACTAAAACCAACAAGGATAACCATAATAAGATCTCAACAGATAACCTCTACTTAGGTATATGCCCATACATATAACTAAGTTATCAAGTAACCAATCTCAATCATGAGGAAACACAAAGATTATGAAATCAACGAATAACCACTACCCAGGTATATGCCCATACATATACCTAAGTTATCAAGTAACCCATCTCAAACATGTGGTAAACACAAAGATGATAGACTCAGCTCAAACCAGAATTTCATTATCGAAAGCATAACTACTGAAGAGACCCATCTCTAAGTGTACAGTGGTCCTGTCACGACTCCGAGATCCTGCTCACTAACCTAAGACTACTGAGGTACTCCTCCTGTCGAGTACCGCGGGTCTGCCACCTCACACAGTAGTGCTCCACCGCCATGGGTCTGCCACCTCACATAGTAGTGCTCCCCCTCATAGCCTACAGAGGTAATCCTCCTCTCGAGTACCACGGGTCTGCCACCTCACAAAGTAGTGCTCCTCTGCCGTGGGTCTGCCAACTCACAAAGTAGTTCTACCCACTAGGCTATGCTAGTCACTCCAAATTGATTCAGACACGCAGTCATCGGTCACAGCCAGGTACACGGTCTCCGTACTCTGTCTTCTCGTCTCCGGGAGGGTCCGCTCCATGAGCTACAGGTCGAAACTCTAAGTATCACAAGTCCCATGAAGAAGTATCTCAAAGGACTGCCTCGTCATAGGGGTCTCAACGCAACAGACATCTCATAAATCGAACGCCCGGTCTGTGAGTTATTAGCCTTTTCGTCCCAGGGGCCCGGATGGTTTCATGTGGGAACCAACCTGGCCGTATCTCAACTGTACCCCGAACTCTAATAGGGTATACACATAGGGATTGTTTCTCAACATGATCACTAACGCCGTTGACAGTTCGTCAAACGGACATCCGGTCTGAAAGATATCGGCCTTTCCGTTCCAGGGGCCCGGTTGGATTTCGGGTACAATCCAACCCAGAAATAATCCAACAGCGTCCAAAACTCGGGCGACATATGCCAAAAGTTCCGTCTCCTCAAATGGAATCTAAAAAAAGTCGACGGCACGTCAATCAGATGTCTGGAGCTCAAGATATTTGTGTTTCCGCTCCGAGGGCCCGATTTGTTTCGTATCCGAACCAACCCGGCCGAACCCAAAGTTCTCCGAAATCTTTAGTGTAATATACCGAAACGACCAGCTCGCTCCAAGGATCGCATCGCAGCTAACGATGCATCGATCGGAGGTTTGTGTCCCATGTTATGTGCGTTTGAACGGAAAAAATTCGAAATGGGGGGTCTAGGCCCGGCCCGGACCAGCCGAACCCCCCCTGGGCGGCCCGAACCGGGTCGACCCGACCCGGGTCTGGGTCCGGCCCATCATGGCGTGGTCCGGCCCAGGCGGCGCGGTCCGGCCGCGGTTCAGCCAGCGTGGCCGAGCGGAAGCCGCAGAGCGGGGGGAGGGGTGGGGGGGGGGGGGTGGGTTGCGCGGCCCGCTTGCCGCTGATTGAAGTCGGCGGCGGTTTGCGCCGCCTCCTTTCCTCTGAGATCCCGCTTGGTCGCGGGATCCCTCGTGCCACACCACCACGGCAAGTCGCGGTGGTTGTTTCCTCTGGCAGCATGCTAGGTCACCCCCGCCTCCTGGCGGCGGGACGGCTCCGGCTGCCGCCCTCGGTCGACGTCGGCCCCACGCCGGTGACCCACGCCTCCAGGGTTTCCGTGGGCCATCGTAGTTTCTTCAGTGGTCCGTTTTCAAAACCGTCTGTGCCGGTGTTCATTTTGGGTCCCAAAAATTACTAAGGGAGATTCAAATTTACATTGCGGCCCAGTTTTTCATCGCCCGTCAATCCGCGCTCAACGTTCAATAATCAAACTGCGGCCTCTTCGTGGTTTTCAGGTGCGGCACGACGGCGCCGCGACATGTTCGACTTCAACGGTGCGGCGAAATGGCGCCGCGCTTCTTTCCCTTTTTCATAGTTTCCACATGGTGCAACCGCATCGCACCACCTTTTACATGCCGCAACAAATTCCAACAAAAAAGGGGGGAGGAGGGTCGGCCGTGTTCGTGCGGTCCGACCTCCTCCAGTTATTACGATAACAGGGGGCCAAATTGAAACCAAGAAAGGCGACAGATGAGATCACGATCAATAATAAAATAATCCCCTACCTCGTGATGTGATCCATCGATGGATCTACAGAGAGGTAGCGTCGTTCGTTGACATCGGAAGGTGATGTCGTCGTTTGCGATTTTCCCACGGCGGTGTCTCCTCATTGGATGGAGAACGGGAAGCGTTCTTCGTCGAAGGTCTTGGAAGGCCCGACGTCGCCCAATTCTACTCAAAGATGTGACGTATCCCCTCTTGTAACAGAGAAGGAAGAAAGGGGTACGTCGCCGCTCTTTGTTGTAAGCGTTCTTCATCAGAGAGTTTCGTTCTTCGCGTTCTTCATGAAGGAAGAAGTTCTTCAAAGCATAGAGCTCTCTCTTCAAATCCTCCTCACATAATAATTAACTCTCTCAAATAAAATAAGACTTATATTATTTTATTACATTAATCCAAGAATTTTGAATTTTAAAAATCACACACATAACTCAATTTTTTAATTAAGTGAGTTTGCATTATTAAAGAAGAGAGAGGGGGAGGTGAGTGGTCTCACATTAAAGGGGGGGTTAAACATGTTAAGAATAGTTACCAATTAATGAGAGGAGAGGTTTAAGGTTTTTTAGGGAAGATGAAAGGGGTGGGGTTTGTGTGGGCCCCACCTCACCTTTAATCCTCTCATGGGAAGTTGGGTGGTTACCACAACTTCCACTCAATGGATAAACCACTTAAAAGAAATAAAAATTGTAACTCAATTTTTATTTTATCTTCCAAGAATTTTTAACAACTCCTCCCATGAAAACTCAAATCCAAAAAATATCTTCTTAAGAAATTACCGGCGCTGCGGTTCCATCAGTGCCCTTGGATTTCGATTCCATGCATCGGTTCAAAAGATGGAAAACCCCACTCGTTCATTCACTGAACGTACCCGAGCTAAACTTCAGAAATTGATTCCGGGCACACCGGGCCTCCGAATTAGGCGCCGTCAGAAACTGCGTTCTTGTAAAATCCCAAAGAAAATTTAGAAAAAATTTCCCTTGAATTTTACGATTCTTTACATTACTCCCACATCAGGGCTTTACGTCCTCGTAAAGCTTAAACACAGACTAGGGATACAAAAGCGGTATTGAGCACGCATCTGAGCCTTCTGCTCCCATGTGCTTACCTGGAGATTCTCGTACTGCCAAAGAATGTGCACCTGAGAAATCGACCGTCCTCGTAGGATCCGCTCTTGTCGATCCTCTGTCCCCACTGGAACCTCCGAGAAAGTCACCCCATCACCCAATTCCAGCTCCCCATGGTCGATCATATGCGAAGGGTCGAGCATGTATCTCCTCAGTTGAGATACATGGAAGTTTCCGTGCACCTGGTGAAACTGAGGTGGATGGGTCAAGTGGTAAACCACCTCACCTACCCTGCTAAAGACCTAGAAAGGTCCGTTGAACCTCAGAGATAACTTGGCGCCTCGGCCACGTCTCCGTAATTCCACGTCGAGGTGAGACCCGTAAGAAAATGTGGTCATCATCCTCGAACTCTAGTGGTCTCTACCTCCTGTCAGCATAAGGCTTCTGTCGGCTCTGAGATGTCCTCATCCGCTCTTGGATGACATGGACCTTCTCTGGTCCCACAAGAGCTTCTATGATTTCTTGTTTTCTGATAAGAGAAATCTTGTCTCATCCACTGGATGAACCACGTTCTTTTCCTAATATAGTCAATACGGACATGAATGATGTATTTATGCCATGGACAACGTCGTAAGGCCTCGACGTTATTACCGAGAGATCCAACTGTCACTCTCACCTCTATGGGTCGAGTCACACTGTCAGCATCAGCATGAGGTCACTGGGTCTCTTCCAGTAGGAATCTTGAGAGTGAGGGTCAAGTCAACAGTTTAAACTGTAACCTCTTAGTACTAAAAAATGAAGGAAGCAAATGTCACAAAGGTAAGTGTCTTTATATTATTACAGCACATGGTACAAAGACACAAATTTAACAACAACAACAAGGAACTAGATATACAAAGAATAAAAGGAAACCACTAGTTCCACTCCTGTCCACTCGCTTGCGGAGCTCCGTAGTCGTAAGCTTCTACTGCCTGAAGATGAGCTCTCCCATGTCCACCTGTTCCCTGTGGTCGGGGTGGACCTCCAGGTGGTGGTGGTGGAAACACCTTGAAGCATTTTCCACCTCCAGCTGCATGGCCAGCTCTCCTCCCTCGGCATTCATCTCCTAGCGGTCTTCCTTGATCGGACCTCTGCCTCTGCCTGGGAGGTTCTTCATTTAACTATTGGTCATCTGCATGGTGGGTCAGACAGTCACGTGCCATGTGACCAATCCTGCCGCAAGAGTAACACTACATGGCAGGTCTGGCTCTATCATTCCCCTTGGTGCCTCGCACTACCGACCCTGAGTCATGCAGTCGACCACCTGTAGGTCTGGTCCACTTGGACCTCTGCGTCATCTGTCTACTGCTTGCTACATAAGACTCTGAGGCATGCCTGCTAGTGGTCGGTCCTACTGCTGGAGACTGCTCAGCAAGGAAACTCTCCACAAAGAGGGCTCACTCCAACACCCATGTCTGCATCTAAATGCTGTGAGAAACAACAGAAGCTCTAATCTCTCGCCTGAGCCCCTACTCGAAGGTTCGAGCCCTAAAGAACGGGTCCCATACCATATCTCTGGAGTAGCGTGAGAGGTCTGTGAAACTCGTTGAATATTGCGCCACTGTTATGCTGCCCTGCCGTAGCTGAAGTAGCTCCTGTATACGCAATTCTCGAAGGGTGGCTAGTACAAACTTTTCCCGGAACAGGCTCTCGATGTCTGCCCAAAGATGTGTCGCCTCGTCTTGCATATGAAGCATCAGGCTCCACCATCTACCTACTGCTGCCTGAAAAAGGCTGGAATCAAGGATCACCATGAAGTCTGCTGGTGTCCCCACTAGCCTGAAGACTCTCACCACAGCCTCTAGCCAATCCTCAGCCGCCTGCGGGTCCATCTCTCCCCTGAACCTAGGTGGCCTCTGGCGCTGGAACTCGTGCAGTGCGCACAAGTGACGTGCACCCTCTACTGCTGGGGCTGGTGGAATTGGTGGCCCAACAGTTAGTAGTACCACTGGTGCCTCCGCTGGTGCCTCAACTGGGATAGGGCTCTGTACTGAGGCCACATCGCTCGGCGGGCTGTCAGTACGAACAACTCCTGGGGCTCTAGCTAGTCATCTGTGGGGAGGCATCCTGAAAGAAACAAACATGACACGGTCAAACGATTTATCCCTGTTGAGCTGACATGGTTCGATCTGAATTTTAAAAAAACTTTTGGAAACACACATACGCAATCAGTGTTTTCGTGCACAAAGTCGGAAATCAGTTATCAGGGTCTTGGTGTATGGATACGTCGGCCGCCCGCACCAACACTGGACTCCCTGAACTGAAGAACACAATTGGTACCCTTAACACTATTGCTTCAAAGAAAGAAAATATCAGATTTATAAGTTCTTCGGTATAACTGACTCCTCTGATACCAATTTATTACGACCCGCCCTCGGGGCCCGTGTCGTGACTACCCCAAGCCCGCCTTCCATAGTCCAGGGGATAGCGACTAGCACCAAAGGTGTAAATCCCGATAACTGGGAAATCATTTCCTTTATAAAAGTAAAAAAACACCACAGAGTACAAGTGGAAGAAAAACACTAAGTACAAAAGGAAGTGTTGAAGGTAAAAGGCCCAAAATACAAACCCAACTGAAAATTACAGCTACAACTGAAAAGAAGTACAACAGGAAAGTCAAACAGCTGGAAGAACGGAAGCGGCTCCTAGGTCGTGCTCCTTGGATCCTACCTGATGGGTAGGTACAGATGGCGGAGCTCTTGGATCATCCAACACTGATCCTACCTGAAGGGTAGGTACAGATAGCCTTCACAACCCTCTCACCCGTCAACCTCCTCCGAGTATCGTCTCGTCGTGAAGTCCACCTCCAGATACTGACTCGTCGTGTGGTCCACCTCCAGGTACTGACTCGTCATGTGGTCCACCTCCGGGTACCGTCCAGTCCTCGAACACTCGGCCTCCGTCAGCACTGCCCGTCATCTGCAACCAACACAATGAGGTGTGGGCATAGCCCGTGCAGGGGTGAGTATAACATTACTCAGTAGGGACCCAGAGACCTTCAAGGTCTCACTAAAACCAACAAGGATAACCACAAGAAGATCTCAACAAATAACCTTTACTTAGGTATATGCCCATACATATACCTATGTTTTCAAGTAACCCATCTCAATCATGAGGAAACACGATGATTATGAAATCAACGGATAACCACTACCCAGGTATATGCCCATACATATACATAAGTTATCAAGTCACCAATCTCAAATATAAGGTAAACACAAAGATCATAGTCTTAGTTCAAACCCGGATTTCATTATCGAAACTGTAACTACTGAAGAGCCCCGTCTCTGGAGTGTTGAGTGGTCCTCTCATGACTTCGAGGTACTACTCACTAACCTAAGACTATTGAGGTACTCCTCCTGTTGAGTACCGCAGGTCTTCCACCACACACAGTAGTGCTCCACCGCCATGGGACTACCAACTCACACAGTAGTGCTCCCCCTCTTAGCCTACAGAGGTACTCCTCCTGTCGAGTACCACAGGTCTGCCACCTCACAAAGTAGTGCTCCTCTGCCATGGGTCTTCCACCTCACAAAGTAGTGCTCCCCATAAGGCTATGCTAGTCATTCCGAATCGAATCAGACAAGCAGTCATCGGTCACATCCAGCTACACGGTCTTCGTACTCTGTCTTCTCGTCTCCGGGATGGTCCGCTCCATGAGCTATAGTTCGATACTCCAATTATCACAAGTCCCACGAATAAGTATCTCAAAGAACCTCCTCTTCATAGGGGTCTCAACCCAATAGAAGGTGCGCCAATCGGACGCCCGGTCTGTGAGTTATTAGCATTTTCGTCCCAGGGGCCCGGTTGGTTTTGTGTGCGAACCAACCCAGCCATATCTCAACTGTACCCCAAACTATCATAGGGTATACACATAGGGTCCACTTTTCAACATGATCACCAACGCTGCTGACAGTTCATCAAACGGACGTCCGGTCTGAAGGATATCAGCTTTTCCGTTCTAGGGGCCCGGTTGGATTTCAGGTACAATCCAACCCTGCAATACTTCAACTACGTCCAAACCTTGGTCGAAGTATGCCAAACATTCCGTCTCCACAAGAGGAATCCAACAAAGTCGACGACATGTGAATCGGACATCCGGAGCTCAAGATATCAGTGTTTCCGCTCCGAGGGCCCGGTTGGTTTCTTATCCGAACCAACCCTGCTGAACCCAAAGTTTTCAGAAACCTTAACTGTAATATACCAAAACGACCATCTCGATCCAAGGATTGCATCGCATCTTACGGTGCATTGATTGGAGGTTTGTGTCCCATGTTATTGGTGTTCGAACAGAAACAATCCGAAGTGGGGGGTATGGGCCCGGCCTGTCCCAACCCCCCTGGGCAGGCCCGAACCGGGTCAACCCGACCCGGGTCCGGCCCATACGGGCGTGGCCTAGCCTGGCAGGCACGGTCTGGCACGGCCGAGCGGAAGCCGCGGAGCGTGGGGGGGGGGGGTGTTGCGCGCCCCCCTCGCCGCTGATTGAATCTGGTGGCGGTTTGCGCCGCCGCCATTCCTTCAGGATCCCGCACGACCACGGGATCCCCCGTCTCGCACCACTGCGGCAAGGCGCAGAGGTTGTTTCCTCTGGTGGTGCACTAGGGCGCCGCTGCCTCCTGGCGGCCGGACAGCTCCGGCCGCGGACCCGGTCGCCGGAGGCGCTGCGCCAGCGACCCATGCCTCCAGGGTTTCTGCGGGCCACCGGAGTTGCTCTGGTGGTTTGTTTTCAAAACTGTATGTGCCGGCATTCATCTCGGGTCCCGAACATTACTACGAGAGCTTCAAAATTACCTTGCGGCCCCGTTTTTCGTCGCCTGTCAATCCGCGCTCAACGTTCAATAATCAAACCGCTGCCTCTTTGTGGTTTTTAGGTACGGCGCTATGGCGCCACGACTTGTTCGACTTCAACGGTGCGACCTGACGGCACAGCGCTTCTTCACCCATTCTCATAGTTTCTGCACATTGCAACTGCACCGCGCCGCCCTTCACGTGCCATAACAAATTCAAACAGACAAGGGGCGAGGTGGGTCGGCCGTGTTCGTGCGGTCCGACCTCCTCCCGTTATTACGATAACAGGCAGCCCAATTGAAACTAATAAAGGTGAAAGATGAGATCACGATCAACAATAAAATAAACCCCTACCTCATGATGTGATCCCTCGATGGATCTTCGGAGAGGTAGCATTTTTCGTTGACGTCGGAAGGTGACGTCGCCATTTACAATTTTCCCAGGGTGATGTCTCTTCCTTTGATGGAGATCGGGAATCGTTCTTCGTCGAAGGTATTGGAAGGCCCGACGTCGCCCAAGTGTACTCAAAGATGTGACGCAAACCCTCATGTCGCAGAGAAGGAAGAATGGGGTACGTCACCGCTCTTTGGTGTCAGCGTTCTTCGTCGGAGAGTTGCGTTCTTTGTGTTCTTCAAGAAGGAAGAATTTCTTCAAATCTTAGATCTTTCTCTTCAAATCCTCCTCACACAACAATTAACTCTCTAAAATAAAATAAGACTTATCTTAGTTTATTACATCAAGCCAATAATTTTTTATTTTAAAAATCAAACACTTAACTCACTTAATTAATTAAGTGAGTTGGCATGATTAAAGAAGAGAGAGGGGGAGGTGAGTGGTCTCACATTAAAGTGGGGTTAAACATGTTAAGAAGAGTTACCACTTAATGATAGGAGAGGATTAACAGAGTTTAAGGAAGATGATAGGGGTGGGGTTCATGTGGGCCCCACCTCACCTTTAATCCTCTCATGGGAAGTTGGGTGGTTACCCCAAATTCAACTCAATGGATAAACCACTTAAAAGAAATAAAAATTGTAACTCAATTTTTATTTTATCTTCCACAAATTTTTAACAACTCCTCCCTTGAAAACACAACTCTGAAAAAGATCTTCTTAAGCAATTACCGACACTGCGGTTCCATCGGTGCCCTCAGATTTCTATTCCGTGCACCGGTTCAAAAGATAGAAAAACTCGCTCGTTCGTTCACTGAACGTACCCGATATAAACTTCGGAAATTGATTCTGGGGACACCAAGCCTCAGAATCAGGTTCCTTCAGAAAATACATTCTTTTAAAATCCCAAAGAAAATTTAGAAAAAATTTCCCTTGAAATTTTACGGGTCTTTACACAGCATGTACATGGGGCACACACCCAAAAGTCCTTGTAATGATACACACCATGTATTCCAAGTCACACTCCATGTAACACATTCTAGATATCACAATATGTTTAGAGAGTATACACCAAGGAGTCCATGGGTCCACACACATTGTTTACATGGTACTTACATAGACATACTGAATTACATTGTCAAATCCATGTACTCAGACACAACATTGTACATAATCGGGGCCTTGTGTGTACATGCATGAGTAGAAAAACATTCCATGTTCTAGGAAGACACCTACATGCCATGTACTCATGGAACACACCGTATATTATATAAAAGTGAATTACAAGTTAATTTGGGACTTTGATAGTTCTAGGATTTTTGAGAAATATATGTACACTTAGAAACATGTTCAGTAATACTTTTAGGATATTTTGGAATCCTTCTTCTTAGTTTTGCTTATGTGTGAGATTCCATAGACTAGTATCTATTGAGTGTGTTTCCTTTGGTTTATTTATAATATTAATTTCTGTATCATCACATTATCATGACTTTTGGTGACCCCTATATATATTCATATTGATTAGCGATGTGTTTGCAAGTTACCTTATTCTGGAGTTAGACATCTCGGTCTGCTTCAACTAAACCCCTCAGTGTCATGGATCATGTATCCCTCTATGATACATGAATTGATCCTTATTTCCCTTTTAATTTCCATATGTAGTAATTGTGGAATTTTCATGACTAATAAAACCTAGGTGACAATCATGTACATAAGATAATGTTTCCAATAGGATATGGTGTTCCCCTAGTGAGCCTTATGCATTAACTCCATATATGTGTTTAAATATATAATCATTATGATGTGGTATTAGCCTAATGGTCTGTGTATCTCATATGGACACACTCAATTTTTTCATACATTTTCTTAGAATGAAATGAAAAGTCTGACATTTGGGATGAGATTCATCAGTGGAAGTTTAGGTTGGGTAGTAGTTTCTTATTGGACGAGTGTTACTATGACACCTTAAGTGGATCTATATATGGAAGTGGTTTAGACCGTTTTGTGACTTGGAGTATTGTATGAGTATATCTGGGATATAGTTTCTTATAATTATGTATCATATCTTAATGAAATACCTTTATCGAATGATCTGACTTCTCTTGAGGCGTTATATTTTGTGTTTTCAGGGTTTCCTAAAGGGTAATGTTATAACCACCCCTGCACGGGCGCTGCCTACACATGTCATGGGTTATTTATATGAAATAAATTTTTATGGAGTCCTTATATTATTTGGATTATGTGGATCTCATTTGTGTCTTGATATACTAAGGACTATATTGGTGTAGTATTGAAAATATTTCCATCATTTTTACTAGGTCGATCGTTATTTTACTGTTTTGAGTGGTCTTTATATTTGAACCATTTTGGGATTTCTAATACATTATATGACACTATAATGTGGGATATATTTTATGATTACATTTATAGTATCATATATTTTTAATTATTCATTAGTATATGGTCTTGGAGATGTGTGTGTGCGGATATGTACTTTAGTCTAATTCCTCCCATGTGTGTGATATTCCTTCCCAACACTAATCACTAACCCATTTCCTATTGATGGAGGGATTGGGGTAATGGAATCCCAATCCCTATCATTTTGGGTTGTGATAGAGTTTTATCATAGGTAAATGTTTTTATCCTAGGAATGATGTTTGGTGTTTTTTCTATATTTGAGGTTTTGTTTGGTCACTAGGGAAATTGTGTTAAAAAGTATTGAGAATGGATTTCAGTCTAGGGAATCTAGTATTGGTGCAATGGTTGATTTATTGATTCAATAGGACTCTAATAATATGATTTGGGAACAGTACATATGGGTATTATTTGTGTGAAAAATATTTGTACATACATCATATGGGAAAGGGGTGTGTTTAAAATGTCCTTCTTGATTCATCTCACCAAATATACTCATTACTTTTTGTATGTCTTTTCTCTTGTAGGATAATTCACCAATTACCGCCATCAAGGTATCCATATAAGTGTAGAGGGTATGTCCTAATGACTAATTATGCCACCCTGAATGGGCTTAGTAAAGATTTTGTATTTATTTATGAATATTTGAATTTTGTTTTTTCTCCTAAAAATCAGTTCATAAATACACCATCAGTGCTTCCGGTGGATCCAACATGTTTCGTTGAGTCATGGATAACTATTTTGGTGATGGATAATGATGCACTGGATTTTAGTACATATCATGATAATCCAATGTAGTGATCTCTTATGATGCAGGTTTGATATGATCCACCGATAGTAAGCATGCAACAGATGTAACAAAATCATATTTTTTTCAGAGACCTCAAGGATAGATTTGTTCTCTGAGGCTGAAAAATTTATATTATTGTGACGATAGATGAAACCCCATGTGTTATTTTACTACATATCATGTTGTAGTCAAATATATTATTGATGGATCACCTAGGAAGAGGTAGTGGTTGGAGAAATTAGGTATTCTGGGCAGTAGATGTGATGGGGGAGTTGGGGAAGTAGTAAGAGGTTGTTGATTCATTGGTTTTATAAAACCACCACCACCTTGGTGGACCACTCAAAGATCAGGAAGGTGGTGGTCAGAATCATGGATATCTGTAGGAATTAATTCCATTTTTATAAGAGTCTCTATGATTGTCTTAATGTATGATATGTGCCCCTTCAACTTTTGTTTCACTACAATTAAAAACATGTACGATGCACTCTTTTTCTTCCTATGTTCGAGCATTTTATAGGTATTTGAGGTGTTATAGTAGAGACATGTGATAGAGATTCTTGATGTGACATAGATATGAAATAAAGAATACTAATTCCCCACGTAAAACTAATTCATATGACATGACCCAAAACTATACCAGTGATTCTGTGCCTCCAAAAGGGAATAGTTTCGAGTTGTGGTGAATGAGTTACCTTAACTGGTGTGTTTGAGGTCCTTTTGATGTTATATGGTTTTGGAGAAATACTTGTTTGTTTTAAATATATATAAAATGGAAATAATGTGTAACAATAAGTAAGAGCACAAAAATTTGACATGTTTGGTTGAAGGTACAAAATGTTTCTTCACCTCCACAATTTTAGTTTTCACATGGATTTATGAGCCAATTATGATTTAACATATCCTCTATTTGAGACTTGTTTATACTAGTAGATTTTTTTTGTTTACCCTTGTATTTGAGTCTCCATAAATGAGTATTAGTGATGAAATTCTTCTACCGATATTGTGGCATGACTTAAGGTGGATATTGAGAGATCATCATATGGAATCTCTACACAATTTCAGTGTGACCCAATTACATTTCCCATAGTAAGGAGTGGTTTCCTACTATCCATGAATATTTTTTCTACCAGTGATTATTGAGATGTTTTCATGATATTAAGATGTATTAATCTTCCATTTATAAAGATATATATCATGAATAGAAAGGTGATATCTTTTGTAAGATGTTAGGTTCAACTTTTTATAATTTTTCCAATAATCACTCTTGATTATTAGCTTCTATAATATTTTTTTTCTTATAGTGGTGGTAAGTAAGAGCAAGAATTTCCTAGAGACGTTTCATTTTTATCTTAACAATCAGGGTTGGGATTCACTAATGACAAACATCATGGATCAGCAAAGAATTTTTCGATTTCACATCAAATGAAACATTTTGAGATTTGAAAGAAGAATTTATAGTTAAGAGTTTAAAGGGGAAGTCTTTTTTTAAGACTCAGTGTGTTCAATTAGGGGTCATGGGGTAGTTCTATATAGAGGTTAATGATTTCATGGGGTTGGGTGTGAATTGGTGTCACTTGAATAATATGACTTTCAGAAGAGTATCCTATCACAATAATCATTGAGTTCATAAACTTGTGATTTGGAGAAAATTATTTCTCAGTGTTTAACCTTAATACATGTTATTACTAGATCTATTTTGAGAATGATATATCATGTGTGACTTACAGAATCCATTGTAGATATTTTGAGTACATGGTGATACCCTTTATTGTGTTTTATGCTTTGGTGGACTTATAAGACTTAGTGGATAGATCCTTAACCCTTCACGGATCATTTTTATATTTTTTTATTTGATGACATCGATGTGTACGTAGTGTTTTAGTTGGAGTATTCAATACACTTGAGGATGGTGGTGTTTACCTACTATTAATATATTAACCATCCATATATTCATTAATTCATGGAGGTACAACTCAAGGTTATCGATTGTGAGATCTTCTGTGACCATATATCTAATGCATATGTTTCAAATGGATTTTTCAATGGTTGAAATCTATTCATACTTGTTCAAGGATAAATGGTGACACCATTCATACTACCAAATTATGCATTGAGGAGGTTGTTATCCCTTATTTTTACATTTTATGGAGGTGAGGATGTACCAGGATCTCATGGCATCGGTTGGGATTCCATGGGAGTTGTAGTATGTTTTCAATATATACACTTTTTGTCTCTCGTGTTTAAGGGTGATGGAAAATTGTAATTTTTGGAGAGTTTAATAAACTTTTACATGAATGAGGTGTCTGGATTTGTGTAATACCTTGATAATCATTGAAAACATTAATTCTTACTTCATAGAAAGATTAGGGTGAATATGTAGGATGTATTTCATGAATCGTTTTCCAATTTATCAAAGTTTTTTACCCTGGTCATATGACTAGGTAAAGTGTACCATATAGGTTTTGGGAAACATGATTTGGTTTGCATGTCAGTTTTGAGCCATAGCTGGGAGGATCTATTAACATCGTTGGAGTTTTAATATCATAATAATTGTCACTAAACCACTAGAGAAAATCCTTTTTGATTCCTTGTATGAGGAACCATGTAGTTCACTATCATATTGGACATATCCAATGTGGGGTAGTGAATAGGACCTAGTTTTGGTTCTAGTGATGGTTGTGAGGTTGCAGTTCATCTCGGGTTGGATGATGACATCACCGAAAACATAAGGATTTATTTACATACCAATGATTATGGACATCATATTTTGAGAGTTTATGGGTTTTAAGTAGAGTGATAGGCTCTCTAGGGGGTTCCTATGACCTTATTTTTCCTACTAATTTGTTGGGTTATAGAGGTTGTGTTTATCTTAACCTCATGAAAATAGTAGTTCTGATTCTTTTTTGATCACTTCATGTCACACCTAAGGAGGTATGCACAGTAATCGTTATAAAATATTGAATAGGGTAAGATGGGTCATGAGAGTGGAGCATCATTTTTCAAGGATTCTGCAGCATTGAAAACTGGTAGGAGAATTTCCCTTAGGGTGAATTTTTTTCCATGGGTTCACATTTTTTTAATGTACATGAAATCATCAGGGGAGATCATGGGAGTGGGAGTTCCAATTCAGAGCTCGGTATCCCTACCTTCTTTCTCTGTATATGTTTTCATGGATGAGAATCTTCTAAGAGGGGAATAATTTAATGTATTGTTTTTTTCTATGTATGAATCTTATATATTTCTAGAAATATATTCAAATTCATACACTAAGATGGTTTGAGATTATATGGCCTAGGGATCCCAAAAAAATATTTCCAAGATGTTAAATATAATAATATCCCATGTGTCCATTATTCTCGAAAATGAGAAATAACTACTAAAAAGTTTCTTAGATCGTATTTTGAATACCAAAATTTATTTTTAGAACATTAGGTTCACCCTATGTGTGACCTTATATTTTTTTACATTGGGTATTTGGTAAAAATCAATAAAGGGTGAAAATAATGAAATATATTAATTACATTTATTTATTTATTTTTTCAACACAGTGACTTACTTTTTCATCTATAAATACACTTTTATAATAAATACTTATGGATAGACTCAGAACACTGAAAATTGAGAGTAGATCATAGAAGAATGTTGGTGAGAATTGGGATCATGGTTCAATGATTGTAGTGTCGTAGGGTCACCAAGGATTACTCATCTTGTGGATCTCATCAATGAAAATGGATTGTGATCATTCTTTGTTAGTTATTAATCCTAATCATGGTAGTATGTTGTCTTTCATGGATTAATTAGATTTTTCTTAACCATGGAAAATGGGAATTAATCGTTGAACAAATTAATTAGTGGATTGATTATTTAAATCAGGTAATTTATATATCTTCCTATAGTATAATAACTAGTCATGTTTTGATTTATTAATTTCTATTTGTTCAACACCCTGTTCTTATAAATTGATGCCAAAGTGATCATTTTATGAGTTATGTTACTTATGTTTGTGGTTTTTCTTTTTACCTACCCAGTATACATCTATTAATTGGTGGAATTTTTATTTACCTATTGATTTTATGAATACCTGATGAATGATCATTGCACTTTTGGTCATTAGACAAATGTATTCATATAATAGGTTTTCAATGATGATTCAACATTGTGGTTTCAGTATACAATAATGGATGTAAATATATTGATGTATTGGGAGTTCATGAGAGTTATTGTAGTGTGAAACACCAATGAGACATGAGAGATGGTGTTTCTTAAGTAATAGACACAACTAGAATGTGACCAATAATTGTTAGAGGGTTTGGGAAAACCTAAAACCACATTATAAGACATGATTTCAGATGAAATAGGTAGATAATGAGATGTTGAGGAATTAACATGAATAATACTATTGGTTCTATGAAAAACCCCACTACACAACATCTAGTCCATTCAACACACATCATGTAGTTACTTTTACACAATGTAAGGGTTTCAGCATACAGATAAGTATAACATCTCATACAACACATGTCACACATTGTGTAACCCTATGCCGACTAGCTCAATTTGTATTGGGGGTAATGCCCACGATCCCATGTAGTATTACATTCCATGTGTTCCAATTCACACACCATGTTACATGTGGAATAAAACTTGGCATGAAGAATGAATTCACACATAGTTTTCCATGTGGCACACACACTGGTTACTTGGGAAGTACACGGGTTGGCCAAAGTACATGAGAAAAGTAGTGTACTCAAGTATGAAAAAGAACATGGGAACAGACTGGTGTACATGGGCATGAGAATAATGGAAAGCTAAGTTATAATATGATATCTATACATTATGTATCTTTGGGACATGTTATGTATTTTGGAAAAAGTGAATTCATTGTGAACATGTGAAACAAGATGTTCCAGAAATTATGAAATATGACATTTACCCATAAGAAATGCTTGTGTACATCTTTGAGGATAGTTTGGACTCATCTTTCTTAGTTCTTATTATTTTTGATCCAATCTAAGCTTACTTAAACATGCATTGGTTGAGTGTGTTCTATATGGTGTATTCTTATAGTGTTGTGGGTAAACATAATGTTCTCATTATTTAGGGTGACCCCTCTATAGCATCATATTTACCAGTGTTATGTGTGTGTGATTTCATTTATTTTTTAGTGATTCAACTTATTCTTCTCTTACTGGACCCCTCATTGGCTTGGAGTATGTATCCCTCCAAGAGGCCCAATTCGATCGTCATTAACATTAATATTTATTTAGTTTGGGTTTGGTGAATTGGGGTGATAAACACTGTATGCGTGTAAATCCTTTATATAGGATGATGATTCCATTAGGGTTTGTTGTTTACCCTAATTATCCATTTTCATCGACTACCTATATGTTTATTGAGATCTAATCATTCTGATGGGGTATTAGTCTTATAGAGTGTGTATATTTGATGAAACATGTCAGTTTCTTTCATGCTTCTTGTTATCTAGACCTAACAAGTGTGAACTCTAGAATGAATTTATTTAGTACGAGTATATATCATGGAGTAGTTCATTTGAGATGAGCATTAACAATATACCCCAAGAGGATCTATGGCTTATATTGGTTGAGACCTTTTCTGGAACTTATTATTTTAGTAGTATATCTGGGATGTCCTAATTTATATTTATTTTTCACATACTATTGGAATATTTGTTTTTGATGAGCTTACTACACATGATTCTTTATGTTTGGTGTTTCTAGGGTTTCTTATTGTATATTGTTATACTCACACATTTATGGGATTTTCTAGGACATGTCATGTCCTATGAATATGAAGAACAACTTTACAATGTACATGGAGGACTAGGGGATGGTGGATCATAGTTTGGGATAGAAAGATCATGGTTTATAATAGGCTTTCATTTTAATAGTCCCCTCCTTCTGAGATGGTCGAATATTAGTTTCCATTTTTCGGTGGGCTTGTATTTGGCCACATTTTATGCCTTCTAGAACATTATTTCATAATGTTTTTTTTGTGATAGATATTATGAATCCATTTATAGAATCATCCATTTTAACATTCTTATCACTTTATGGGCTTGGAAATATTTTCATGCATGCAGGTACCTTAGGATAACTCCTCTCATGTGTTTGATATGTCTTCTTAGGGCTAGTCTCTGGACTTTTTCTTATTGGACGAAGGTTTGGGGTAGTTGCGGCCTAAGCCCCTTGGTGTCAGGTCATGATACATCCACTTCTAATTTTTGAAATTTTAAAAATGTATACCATGTTTTGTATCAAGAGTTCCAAATTTGTTAAATAAGTTCCCTTTATTTTTTGTAATTATTAATATTAACCATAATAATGTTTGATATCATAGTAAATGTTAAATTATGTAATTAAAGGTTAAAAATAATATGACAAGTCCTATAAAATGACACTAAAACATGAAATAATTATATTAGATGAGTCTATCTCATCCATACTCATCGAAGATTTGGTTATATGTCGTTTCTCATCTGGGTGTGATTATAACTATTATATTATTTTTTGTAAAAAAATCAAAAATGTCACACTCAGGTTTTTAAGAACTATTATATTTTTTACATGGGGATAAATATTAGGTTTATTTAGTAATAAATACTCTTTTTAAATATAAATTATTTATCTTCATAATTATACATTTTTTTAAAACTAATTACCATAACTGCTTTCACAATGATGATGTGGTAGTTATTCAATTAATTGAAAAACAAATTAAATGATATTAAAAATAATAAAAGTAATATAATTTTAGATAGCTAATGTGATTAATTAATTTAATAGATCACTATATTAGGTTAGGTATGTAATAAAATATTTAGTTCAAATTTCGTTTTTTGTGTTTATGTTATTAATGAAAATGTAAATAATAGTTATAAAAAATGACATTAATAATATTTATTTATAAATAATATATTTTTATAAATAATATTTTGTAAAATAATATAAAATTTACAATAATATTGTATTTTTTCAAGTATTTATTATATTGTTGATAATTTAAACTATGGTCTATTTATAGGCCTTTAACCATTTAAATTTACTATAATTACCCTCAGAGAGTAAAACAAACATTTTTATTGCATTAACTATGAAAAGGGATAATGGGTGGTTTAAACAAAAATATAAATGTAAATAAATATTAAAAACATGCCCACATTTAATTGTATGATATGATTTCAAATCTGACTTATCTTATATTTTAATCTTATCAATTTGGTGCCATTTTAAGATAACAATTAATTTTTATTAATTTAATATTTTAAGATATATCATGAGTATCCATATTATCTTTTATAAAAGGGAATATATTCAAACATAAAACTCTATATTATTGGGAATGATTTACCCAATTACCTTACTAACATCCTTCCACCTCTTAAAGGAACTATGTTTCTCTATTCCATCAACATAGAAATGATCTTCAAGTACGGAATTGTTTTTAATCTAAAAGTTAGTTGAGTAAAACCCTTATTATCCATAATTTAGAGGCGATGTAGAAAAATATGAATTCCATGCACCATCAAACAAAAAAAAATCATGATACCTTGTAGATCTAAAATCAGCCTTTCCTAGGAAGATATAATGATGAATTAAGTTCCACAAAAGTATAATTTATGCCCTCAGTTCATTAAAATGCATTATTATGAAGGTTAGATAATAACTAAGTTCCTCCACCACATTACCAAATTAAAAGTAACAATAATTCATTGGGTATAATATTTGGTAGTCCTTATATTTTCCAATATATGGGAATCTTGATTATTCATCCCAAAAAGTCAAAGTAAATTCACATTCCTTATCATTGATGGTAGCTTGAATCACATACCCATAAACCCAATCATAAAAGACTATATTTAGGAAAAAATACCTTATGTGGAAAAAATATAAAGGGAAATTTTTATTTAAAAATAAATATTTCTAGTTTTTGAGAAAAAAAACCTCTCTAGAGAAATGATTGGTTTGTTCTAAACCAATGAACATAAAATTCTCTTTCATCCCTGACATCATTATAAAGAAGATGCAATTTTTTAATGCTTATCAGAATTTTACAAACTGTCCATTGATGTCACAGATAAATCAAGAAAATATTCTCCAGAATATTTCTTCACCATGAAAGAACAAATCGAGAAATGAAATTCAAGAGAAAGGAATTCTAAAAGCTTTGCGAAAGAGGGTTTGGGTTTGGTTAGAAATGGTTTGAAAATTCGATTATGGTTTTATAGATTATTCATTTAGGGATTTATGTTTATAATGAGGCATGAAAAATAATAAAATTCCTTTAATGTATTTATAAAATCTATTTGATATGTTTTAAGGTGGAATAAATAAACAGAATACAACATAATTGAAGAATGAATATTCAATAATGATATTGAAAATAAGATTAAGCAAATATTTAAATATTTTAAAAACATTATTAAAATAGTTTATCATACATAAATAATTTTTTATGTTGTTAATTATCTCAATGTTCAATGTATTTGTTAATATTTTACAACATAATTTCATATTCCAATGAATTCTTGAGTGATATATCCTTTTTGAAGATCACCTCTCAAAAATTGATGTTTTATATCAAGTTGTATTGTCCTAGAAAGTGATACAGCATGAGTAGAAATATTTCTAATAAATTTATTATCACAATTTATCAGGATGTGACTTAATTGATATCCATTGAGAAAATAAATTGAATTTCATCCACAACATTCCGGTGTGACAATCATCTATAGTTATGTAATTAGAATAAATATTTGATAAATCTATAGAATTTCCATTCGTACAACACTATGAAAATAAATAATTTTATAAAATGTTAGATGTTCATAATTTCATTTTTCAATATAACATACCAAAATTAAAATGATTATATTAATATGGCGCTAAATAAAATAATGTTCCTCAATAGTAAAACAATCTTAAGATAGTTGTGTATTTTAGGTATTAAAATTTTTTATAGTAAGTAAATGTGATTATTATGGGTTTTATTGAAAACAATCACACATGAACACACTAAAAATAATATCATGTCAGTTTTTAGTTATGTATATTATGTTTCCAATCATTTTTATGTAAGGAGTTTGATCAACTGGTTTCCCAATTTCAGCATGATCTAGTTTATATCTTGTACATATAGAAGTATCACAACATTTATTACTACCAATACTAAATCATTTTTAAGGATCTTAAATTTAATTTATTTGATTTAAAATAATTTCTTCTTTATTTTTAAAAATTTTAAAACCACGGAAGAAATAACTCACCCATAAAACATATTCCATAATCATTTTTCTTCATTTTTAAAAATTCAGTACATATGGATTTCTTAGATGATCCCAAAATAATATATTCAATATAGACATCAACTTCAAAACCATATTTTGAAATTATTTTAAAAAAATATAGTAGGATAATAAATTCCTCTTTAAAACCCATTAGAAATAAAAAATGAGTCCAACCATTCATATAAAGCACTATGATCTTTTTTTTGAACAATACAATGTTTTTTATATTAAAATAATGATTCAGAAGATGATGTTTTTAAAATCTAAGTGATTTATCAATAAAGAATCCTCAATTATATAACCATTTATGAGTACACATTTGATATAATTTGGATATAATTTTAAATCCAAATGTTATAAATAGCAAAGAAACATTCTGGAATATTATAATCGTGGTACTAGTGAAAAGGTTTACTCATAGTCAATACCTTTTTCTTGACATGCCCTTGTACAAAAAATCCATATTTATATCTAATTATAGTGTCTGACACATATAAGTTATTTGTAAACAAAAAAATATTTCCAATGGAATGGATGTATTTAGTTCTCTAAATAATTTTCAATTTTTTTCAGCCAACCTGATTGAACTATTATTGCATTTCCATTACCCATTAATCCTCATTTATTAATTATTTCATGTTATTAGTTTCAATATGTGACATGAAAGATTGATATTCCACCTAATGTATAAGAAACATTCATTTATAAGTTCTTATATCTAGTTCTATGACTATAGAATCTAAGGGATAGACTCTAGGATTCATAATTTATTTAGGGTATAATAAGTTGATACTTTATTATATTCTACATGTTCTGGTTAAAAAAATTCCATCAAAATTGTATAGCCTTTATATATAATGTTTAAATGAAATACCACTAGGTTAGACTTTAATACATAAATTAGAAATATCATCCTAAAGGATTTCTATATGGGTTTTAGTTTCATGAGGATACATACCATCAAATTTGAAATATAGTAGTTTTTGGTAATTTTGTTACTTTTATTTAACATCTTGTACTATTTACTAGATTTTGAATAGCCATTGAAAATTCCTTCTTCAATTTTGGAAGAAAATTGGTATAAATTCTCTCATTGTATTGAGTATAAATACATTAAAAACATAACTCTAATATAATTAACTATTGGTTTTCTAAAATTTCAAAACACATATGGGGTTTTCATTAAAAGTGGTAAAATTAGAACAATATTGAAAATATATAAATATTTATCCATATACTCAAACAAAACTTCAATATATAAATCATACTCATTGAGCATGATTCATTAAATTTATTAATTATTTATGTTTCTTCTTTCTTCTAATCAATTCTGTATTGTAGTCATAGATGAAGAAGAGTTGTGATTGTTTCCATTTTTTAAGCTTATAGATTAAAAATCATTATTATCAAACTCATAACCATGATCAATTCCTAGGGTCTTAATTCTATGCCTGATAATTGTTTCTATATTTTTTACAAATGTGAAAAAATATGAATAATATTCAATTATATGAGCTTAGAAATACCTAGGTGTTTATATAAAAGTCATCTAATGGAACATAACCATAGTGATTCCCATTTAAGATACACTCTCTATAGGGTATAAAAAATTCCATGAAGACCTACTCTACAAGTTTATAAGTGTAAACATCATTCTTTAGTTTGAAATACATATTTCGTTTCTTTCCTTTTGGATATGATTTATAGAATTTTTCTTTTGGGAATTCTAGTTTAACAGGATCCTTGACTAATAATTTTCTAGTTATATTTATATTTGGTTTTTTATTTCTATGAAATAGTCTCTTATTCTATTGAAATGATTATTTTTGAATGTAACTTAAAGTGAAAATAATTTTTGAAAATAATTAATTAAAAACAGATCACAAACATTATCATTAAAAAAATAGTAAAAACTAAAATATGATTATAATGTAAAAATTTAGAAGATTTATTTTCTAATTTTACATGATATCAATCATCACATAACAGTACTAGAGTTTTTGATTTTACTGATTCTAATTACCTTACTTAAGAATTATCCCCAAAATTGACATGTAAACCATATACATTGATAAGTATATTGATGCCTCAGTAGTCCCTTTCCATTTATCTAGAAAATTCACATTCTAGATACCATAAAAAATTATTGGAACTCTTCAAGAAAATTTCATATTACAATGTTTAAAAAATAAATGACTATTCTACCAATATTTTCCTGGGTATATAAATGTTACTAAAAATAAAATTAAGAATCCAAAATTGATTTTTATGTTTCCAATAAATAGATTTCAATATATTAAAAAAATTATTAGATCAATAAGAGTAAGAAGTATTTATTGAATTGGCATAACAAGAACTAGAAACAAATTAGTTTTTATAAATATTTCTCTATTTGGTTTGGTAACCATTCATTGGTATATATTTTGGAGTGTTTTTCATAATAAGAATATATTCCATAGATCTTCTACCATTCATTAATACTTCTTAATCCTTTTAAATTTTTCATTCGGCATTTAAGACCAATTTTTCTTTTAATATTTGATATTTTTTTTTATTTTTCAATAGAAAAATCATATGTAAAATGAACACATGAAGCATTATGTTTCATTAGAAAAATTATTTATATTTATGAATGTTAAATCTATCTTCAAAAAAATTACAATACTCAAATAAATTCTAACTAGACATATATTCATCATTGTTTTCATTCTTAAAATGATTTTGAAATATTTTTATGAGATAAATAAATTATTTTTAGTTTCTTCGATGTGTTTTTCATTAAACCTATGTTAAATCTATCATTCTATATATTATATTACTCAATCTGAGTAACATAATATATTCTCAAAGGCTCTCCAGGTCACATTCATATATTTTTAATACATTTTACCTTTTTCATCATAATTTTTCATAAAATTAATTCTGGGTTAATTAGCCATGATATATAATTTTCTTTTACACTCATATAAGTGTATCTTATTTGTGGAATCATCCCTTTAAACTCTATCCTAAATATTCAATTTATATCATTATTTACACTATAGATATTATTTTTGAATATTTTTTTTCTGATATAATTTCTTGAATGATGTGACTAAATGATAAATTACCTCACCGTTGGCTGAAGGTAATTCATAATCACCTGAAATATCAAACTTTATCTTATCTTTCATTTTTAATTTATGTATTGATGGAAACCAAATTTTTCTTTATTTCATCTTCATACAATTTATTTACATTGTGTTCCTACTAATTCAAATAAATCTATCCAACTAGTTCATTCAATCATAGTTTTCTCATTTCAATGGATTTTATGATAGAAACATAACTTTATATCTATATATCTTGTAGACATATCTGATGCCACATCACATGATCCTTTTCTACAATTATATTTCTATGTGAATGCATGGTGTTGAAAATTTCATTGAAACTGATATATATATAACAAATTGATTCAACTAGATTTATATAAAATGTATTATATTTAATAGTATATGTATTAAAATTCATATCATTATCATTTTATGTTCTGGGATGATATATAAATTAATATCCCAACTTTCAAAAGAAGTAGAATTAGAAGACATTCGGTTAAATTCATCCACTTATGAATAAAAATATAATGCGTTAATTTCAGTATTATTTAAATCATAGTATCTCATAATGTCATCATTGAAATATTTTATAGTATTTTTTAGTTTGTCATATTTTCATTCAATAACTCCCAAATAAAAATACCATTTCTCCCAAAATTTATTTTGATCTTGATATTCCATTGAGAATAATTAGTTCCTTTAAATTATGGAGGTTGGATAGTAAAATTTCCTTGTTGTCCATTATTTTCTATAAATAATAAAATTTTAAAATGAAAAAATTGAGATCATTAGGTAAAAATAGATCATAATAAAAAGTATTTTTGGAATGATATGGTACCAAATGTCGGTACCAGTTCACAACTCAAGCAAAGTTGAATTGATTTCCCATTTAAAACATTCAATGAAAAATTATTTAAAACAAAATCCCATAATTTTTAAACTACACCCAGTTTTCTAAAATAGTTGAGTTATATAATTTGATATTATCAAATATATTTTTAGAATTTTGATCCAAAAATGGTTAATAATAAGATTAAAAAAATTAATTTTGGTATATATTTAGTCAAATAATCAATAGATATGAAACAATAATAAAACATAACTATCAATGTAATGTTTTATAAAGTATTTTTGATAATAGATACCTATTTTAATTGAAAATACATTTTAGTTAACAGATAAAATACATAGTGTAATTAAATACTGGGTTCTTTCTGAAGCCAATACCTATCCCACTACACATTGAAATTACTTGATTCTAAACAATTTATTATTACATAAACCAAAATGCAAACTAGATTGGGTTTTAAAACAACATTCCAGGTTGCCCAAGATTTGAAAATCATCTTACATGATTCTCTATGGGTAATATAAATTATATGTATACTGTTTTGGAAATCCAAAATATTTGAAACATTTATATGGAAGTAAATAACTAGAAACAATAGAGTTTTTCTACACCGTCTAGTTCAGTACAAAATTCGGTGCTAAAATATAAAACATTTTGCACACACAATCCTTGAATGTAAATATATAGAATATGAACAGAACGATTTTGGTGAAGAAATGTATGTTTTTATGATTATTCTATTCAACTTTTTGTCTTATTTTGTTTGGAATAGGTGCACAAATACATTAAGTTATTCTTAGGTGCATTTTCTAAGTTCATGTCAGAATCTGGATATTATAGAAATTTTTAAAATATTATATAGGATCTTTTTTTCATTCAAAAAATAGTCCAATTTCACTTTTAAAAATATGCACATTTTTTATATTCTTCCCCCACTTAATTTTTCTTTTATCCTTTTTTAATGTAATTGACTCTCTAGAGATATTTATTGATAAATCATCAGGATGATCCTTATTCTTTAGTAGTAATTACGGTTTCAATTTATGCTTTTTCCCAACATTAAATTATTCCAAGGGAATTGGTTTGTTTAATATTAATAAAATAATAAAATAATAATAACATTTAGTTACGATCATCTTAAAGTGAAACATTATCATTAATGATCATTTCACTTTTACATATAGTGATTGATAGTTTCATCCATACTTGGGATTATTTAATACTATGTATGATGAGTAATCTATTCTTATAGATATTTTTTTTAATTTAATTCAATCACGACGTACCTTTAATAATTCAAATACATTACCAATGTCACGACCCATCCTTGGGGCCCGTGTCGTGACTACCCCAAGCCCACCTTCCATTGGCCAGGGGCTGGCGACTAGCACCAAAGGGGTAAATCCCGATAATTGGGAAGGAATTGCCTTTATAAAAGAAAACAAGCACCACAGAGTACAATCGGAAACAAAACACTAAGTACTAATGAAATGTTGAAAAGTAAATGGGCCAGAATACAAACCCAAAAAGAAGTACAACTACAACTGAATAAGGTACAATAGAAAATAGACAAATAGCTGGAAGAAGGAAGCAGCTCCTGGGTCGTCCTCCTCGGATCCTACCTGAAGGGTAGGTACAGATAGCGCAGCTCCTGGTTGTCCACCACGGATCCTACCTGAAGGGTAGGTACAGATAGCCTCCTCCATGCTCTCATCCGTCAACATCCTCTGTGTGTCGTCTCGTCGTGTAGTCCACCTCCGGGTACTGAGTCGTCATGTAGTCCACCTCTGTGTACTGACTCGTCGTGTAGTCCACCTCCGGGTATTGACTCGTCGTGTAGTCCACCTCTGGGTACCGACCAGTCCTTGAACACTCGGCCTCCATCAGCACTGCCAGTCGTCTGCAACCAACACAATGAGGTGCGGGCATAGCCCGTGCAGGGGTGAGTATAACGATACTTAGTAGGGACCCCGAGACCCTCAAGGTCTCACTAAACCAACAAGGATAACCACAAGAAGATCTCAACAGATAACCTCTACTTATATATATGCCCATACATATACCTAAGTTATCAAGTAACCCATTTCAATCATGAGGAAACACAAGAATTATGAAATCAACGGATAACCACTACCCAGGTATATGCCCATACATATACCTAAGTTATCAAGTGACCCATCTCAATCATGATGTAAACACAAGGTCAAAAGTCTCAGCTCAAACCAGGATTTTCATTATCGAAACCGTAACTGCTGAAAAGCTCCGTCTCTAGAGTGTACAGTGGTCCTGTCACGACTCCGAGGTACTTCTCACTAACCTAAGACTGCTGAAGTACTCCTCCTGTCGAGTACCGCGGGCCTGCCACCTCACACAGTAGTGCTTCCCACCGGGGTCTGCCACCCAACACAGTAGTGCTCCCCCCTCATAGCCTATAGAGGTACTCCTCCTGTCGAGTACCGCGGGTCTTCCACCTCACATAGTAGTGCTCCTCCACTATGGGTCTGCCACCTCAAAAAGTAGTGATCCCCACTGGGCTACGTAAATCACTCCGAATCGAATTGGACAAGCAGTCTTCAGGTCTCGGCCGGCTACACGGTCTTCGTACTCCGTACGCTCGTCTCTGGGAGGATCCACTCCACGAGCTACAAGTCGATACTCCAAGTATCTCAAAGTCCCACGAAGAAGTATCACAAAGGACCACCTCGTCATAGGGGTCTCAACGAAACAGACGGCGCGTCAATCGGACGCCCGGTCTGTGAGTTATTAGCCTTTTCATCCTAGGGGTCCGGTTGGTTTCGTAAGAGAACCAACCCGGTCGTATCTGAATTGTACCCCGAACACCCATAGTGTATTCTCATAGGGACTGTTTCTCAACGTGATCACCAACGCCGCTGACGGTTCATCAAACGGACGTCCAGTCTGAATGGTATCAGCTTTTTCGTTCCAGGGGCCCGATTAGATTTCGGGTGCGATCCTACCCGGCCACTACCAACTGCATCCAAAACTACGGCGAAGGATGCAAAAAGTTCTGTATCGTCAACAGGAACGCAACGAGACAGACGGCGCGTCAATCGGATGCTCGGTCTGTGAGTTATTGGCCTTTCCGTCTCACACCCACCCTGGGAAACTTCCCAGGAGGTCACCCATCCTTATCACTACTCTAGGCCAAGCACGCTTAACTATGGAGTTTTAACCATGTAGGCTCCCGAAAAGGAAGGTGCACCTTGATTATAGTATACCGAAATGACCGTCTCGATCCAAGGATCGCTACGCAACTGACGGTTCATCGATCGGATGTCTGCAGCCCATAATATGGGCATTTGAACCAATCATGTCCGAAGACGGGGGGGGTCTGGACCCGGTCCGACCCGGCCGGAGTGGTGGCCCGACCCGGCGGCTCGGCCCAGCCAGCGGCTCGTCCCGGCCAGCAGCGCGGCAGCGCGGTGGCGCGACGGCTCGACGGCGCGGCGGCTCGATGACACGATGGCTCGGCCAGCGCGGCATGCTAAAGGGAGGGGGCATTGCCCCCCTTTAATTTTTAAAACAGCGGCCCCTTTAAGGGGCCACACCATGTGTATTGCCGAGGGGGTTACACCCCCGGGCTCCCCCCCTGTAACGGCCGACCAGCGCGGGGACGACCGGGTTCTCGCCTCGGGACCTCGCAGTCCCGCACATTCTGGTGCCGGCGTCCGGATTTCCAGCCGCCTCCTTCGAGTTCTCTGGCGGCCGGTTTTTCTGGCCGCCCCTTCCAAGATGAACGTGAAACCGTTCGACGCGGCGTGATGACGCCGCATCCTTCCGCCGCGGTCCGACTCCGGCAGCGGCCTCGTTTGAAACCTACGGCGCGACACGATGGCGTCGCATTCCTTCGTCGCAGCCCGCTCCGGCCGTGTTTTATTTTGTTCCTACGCGGTGCGACGACACCGCACTGTCTTCGCTAAATCAACACCAAAGATTAGAAGGGGGGAGAATCGGTCATGTACGTACGGTCCGGTCTCATCCCGTTATAACGATAACAGTCGGCCAATCGTAAAAACACAACGAAGAACTTTTCAAAAAATTTAATAAAATTTGGAACAACGTCCAACAGATTATTCTTTCATGTTCGAGGGAAAGAAACACGTAATTTGAAAAAAAAAAGACAAAACCCCTACCTCGGATTCGAAGTTCATTCGTCGCCGATGCGGAAATCGGTGTCGCAGAAGACATCCTCACGGAACGTGCCTCCGTAATCGTCAGTGACGAAGTCATGGATCTAAGCGGTGCCGGTTCGTTGATTTCGGGAAACATTCGAAGATGAAGAGTCATCGATGTTCCTTGCAGACGACGCCCATTCATTCAACACGGAAGCAAGTCGTGGAAAGGAAGAAGAAGTGTCGTCTTTCTGCTTTGGAAAAAGGCGTTCTTCATTGGAGAACTCTAATTCTCCCAATTGTTGGGCGTCGCGGTACTTTACCAGCGTTTTGTCGCTTGGTGAAGCCGTCCCCCAAACCCTCTCCCAAGATCCCTATATATAGGTGAGGGGAGAGGTATGTAACCATCGTGGTTACATAATTTTTTTTAAAAAAAAGGGGGGGGTCGGTTGAAATAAATTGCGTTGATGCAATTAAAGAGGTCTGTTGGCACCACTTAAGAGGGGAGGGTGCCAAGGAGTTTCTCCCCATTTAATGGGGAGATGAGGAATTAAGAGGCTCTCCCTCATTGATGGGGGAGAGTTGGGAGGTTTCCTCTCCTCCCATTAATTGGGGGGTTAAGCCCCGTGTGGTCCCCACCACAATAAACCACCCATGGGAGGTTTAGATTGGGTGGGCCCCACCACCATAACCTCTCAAGGGAGGTTAAGGTGTGGTGGCCCCACCTCCAACCTCCATGAGGAGGTTTCAACAACCTCACTTCCAATGGCGGCTGAAATAAAATAAAGTGCAACATGGCACGTTATTTTATTATTACACTTTAAAAGAAAACCCAAAAAAAACAAACCTCCCCTCTCGATAAAACACAACTATGGAAAAAGTATCCTTAAGCAAAAACCGACATTCCATGTTCATTGATGCCCTCAGATTTCAATTCCTAGAACCGGTTCAAAAGATAGAAAATTCCGCTCGTTCGTTCACTGAACGTACCCGAGCTAAACTTCGGAAATTGATTCTGGGCACACCGGGCCTCAGAATCAGGCGACGTCAGAAACTTCGTTCTTGTAAAATTCCAAAAAAAATTTAGGAAAAAAAATTTCCCTTGAAATTTCCGGGTCTTTACATTAATCCCACCTCAGGGCTTTACGTCCTCGTAAAGCTTTATCACAACTAAGGTCACTAAAGAGGTAGAAAGCACGCATCTGAGCCTTTTGCTCCCATGTGCTCACCTGCTGGTTCATGTACTGTCAAAGAAAGTGCACCCAATGAATCGATCGTCCCTGTAGGTCCACCCCTGTCGATCCTCGATCCCCACTGGAACCTCCGTGCTTGTTTACCTATCACCATCGTCCAGCTCCTCATGGTCGATGATATGCGAAGGGTCGAGCACGTATCTCCTCAGTTGAGATACGTGGAAGTTATCGTGCACCTGGTTCAACTGCGGTGAATGGGTCAAGCGGTAAACCACCACGCCTACCCAGCTGAGGACCTAAGAAGGTCCGCTGAACCTTGGAGATAACTTGCTGCTTCGGCCACATCTCCGTAAACCTCGTCGAGATGAGGCCCGTATAAGGACGTGATCGTCAACCTCGAACTCCAGAAGTCTCCAATTCTTGCTAGAATTGAAACTCAAAACAACTACTGCCACGAGGTTGACCGACTCAAGAGTGATCGGTCGCAACCTACTGTGCAAGAGTTTATCCTGTGCTGCCTGGGGTTTCCTTTCCGCCGACAAAGGAAAACCCATCCCGACGTCGTGGTTAAACCACAACCTTTTTCTTTTTTGAATAATATCGTCAATTTGTGTGTGAACAGTGATTTCCCAGTCCATACTCAAACCAACTTCGTAAGGCCTCGACGCTGCCACCAAGAGATTCCAACCGAAACTCTCACCTCGAGGGTCTGACCACACTGTCAACATATGTGTGATTATCGAGTCTCCTCCCAAGGTATCTACATACGTGAGGGTCAAGTCCACGTCGTACTGGAAACTCTAGGTCTGGGACAAGATTTGTGAAAGAGAGTAATGATTCATATCGACGTCTATTACTACAATAGCTAGTAGTGAAAAAAAAAACGTCCCTTGAATCATTTTTAGAGCCATTGGGTCACTCTCCTTGACCGCATGCAGCCGCACTCTTCGTCTGCCCTCCAGTTCCCTGAGCCTGGCGGGGATAACTAAGGTGGGTGGTTGTAGCATGTTAAGATGTACACTACCTCATGATACTCTCCTAACTCTACGTCTGCCACTTCGCAGACTAAAATCTATTTAAATGTTCCTCTTCTTGAAACATTTAACACACCGAGTCTCTAAGACTGGCACCGGTTTCCTGTTTCTTCCTGCACTATGCAGTCTTCATCCGCTCTTGGATGACCTGGACCTCCTTTAGTCCCACAAGAGCTGCTAAAATTTCTCCTTTGCGGATAAGAGATATCTGTTCTCATCCCCTAGATGAACCACACCCATTGCCTAATACAGTCAATCCTGACATGAAGGATGCATTCATGCCATGGATGACGTCGTAAGGCCTCGACGTAACTACTAAGAGATCCAACTGTCACTCTCTCCTCCAAGGGTTGAGTCACACTGTCGGCATCAGTGTGAGATCACTTGGTCTCCTCCAGTAGGAATCTTGAATGTGAGGGTAAAGTCTATAGTCTTAACCAGGACCACGTAATATCAACAAAACAAAAAGGACAGGAAAGCAAACATCACAAAGATAAGTGAATTTTTATTATTGCAGCTCATAATACAAAGAAACATATACAAAAACAACATGGAACTAGAAGTACAAGGGACGTATCTACTAGTTCAGCTCATGTCCACCTGCTCTAGGAGCTCTACTGCCTTGTCCACTGCTCGGCTGTTGATCAAGCACTCGCCGCTTCTTCTGCCTCGGTGGCTCCCCCAAAGCCTGCGGATCAACTGTACAAGGATTCAGACAGTTACGTGCCAGATGACCCTTTCCGCTGCATGAGTAACACAGACTTCTTCAGGCACGCCTGGCTCTGACCCCAACCCGGGTGCCTCGCACCACCGATCCTAAAACCCGAGATCGCCCAACTGCTGGTCTGGTCCTCCTGGATCTCTACACCATCTGTCTACTGCCCACAGATGACTCGGCTACTGATCTAAAAACACGCGGAAAAGGAAGCAGCTCCTGAACACGCTCGGGGTGTAGAGCTACTGGCACAAACTCCACCTTGAAGAAGGTATCGATGTCTTCCAATGTGAAGGTCATCCCATCGCAAAACTGGAACATGTGGCTCCACCACCTGCATGTTGTTGCCTGAAGAAGGCTGGCAGCAAGGATCACCATGAAGTCTGTCGGCGTCCCCACTAGCCTGAAGACTCTCACCACAGCCTCCAACCAACCCTCAGCCGCCAGCAGGTCCGTCTCTCCCCAGAACCTGGGTGGCCTCTAGTGCTGGAACTCGTGCAGCGCACTCAAGTAGCGTGCATCGCCTACTACTAGGGTTGGTGGCATCGGTGGCCCAACGTATGGTAGTACCGCTGGTGCCTCCGCTGGTGCCTCAACTGCAAGAGTGCCCTGTACCGAAGCCTCGTCGCTGGGAAAGCTGTCAGTACGCACGTCCCTCTGGGCTCTAGTTGGTCGTCCAAGAAAAGGCATCCTGAATGAAACAACGTGACACGGTCAAACGATTATACCTGGTGAGCTGACCTGGTTCGATCTGTTTTAAGGGAAAACCTTTGAAAACACACACACAATCAGTGTTTTCGTGCACAAAGTCGGAAATCAGTTGTCAGGGTCCTGGTGTATGGATACGTCGGCTGCCCGCACCAACACTGGACTCCCTGAACTAAAAACCACACTCGGTACCCTTAACATTATTGCTTCACAGAAAGAAAGATCAGAGTCTACAGTAGAACCGACCACCTTTGATACCAATTTTTCACGACCCGTCCTCGGGGCCCGAGCCTTGACTACCCCATGCCCTCCTTCCATAGGCCAGGGGCTGGCGACTAGCACCAAAGGCATAAATCCCGATAATTGGGAAGGCATTGCCTTTATAAAAGAAAACAAGCACCACAGAGTACAAGCGGAAACAAAACACTAAGTACAAAAGAAATGATGAAAAGTAAATGGGCCAGAATACAAACCCAAAAAGAAGTACAACTACTACTGAACAATGTACAATAGCAAATAGACAAACAGCTGGAAGAAGGAAGCAGCTCCTGGGTCGTCCTCCTCGGATCCTACCTGAAGGGTAGGTACAGATAGCCTCCTCCATGCTCTCGTCCGTCAACCTCCTCTGTGTGTCGTCTCATCGTGTAGTCCACCTCCGTGTACTGACTCGTCGTGTAGTCCACCTTCGGGTACTGACTCGTCCTGTAGTCCACCTCTGGGTACTGACTCGTCGTTTAGTCCACCTCCGGGTACCGACCAGTCCTTGAACACTCGGCCTCCATCAGCACTGCCCGTCGTCTGCAACCAACACAACGAGGTGCGGGCATAGCCTGTGCAGGGGTGAGTATAACGATACTCAGTAGGGACCCCGAGACCCTCAAGGTCTCACTAAACCAACAAGGATAACCACAAGAAGATCTCAACAGATAACCTCTACTTAGATATATGCCCATACATATACCTAAGTTATCAAGTAACCCATATCAATCATGAGGAAACACTAGAATTATGAAATCAAAGGATAACCACTACCCAGGTATATGCCCATAATATACCTAAGTTATCAAGTGACCCATCTCAATCATGAGGTAAACACAAGGTCAAAAGTCTCAGTTCAAACCAGGATTTTCATTATCGAAACTGTAACTACTGAAGAGCTCCGTCTCTAGAGTGTACAGTGGTCCTGTCATGACTCCGAGGTGCTGCTCATTAACCTAAGACAACTGAGGTACTCCACTTGTCGAGTACCGCGGGCCTGCCACCTCACACAGTAGTGCTTCCCACCGGGGTCTGCCACTCAACACAGTAGTGCTCCCCCCTCATAGCCAACAGAGGTACTCCTCCTGTCGAGTATTGTGGGTTTGCCACGTCACATAGTAGTGCTCCTCCGCTATGGGTCTGCCACCTCACAATGTAGTGCTCCCCATTGGGCTACGTAAGTCACTCTGAATCGAATCGGACAAGCAGTCTTTAGGTCTCGGCCGGCTACACGGTCTCCGTACTCCGTACGCTCATCTCTAGAAGGGTCCGCTCCACGAGCTACAATTCGATACTCCAAGTATCTCAAAGTCCCATGAGGAAGTATCACAAAGGACCGCCTCGTCATAGGGGTCTCAACGCAACAGACGAGGCATCAATCGGACGCCCGGTCTGTGAGTTGTTAGCCTTTTCGTCCCAGGGGTCCGGTTGGTTTCGTAAGAGAACCAACCCGGTCGTATCTCAACTGTACCCCAAACTCCCATAGGATATGCTCCTAGGGACCGTTTCTCAACGTGATCACTAACGCCGCTGACGGTTCATCAAACAGACGTCCAGTCTGAAAGATATAAGCTTTTCCGTTCTAGGGGCCTGGTTAGATTTCAGGTGCGATCCAACCCGGCCACTACCAAATGCATCTAAAACTCGGGCGAAAGATGCCAAAAGTTCCGTATCGTCAGCAGGAACGCAACGAGACAGAAGGTGCGTCAATCGGATGTCCGGTCTGTGAGTTATTGGCCTTTTCGTCTCACACCCACCCTGGGAAACTTCCCAGGAGGTCACCCATCCTTATCCCTACTCTAGGCCAAGCACACTTAACTATGGAGTTTTAACAACGTAGGCTCCCGAAAAGGAAGGTGCACCTTGAGTATAGTATACCGAAAGGACCGTCTCGATCCAAGGATCACTACGCAACTGACGGTTCGTCGATCGGAGGTCTACAGCCCAAGTTATGGGCATTTGAACCAATCATGTCCGATGACGGGGGGTCTGGGCCCGGTCCGACCCGGCCCAGTACCCCCTGGGCCGGCCCGAACCGGGTCGACCCGGCCCGAGTGGCGGCCCGACCCGGCGGCTCGGCCCGGCCAGCGGCTCGTCCCGGCCAGCGGCGCGGCGGCGCAGTGGCGCGATGGCTCGGCGGCTCGGCGGCGCGGCGGCTCGACGGCACGGCGGCTCGGCCAGCGCGACGCGCTAAAGGGAGGGGGCATTGCCCCCACTTTAATTTTTAAAACGGCGGCCCCTTTAAGGGGCCGCGCCATGTGTATTACCGGGGGGGTTACACCACCGGGCTCCCCCCCTATAACGGCCGGCCAGCGCGGGGCCAGCCTGGTTCTCGCCGCGGGACCCCGTGGTCCCGCTCCTTCTGGCACCGGCGGCCAGATTTCTAGTCGCCTCCTTCGAGTTCTCCAGCGGCCGGTCTTTCCGGCCGCCACTTCCAAGATGAACGTGAAACCGTTCGACGCGGCGTGATGACGCCGCGTCCTTCTGCCGTGGTCCGACTCCGGCCGCGGCCTCGTTTGAAACCTACAGCGCGACACGATGGTGCCGCGTTCCTTCATCGCAGCCCGCTCCGGCCGTGTTTTCTTTTGTTCCTGCGCGGTGCGACGACACCGCGCTGTCTTCGCTAAATCAACACCAAAGATTATAAGGGGGGAGAATCGGCCGTGTTCGTGCGGTCCGGTCTCCTCTCGTTATAACGATAACAGTCGGCCAATCGTAAAAACACAACGAAGAACTTTTCACAATTTTTAATAAAATTTGGAACAACGTCCAATAGATTATTCTTTAATGTTCGAGGGAATGAAACACGTAATTTGAAAAAAAAAAGACAAAACCCCTATCTCGGATTCGAAGTTCATTCGTCGCCGATGCGGAAATCGGTGTCGCGGAAGACATCCTCGTGGAACGTGCCTTCATAATCGTCATTGATGAAGTCATGGATCTAAGCGGTGCCGGTTCGTTGACATCGAGAAACGTTCGAAGATGAAGAGTCATCGATGTTCCTTGCAGACGACGCCCATTCATTCAACACGGAAGGAAGTCGTGGAAAGGAAGAAGAAGTGTCGTCTTTCTGCTTTGGAAAAAGGCGTTCTTCGTTGGAGAACTCTAATTCTCCCAAGTGTTGGGCGTCGCGGTACTTTACCAGTGTTCCGTCACTTGGTGAAGCCATCCACAAACCCTCTCCCAGGATCCCTATATATAGGTGAGGGGGAGAGGTATGTAACCATCGTGGTTACATAATTTTTTTAAAAAAAGGGAGGGGGGGTCGGGTGAAATATATTGCGTTGACACAATTAAAGAGGTCCGTTGGCACCACTTAAGAGGGGAGGGTGCCAAGGATTTTCTACCCATTTAATGGGGAGATGAGGGATTAAGATGCTCTCCCTCATTAATGAGGGAGAGTTGGGAGGTTTCCTCTCTTCCCATTAATTGGGGGGTTAAGCCCCGTGTGGCCCCCACCACAATAAACCACCCATGGGAGGTTTAGTTTGGGTGGGCCCCACCACCATAACCTCTCAAGGGAGGTTAAGGTGTGGTGGCCCCACCTCCAACCTCCATGAGGAGGTTTCAACCACCTCACTCCCAATTGCGGCTGAAATAAAATAAAGTGCAACATGGCACGTTATTTTATTATTACACTTTAAAAGAAAACCCAAAAAAAAACAAACCTCCGCTCACGATAAAACGCAACTACGGAAAAAGTCTCTTTAAGCAATAACCGGCGTAGCGAGTTCATCGGTGCCCTCATATTTAAATTCCAAGTACTGGTTCAAAATAAAGAAAATCACGCTCGTTCGTTCACTGAACGTACCCGAGCTAAACTACGGAAATTGATTCTGGGCACACCGGGCCTCGGAATCAGGCGCCGTCAGAAACTGTGTTCTTGTAAAATTCCAAAGGAAATTTAGGAAAAAAAATTTCCCTTGAAATTTCCGAGTCTTTACAACCAAATTCTTAAATCTTTTTCTATGTCATGTCATTTGATCATATGACCTCTCATTTACTTTTCGAGATTTCTAATAGGTTTGCGATCATTTTAGATTTTAATTTTTGATTTATAGAATTATATTGTATCTGTTATGACATGAGTTGTAGTTAATATATCCTATATTAAGGTTAATCCATTAATTTTACTAGACCATGGTAGCCAATTGAGATACATCGTATGATCGATTGATTCTTCCTGCGGTCACATGTTATATTCTCACCGTATTAAATCAGATTGAACTTTTGGTTGATGGATTATATTATATGATTGATCCCATAAATTAAAATATTCGTAATATTTAATAAGATAAAATTAATTTTATATGTCAAAAATAATATTATAAATAACATAAAAATGATTTTGGATTATTAAAATAAGTAATTTATAAAATAATAAAATACTTTAAAACAATTTTTTATAATGTAAAATATTGTTAAAATGACTTCAATCAATCATTATAGCATAGTAAAACTATATTATACAAAAAAATTAAAGAAAAAATTGACATGGAAGAAAAATATTTCAGACCAAATAAAAAATAAAGTCATTTTTCCCTAAAAACATGTTCCTAATCATGTTAAGTACACTTGAGTTAAAATGGTTTTATTACAAGAAAATTCCATGAATTACTAGTGGAGAAGAAAATAGATTGGGTTTAAATGAAAAAAATAGATGGGTTTTAAAATATAAATACATATGATTAATTTATATGGAAAATAATAATAGAAAATATTGAAAAAAATGACATTGGAACACAAATCCCTTACCTCAATTATCATCTTTCTTTGTACTCATTCAAACCTCCTCCTCTTCAGTAAACCTCATTTGGTTTATACCTAACGCCTTATTAGGATGATATTTTGATAAATAAAGGATCTATAGAATATGGTGGGGGATTTTAGGAAAGGAATTTGTAGAAAATGAGCAAGGTAAGAGCCTCTTGAAGTGTGGATAATAGAGGAGACGAGTATCCTTTTATATGTGTCCGAGAGGACACACATTAGATTTTTCAAAAAATTAAAATATATGAATATATTATTATAGGAAAATAGAAAAAAATGACTTATATTAGAATATTCAATGATATTGTGAGTAAATATGTCTAACTAGTGGGATTTAGACAATTAATTAGGATATTATAACCAATATCTATTTAGATTATCCCCTTGTAAATTCCATTTATCTTTGATCGTATTAATGAATATTTACCATTATTATAATAGATTATGACATGAGATTAAGTTTAATTTCTTATATAATATTTATTATAATGATTCCAACTATTCAATATATTTTATCACATTTAATAGATTTAAGTGATATAAAATCATTTTAAAATGAACTCATAAAACATAGTTAAAAATGTTTTAGGAAAAAAATATTTCTTAGGTATAAAAATGTTTCTACACCAAAATTGAGAATAATGTCAATTTGAATGAAATTAATTATATTTTTTAATCATAATTCACTAAATAAATTTTAAAATCAATTCAAGACAAAAAAAATTACTTTGTATATACATGAATCCAAAAGACAGTTTTTTTATAAAATCATTTTTTAAATATATTCATCGAAAAACAAATCCTATTAAAAAATTCTCAAGATTTCACATTAAGATAATTTTGATATACTAATATAAAAAATGATATCCTTTTTATAAAATATAATTTCAAGATATGGCATAAATTATTTATAATATATAATAATAAAATTCAATAAAAACCAATTTTTAATGAAAACATATTTTTATATCATAAAATGACTTTATTGAAAATTGGGTGATTTTTTATTATAAATTTACCAATAAATTATCATTAAATAAAACCTTTATACATATTTTCTATAATGTGGTTATTTTTAGCATGTGGTATCATCACATCACATCTCACTTAAAGACAAATTTTTCATCACAACACATGTCATCCAAAGACACTTTATAAATCACACAACATATCATCACATAACTAAGGAAGTATGGTATTTTGAACATAAAATACATCGGCCTTATTCTCTCCTCCTACCATAAATGCCCCCCCACCATAAATCACATCTCATCACAACCTCATCATATCACATTTCTCATAAAAAAACCATGTCCATCATTTCACATCTCACTTTAGGACACCTAAGCCATCACTAATAAAGGAATAGATAGGAATATGGGGTATCAATCCATCCATATCACCACCATATTATATAATAGGGAAAACATATGAAACCCAAAACCTCTAAGAGTGGGTATGGTTATCCAACTAGGGTGGGTGCATATATAAATAACATAAAATGAATGATATCTAGATAGAACACAATAACCAACCTATGTGTTCATGTCAACTACACTGGAAGACACCACATCACCACAACTTCATCAAACATCAATCTTGACAACTCCTACCACCCCTATATTCACTACAAAACACTACCACCACACAAAGAATCACATTCTCAATTTCAGATTTATGTTCCCCTACTTTTATTCATTAATCTATTTAATTTCACATTGAAAAAACCATTTTTTATATTCATTTATTATATTACCACACAAAAAGTTAAAAAACATTGTTTTTCATTTAACATGCTAGAAAAAAATATTTCATGGATTACCAGAAACTAATATAACCACACCACCTTGAAATTTGCCCATCTCACTTCAACTATTATCACAATTCTACACCAACCATTGTTTCCATACCACATCCACCAATCCATATCACCACTCCAACCACTCATCTCAAACACCTCAAAACCACAACCACATAACACCACTACCATTGCGTATCACATCGCACAACTTCCAATGTCATATTCTGGCCTTCTAACAACAACACATCACATCCCCATGAACTGAAAATCCTAATCAGTCACCTCCATCACCATAAAAAATATTGAAACACATAAGGAAACACAAAAAAAGAAACCACACAAAAAAAAACATATTCGGGATTCCAAAATTTATTCAATGGCTTTATCAAATTACTACGTTGTATAGCATGGGTATTATCACCAAAACTAGTTTTCATTTCAAACAACTCATTATCAAAATATTCATACATTTATCCATTTATTAAGGTTTTGATCAATAAAATACATAGTAAGGTTATCAACACATATCATTTATACTGGAATGAAGGATCCCAATAGATGTTAGTTATAGTACTAGAAACAATAATGAATAAACTCGTCAAAAGAAATTAAATAATAAAACATTCAAAAACATCCCTATATCCATCAATTTCAATTTATGTTAATTTTTTATATTATTATGTTGAACCTTATTATAAACCCAATGGAAAGTAAAATCATGTAATCCCCATACATAGAACATAAGTAGTTGATAATAGGGATCCCCATCCTTGAAGAATATTTTTAGACTCACTGTGTATCATAAGATGAATAATGAACAATGGGATGACAACAACAAGTCTAGGATACCTTGGATCAAAGTGAACAAAACCAAGAGATATTTATCAAGAATATAGTACAAACACACCCTAAAATGATGAAACACTTCCACTGTGAAGCCCCAAAATAATAATAGAAGGACAACATAGCTATATAGAGAAGTTGTCACCACGGATCACGAAATACCTACCATCAGAACTCATGATCTATTGTAGGAGGAAGAAAAGATGAGAAATCCACAGATGGAGCCTAGGTTTTTTCCACAAGATGAGAACAAATAAATTATGAATAATGGGTTTTAGCTAGTAAATTTATTATAAACAATCTATAACGCGCCATATTAATGTTGAGAAATCCATATTCACACTTTGAATTATTTAGGGTCTATAGAAAACATGTCATGAATCCATTTAAATGTGTGAATTCTTTATATCTCCAACATCAACCAAAATTCGTGGTATCTAATCTGACATTTTTACACTATTTTAAATACCCTTTCATGGTGTGAATCCATTTCATGCAGAATTCCCCCCCAAATAGAATATGTGAATTCACTAGCCTCACATGTTGTGAATTACAAACCTGCATCTTTAATCAACTTCTCAATGTGAAATTCTTGTAGCTCTTCACCTATAGCTCCAACCTCCCCCGAACCATATGAAGCCTCCTCTAAAATACATCTAACTCCCAAAATGGAAGCGTAACATGCCAGATTCACCCTTCCTGGCATCAATTCATTTTTCATTCCATTTTTATTCTCCCCTCCTATCATCACTACAATCCCCTTGTTATTTTTTATTATCCCTTATACCAAAACAACCATCCATCTTCCATTGTGTCCTCACCCCCGTACCATCACCTATTCACCCAATCATCTCCTAAACCCCATGGCTTGTTATAATTTTTATTTAACTGGGTATTTATTTGGTAATTTATATCTGTATAACTATATAAGACTGTGATTCAATTAAAAGGTTGTTTATAAAATTACATCAATAACATTCATGGGTTTCTTATGATTAATATAAAATGGGTAATTTAACTAAATGTAATAAGTATATTTTTTACATCACTATGTTTATTAGCATGCCACAAAATAATAGGTAACTGATTACATGTTTAATGAGTTTTTGAACATATTGTTTTTTCATTGTAATAGTTCCATGTCCTGAGTGTCTACATCACCAATTTTACCAATTTTTTATACTATATTGATAATTATGATAATTTTTTAGAATTTATTTTAATTTAATGAGTATACGTATATTTTTAAAATAATTTTGATTGATGTTTTAATTTTTCGATCATGTAAAATATTTTTGAGTAACATCAGATATATATTTTTATTGATAATTCTAAAATAATGCTGATTTTAGTAAAATATATTTGAATGATTGGTATTTTATGTTATTATTATATGAAATCATTTTTTATAAAAACAATTATAATGGTTGTTACATTTTATGAAATTTGGATAAAAAAGTTATCAATTTTATAATGATTTTATATTCAAAAAAATATTATAAATGTCATTTTAAATATGAAGTATTAAGGATTTTGAAAATCGTTAGATATTTTATTAGGTTTTTTGTATAAAAATAGTTGTTCTATAAAGAATTTATTTTGATAAACATGTTGTATATGTTATTTCAAAATTTCTTTTTTTGTTATGTAATAATTTCATTTGCATACTTTAGGATTTAAAATTTAAATAGCGACATAATATTTATAATCTGTGCATTATAGTTTAATAGTGTAGTTTCCTTATGAGATACAAGAGCCACACATCCTATAAATAGTTACATTTTTTCATTTTCATCTAAAATTTACTCTTTTATTCACATATACTTATATACCATTATTTTTTATTTTAATGTGTTGGAAATAATTTACTCAATGATAAATGATTGAATATGTTACCTTGTAACACACCTTAGTTTGTTAATGGTTTTGATTTGTTTATGGATTTTGTAGTTGAAATGTATCTTTCAATTGGTGAATAAAATTCCCTTTTCCAGAATGTAAATTTATATGATGGTTAAATGATATGAAGTGTTTGAGTAGTTGAAATTGAAATAATTTTCCCCTCAATATGTGAAAAAGTTTTCGAATGGATAATTAGACATTATATAATGTTATAGTTGTTATGTTCACCTTCAGAATGAACAAGTTAATTCCCCAATAGTAATTAATGAAATTTATAACCTGATAAATGATTTTTTTTTTGAATAATAATGAATGGTATTCAATACTGAAACACATTATTTGATCCATATCATGATGTTAAAAATATTAATAATGTATTCATAAATTCTGGAGAACCAAGAAAAGTTTTAAACATATTGATAGATGATTTTGTGGATAATACAATAGGGGAATACTTAATTGAGTAAAAAAATGTATTTTATGAATTTTTCAAAGATGAAAATATTGAATTTCATAAATAATTTGGTAAGTATTCCAAACAATCTTTTCACAAAAATTTATACAATGTCAAGTGTATTTTGTGAATTTATAAATAAATCAATGTCCGCAATATTGGAATTATTTCATGACTCATTTTCTAAAGCTATGATCCATGAAAATTTTTATGATATGAAGTAGTTTACTAGAAATCGTGGACATTGTTTTGAGAAAATAAATGCATTTATTAATACTTTTAGTCTCTATTAAGGTGAATATTTGAATACTGGGATGTGAAAAGATGTTATACTTCTAAATGGGTCAAAAATAATAATGATTTCAATTTGAGTCATTGCACTACCTTGAAGAAATGGGATAAAAATTTATATAAATATTTTTTATTATATCTCTTTTGAAATGTGACACCCTAACCAAATACTATTCAATTTTTTAATTATTTTTCTGTTCATATTCATTTATCTTCTCTTCAAGATGTTTTTACCATGAAATTTTGAGTTTTTGGACCGGAAAATAAGGTCTTAAAGTTAAGGGACATGGATTTAAAAACTATATGGTAATAGTAAAACAACTTCTACAAATATTTATATATCCAAACAAATGGTTGGAATACAGTTTTCCAAGACATGCTGATAGCTCATGTGGGGTGTTCTCAAAGCCCAGTATAGGGAGAATAATAGGCACTTGAGTTTTCAAACCTAGTGACCCAAACCATTATCCATATTTTTTTAAAAAAATTAAATTATTTAAAATTAGTTTTTATAAAACCTAATCTAACCCCTCTCCCCCAAATTGTGAGATTATCTCACCCTCTTCCCCATTGGTTCATGACATCCCAACGAAAGTGGTTCCCCATACGTGTTCCATCGCCTCCTCTCCTATCGTTCTAGTGACCAATTTTTTAGTCAATTTCATATGAGATCTCTCCAAGTAAGTTTTTCCTATCCTCTTCCTTATTATCTTATGCTTTCACGGTTTCTATTTTCCATAATGTAGTGGGAACAATGTAACTAAACCCTAACATGTTTTGGAGTGTTTGATGTCTCTTGGTTCCTAGGGTTTGTGAAATTTGATTGGGGACCATTCTTTCAGAGTCCTTTGAAGGAATAGAGTTATTGGTTTGTTTCTGGTGAGTTTTCCCCTATACTAATTCTTTGGCATAATTTTATTGGGACTTTTTTCATTTTTCTAGTTCTCATGTTTTTTAGAGTACATCAGACTACGTTGAGGTTGAATCGAGCCACTATTGATGAAGGTGAATTATATGTTTATGCATATGTAGACATATAAATATATAAGAACATCTCTTCTATATATTCCCCTGGAAGTATGAATATATATATTTGGGCCTGGTGGGAATATATATATATTTAAAAATAGAATACAAGTGTAAGTGTAAAGGGTTTATACATGTATATTCATATATATATGTACACCCTTAAACATATTTATGGCCATGAAAATATGTACATTGGGGATATGGGTCCTTATATATATGATGGTGCATTTTTTTGTTAGCGAAAAATTGACGATTCGAGTGTCCATCATCAAAATTGAAGAATATATTATGTTTAGTTCCCTATGACCAAAACTTTAATACAAATTACATTATTGGTTAGGTGTTTTAAAAATATTATTTATTATTATGTGGTGCGTATATGATATGAAAATTAGTTCTCATGCTCTGAAAAGGTAATTTCATTCATTTTTTATAATTTACCTAAATGTTTAATGTAATTTTTCAACTATAAAATATGATTTCAACCTTGTATTCTAAAATGTTATGTATTTAAAATATTTGAATGGTTTTCTTAATTATGTTTCACTAAATGTGGTAACACCCATTTTTTCAAAAGTGCTTGAATGAAAATGGTTTAGATCTCTCATGATATATAGGCCCTATTGAAATCTTCAAAATTATTTCTGTATGATGGAAACCCCAATATTGTTTCTTTAATTAGAGATAGTCTTCATATATATGGTGTTAGAAAGTTATAAATTCTTTCACATTGGAACCCATGTTAGATTCAATCGTGTGATGAATTCATTGCTTCTCCTTTATTCTACTTTCAAGGGACACTAGATTCCCTAGTGGGAGTCGAGATATTATTTCTATTTATTCCTAATTATATGTACTAGATCCATATGGTTTGAAAATCCATCTGGGATATGCCAATATTGATGATAGTTTATAGTATCCATGTGAGTTATTCACTATTTTATACATTGATAGTATAAATGATGTATTCCAAATAGATTACATCTAGGGTATTTACACATTGTGTCTATGTATATCCCATTATATCTGATTCACAAGAATTATATTTTGCAATATTTTTTTTATTCTCTAATAAAATAATCTAAAGGGTTGTCTTTATATAGGTATTTCTTATAAAAACACTCATTTATGTGTTCTTCTCTTTCAACTGCTTGTTTTTCACTGATGTATTTCTTTTACTTCATGTTTCTGTTTGTAAATTTATTTATTGTAAAACATTAAATTTATTGGAATCCATTTTTTGAAAAGGATATTAAACTGGTTCTTTCAAAATAATTATCTTCATAGTTCATTTAAAAGGAAATAAAAACATTATTTTAAATATATGTATTTCAAACAAGATTGATATGGTTTTATTTTTAAAAGGTATGGATTGGGGTACGGTTCTTCATTTGGAAACACTAGTGAGCATCTCTGTCTTACACATAAATTATTTTCATCAGTTTCAGGTTATTATAGTTTTAGATCACTAACAAAGAGAGAGTGGTGCTGTGATTGGTGGTGACTGACATGGTCACATTCCAGTATTTCTAGACGTTTAGTTTTTATTTCATTTCAAGTTCTTGTTTGATATTTTATTTCAATCTTATTTTTTATTTTTTATCCTATCTTTTACAAGTAAAATCATTATAAAATGAGTTTTTGTTGATTTTCGTAACTACTTTTCAGTTTTGGAGGATAGAGAATGCATCTTGGCCATTTTCACATGTCTTCTAGGTTGTCCAGTTCAGGGATGACTTGGGATAGATCATGACAAGAAGGTATCAGAGAATTATCCCTTATTATTTAGGGAATCCTAATTACTCAAAGCTAGAAATATTTTAGAATTAATGTGGTCAGATATTATTATGTGCTTGATCATTAGCTACTCAGAAGAAATAATAAATTTATTAGGCTTTTGGGGGTGGTTTCACCTCAATGTTAGATATTGTTTCTTTGATTTTTTATGTTTTTTTGTCATTTTGACTATTTTTTATTTAATTTTATATTGGGTAGGTTTGTTTGTGAAACTAACAAATTTTAATGGACTTTTTAGTGGACATAGGGGTTTCATGGTTGTTATTCATATTCTAGAAAGCCATGTGCATAACATGAAACTAAATATAATGACCTCTTATATGTTGACCTTATTGCAACATGACCATCCAAAATGTGTGGCCAAGGAATTCATACTGATTTTTCTTATGATATTTTGGGAGTTTTGGTTGAGTACTGGTATTATTTTTATTTTTCATGATATTGGTTTGATTTTTATTTGGGGTGCTTCCCTTTGGTTCTAAAATGGTAATTGGATTATTGAAATTTCATTTCCAAAATGAAAATCTTGGGTTCTTATAAAATTAAATGTGATGATCTATTAATAGTAATTGATTTATATGAAATCATTTTGAGAAATGTTTCTTTGTAGGGTGTGGATTGGAAGGTTTTTTTAATATGTGAAATGTATGTTACATACAAATGGATATTTTGGAAATGCCTTTTGGTATGATAATGGGTGGATTAAATGCTTTTAGGAATTAAAATTTGGGATGAATGTTTTGTTCTTTTATTGTAATTTTTTTGAATTAACCCTTTCTATTCCAATGTATGATCACATATTTGAATATCCATATGTTCAAAGTGGATATTTTTTTTTTGAATATGTATACAGGTTCTTGAGCAAGCATAGGGATGTATATATGTGAGTATTCATGGAATAACAGTGTTGGGTACTGGCCACATAAGGTTGTTTTGTTTTTTTAAAATATAGTTTAAAAAAGGGGAAATTAAATGATTTGAATAGTTAGGGTGCTGTGGTGTTTCCTTTTTGTGTTTTTAGTTTTACTTTTTGTTCTTTATTTTGGATTTTTTGGAAGTTTCATTGTGGTTTTGGTTGAGTTAAGTTGTTGATTTTTGACTGGGACATGGAATTTTGTCTTTTTATGAATTTTCATTTGGTTTTTTGTACCATGATATTAGAGTATTCCCTGAAAAATTATCGATGAGGAGTGTGCTGTTAGTATTTAGAAAACCTTACATAGTAGTCTATGTGATGGTTGGTTTTGGAAGTTAGATTTGTTCATCATTTAATGTTATGATACATCCATATTTGATTTGTCTAGATTCTTTTAGAAAATAAAAAATGAGTGTTTTATTAGTATTTCTTTTGATGGCTCTTCCCAAACTCGTGATCAAGTGGTGGAGTCAAACCCTTTCTATACTTTAGACTACACCCAGGTCTTCTTGGGTTATGGTCTACCTTCTTCAATTGAACAAGAGGAACATATATTGTTTTATGTGGGATTACAATAGGATTTTAAATTTTTTTGTGGTTTTATGGGAATAATAAGCTTCAATACATCATGTCTCTAACCATAGGTCTCATAGTAAAATTATTCACAAAGGGTACGTGCTTCTGGGTGTGGTGAATGTTGACCAAACATGTTGTCCCAAACATCATAGTAGAAACTATTTAATGTTTCTCCTTCTTATGATTTTTTAAAACATCTTTTTAGGTGATATTAGTGGGCCCATTATATTATGATTAATGTGGTTGTTCCTTAGGGATTTGAACTCTTGAATGGGGATCCTTCTTTGGGAGTGGTTTTTGTTTTAGGTGGTTCTAATTTGGAGACTCTCTCTATTGGGGGATTATGAGTTGTAATTTGGTCTGGTTCCTTGTTTTTTGTATCATGGGTGGGGTCCTTTTTCTTGTAATGTAGTCTTTTGTGTTTTTATCTTAGTGATATTACCTTTCTTATCGGTTCCTTTATGGTGGGGATATTCACTATAGATCTCTTTAATGTCTTCTGTTAAGCTGGATGGGTGTGACACTAAAAGTTAAGAGGTAAAACTTGTGTTAGGGGTTTTATCTAAATCTGTGAGTTATTTTGACCTGAGGAAAATATTTTGGATCAGTTTTCTAAAATGGTTGGGAGACCACCATAGCACATGATCATGGGGAACTCAATCTTCGATGCATTCATGATGGGTAAATTTCCTTATTTCTGATTCGTGCGACCCTGATCATGGTAATTGTTTTTCATGGATAGTGGGTTGTGTTATGAATTTTAGTAGAGATCCAGAACATGCCATAGGTAGTTTTATGTTTGGGGTTATGGTATTCTGTGTTGAGGATGTGTTTGTGGATTTGAGTTTATTTATTAAATCTTTATTGTGGGGGTGTGAGTTCTTGTTTCTCATTTGTTCTCTCATTTGATATGGGTCTTCTCCATTGGAGATAACCTTTCTAGTATCCTTTTTGGAATCATGGTTTCAAGGGAAAGATGAGTATTTGATCTTGATCTTCGGGTTTCGAGAACCTTATCTTTTTTAGTGGTTTTCTTTCTTCTGATGTTCCATCCAACTAAATATTTGGGATTTTTTGTGGGTATAAAGTTTCATGGTGGGGAAAATGATCATAACATGACTCGATGATATTATATTATTTTAATTAATTTTTAGTTACAATTTATTTCTCATCTCTACTTGCTGTTTTTACCAAAAATTGGTTATTTTTGGAATACAAAAAAAGTATCATGGTTATGGTGCATGGTTTTCCAAACCACGCAGAAACCGTGTGATAGTTTCTATAATTTTATAAAAAGTCAAACACAATATTGGAACAAAATTTTCCAAATCATGTGACAATCTAGTGTGGGGTACTCTAAGATCCTTGTATATGGTTCACGTTAGGCTCATGATTTTATAAACTATTTTCCATATTTAAAAATAAAAAAAAAATTAGTTAATTAAAAATAAAATTAGGATGAAAAAAATCCTAATATATTATCTCCCACCCACCTCATGTGATTCCCTCCCCCTCCCCCTTGTTCATGAAACTGTAGATAATGTATTTCGCCACATGCATTACCTCCTCCCCACTCTTTCATGAGATTGATTTTCAAGACAATCTCATGTGAAATATCTCTAGGTAGAGTATTCTTCTTCTATTCTTCCATCGTATCTTTCTATTTCTTGGTATACCTTTTACCTCTTCCAGTGAAAATTTCTTCACTAAACTCTATCCCATTTTTGGTTGTATATTAGGTTGTATATTGGTTCCTTGTGTTCCTATAAGGCCATATGTTTTTGTGAAATGTATTGTTTTTTTTTGAATAATTATCAATTATCTGAGGGATTTTATTTCATGCATTAAAATGTTTGGCATTATTTATACACTAAACAAAGATAAATATATACTGAATGTAACAATAAGTATAAATTTCAATCCAAATAACATTTATTTTTCATTTTTTACATGAAATACCATGTTTAGATTTTGTTACACATAACTCCTAGCTTATCTTGTAATACATGCAACATTAAGTTAAATAAAATGTGATATATTATTAAAATCTAATTGTTAACACCTAGCCTTCTGAATGTTGGGCATGAAAATTATTATCTAAATTACGAACATATAATTTTGGCATGTTTATAAAATGAATTATTTTTTATAAAATTATTTATTAATTAAGGTAAGAGTTAATTAAAAATTAATAAATTCATTTTTCTTAAAAACTATATTTTTATGCAAAAACAAGTTTTATATCAATAAATTAAATAAATTTTTTTGATGAATGATACTAATGAATATATATATATATATATATTCAATAAATATATTTATATTCATCTTATGTATTTTCTTGACATGATATTAAAATAAATTTAATATTACGCATAAAAAGATGTATTTTTCAAAAATGGTAGTTTTTCAGCCTTTTAATGGTGCATTTATTTTAAAGTTAATTTTTGAAATATTCATAATTAATAATTGAAAATTTAAACTTTATTTTTGAAATATTAATTAAAAAACCATCTTTTGATTATTTTTATAAATTTTCTCAAGAGAGTCATTTTTGTTGAATATTAAAAAATACTAAATTTCAATTAAAAAATATCTTTACATTGAATTATTTATCAAATTATTTTATATTTTCAACTAGTTTTACAGTATAATAATATCAATTATACATAAAAAAATATAATTTTCTAAATTTTAAACAATTTATTATTGAAATTGGATATAAAAATATTTCTTTCTTTTGAGCATTTTCACATTAGAACCTCGTTGTTTCATCCCATATGTGTGATTAATTTTAAATTAATATATGACAAATATGTGAATTGAATTTAGAAAAAGGGATGCCATATTTTGAACTAGAATAGTTTTTAATTTCTAACATGGAAAAAATAATTTTTTACTCAAGTTATTACTGAAAATAGTTAAAATTAATCGTGATGATTAAGTGGAAAAAAAGTTTACCAATTGACTATAGTGTAATCCAACGATTCCAAATAACCAATAAAATTGCACAAAACCAATTTTATGGAAATATTTTTTAACAAATATCATAATTTATTTAATTATTTTAATTATAAAATCATTATTAAGGTTATAATTTGGGTACACATAACATCTTTTAAAAAATTCCATGTGTGTCCTCTCCCCCACATATAAAAATCCAACCAATATTCCACAATCATAAAACGATAAAGAAAATTGGGTTATATAAAACCTACAAAAATAACATAAATACTTATCACCTATAATACTAAAATCATTACATTTGGAATAAATCAAACTAATTAAGTATGTTGGTGCAAACCAAACATAGATACCCGAAGAAGAGGTAATGTTCATCGATGAACGTTTTTATTTTATTCCATCTTCAAACCCATGAGATTATTTTTATATCATTATTATATAAAAAACTAAATCTATTATATATACATAAATGTTTTTATGTTAAGGTTATAACATACAATTATACACACTTATTTCTAATGGGCTTCAAAATCATCATTTGTGTGTACGGTGGACTAGTGCCTCATTAACCAATGTCATTCATCATTCCATTACAACATATTAGGGTTGTGAATAGTAATGAAAATGAAATTTATATTATATATATGTGTGACATTTATGATGTATTTATGATTCTTTATTTATTATATAACACACACTTTAATTATTTCCATTGCGTGAGAATACGATAACGTCGTATCTGTGTACGAAGGACTACCCCTCCTCGAAGCTATGTGATTCATTCATGATTTAGATGGAATATATTAAGGATGGGTAGAATATGATTTTTTAAAATAGATTACATAATCATTATACCTTAAAGATAATATATATAAAAAATTACATATCATTTAATTTTCTTTCCTTCCATGAATTATGAAAATGGAAACAACGTGCATGCATACGTACGGTCTACCGTCTCCATTAACTATGTATTTAATTTCATATTTATCTATTTTATAGACTATTAAAAATTAATATATATTGAATATATATGATATTAATATCATTTTTTACATTCCTAAAATGATGAAATCTTTTTATTAGTATTAGGATTAAAAATAACAAGTCAAAAAATATATGGAAAACAAAGAAGATATTACCCGAAACATAACATTAACTTGGAATTGTTAATAAACTGGTCATATAATGTTATAATAAAATTATATATGCTATGATATATAGGATTATAGTTCAGTGTTAGATTTATAATAAAATTATATTTATTATAAAATATTTTTTAATGTGTTTTAAAGAAGTCAACACTTTAGTTAAGGCTATTTCTAGTCTAACTTTTATTTCTATGAGACTTATGTCGTATTCCCCACTATATTTTTTATGTGGGGTGTATAATACCTTATAAAATGTAATATCATGAATTTTAATTTTTTAACGGTGTTAAATCACACAATTTCTATTATTTGTTAATGGATTTAAAGGTTCAAAAGATACTCAAGTAATAAGGGATTTCTGTCTCATTTTTATTTTCTGTGAGACAGAAGTCATGTTCACCACATAATTCTTGTTTATGGTGAATTTACTACCAATGGATTTATTTTATGATTATTATAATTATAATCATTTTTATTTAAATGTATATTGTATTACCTATATTTTATAGGTTTATTGTTAAGTTTATTCCAAAGCGGTATAGGGATTAATGTCCTAATTTTCTTTCTTTGAGTCATGCGATATGTTATGCACCTATATTCATTCATGAGTAGTATATACATACCTTTTGGAATTTAGTATCCTGAAATTTTTCATCCACTTTACAATATAAGTATCATTTTATGTTATACCTACAATTTTTTATAATTCAAAGTCACCAATGTGGTAAGAGTTTATTTCTATAAGCTCATTGTTTTTAGGAATTGTTTATGATTATGCTTCCATATAAGAAATAATATCATCCATTTGTTAATAAGTTTTAGGAATTTTATTATACTTTTGATATTCATTACATCTTCATGAAATAGTACCATTTTTTTAGTTTTTTTTACTTACGATAAATAAGATATTCTTGTAAGAAAATATGACTTTATTTATATCTTTAGTCGGAAATTTGTTTTCTTAGAAAAACTTTTTTATGAAATATTTTCACATGTTTTTTATATATTTTAAAATGATTTATTAAATAAAATTTCTACTATTTTTTACTATTTTAATTTAAAAAATTCAATGTAATCTTCTATTCATTTTCATATCAAGGCACTTTTATAAACTGTTTATTGGGAACGAGAATTTTTTTAAAATGTATGACATCAACATATTTACACATTATTATTACCACCATTTATTTAAATCTTCCATTTAATTTTTATAATGTTATATTTTTAAAATATTTTGTCTCTAATATTATGTATGTTTATTTTTTTTATGGAGACATTCAAAGTAAAAGGTTTCCAAAAAAATTATGTTTTCAAAGCTATTTTCATATAGATAATCATATTTTTCTCATAATTTATTTTAAAATATTTTCAAAATTCTATTCCATCTAAGATGAAATCCATTGATATATTTTATTATTTACTATGGATATTTTCCTAGTACACCATTCTTATTCTAATTTAAATGGTTTATTTTTAATATGATTGGTTTTTGGAAACTTATTTCTCTTCTATTTGTTATACCATGATAAAATGATTATTAAAAACTGATTTTTTCATGGGTTACCCTATGATTTTTATACCGCTCTCTTTTCCAATAGTTATGATATGATGAAATAGTTATTATACTCATCTTATTTTAGGGGTTATGATATTATGTTTGTTTATGATATTGTGTCACACATATGTATGATTTCATTGTGTGGTGGGTGGGACCCAAATATCCTTGTAATCAATAGGGTAATGATACATGTTCAATGAGAACATAAGGTACGAAGGTGGTCATACAAATACCAAAAAAAGAGGGAAATGGGATTTCATCTCTAGACTGTAACAATGGGGTAAACATGAGGTCATCATAAGGCCAAACTAGAGGGTACACGAGAGGTCCGCCCAATCCCACAATAAGCAGGTACACGAGATGTCATCCCAAGTCCAAAATAAGAGGGTACATGGGAGGTCATCCTAATCTTGAATAAGGTACATGGTTGATAAACCCAAGCCTAACATTTTACGAATGTCTTTATAGGCAGCCTTAACATAAGATTTTCTAGCTTATGTCTATGTCAAAAATTCCATGTATTATCCTATTATTATACTCTTGTGTCCCATGTTCATTAATTATTTTATGATTCATGTCCTATGATCCACTAATCATTATCTCCTGATTCAATATTATGATCTTTTATATATCAGATATTCTTTTCAAATGTTATTATCATGTTCTCATACCCATATTCCTATGTTATTTTAACGTATCTCCTTTATTTACTCTTAATGAGCGTATAAGCCACCCTTTATTATGTTTTCTTTACCTATGTTATGAATAAAGGGATTAATTAGGGGTATTAAATGGGAATATTTTCTCTGGAAACATTGAATATATTTCCCCAAGGTTAAATATTTTTTCCAAGTTTCCAAAGACACCTATTACGGTACAAGGGCATGTTTTTTTGAATGTGTGGAATATTCATCTAAAATGATATAATATAAATGTATGATAAGTCTATGTCACTATAGTGGGTATCAAAGGAAATTTTTAGTTAATAATTAGAAACTAGGAGGAGAAATATTTAGTGAGATACCTATGGATATTTCTAATGATATGACAAGGGATGTATCTAAGGATATGTCTAAGGATGAGTCAATGTTTTTGAAAATGTCCAAGATTTTTTTTAAATAATTTATAAATTGGTTTTCAAGAAATAATATCCCTATCATGATACTATAAGAGGATATAGATCTAAACCAAATTTATATAGGGTTAAAATCCCTAAAAACTGTATGTAGCTTGACTCAATCAGGAACTTGTGAACAAAAGTGTGTCTTACTACACAACTAGTTTGACACTTATATGGGTTATTATTTGGAAATACACAAAGTATTTAAAAAATATCATGAATTATTTTTATATAATATCATTATAAAAACCTAGAAAAAAACTATTTTTTCCTTGATTAAAGAAATTTTTTTATAATTTATAAATCTTATCAGTTATTTTTCATTATTATTTGGTTCCCCAAAATTATTTGTGTTTATCACAAAATGATTTTATTTTTAGTATATGGTAGGAACCAAAACTAAATATGTTAATTATGAGTACAAAGGATAATGAAATGATTGTCCTCCTGTGAAACTAAGTGATATAGGATCTGGAATACATAATATTACAAATATTTTCAAACAACATTCTCAAGATATGAATTATGTTAAACTTCCAAATGAGAAAATGAGGGAACAAAATTCTGGTGATTCCTTCTTGGGAAAAATTTCACCTTATTTTAGTGGTTCCAGTGATCAACTAGTGTCTATGAAATGGATCCATATAACTAAAATGATATTTTCCATTTCTTATCATTTTAAGAATGAAAAACTCATTTTTGTTTTTTATCATTTGGAAGGTGAATCAGATTAGTGGCAGAATCTTACTAAGCACATGAGGGAAGAAGAGTAAATTGAATCTAAGGAAGGTTAATATTATAAGAGGGTACTTATCAATAAATATTTCCCTATTATTCTATGAAAAAATATAGATAAGTAATTCCTTGAGCATAAGAAAATGGATGATGAATATATTGGTACCTATTAAGAAAAATTTAAATGTCATGAAAGGAAGACTTATGGGTTAATCGTTATCCCTAAAAGAAAAAATTGATAATTTATTTAGTGACATGAAACCAAGTCTTCTAAAAGACATGACTATTAATGAATTTTGTAGATATGAAGAAGTAATTATATGTGCAATGAAGGTAAAAATGGTAATTGGTCATTCCCACCAATAATATGGTTTTGAGAAGAAAAGGAAGATCAAGTATCATGAAATCATAAATGGTATAAATAAATTTCAAGCATCTATTTTCTAGAAATGTCAAAAGAATCACTCAGGTGAATTCATGAAAGGGAAAATAACGTGTTACATGTTTTTCAAGGAATTACATTGAGTGGATTAATTACAATGTTATTGGAAGAATATATCTAATAAAGAAAATAATGGGAAAACATAAAAAAAATAGACCTCCCAAACATCAATGATTTAATTTCATTGAATTTAAAGATTATGCTATCATGTTCGCCAATCCAAGGTCTAATATGGAAGATGAGACAAAAAACCTTTGTGGACAAAGGAAAAAAGATAAATCTTATGATATCATAATGGATGAAGTAAACCACTATATGTTGGGAATAGTTATCCTCCACTCCTTAGTTTAGAATTTCATGATTTATTTTTTATGAGTAATCCCTAAGAAAATATTATTGTTCATCATTTATTAAAATTTCATGTGATTGTCTCTATGGATTCGGGAATAATGAAACCACATATTCGATCAAAATAAATATGAACCCAGTATTCCAATAAAATAATTTCTTATTGAATTAAAAATCATCTATGTATTCAATATTATATTATGGTAATTCGAGTTATTATCATATTTCAAGAGGATATATGATGAAGTAATTCACATGTTTTCTATGTAGAAATCAAGAGATGCTTTATGATATTTGGGGGATTAATGTTATGTTTATTTTCATAAATTGAGTAACTGTAGTTATAATTTTCTATTTTTGAAAGGGTTATAATGTTTAACATTTATGAAAAAGTTTATGTTGAACTTTTCTTGATGTTTTATAGATTAATTAATTACTACACCAAATAATTATATATGAATATTGGATAACTTGTGCAAATCATTTTTTTGTGATCATAATTAAATATAGACTAAAAGACTTATCATTCAATTTTTGGGTATTATGTTCCATTATTGTTTCAAAAACAAAAAATTCACCTTTTATTTATTTGAGAATATATAAAGTGAAAACTGATCAAGCCACAACTGATGGATGAGATTTTTCTTATAGAATGGAAATAAATCAATCATGTATATCTTATTGTGTAAATTATTATACTATAAGAAAATGATATTTAAATAAATATTTTTTCCATGTACCTTCATTTTTATGAATCAAATGGTCCATTAGATCATAAAAAAATTCATTGTTTTGTGATCATTAACATTCTCTAGATCACCCACTTTTTTTATTAATGATAATGAGCACTATATATATATATATAATCATTTATTCTTTATAAAAATATCTAATTTTCACTTATGTTATCCTATCTGGGAATATATTTATGAGTTACTTGGGGTAACTGTTTTGTTTCCATGAATTCATTTTTAAGGAAAGTATCATTATTAATTTTTACGATGTGGGTTTCTATTAAACTAACTTTTAGGTATTCAGCCTTTAACGAAACCAAAACATTTTGGGGGGGAAATTAATTTTTAGTGGGTATAATGTATCACCCTGAGTTTTGTGAATTATTTTTTCCAATAAATTAATATTATTTGACGTCTAACATTGCACGATACACAAAGTAAAGATTTCCTTAAATGTTACACCATGTTATGTCTATGCTACACACAACACTAATTTTATCTTCTGGTATACAAAACACTTATTTTGTCTTGTGTTGTATGCAATACCAATTTTATATTGTGTTACACGTAGAAATGAGTTTAAACAAAATGTTCCATGTTATTAAAATGTTATAGTTATCACCTAGTTATTTGAATGTTGTGTATGAAATGAATTAACTAAATTTTAAAAATATGGTTTCGGAATTTTTATAAGATGATTTTTTGGTTACCAATTAATTATAAATTATTTTAATAACTATATAAAAATAAATAAATTACTTTTATGAAAAACAACTTTTTTAAGAACAAACATGTTTTATCACAATAAATTTAAAAAGGAACCTATGATGAAATATTTAAATAAAATATATATATATTATTAAATAAACTATTTTATAATAATATTATTTATTTTCTATAAATGATATAGGACTTAATCTAATTTTACGCAAAAAAAGAAGTAGTTTTTTAAAAGGTAATTTTACAGCCATTTGATGGTGTAGTTATTTAAAAAAATTAAATTTTTTAAATTTTATTTCACAAAATTAACATTATTTATTGAAACAGATCCTCACTATTATCTTAGGAATAATTTTTTTATTTTTTGGAAAATTTTCATTTTTTATGAATAATGAATAATACAAAAATTTTAACTGAAAACTGGATTTTGAACGAAATATTTATATAAATAAATTATATTTTAAATTACTTATAATGTATAATCAGTTCAATTATATGAAAATGAATCAAAATTAATTCATATTAATCAATTTAACACTAAACTGTTGTAGAAAAACATTTCATATTATTGAACATTTTCACTTTAAAACCCCGTTGTTTTATCCTGTCTATGGGATTAATTTTAAATTACCTTATGAAACTTATATGAATTGAATTTTTTAAAATTTACATCATGTTTGGAATAAAAATAATTTATATTTTATAATAATTGATACATCTTTATTTTTCCGAAGTGATTAGTGAAAATAGTGAAAATTAATCATGGTGATAAAGAGAAGAAAATGTTTTTCAAGGGACTAAACATTGAACAAAAGGAGAATAAAGACATAAAAACTTCTAAAAAACGATTTTATTGAATAATTTTTAAATTAACCCTTCATGGATCTATTTTTTTCATTACGTAATGATTTTTATGTGTAATGACAATGGCTATACCTAACTTCTTTTAAAAAATGCTATGTGTGTCATCTCCCCAACTTATAAAAAGCTACCCACTCTTCCCTTATCATCACACCATCAAAACCAATTACGTTAGATCATAAAAACCCTAATAACTTATCTAATTCCCTCTTATCATCCTATATGTCTTAATTTAGTCACCAATACAATCACGGAAGACATTCGGTGAAAACCAAAAATAGGTACCTGGAGAATAGGTAACATTCATCAACAAATAATTTTGTTTTATTTCTTCTTCAAAAACATCAAATTATTTTTATATCATGATTATATATTAATATAAATATAATAAATATAATTATAGTTTTATTTTATGATTTTGACAAACAATCACACACACTTCCATCAAATGGTCTATAAAATCATCATTCATGTGGAAGGAGGCCTACCGCATACGGAACCGATGTCGTTCATTTTTTCATTACCACATCTTATAGTTATTAATAATTATTAAAATTATTTATATATATGATATATATGATATTTATTATTTACTTATTCTTCTTTAATAAATATAAACACATTCCTTTATGTTTTCCATTTAGTGAGAATATGATAATGTTGCCCGTGTGTACGACAGACTAATACCTCGCGAAACAATATGATTAATTAATAGTTTACATAGAATGTATTAAGGATGAGTGTAATATAAATATGTAATATAAATGAAATAATAATTCTACTGTAATTATAATATATAAATTTCATTTAATTTTTTTTCAAAATGGAAATAAAATGGAAACAATGTTCATGTGTACATACAGCCAACTGTCTCCAAGAACTGTGTATTTAATTTCATATTTATATATTTTAAAAATTATTAAAAATATATATATATGAATATATATGATATATATATATATCATGTTTTTCATTATCTAGATGATTAAATCATGATCAAATTAAGAGGTCCAAAAAATAAAATTCAAAACATATATGAAAAACAAAGCGGTTATTAACCAAAAAGTAACATTAACATGGAATTGTAAATAAATGGTTAATATAACTTAATAATAAAATCATATATGGAATAATATATATTAATATTTTTTGGTATATGTATAATAAACTTATATTTATTTTAAAATAGGTTTGGATGTGTATAATGGATGTCAAAACTTATGGTAATGGTATTTGCAGTCTCACTTTTATTTCTTCAAGACTCATTTCTTATTCACCACTCATTTATCTTGTGTGGTGTGTATAATTTCCAACAACATGTTATGTCATGAATTTAATTTATTTCATAATATTAAATGTTTTACTTGATTATATTATTGCATTTATTTTATGATTCAAAACATACTCAAGTAATAAGGTATTTTAATCTCACTTGTTTTCATGAGATTCAACCCATGTTCAACACCTATTTATTGTATCTGGTATGTGTACTACCCATGGATTTATTTTATGATCATTATAATTAGAATAATTTGTATTTTCATATTCATTTTTGGATCTCTATTTTTTATGATTACCTTGCCATTAAGAAAAACATATGATCCATCATTCCATAATAATCATGAGTTTTATTGTCATATTTTTAATCATGATATCTTCAAGAAATGGAAATATTTTTCAACTCTTTAGTACTTAATATAATAATTAAAATAGTTTTAATAAAATACTACATAATTTCTCTCTTGAGTCAAAAGTATTTTCATCCAGATCCATGTTTTCTAAAATTATTTTCAAATGTGTTTTTAACCTTTTAAATTTTTTTTATTAAATACATTTCTACCAATTTTTCCTTTTTTTAATATTTTTTTTCAAATTAATATTCTTTCTATTTTTTTATGACGACACTTTTTAAACTTTTTATTATTAAAATGAATTTTTGTTTAACATTTACGATATGTATATATTTACCCACCTTCATGAACATCAATTATTTGGAGATTTCCTTCCATGTTTATAATGTAATTTTGTTGATGAAAATTAATTCCCTATTATTCACTAAATTAGTTGTTTTAAAAGTCATTTTCAAAGTACACGGTTTTAAAAATGTATTATTATATAAAAAACATTTTCAAATCAAAAGGGATATTTTATTCAACAAATTTTTTAAATATATTTCAAAATTATTTTTCTTCTTGGATAACATACTTTGATATAATTTATGGTTTACTAGGGATATGATCCAAGGAAACCCTTTTAATTCTTCTATGAATGGTTTTTGTATAAGATTATTGGTTTTTTATGAAATCTATTTTTCATCCAATGGTTAGGAAAGGATAAAAAATTTTGAAATCCAGTTATTTTCACATGTTATTCTATGATTATGAAACATATGTCTTTTCCACAAGTTATGATATAATGAAATGTTTATTATACACATTTAATTTCATTGTTCATTATATGAATAATTTTTATGATCTTATGGCACACATATGTATTATTTAATTATGTGATAGGTGGTACTTATATCTGCCTCCAGTGCATTGGGTAATGATAAATATTTTATGATCACAAAGGGAAAATGAGTGGTCCTACAAATCACACAAAAAAGGGTTACATGGGTGGTCTTCCCAATCATTCAACAAGAGGATAAAATAGATTTCATCCCAAGACTGTAATAAAAGGGTACCTGGTAGGTCATCCCACGCTCATAACAAGAGCGTACATGAGAGTTCATCTCAAGACGGATACAAGAGGGTACACAGGAGGTCATCCCTTGAACAATGTAGGTACACAAGTGATTATCTCATTCCTAAAATTTTATTAACTCATTGGAATTTTGCCTTGATATAATATTTTTTAAGATTATTTGTATGACCCAAATTCATTGTCTTATTCCACTATTACAATCACATATATCATGTTATTTGATTATCTCTGGATTCATGTTTTATGAACTTATAATCATTATTCCATGATTCAAGACTATGAACATTTATATAAAGTGTATGTTTTTCAAATGTTATGATCTTGTACTCATACCCTAATGGTAATTTTATGCTTACGTATATCTTTATTTATCATTACTTATCCTCTGAGCTCACCCTTTCTTATATATACTTTCACTAGGTTTTGAAGAATGGTTTTAACTAGGATTTACAATTTAGAAGATCTTTGTGTGAAACAATTAATATCTTTCACAAAGTTCGATGATTGTTATTTATTTTTCGAATGACACTAAATTATTATGGTTCTTGGGAATGTTTTTTTAATTTGATGAATATTCCTCCAAAATGATATAATATCCTTATAAATAATCATGGGTAGTTGTTGTTTGTGAATTATTATTGAGTACTTTTTATTTCATGAACATCAAAGGAAACAAATTATTCTTTGGTTTCATTTGAGTTTTCTCCAATCCTAAATCTTTGTCATAATTTTAATTTTATATTCTCTAATTTTTGGGTTCCCCGTATTTTTTAGAGGTCTTTGGACTTTTTTTGGTGGATTTGATCTTCATTTGTCGAAGAAGACTTACGTGTATACTCATAGGTATTCATATACATATATAAGTTCCCCTTTATATATATTCACTAATTGAAAAATGAATATATATATTAATGATAGGTGCACTTATAAATATATGATGTAATAATATATGTGTATGTGTGAATGATTATATAATAGTATATGTATATATATAAGGACTCCCTTGTACATATTCATGGACATGTGAATATGTACATTAGGGAATGATGACCTTATATATATGTGATGGTGAATATGTGTGTAAGTTGAAAATAGAATATTTGAGTGGTCATCGTCAAAAAGGTAACATGTATTGGGGTAGGTCCCCAATTTATGAGTGTTTAATTTGAAATCCATAATGGGATGATTATTTTAAAAATAATTTTTATTATTATATGATATGTATATGCTTTAAAAATTCATTGGGACACTTGTAAATGGTAATTTCATTCATTATGAAAAATTTACCTAAACATGAAATGTGAGTTTTAATTTTAATATAGGATATAAACCATGTACTAGTAAATTTAATATATTTACATAATTTGATTGGTTTTCAAAATGATATTTAATTAAAATGGTAAGGCCTATTTGAAACATGTTCTTCTTGGAAAATGGTTTTGAACTATTATGATGTGTGGGCTCTGTGGGTACATTCAAAATGGTTTGTGTATGATGTCCACCCCCATAGTTATCCACTGGTTTTAGAGGGTCTCTTCATGAATTGTGTAGGGAAGTTGGAAGGAAATGAACGTTGGAAACCATGTTAGTGTCAACCATGTGATGGCCTCCTAGATTATCTTACATGCTAATATAATGGTATCCTAGGAATCATAGTAGGATTCAAGATATAGTTTTCATTTATTCTAGATTAGTCAGACAAAATCCCCATTATAGGGAAAGGCCACATGGGTTGTTACAATCATGAGGTAAGTTGATATGTGTCAGGCTGGTTATTGGGTATGGATTTCATCAATAGGCCAAATGATGGATTCTGAACTGAGTAAGTCTAGGGCATCTTCACTTGGTGTGTAGGTATATCCCATGATATATGATTCACTTTAATTCTAATTTCCCACTTTTTATGCTTTTAATAAAATAATCTCAACTATCATGTTTCTACTCGTAGTTGCTATAATAACACTCATTTAATTATACTTCATCTTCCACTAATTGTTTTCCATAGCTGTATTTTAATCACCTCATGTTATTCCTTGTAAATTTTCTTATTGTAAATTCTATTATTCTTTACAACCCATTATGGAAAATGGATAGTAATATGGTTCTTTTAAAATTATTAGCTTGTTAATTACTTTAAAAGGAAATGAAAACCTTATTTTAAATATATATATTTTTTAAACTAGAATTAAATGGTTTTCATTTTTATATTAATGATTAGGGCATGGTTATTCTTTTGGAATCCCTATTGATCTTCTCATTTCTCACTACTACATTATCTTCTTCAGTTTCAGGTTCTTCTAGTTTTGGATCACTCTCATAGCAAGAATGGTTCTGTAATTGGTAGTGACCCATGAGGTTTCCTTGGTGTATGTCTATAAGATAATTTTTAATTTATTTTTTGCTTCCTGTTTTATCTTTTATTTTTATCATTTTTAGTTTTAAAAAAAATTAATTTATAGGAAAAATTATTCCCAACTAGGATTTAGTTGATGTTTGGCACTAGTTTCCAGCCTAGGAGGATCTGGAAAGCATCTCAGTCCATGTCACGGGCCATCTCAAGTGACAAATTTGGGGTTGACATGGAATACATTGTAATGTAAACAATGATATAAAGACTCTTTCAGTAATATAAAATAGTTCAATATATAAAGTATCAAGTTATGGATGATAATGAAATTATATTCATATAAAATATAGCAGTTTTAAAATCATAGAATCCCTTTAATTCATTATATCCACTTGTTCCCTAAAATACTTGAAATGTGGTATTGCGAATATTAATCGAAAAATTCAACCCTTTGGGGTTTTTTAGTAGTAGTTATAGTCAATAACCAGTTTTTTCATCCCCTATAATCAACCTTCATGGGTGTTCGTGAAACAAAATTCTATTATCATATCAATGATTATTCCTAGAAGGAATATGTCTAGAAATGACATTGATAACTACCTTCATCCTCTTTCATATAATTATAAAATTTATTGAATTATGTTGTAGATGCATATGATGCATCCACCAAAAAAAGATAAAAATGAAAACAACCGTAACGTGTACCATCAATGACATTTATAGACTATTAAATTTTTTGGGTAAGAACATCCACACCAATTTAGATTGTCCATTTTATAAATTTTATTTTGAACCTCAATTGTTAATATATAAAAAATGTGTTTTTTATGAAATTGAATATTCCTTGATACAACTCATTGATTTAAATATTTCTAGTAATGGTTCAATGGAAAAATAGTTCTTAACTTTCTGCCAAAAATTTTATTTGGATCATAGATCATTGAATAATTACCAAATATCACCATAGAGTTTGAAAATTATTTTTAACTGAATGAAGATGCATTACTACAAAACACAAAGTATGTAGTAGTGGCCATTATCAGTTCTAGATAAAAGCACTAATAAAGGTATCCTTCATTAGCATTAATAAAGGGTGGTATTTATCAGCACTTTAAAAAGGGATGATGGAGATCACCCTTTATCAGTACTTTTTATTTAAGACTGAAAAAGGGTTGGTCCACATGACTTCATCCCACATCTAGATTTTTCATTATCTGGGAAGCTCTTTATAACCCTTGGAATTCCACCATCACAACATGTCATGGGTGCAGGGGATCGACACTCATATATACTATAACACACATGGGCCTCATGGGTCGACCCCTATACGTGTGGCCCAACAACACGACAGTCTTACCCATCCCATATACATTGGTCATCGCACATGTGGATCATATATAAAATATTCTAACCCCACCTCGCCAAATTTTTTAATGTACTCTAATAAATAAATAAGTAAATAAATATTAAAAATATAAAAAAAATTAAAGAAAAAAAATTAAAAAATTATTAAGGAAATATTTATTAATACATGAATAAATTATATATATATATATTAATAAATTGATTATATTATATTTAAATATATATAATGAACAAAACGTATTAATTTAAAATTATACACAACCCACTAACCCATCCTCATTAAAATTTTTAGATACTCCAATAATATATATATATATATATATATAGAAAAAATATAAAAAATAGAAATAATTAAAAAATTAAAATTAAAATTATATTAAATAAAAAATATTAAAAAATTAAAAATGAAATAATTTAAAAGAAAATGAATTAATTTAATATATATATATATATATATATATGAATAAATTTTAAATAGTCATAAATAGGTTATAGTAAATATAAATATATCAAAATAATAAAATGTAATCATTAAACAAAAAAAATTTAAAAGATATTAAATTTTAAAAATATTGAATACATTATTAATGGGACAATTATTAATAAAAATTAATAAATTTAATATATACATATATATATTAATTATAAATATTATTAAATAGTTCAAATTAAATAAAAATATATAAAATGATTAAAATGTATTAATTGAAAATATGAATTAAAAAAGAATAAATTTCAAAAATATTAAGAAATTTATTAATGAAACAATTATTAATAAAAATGTATATATTTAATATATATATATATAATTATAAATAGTAAAAAGATTACATATATTAAAAATAAATATATACAATGAATAAAATTTAATAACTAAATATACTAAACTTAATAAATTAATATTTACAAAAATATTAAAAAAAATATGAAATAAATATTAAAAATGAATAAATTTAATACACATGCACACACACTATTAATCCCTTTTAAATTTAATATATATATACCTTAAATGTTTTCTGAAATTTTATTCATTTTTAATATTTATTTATAATTAAATTCTTATTTCATATATATATATATACATGTTCATATATATACAGACACACTATTTATTTATTTTTAATTGATATAAATTTATATATATATATATATATATTATTTTTATTTAATTTTAATAAGATTTTTTTAATATTTATTCAATTTTAATATTTATTCTTATTTATTTATTGACTTTAAATATGTTTTTCAGTGATAAATTGTTTTTATTTTCTATATTTTTTTCAATATGTAGTATTTATAACATTTTAATATATTTTTTAAATTTATTCATTTTAATAATACTTATTTATTAATAATCTTGTTTGATTTTTAATATTTGGTTAATATTTATTCATTTTAATTTATTTATTGATCAATAGTTTTTTGTCATTTTATCCACATTTAATATTTATTTATACATGTTTATTGATTAATAATTCATGTTTTTAATATGTTTGTAATATATGTGTGTGTGGGTTTGTGGGTAGGTGTATTTATTTTCATTTTAACATATATTCATTTTTATTTTTTTAATAATATATATAATTAATAATACTTGTCCATTTTTTTTAATATTTTTGCAATCTTCTAATTTTTTATTTACTAAATTTCAATCATTTAAAAAATCCATTCATTTATGTTTATCTATTCAGTAAAAATTTTAACTATTTTTCAACTTTTAAATCATATATTCATTTTTAATATATATTCATTTAAAATTTTTAAATTTAATTTATATTGTTTTTATCAGATATTTTCAATGATAGATGAAAAATATTTGTTCTCTTAGAACTTTTATCGCCCAGAGTTTTTTTGAATTAATTTTTTTCAAACCAATTAACATTATTTGATAGCTTCTGTTTCATGATACACGAAGTAAAAATTTATTTATATAAAAAATTATATCACATGAAATACCATGCTTGGCTTGTGGTACACGCAAGATAAATTTTGGTTTGTGTAACACAAAATAATGAGTTCCTTTGATAACTTATGTTACATGTAGGATTGGGGTTTATCGAACACTAATATACTATTTATTATGATAGTTGTCACCTAGCCATTGGAATGATGGAAATTAATATGATTACTATAATTTTAAAATTTTGGTTTTCAATTTTTTTTTAAAAAAAATTCTTAGTCTACCAATTAATTATAAATAAATATGAACAACAATTGAAAATATAGGATGTGTTTTTTTCTGCAAAAGATTTTTATATTAATAAAATAAATTAATCATTATTAGTGAATTTTATAAATAAAAATTATATATTATATATTCAATTAAATGTTTTCAAATTTATCAAATATGTTTTAAATATATAAAATAAGAACAAATCCATTCTAAATATAAAACAATGTATTTTTCAAAAAGATAGTTTTACCAACTTTTAATTTAAGACTTGTTATAAAACTAAATTTTGTTAATTTTATGTATTTTATTTTAAAAACTACACTTATTTTTTAAAATTTTAATATAAAAACTATCATAGGGGGGATTTTTATTATATTTTGGATAAATTCTATTTTTTGATGAAGAGTGAAAAATATTGTATTTTAATTGAAAACTGGCTTATCAACTAAATAAATTATAAATAAAAATTATATTTTAAAATGGTTTTAAAGTATAATTTTAGAAATTTTATATCATTTAATCTAATTTAGGTCATTCTAATAAATTTCTTATTAAAATTGGACATAAAAAATTGTGAACTTTTTCACTTTTTCACTTGAAAATCATGTTGTCTCTCCCCATCTATGGGATTAATTTTAAATTAATTTTATACACTTATGTGCTTTCAATTATGAAAAATTGATTCAATAATTTTAATAATAATTTATGTGTTTATTAAATATGTCACTTTTATTTTTTGACAATATAAATAGTAAAATTGTTAATTTTATTTTTGTAGTGAAGAGTAAATCGGAAAATTCCTTGTAAAAATAATATTGTAACTAATAGAAAATAACTCTAACACATTAAATTTTTTTATTGTATGATTAGAATCCATCCATAATCATTGATTTATATGTTATAGGTTCATTTATGGTCATATGTGTGATATTATATCCTTTTTAATATTTTATTCGATGAAGGGACAAACTTATCATAATCCTATTTTTTTAAAGTGAAATATTTTTAATATGGGGTTAAAAATAGGATATTTTCAACTCTAAATTGTATATAGAAAGATAAAATCATTATATTCACCATGGAAATTTATTTTCAATTTTTAGTAAAGAAATAAATACTTAATTAATTAAAAATGAAGATGCAATAATTTTTTAATTAATAGAAATATCAAATAAATGATATTTAAAATATTAAAATAAATATTATTTCATATAATTAGTCTCATATAAGATTTATTTATAATACCTTGACATATTTTTTATGTGTTAAAATAGTTGGTCTAAAATATATTGTTGTTATTATTTTTTTTTAAAATTCACGTAATGAATAATTTCAAAACAGATATTGATGATATTTTAAAATACATAAAATTTTATTAAATGATATAAAATTCATAAAAATATAAAATTATAAAAACTATTTGGTTAATGTTTAAATCATAAAAAATGACTCATCTATGGTTCTTTTTTCATTTTGTAGTAAATATAGTAACCTTTAAACAATAAAATCACATGTTCTCATCGTAAAAGATATGGATGTTAAATAAGGGTTAATCCCAAAAGATAAGGATTAAAAAATAAGTAAAAATATCTAAATTTAATTGCATTAATGGATTTAGACACAAAATAATTTTATCTTCTAAATAAATCGTTTTGGAGCCTTTTAGAAACTTATTTATATTATATTAATATTTTAAAAAATTTCAAGACTGCTCATCAATTCTATAAAAAAATTGCACCTCTTTTTCTCTTTTACTCACACTACATAAACTATTTGAATTGGACAAAAACTCTCCAAATATCATCCCATATTACCTCTCTTCATCCTATAATAATTAATTGGTATGTAAATCAATTAGGGAAGGCCTTTGGTGGAAACCAAACAGAGTTACCTTAAGAATAGGTAATATTCACCAAGAAGTGTTTTGGTTTTATTTATTCTTTAAACCCATTAAATTGTTTTTATATAAAATTTATATAATAAATTTAGTATATTAAATATAATTGGATTTTTTATGTTATGATTACTACATGAAACATTACACACTTCCATCAATTGGCATACACAATCAACATTCATGTGTAAGGTGGACAACTGCCTCACGAACTGATGTCGCTCTTTCATCCATTAGCACCTTCAATGGTTGGGGATAATGATTTATTTATTGTTTATATTTGATATATATTTTTATTATAATTTTATTATGATTATGTGATTTTTATATAACACATACATTCATTCTTTCCATTTTGTTGAATACGATAACGTCATTCATGTGTACAACAGACTGTCTTCTTGCTAAGTGGTTTGATTCATTCAAACTATACATAAAACGTATTAAAGATTGTTTTAATTAAAATATGTAATATATATGACATAAAAATGATTTAGGAATGATAATATATCATATAAAATTCTTTATTTAATATGATAATAAAATGAAAACATTCTTCTTGCGTACATACAGACCACCGTTTCTATGAATGGTGCATTTTATTTTTTAACTATAATATTTTTGAGTCACCATAAATACATATGTAATGAATATATATGATATTTATATCATGGTTAAAATTATGTATATGATTAAATCATGATCTAAGAAAGTGGATCAATAAGTTTAATTCAAAAACATCTACGAAAAACTATGTGATTATTACCAAAAACATAATATTAACAGGGAATTGTTAATAAAAAAATAATATAAAGTCATAAGTAAATAATATATGGAATTATATATATTATTTTGTGTTAGATTCATCATAAAATTATTATTTTTTATTTTTTTTTCAACATGTACGAAGGATTTCAAGACTTAAGGTAATATGATTTCTAGTCTCACTTTTATTTTTGTAAGACTTACACCATCATAAACTTATATTTATTATACATTATGTTTTAACTATAATGAAAGAATTCAAGAGATAAGGTAACTTTATTTGAAGTCTTTATTTTATTTATCCCTCCAATTCATTGGGTAATTATAGATAATGTGTGAGTATATATGTTATGCATTAACCCAATTACCTCTTCATAATGTTATGTGTGAACAAAATTACATGATAAAATTATGATTCTTGAACCTGATTACATGTTCACCATGTTATGCATGGACTTTGTTTCATGTAAATATGTTTATCTGATAGCCTAATTTCATGCAATTAATTTAAGGAGTGAAACATTCTCTATTTACACATGTTCAAAACATTATAAGATGATACATATACAACAAGTATATGTCTTCTTCAAATGTTGTGTTCTCAAAAATTGTGTTCTTTTTTTTCTTTTTGATTCATGTCTTCTAAAATAAAAATATTAATTCCATGAATCATGATTATGATCTTTGATATGAACGATATGATGTTCAAATGTTCTGTTTATGTTATCAAATCCTTATGTTCATGTAATGTACATCCATCAATTTCTTTTACTGAGCATCTTTTCTCACCCTTTATTTTGGTTCCTTTACCCTAGTTATGATGAATAGTTTTAAGTTGAATCACTAAATGGGGATATCTTTGTGAGAAATCCTGAATATCTTTCACAAGACTAGACATTTATGTTCCATATTTTCAAAGGAAAAAAATATTATGATTCATGGGTATGTGACTTTGTAATGTAATTAATATTAATCTAAAAAGATATAATATCCATGAATTAAAGTCATTGGTCACTTTAGTTTGTATCATTTGAAAAAAAAATATTTTTTAGAAACTAGGATGAGAAAAACATAGTAAATTCCATAAAGATATGTCCATTTATAGGTTACAATCATAGTGTTTTTGAGTTTATCATTAATAACATAGTATTAAACATATGGTGTCATATATAGATATTATATGAGTAAATATCTATCAATTATGTGGTTCTTTGGAATGATAAGTGTTTCTCAGACAATGATTCATGGTTATAGTAAATGGATGGAACTATAATGAACTCAATTAATGTTGATTGAGACAAAAAATTAGATGATCATAAATTAAATAGGATAATTACTTGAGTGAAAGAAGTTGTCATTATACATTATCTGCTATCATGATATATTACTAAAAACATGAACTTTAGTGGCATTCCTAAAACAAATAATAATAAGAAGATGGATTTTATGAAAGTACATGTGGTTATGAACATAGAGGATATAATATTGGGAGCCCTACATTCCAAAAAGGTCAGAAGAATGACCTTTGGGAATATATCAAATGGTGGGAGAATATATTATATATGAATAAAATAATTTCATATAGTGAAATTTTTTTTATCATTTTATTCTATAATGTGTGGGGAATATGAGAATTATCAAACTTAATGACCTGACCCAAAATTAACTTCTAAACAAAGAGAATTCATATTCCATGAAAACCCTTGAACTTGAAGGGTAAAATTATTTATGTACATGGATTAAATAATAATATTTTTGAGGTAATGTTATGTTTTTATAGAATAATGGAACATTTAAGGATTGGTCTGCTATATTTTTTCCTTAAGGATTTGAAAGAATATGTTGAACGGTACTAGTAAACAAGAAAATTGATTGAGGTGATAATGTGATATATTTTGAGAACACATGTTTATAATAAATATACCCATTAATAAGTGTATTATAAAGGGATAATAATGAGATTAGGGTTTGTTTTATTGTGATAAAAAAAATGGGACAATTTTTACGACCTTGGAAGAGATGAAATGGTGGTTTATGATATCATGGATTCAGTTTATAGATTTTTTTGATTTATTGAATGGGGAAAGAGTTTATTTATGAAATAATTCATGTGTTCACTATGACTTATGTTAATTTATATTATTATTATTTTTCAATAGAATAAATGATAATGGCCTTCGTATGGTTTGTTTTTGATAAATATGAGTTACCTCATGTTGTTTAGGGGATTAATGATATGTTGATTTTTGAAATTTTGTAACATTCTATTAATTTTTTTTTAATTTTAATAAATTTTATGGAATATAAGTGTAACCATTTAGAAAAATAATTATTTTAGGTTTGTTTGAGGTTTTAGAGATTAATTTATTACTTCATTATATGAATATTTGTGCGTATTTGATCACCTACAGTAATCAGTTTGTTTTGATAACTCAAGAAATAAGTAATAAGTTTTCATCCCATTATTAATCATATAATTAACTATTTAATCTAGATTTATAGTTTGATCCATATTTCATTGAGTAATATATGAAGCATGAAATTATTTGGTCACAACTGATGGATGTGATCATGATTACAAAAAAAAAATCAAGTAAATATATTTTCTAGTGAAGATTTTTTAACTCTAATAAATGCATCTTGAAACAATAATGTAATTATAGTAACTTAATCTCTAATGAATCAAATAGTCCATTAGATCATAATAGATGTATTTTTTATTTTATGATTAACATTATAATGATTATTTTCTCTATCACTCTCTATTAGAACAAGGTAGATAGAATTATCTTCTAGGTTAATGTTTTCACTTTCGTCTAAGGTTATCCTAATCAGAATCATATAAATGTCATGCTCTTTTACATTTGATTTCCTTATTTTCAGAGTATGTTTTATTGACCCTTTTTAAAATATATGTTTCCCACAAGTAAATTCACAGACATCCACCTTTTATTTTTCTATATGCAATTTCAAATTTAAATGATGCACCTTCCTTTTTTAATAATATATCATATTAAAATGGTAGCTTATATATTGAAAATTCCACCAAATATATCTCAATTTCATGATATATTCCATTAATATATTCTGAATAAGTACATACTTTATCCTTAATATGTAATAAGATGTCATACCACTGGAGAAAGAGCTTCTATAAGAAGGTAAACCTTTAGAAATTCTACATCGTAGAGATAAATTTATAAAAAACAAGACCACTCACGTAGTTAATGTTTAGTGATGAAACCACCGGTATGAAGAAGATTTAGGGGAAATTGAAGAAATTTTGAGCAAAGTATTCCTAATTTTTTATATTAGAGTGATGAATTTCAATTGTGAAATTAATTTTATGGGGGGTAGAATTTAACAGCCTAAATTTGTGAGAGTTTTTTTAAAATAAATTAAAATCCATTTGATGTCTTCTGTTACATGATAAACATAGAAAATATTGATTTATATACAGTCTTGAATGACAAGAAACACATAGTTTTACTTTTATTATAATAAATACTAATTTTGGATTTTGTAACACATAACCATGAGTTCCTTCGATAGCTTGTGTTATATGCAAGATTGTAATTTACCAAATAACAATATACTATTTATTATGATAGTTATAACCTAACTATTGGAATGGAGGGAATTTATAGAATTGTCTAAATTATAAAAATATTTTTTAATAATGTTTATAAAAATAATTCTTGGGTTACCAATTAATTACAAATGAAGATAAAAACCAATTGAAAATAAAGGATGTGTATTTATTCCCACAAAGAAATTTTATCTTAATAAATTAAAATTATTAATATTATTGAATTATATTAATGAAATTTATATGTTATATATTCATTTAATCTTTTTATTTCAGTAAATATGTAATAAAATCATAAAATAAGAAATATCCATTTTTAAGCATAAAAGCAGTGTTTTTCTAAAATGTAGTTTTACGGCCTTTTAATGGAAGAGTTGTTTTAAAACTAAATTTTTAAACATTAATAGATATTTTTGGAAAAAATAAACTTTTCTATAGATATATTAACATAAAAATTACTTTGTGGTGATTTTTTTTGTATTTTCTGATAAGATTCATTTTTTAATGATTTGTGAAAAATAGTACATTTTAATTGAAGATTGACTTTTCATATAAATAATTAAAAATTAAAATTATATTTTAAATTATTTTTAAAATATAATTATATAAATTTTATAACCTTTATTTCAATTCATGTCATTTTCATCAATTATTTTTATTGAAGTTGGATTTAAAAACATTGTGAACTTTTGAACCTTTTCACTTTAAAAACTCGTTGTTTCACCCCATCTATGGGATTAATTTTAAATTAATTTTATCCCGGTAACATTTTTTTATTATGAAATATGGATTACATGTTTTTAATTAAAATTAAAATATTTATTTAATAGTACCCTTTTATTTCAGAATAATATGAATAGTAAACTTAATAATTTTTTTACCACAGTTAAGGGTAACTCAGATAATTATGGGTAAAAATAATATTATAAATATTAGAAAATGGGCCTAGCACTTGAAACAATTTTTTTAGATGATTATTTCTCATCCATAATCCTTAAATTATAATTTATCTGACTATTTATGGATTTTTGTATTATATTAAAACTTTTATAATATTTTATTCAAAGAAGAGTAAAACTTGTCAAACTATTGTTTTTTTACAAGTGAAATATTTATAATATGGGGTTATATAAGATATATGTTCGAATATAAAAAGTATATTTCAAAATAACATATTTATATTCATAAATAAAATTTATTTTTAATTTCTAGTGAAGAAATAATTTCCTTAAATAATTACACAACGATGATGCAGTAATTGATTTATTAATGAAAAATTAAATAAATGATATTTACAATATTAAAATAAATATGATATGAGATAATTAGTGTAAAAAAATTAATATATGACTTATACATATTTTTTAATATTCTAAAAGAGTTTTTTCGTCGATATCTTGTTGTTATAATATTTTTAAAATGTTGAGAAATAAATAGTGTCAAAAATGATATTAATGATTTTTAAAATAAATAAAATGTATTTAAATGATATAAAATTAATAAAAAAAATATATGGAAAACTCTTTGTTATAATGTTTTAATGAGCATCCAAAATTCATTTATGGTTATTTTGGTATTTTATTATAATTATATTAACCTTCAATGAGTGAAAACACATATTGGCATGCTAAGAGTTAACGAGTTAAAATAAGGGTAAAAGCCAAATGATAGGGATTAAAAATTATAAAAACATTGATAAATAATATTATATGAATTTATTTCGACCCATCATCATCATATATTCAAAATGAATAATTTTTATACATTTTTAATTGAAAATTAATTTATATTAATTTGATATTTTGAATAATTACAACAGTACCCCTCTCATCACTTATAAAAGGGGATCATCTTCTTCTCATCTATTCACACTTTAAAACCTATTTGGTTCTTCCAAAACCTACCCAAAATTCCTCCCAACTTCCCACCCTTGATCTGATAATCATTCCTTTTGGAATAAATCCAACAATGGATGTCCTTTGGTGAAAACCAAAAGGCTTTTCCATAAGATGATGTAACATTAATCAACGCACATTTTTGTTCTATTTCATCTTTAAATCCATTAAATTATATTAATATTATGTTTAAATAAAATACTCAGTTTCATAAATATAATTATATTTCTTTGTTAATGTAGAGACCTATAACTTTACACACCACTATAAAACGGTATATATATTCATCATTCGTGTATACTATGGACTACTGCCTCGCGATCTGATGTAATTTATTATTCCATTACCACATTTAAATTTTGGATATAATGATTAATTTATATCTTATATTTGATATATATAATTTTTGGAATGATATTATGATTCTGTAATTTTTATACCATACATACCTTCCTGCTTTCCAATTTTTGGGAATACCATAACGCCATTCATGGGTACGACAGAATACATCCTCCCAAAACCATTTGATTCTTTCACTATTTACATTGAATTAATTAAACATGGATTTAATAAAAATATCTGATTAATATGCCATGAAAATGAATCTATAATGATATTATATCATATAATTTTCTTTCTTTAATCCAATAAGAAAATAAAAACAGCGTTCATGCGTATGTGCAACCTTCCATCTCTATGAAAGTTGTATTTTATCTTATATATATAACATTAATAAATCACCATAATGATATATATTCTGAATATAAATTAAATTTATATCATTTTTATAATTTTTTAGATGTTTAACTAATGATATATGGAAGAGAAACAATTTAAAAAGTCAAAACATGTTTGAAAAACAAAGCGACTATTACATAAAACAAAACATTAACATGTAATTGATAAGAATTGATTAAAATAAATTCAAAAGTAAATAATATATGGTATTATATATTTTTGTGGTATATTTAAAATAAACATGGATTTATTTTAAAGGTGGTTTGAACGTGTGTAAAGGAAGTCATGACATTAGGTTAGTGGATTTCTAGTCTTACATTTATTTCTGTAAAACTTATGTTATTTCACCACTTGTTTATTTTTTTCGTGTATATACTTACCATGAATTTAATATATTATACTTATCCTTAAATTTATGGGTATTTATGTATTCATTAGATGAACAATCTTTGATATGGTTTACATTTCATAAGTAACCAAATCCACAAGATAATTTTGTCTCAATTTTCTTTCACTATCACACATGTTTTTTCATATACCTATATTAGTTTATAAAGTTTATATAATTCACTATATAATTATGTATCCAAAATCTAATTCTACTAATGATATAATAATATTAATAGAATTTTTTTATCTCATTGGTCATAAATCTATGTTCTTTGAAAATAATGTTTTCTACAAATGTTTTAAAAGTGTTGTAAATTACATTTTATCATTTTTCAGGGAAAATTTTTACAAAGATATTTAAAGTTTTTTTTCAAATACTTCTTTATAATTTTTCTATTTTATTTTCAATGAAATGGTTTTCTAAATTATTTGTGATTTAAAAGGGGTTATCCAAAGCATAAATGATATTTTCCTTAATAAATGTTTTAAAATGATCTTTCAAAATTATTGTCCATATAAGATGGAATATGTTGGGGGTTCTAATTACTTACATGGTATATGATCCAAGGGTACCATTTCATATTATTTATATGAATGGTTTATTTTTTTATGGAATGATTTTTATTAATACTGTTACAATTCAATGAGATATATTTTGATTAAGTTTTTAAGAACAGTATTTATTTTTATTATTTATGATGTGATAAATGACTTACGATCTTGTGGAACATGTATGCATGATTTCATTATGTGTTGGGTGAGACATATATCTCAATCCAATGAATTTGATAATAATGGATCACTCATGAGTATATATGTTATGTGTGAACCTAGTTACATGATCACAATGTTTTACATGAACTTGATTACATGTTCACAATGTTATACATGAACGAGATTTCATATTGAACATTTTATGATTGGGGATATTTTCATTTCCATTTTATTATGTGATGGACTGATTTCATATATGTAACCTAATGAATGACCCTAACTCTAATTAAACATGTTCACAATGTTATTAATTGATGTGTATACAACAAGTCATTGTCTTATGCCAATGTTATTCTCTCCTAAATCATTTTCATTGATTTCCTTATGAATAATTTCTTATAAAATACCCATATTAATTACATTACTCATGATTATTATCATTGATGTGCATGTTATGATATTAAAATGTCATTATCTTGTTCTCACTCTTATGTAAATGTCATACATCACTTTTTTTACCTTTACTGAGCCTATGTGTTCACCCTTTCTTATTTTACCTTTTCTTAAGTTCTAAAGATAGGTTTTAAGTAGAATCAATAAATATAAAATTATTTGATGGAAAATTTGAATATCTTTCACTAGAATATATGTTTCTGTTCAATGTTTCCAAATAAATTAAACTATTATAGTCCTCAAGCATGTGACTTTGTAATGTAATGAATATTCATCTAAAAAAGTTGTAATATCTATGTATGAAAATACTGGGTCATTATAGCGCTAATATATATTCATATTTAATATTTTAATAATTTTTAAAAATTAATAAATGTTATCCATTTTTAAATTTTCTTAATTATTATTCATTTATAATTAATTTCAAACATTTTAAAAAAATAATAATTACAAATAAATAAGGATATATTTAAATTACAAAGAAAATCAATATACTTAAATGATAAATATATTTATTTTACAAATATACATATATAATTTTTTAGATTTATTTATAGTTATGTAAAAATATTTATAAATGTGTTTAGAAAAAACATTATTTATTGTTATAATTATAAAAATATATATAATTATATTTATAAATATATCTTTAAATGTTTTATAATCATTATAAATTTATATAAAAAATATTTATGTATAATTATATATATTTATATTCATTAATAAATACATTTTTAGAATTCTTCAAATGTATTTATAGTTATATAATTATTTATTTATAAATATATACATTTACATTTATTTCTTATTATATAAATTTGAAAATTTTAATACTAATAAATATATTATAAAAAATTAATTGTATATATATATTTTTAGACAATATAATTTTGGCATTGATAAAACTCATCTGTATTGCCTTTTTTGAGGTATTTTTCATTGGATCTTAGAATATTATTTTTCATAATGCCCCTTTCTCTACAATTGTAGCATTAAAAATTGACATCCTCATTCTTCCCCTTGCAATCACAAGCTTGGTGGACTTTTTCAGCATACTTGTAATAGACTCACATTCCATTCAGGAAAGTACCAGGGTGTTTCTTCCCACATTTACAGCAGGATGGATATTCAACATTTTCCGTCTTCCTCTTATTTCCATTTTTAGAATGTTCAGTATATATCTTCTTCTCTTTCTTTTCTTTAAAGTTGTAAGACATAGAAATTTTGTTTTCTGTCTTGATAGTGCATGAGACAATATCCTCGTATGAGAACAAGGATTATGAGACTAATGCTCGTTGGAGAAGTGGTTATAAACTACAAAAAAATGATCAATCATACTTCTTGGGTTACGTATATAATATGTAGCATATCTTTCTAAACTCATAAAGTTAGCCTTGTATTTTGTAACATTCTCATCCCCCTTTTGTCTCAGACTCAAAAATTTCATTTCCATATCCCCTCGATGGTCACAAGGAAAATATTTTTCTAAGAAAATCTCTTTAAACTCCCTCCATTCCATATTTGATACTTCATCATCTTCTTTTGTGTTTTGAATAAATAACAACCATTGATCTGCATCTCCTGTGAGGTGATAAATTGCCAAGAAAATTTTTACCTTTCACTACTCCCCAAAGCGTGGAATATTTTCTCTATGGAATTTATCCATTCCTAAGATAGTAATGGATTTGTACTCCCATTGAATGTTGGTGGTTTTTGCCTCCTTATATAGTATAACATTGATCCACCACATTGTGGATCAGGGTGCTCCATACGGTTGAGGTTATTATTCATAACCTGAGTGAGTTGTCCTAGTATGGTGATAAGATGATCAACACTAGTTACTTCATCAGCTCCACTATAATTATCTTGAGTAGGAGGGAAATCCCTACATGGATTACGTGCATTGATACAGTTTCCATTCCTTCCCATATACTCCATTTCTAAATAATGGCATACATTATATTAGTTTATGAATCACAATACATAATTCCAAACTGGTAAAACAGTTAACATAAATTGAACCATTTATGGATATAATCCATAATCATAAAAAAAATTATTTGAGAATGTATATACTCATAAATCCATCATAATGGTCTGTAAGGAAAATAATAATTATCCTAAGCATATCCCATAGGAAGGTTATAACCAAGAGTGCATCAAGGCCCATTGTCGTGCACTAGTTCCCATTTGAGTCTAGATCAAAGTGGTGTTTTCGAGTTTTACCCCTAGGTACATCAGTGCCAAAGCCCCCTCTACCTTCTTGTCTCTAGACATGGATGTATTGGTTAGAAAACTCACAAAATATCTACATTACCAAAATTCTAGGAAGTTCTTCTATACTAATCCTCAAAGCCTATCATAGGATAATGTTCTATAGTCAAAGTTTTTCTAAATATAACTTCCAAGGTTTGTACTAATCTTACTCTGATACCAACTATAATGCCCTGACTCTAGTTACCAAGATTCGCTGCATTATTACATAACATTGGCATGATCACAAAAGATAATGTCTCGAAAGACCGATTAGTTTAGTCGCCTTGAAAATACCAGATACATTCATAAGTTTTACATTACATTATGAAATGAAAAACTACAACAACATAGTCTCCATAGGCCACACTCATATCTCTTAGACTATCCCTGATGTTCAGTCATAATATAATTCTTCACATCCTGGGAAAATAAAACATATAAAGGGGTGAGCACAGATTCTCAGAAAGGATAACAATATAGGGGAAAATTTCATAAAGAAGCATAAACATTTAAGGCAATGTAGAAGACTAAAACAAAATCCTTTTAAATTGAAATTAAGGATAATATGTCAAAGATAAAATCAAATAATTAAATTTACTTATTCACGTGGATATACTACTAGTCGATCAATCAGATGCAATATCAATATACTCTTTCATAATGATGGAATGCATAATGCCAGACTTCATAACCACATAGTCAAGGCCTTGTGCCAAGACTAAAAATAAGATTTTTTCATGGCCTTATCCAATGAAACTTGTTTGTATCATGAGAACTACCGATGAATTGAGGATCTAGAGTGGGATCCACCCATCACATACTAAGACCAATTCATTCCTCATATGAAAATGTTTAAACATAACATAAACATTCATATTAAAACTAGAATACAAAACTTCAATCCTTTATCCATAAACCATGAATGGTGTGAAAATAACACATCCACAGTAAAAAATAGCACAAAACCATCAATACAATATGGATGTTTTGTATCATAATAATTCAACTTCAAATAATCATAAAATCCATCTAAGGATGTTGAAATATATGTAATCAACATTTTTTTTAGAGAAATATCTCTTTTTATTTTAAAATAATTTAAAAGTCATATAATTATAAAAGAAAACGTTTATTTTGAAATTATTCTTATAATATTTTAAGGGAATCTTCGATGATGTTATAATAGTGTAAAATAGATGCACCCTCCGTAGAAGTTAAAAAACATAATTACCTTAATTTTGTCGAAAAGGTTATAAGGTACCTTGTTTGGAAAATGATAGAAAGATTCCTTTAAAAACATTTTATATAATTTAAAATAGGGGTATAAATGAAATTAAACCATTTTATAGTAAATATTAAAAAAATGAAATGCATTTTTAATAAAATACATATGTGGATGATAAAGTGGTCCAAGTAGATACTTATGTAAAAACAACATCGGATAAGAGATTGTGAAATTAACCATTACATTGTACTTTTCCTTGGTTGAGGGTACATTAAACTCCTTTATAACAGTTAAATAATTGTTATTAAATTATACAAGCACTATATACATAAATATGATATCATATATGATCTTTCTAATATTTCTTTGTTAATGATATTTTAGTAGTATCATCATTTCGGGTGTTAACTGATTCGTTTTACATTATATGGTTTTTTACTTAAATAATTTGTGTTATGTATATGATTATATTTTTCATATTGAGAATTATATTCAGTCATTAAACATTATTTTTAATCATGAAATGAAAATTAGTCTTGAATAGATATGAAGGGGAATGAATCTTATCGTGTTCGTGGAGATGATAATCTGTACATGCGCACGAATGATAATATCATTATTTTGATATTAAAATAATATATAATTGGATGGTATAACAAATATAAATAATTATTATCATGTTATATTTATTATTTACATCATTTACAGTCTTTATTATACCCATCCAAATGATGGATTATTTGAATAAAAAACAAACACCATGAAGTGGAGACGGTAATCTGTACGTACGAACGTATGGTGACTTTGTCATTTATAAGATAGTTAGAATAATTAATATGGTTATACCATTTTTATAATAACATAATTTTATATAGAATATATGAGAGTAATTATTTTAGAATTGAAAAAATAAAGAAAGAGTAAGTGGAAGTAGAAAAGAACTTGAAAGAGGTGATGAAATATTTACATCTTCTTTGGGTTCTATCTTTTGATTTGATCAAAAGGGCTCTTTAAGATGGATTTTGGACTAAAGTAAGGCCTCTAGGATTAATGGACGAAATTTTGGAGGATATTTGGGTAGGTTTTGGCCATGCCAACGAGCTTTCATGGTGTCAATTTGAGAGAAGGTGAAGTACCCTTTTATAAGAGAGGTGAGGGTCACTTTAGAAAAAGCTTGAAATCGTATTTTATAATAAATTAATTTTAAGTTTATAATGCTTCCAAAATTAATAATTTAGAGGTTAAGGTGGGGATGGTTTGAAAACCTCTCAATCAATAGGTTTTAGACAGGTTTAGTTCATCATATTAACCATATCTTTTAGATTTAACTCATAGTTAAATAGTTTGAAATTAACCATGTCTCTTTGTATTTTTATATTATATGGTACATAAATGTACTATAAAATTACAAGAGATCATAAATATTTTCATTAAGGACATATATAATATTATTTTATCTCATTGCACAATCCTTAGATTTTTTGGAATAGAATAAAAATTATTAATATAATATTTATTTTAAAAACCCTTTTATGTCAATTTTGACACTATTTGGTGTTTTGTTTTTGTTAAAATCATAAAAGAATTATAAATTCAAAAAAATTCATTTAATAAACCCTAACATGTAATATTAACCTATAACCTATAAATTTAGTGTAATTCATTAAAAGTCTCATATTAGATTTATTTTGATATTTATAATATCTGTTACTTTAATTTTTCATTAATAAGGTAATTACTCCATCATCATTGTGTCATAAATAAATTTACTTATTTATTGTATAAAAATTATAAATAAAGTACCATTATTTATGGAGTCTTTTTACCTTTCTAATGAATATTTATAGTCTAATTTATCTTATATAAAAATCTATATTAAAAATTGTTTAGTTATTAAACGTTGATTTTAACTCTTTTAACTCTCCTTTAAATAAAATAATAATAAAAGACTTAATATAATCTAAGTGGACCTAAAGGATCGTATTTGTTTTTCCTAAGGATGTTTTTGGTCGAATTAAACTTATCCAATAGAATTAGGAAATGTGTTAGGGTAATTTTAATATCATTTTTACACTTAATTACCCTATTTACGTTTAACTGTGGTAAATAAAAGTAAAGAAGTTACTATTCACCAAAAATTATTTTCATCTTATTGAACTACATTTTACATACTAATTTCAATTGTGTCCCTCGGATTTTTGAAATTCAACCCACAGAAGTGGTTAAATTACATTTTATGAAAATTTTCAAATTCTCTTTTGAGGTGGGTAAAAGAGGGTTAAAAGTTCAATAATGTTTTATATATATAAACTCATTATAAAATGACTCCAATTAATTACCTTGAACATACATATGTATTATGTATCTATTTTGACCGAAAATAAATTTTAATAAAATACTTAAATATTTAAATAAAAAGTCAGTTTTAAATTATAACTAAGTGGTTTCCACTATTCATCAAAAATTGAATGTTTTCAAAAAAGTACCACAAATTCACCCTAACATAATTTTGATATTATGAATCCAAAAATGAACTCCATTTTGAAATTTATAATTTATAAAATTTCAAAAAGTTGGTATTACTATTCACAACGGCTAGTTTGATTGGTCGCGGTGTGTTAGCATCTCGAAGTTGCGTACAATGCAGTCTATTACATTATTCAAAGGGAAACATACCATGGAATCATGTGGTTTTACAATTAAATACATATAGTATGGTAGAAATGATACTTTGCAAGATGATAAAATTAGATCCCAAAAAGAAAATGTAACATTATGAACTTTAATTGAATCACACCCTGATTTTTCAATCTCAAGGAAGATAAAAAAATTAACGACCAAAATAACTCTAACTATAACATAATTTTTCAATCCAACATTAGATGAAGGAGAAAAGAATGTACTGAAACATGTGAGGAATAATTAAAAACTACTATGAATAAAATTGAATAAATAATACAAAAATAGAAACAGCTAAATTCATTCAATCCTCCTAACAGTTCAGCTAAACATGTTCATCATTGAAAAAATAAACATAAAGTTAATCTTGAATACAATAATAATAAAATAAATAAATTTAAATAGAAAAATATTATCTATTGAGGGAAATCTGCCCTCTTTTTCTAACTCCTCCAAACTACTACCTCTATTTCCACCCATAAACTTTGGTCTCATTCCTCAATTGTTGTGTTATCAATGAATGATGTCCATCTAAGAATGAATGAATACCATATATTTATTCTATAGAAAGATTCTATTACTTTATATCTAAGTCACCAACATAATGACCTGAATATGTTTTGTATCAACTGACTGAGATTGCTAATTATTTTTCATTCTATCACCTTATTTGTAACATTATCAAAAAAATTCCTTAAATCTAACACTTTCACCAACAAATAATTAATCTAGTTATTAACTAATTTAATTTCATTTTAATTATTTTTAATTCTATATAGCTAGATGCATGCTTGTAGGTCTTAATAAATCTTATACAACCATTATTAACATGCATATTTTCATTGGATACTCATTACATCAGTGCACATTTTCATCAAGGCATACACTATCTCATTTTAAACTACATATATTATCCTTGTTTTAAGAATATGTATTGAAGAATTTTGGCTGAAATATCTCCCACATGTTTGGGTGTTTCTTCTCCTTGGTTGACCATCATATTCCATATTAAAAAAATAAAAAATAGAGATATTTTGTTTTGGGAAGTTATATATCTTGTAAGTTGATGGTTTTGAGTGGACAGAAAGGTTTACATTCCATGTCTTCAACTTAGCTTAGTTAGGGATACAGGTATCAGTTTTCATATCATAAAACATAGAAATTCTCCATTTATGATTATCTTTCACCTATGGAGATCCTTTATTTGATCCTGGTGTTTTTCTTCAACTAAATTAATTCAGATAGATAACACATTATATTTATGTCCATGTTTATATTTATTTATATATTAGGCTACATTCATTATTCAGACTACTTATAAAGTACATGTAATTTCTACCATTGATATTCTATTATATCAATGTATTACTTCTGATATATATTTTATTTTATGGATTCTCTATCATATACACACTGATTAGAGTGGATCTACAATCTAGATATGTATCATGGATTTTCTCTAACTTTTTTTTCAACATAAAAATTTTATGGCTTTATCATTTTATTATCTATATATATATATTTGGTCATTGCACATCTGCTTTAATTTTTTAATCTTGTATGAAGGAAAAGAATATTTTTTCTATTGATAGTTCTCTATTTTTTTATTTTCTCATTCATCTCTTTTCATATTTTACAACATCTTGTAAATTAGTATTTGGTTTTTTTCAAAACATTTACTGAATCCAATTCCAATCGAATGATATTTTAGAATGGATACAACTACCATATTTGGTGATTAAAAATATAGGATATTATTTTTGTTAATCGAATGCATCTATGGATGTTTAGTACTCAGAATAAAAAAATAATGTTTTATGAAGAATGTGGTTTTTTCATGATATGGGTTAGGGTTTCTTTTTTAGTTTCATGAAGACAAATAGAATAAGCATATTTTCATCATCAATATTTCTAAAACTATGTGGGATTATCGTGAAACTAACTATAATTCCAAGATAATAAAGAATAATTTTTTTCTCCTCCAACATCTGATAAATTAGAAGTATAAAGAAGGTAAATATATTTATAACTATTTGAGTGAATTTCATTGATATTATGATCAATTTTCTAATATTGGTTTTTCTTTTTATGAAAATGTTTTAGAGTTTTATTTTTCAAATAACATTCCTGGTTCTAGGGAGAATTTGTGTGTTACTATAACCGATTCGGTTCCTAAGGGTGTTGTTACATTTAATTTTTTCAAGTCTTCTCTATTGAATGAATAAGTCAGGATATGTACTCAAGAGAAATATTTTTTAGAGATTTTAGTCAAATATAATAGGGGTAGAAGTTAAGAAATGAATCAGGGATAGATCACTTAATGTAAGATAAAAGGAATAAGAAAAACTAGGTCAAATCGTAGAGATTCTGAATGTTATCATCATGTTACGAAAGAAATTGTTAATATTTTTTTCTATCATATAAAACATAAAACAGAATGAAAGAAAATAAACAAAAAATGATGATGAATATGATCATGTTTCTACTAATATATGGGGTGATCTTATTATTTTTTATGAATCCATTAATATTGCTTCTAATGATTATTGTTGTGTTGTTGATAGTGGTTTCTATTTTCACATGACAATGAAGAAGGATTTATTTACATATTTTATCCCACATAATTTTTGAGATTTTAAATATGGGTATTTATGGTCATGATTATGTTTTATGTATGTGGATTATTTTTTTGGATATTATCACATAAAATAAGAAGATTTTGTGTAATGTTCAACATATGATTGAGGTTCATCCAAATATTATATATACAAGTGTTCTTTATGTTTATGGTTTTATCAGTACTTTGGGTGTTGTCTAATGGATGATTTACAAGGTTTACTTGATTGTGGATTGAGGAAATAATTCATCATGTTTTCACTAGACTAGAGAATATATTTCTTATGATACTATTTATGTTATTGATTGAATTTTGTATTCCATGTTATAGAATAAGAGGTTTAACCACATTATCTAGAAGGGGATTGGTTATTTGGAAAATATAAATTTTTTTTGGATTGAATGTTTTCAAATATGGAATGTACAATCATTATTTAAACATAAATTACAGTATATTTAGTATTACTAGTCATCCATTGAATATGAAATCATAAGTACCTGAATTAGTATATTAATGAATTTGTGGTCCTTTAAATTATAATAATTCTAGGGGAGTTATTTATTTTTTCATTTTATTTATGATTACTCATGTAATCATTAGTTTTATGTTTTGAATGAAAAAAATAAAATACTCAATATTTTTCATCAGTTTTTGGTTTTAGTTGAGAGGGAATCTAGTAAAAATTTGAAATATCTCCAAACTGAGGATGGGGGTGTGTATTAGGGTCCTTTATGATCAATATTGTATGTAGGATGTTATTTAGAATTAAAATATGCATCCTAATACACCTCATATAAATGGTGTATCTAGGAAGATGAATAAGACTTTGATGGAAACATTTTAATGTTTTCTTTCGGAATGATTGTTTCCTAGAACTTTTTGGGGTGAGGTCTTATTTATTACTACATATATTATCAATTTTTCATCTATGGTTTCTTTTTATAAATACACTCAAAAAAAATTTTGGTTTGGAAATGAGATAAGGTATAATCCCTAACTTGTTCCTCATAGTAAGGATTTTGTTCATGTGCCTAAAGATGAATGGTCTAAACTGAATGGTAATTCACGATAGTGTGTTTTTGTTGGATATGGAAACGATGAGTTTGTATATAGGTTTTATGATCCTAATTTGAAGAAACATTTCAAAATCCATGATTTAGTATTCAAGGAGGATCATAAAATCGAAAATATTAATAAGGGATAAAAATATACTTCTCTAACTTTTGATGGCTTTGTGAATCTTAATCCAATTTATGATTACCATTTACTTCAGGTTTTTTATTATGATGATCATGTTGATATTTATAATGATTTTCAGGGTGAATAGATTTTGAGTGTATGTTTTTGATGAACCATTTTTCTGATAATCTGATTCTAGGGGGTATTAATGAATGCGTATTTTGACTTTCGAGATCATCTTGACATAATACTAGTTATAATTGGTATCAACCTGATGAGTGTGTGCTTCTCACTAAAGGGGGAGAACCAGAATGTTTTGATTAGGTGATGAAAAGTGATTATAAGGATAGATGGGATATGGTAATGGATGATAGGATGATACAATTACTTGACAACCATAATTTTATGTAGGTAAATTTACCTATAGGTAAGACAAATTGGTAAAATTGATGGATTTATCATACTAAAATTGAATAATCTATTTATATTACACGATATAAGGAAAATTTAGTTTTCATGGTCTTTTTTCAAAAGAAAGTTATTGATTTTGATGATATTTGTTCACCTATTTTCAAAATGAATTACATTTGGGTTGTTCATGTTTTGGATAGTATTTTAGATCAATATATTGAGTAGATGATGGTAAAGATATATTTCCTTTGTATCAATTTAGATGAGGTGATTTATATGGAGCATCGAGTGGGATTAGTTGAAACAGGTTAATAGTCTATAGATAAAGAAGAGTTTATAAGGTAAGAAGTAAGAACTGAGGTATTGGTATAAGATGTTTAAATCTATCATTTTCCATCCAGGATTTAGGAATACATCCACTAATAATTTAGATTTTTTTCGTATCTTTACTGATGATAATTTTATTAAATAGTTTCTTTATTTCAATTATATTCTTATTGTGGGATATGATTATTCTATAACTGATAGTATTTTGGGATGGAAGACTTGGGGAAACCACAATAGATTATGGCAATGTCGATATCTTGTGATAGAAAGACAAACAAACTATGGTTATCTAAAGATATATTTGCTGAGAAGGACCTTCATTGATTTTATATGGAATGATAGAAAGTGTTTTGTACTCCTCTTTCTTTAAATTTTAATCTTACTACTAATTAGTCACCTTCTTATGATAGAGAGATATAGGATATTCATCACATGCATTAATCCTCAATTTTTGGTTTTTTGATATATGAAATTGTAGGCACTAGAGTTTATATAGCTCATGCAGTTTTTGTGGTTAGTAATTATCTATCTAATCTAGGTAGAGATCATTGGTCAATAAGAAAATATTTTTTTTATCCTTATTGTACTTCTAGTATGATATTTTTGTTGGAAATTGGAAACCTATGATTTTTTTACTTTGTAGTTTCATATGTGGGGGGAGATGTGGATCCCAGGAAGTCTAATTCAAGTTATTAGACAACTTTTGTAGGGGGGATTTGCATCTTGGAAATCAAGATTGCGGAGATGTGTTTCTTTATATAATACATAGTTTGAGTTTATTCAAGCTATAGAGGCATGTAATTAATTTTCATGGATGAATATTTTTATTTGAAAGATCAATTTTAATCAAGATAGGTATTTTTTTTATTTTTTGACGGTCATAGTTCTATTTTATTCGAATGTTTCCCACATTTCACAGTATGTAAAAACATATTAATGTTCAATATCTCGAGATATATTACACCCTTGATTAGAGATAGTTGGATCTTCACTAGATCCACACTGATGATAATAGTTTAGTTATATTAACCAAGAGTTTACCCGTAGGTAAATTTGATACTTTCTGACTAATTATAGGTTTGGTACTGAATTCAAATTTACTCATATGGGAGTTTGTTTGGGATCCTCTTCTTTTGATATTCCTAGTGTGTTCTACTTTAAAAAAAAGGAAAAAATATATTCTATTTTTTCGAATTTGCATACCTTGTAGGATGATGATTTATATTGGACACATGGGTTTTCATTCCTAATCATTGGCATAGTGAACTTAGGGTTTATGGTAGCTGCTTCCAAATATTCAAATATTCAGATTATTTGGGTCATATTAAATTTTATTTTCGATGCAATTTTATTTAATCCTAGTGATTTTTATCTTCACCATTAATTCATACAAAAAACACCAACTATTTATTGTCATATCTATTTGGATTTCTTTATCAGGTTGAATTCTTCATTTGAGACTTCTTTCACACTGCATTTGTTTTCTACCATAGATCCTCTATTTTATATAAGTATTAATTATGATTTCCATTTCAATTTTTAGATTACTTAGTATTCAATCATTGATTATAATGGATCTTCACTCTTGACTATGTCCAGTGGTTATTCCCAATTTGGGTTTCCACATTTAAAATTTCAAGAGTCATCATTTTTTTCAACACATATATTTGGTTGATGTGAAACTGCTTTAATTTCTTCTGATTGTATAAAGTGAAATAATGTTTTTTTTTCATTTTTCATTATATATTTTTCTCATTTGTTTATTCTTATCTTTTTGTCTTTCCCAATACCAAAATAAACAAATTATTCTCAAATATAGATAATTTTTCAACATTATTTAATGCATTTATACACTTGGACATGCTTTATCATCATCACTCAAGTCATGGAATAAATTATCCTTCCAACTTGGTGCTTTTATCATGACATCATTATCAATATCATGAAGTTTTAATGTTCAGCCAAATCTCTTATTCAATAGTTCCTCAGTGGAAATCAGTTGAGCATGTGATGTGTGTCAACATTATATACCTCAACTTCTACCCTCAAAAATTCAAGTCCCCTCCAAATTCATGAATATGATCCTATAATTAAGGAAAATACCAATTATCATAACTTCATCCACTCAATATAGGTTGAGTAGATATTTCAAATCTCAATCAGTAAATTTCTTCAATCAACCAGTGTTTAGAATTCACCTCTTTGAAATATCATTTGTAATGTCTTGATTCATCTTCACTTGATTGAAAAGACACATATCAACAAGAATTATTTTGTGGAAAATTAATTATATTTCTTAAATCATCACCTACTTCAATAATAATTTATAAGAGTCATCACCTAATTATATAATAGGTTTATCCATTTGATGATCCATTCATTCACCATGCTACGATAGATGTGATTTCAGTTGAAATTTTTCCCAGTTTTAATACACAATTTCTTATTTATCCATGTTGTTCCTGGGAAAGATTGTTAGTCCAATAAAATATCTTCACATCAATAATTCTTATTCAATATGCATAGGATGTCTTCTATTATAGGTTAGTTGAACCCATCTACTTCAATAAGGTGTAAAAACCCTTGAGTTTAGTGTAGGTTCTCTTTTCATTGATCTTGGTAGGATCTCCTTGTTGAATGTTGAGGCATAGTTTAATGAAGTTTATAAATTGTGAGATGGAGGAATAAATATCCTATATGTATGAGATTTGGAAAATGAGGGAATCTAGAAAATATATTACTCCCTAGAATATCCTATGGGTGGTTATGAAAACATTTAAATTTCATATGTAACCAGTGGGAAAACCCATATGGGCTACTCCCTAATTTCTTATGCATAAGGGTGTAAAATATCTTATATGGCTACCTACGTGAATTTCCTAATGAGACTTTTTAGAAATATCTTATGGGAGCGGTTGATATAATGTATGAAAAGAAAAATTAATTACCAGCTTAATATATTAAATTATTTTAAAATGAATTATAGGAATTCTGGGAAATAAAAATAGAACATATTTTTTTTAATTAAATTAAATTAGTTATAATTCATTTGTCAACTTCAAAAAATATTAATTAGTGGATTAAAATGCCTCATCAAAATTATTATAATTTATTCCAATGAGGAATATTTAAAATCAAAACCTAGAACTTTTAGAATTAAAATTCCAACATACAAAATACTTAAAAATATATTTCAGTCGAAATTTCATCAAATACCGTAAAAATATTGTATACTAAAAATATAATTAAATAAAACAAATGAATGATTTATGACTTAATCCTAAAAACCCTATTTTTTATATGAATATTTAATGAATTATTATTTTGATATAGGATACTTAATAATCACATATTCACTATTTAAAACTCATTTAAACATAAAAAACATAAAAAATCATCAAGAATATGTGGAAAATATAAATTTTAATAGACCCACATCAGAATCAATTTTTTTTATCATGTCATGAACCAACCCAATCCCCACCAAATATGATCACCCAAGATAATACCTTATATACCTGAGAGGTGTTAACAATCCTCTTGATCTAGAGATAAGATCTTGGTCACCATGATACTCAATAAAGAATGATTTCATCCCACGATAATAAATAAAATGGTGATTCCCACCCTGGAACCTAGTGTGACAATTCCTTGCCTTGGAAGATCATGTTGCCATATAAGTAGTCCTATATAAAAAAAAATAAAACCAATCATGGAATATGGAAGTAAATTAAAGGAGTAGTCAAAATCAAGACCCAAAAAATAATAATACTAACTAAAACATAAATACTAAAATGATATAAGATATAGAGTAGAAAGAAAAAATCTCAGAAATATGATACATAAATGATCCCAAAATAAATATAAGGAACCCAAAGTCAACACCTATCACCATAAAAAAATAACATCTCTAGTTTCATTCGTCACTATGCACGATCCATGAGTTCAAATACAAACAGCTTTGTCCATGTTGAGATGAATAAACCTATAATATGATAATAAGGATCAATAAAGCCTAGTAGTCATTGGCACAACATTTTGGTCATACTCTTTATATTTTGAATATTTCTATATATATATATAATAAAAGTAGGTTTCCACTTTTTAATGAAATCAAATAATGAATTACCTTGAAAATGAACCTTTTGGTAAGGGAAATGGTCAAATAAAACAATTAATTTTCTATATGAAACTGTGATAGAACCCCGAGTTTTCATTTTAAAACTATTCCCACTTTTCATTAACAAAATATTCGATCCTGGAGATTATAGAAAAATCTAGGATAGGTCTACAAAAAATAATATTGACAAGACTTGTATCGAATAACAAACAACCCCTTTTAACACTCAATATTACCATCACTATCCAAACTGAGGGGCACAGTCCCACAAGATTTGAAATTATAATCATAGTATCATGAGATAGAGCATAGAAATAACTAGTACATCATTTATAAAAATAATTTTTATCTAAACACCAATGGTTAAACCACTATTAGAAATGGAGGGGAGTCGTGTAGTTATTACATTACAAAATACAATACATATCACCAAAAAGTTGTTTTATCACATTCAATTACATTATATGAAACAACCCCAATTTTATCAAGAAAATATTTAAAAATAAATAATCACCTTAAATAGAAACCATCCCATGCATATAATCAAAATTTCTATTTTACATCAAATATTGGGCATGTTTTGAGGGAGTTTCTCTTTAGAAAATCATTTCAATAAATTCAAATGAGAATTAAGAACATTCATTGTAAAACTATGTTACAAAACATGTTTCACAATCAAATTAATGAATGTTCTTATATATTAAATAATTAGAGTCATTTACACAAATTTTGAAAGACTAGTCATAACCTTGTATTTTGAAAGAGTTCTTCTACCTTAGTTTATAAACCAAAATAGATTTTATACATTGAAAATAGAGTGAAACCAATCCACATTTGATGAAATAGAAAGAGATAAAATATTTCAATCACAAAAATATTAGTTATATATGATAAAAAATTAAATATGTATAATACATGAATTTAAATAAACCAAGAATAATAGTCATAAATTTAAAGAGCTATAAAAGGGACTGCCTACTTTTAATCTCATCACCTTCACAACAATGGGGATAATTCACCTCAACAAGACACAAGGAGGATTGGGTGACTATGAAGAACATTTTTTATTCCTATAACATAAAATGTTTTATGTAATAAACAAGTCACAAGGAACCTTAGAAGATCAAGAAATCACTAGGGACGGAAGAGGAAGAGTACAGGGAGAATAATGAATAAGGAATAGTCTATGAATGGATTACCATAAAATTTTTCATCAAAAAATTAGTAGACAACTGTAAAATGCCAATGTTGGGAGTAATGAACAAAGGGAGGGGTGTTTGGAATTTGTTAGGTCAAACGGGAGAAATAAATGGTCCCTAAGGTTTAAAACAAAGAAGGAAATAATAGGTATTTCCAACTTTTAAAGAAATCAGTCATCTTTTATGGTTTTTCTGCTCTGTTGGAATATTTTTGGTCCAATCATGAAGATCCTATTGGGAACCTAAAATAATTTTCATTAGTAATACACATGGTTATACTAATAATTAACTAACAATGCATTTCAGGACTGGAAAAGCTACAATCCTATCATATTGTCCTCTACATGGTTAGTGTTAATTGTGAGCTAAATGTGTGACATGCACTATATGCAAAAAGAAGCCAAATTTTTGGAAATATGACCCAAGAGGAGTGAGAAATAAAAAAAACTAAAAAATAAAAAAAATAAGGATAAACATGGATAGGGTGCGACTATTCTCTCCATTGTAGAACTTTATTCACCCATAAATTTCCAAAATATTGGGTCGATTAAGATAGGTACTTGATGATTATCTCCTTCGATGAGGACATTAATCAAGTGATGAAAACTATATAACTAAAAATACTATCATCAATGAACCAAATTAAAACTTCACCTAGTAAAATGTTAGTATACCATATTCTGAAAAGCAATACATCCAACGGAACGAACACATCCTCAAAGAAATGACATATAAAAGAGAAATGTTAGCTCCCTCACATGAGATCTTTAACATTAGTATCAACATGACTCAAACATAAATAAAATTAATGGGACCAATTATGACATATTTAAAATCATTAATATCATACATAACACAATGTACACACCACATATTTCAATATTGATAAATGTATGTTCATTACAGACAAGAATAAAGAACTAACTAAACATCTAAACACCACATCTTCAAAATAGGGGTGGAAATGGGTTCACCAAGAGATCCATCTATGTTGTGATTCCAAACTACCATGTATTCCTTATCAAGCCCCAATTATCAAAACATCAAAAAACATGAACCCCCAAAAATAAACACAGACAACAAGATACACACACGATACCAAAATCCATTATCCATCATTATCAAAATTTAGAGTTAACCATGATATGCTTCCAACATAAGTGGATTCGTTAATTCCATAAGAATTACAATCTATGAAACAAAAAAAAAATATGAAGTAATCTATAAGAATAATTAATAAAAACAATAGAATCCTTACATGTTTAACACATCAATGTCACCTACTATACATTAAACATAAGGATCCTTTCAAGGGGTACATCATTACCTTCTTCTCTTATATGATAATCCTCAATATAATATTCAATGCTGTATATTATAGATATTTGTATGAAAATGTTTCAGAGTATATTGACTTGAATACTTTATGTTCCCTACTATCTCGCACTGATGGAACACCCAAATATTGCTTCTAGGGGAGTCCAGCATAAGGAAACTGTATGGTCACATGATGATACATATAGATTACCTCGACATGGATCACACATTCTTCTCTATTACATAAATTCATCTACCTCTCCAGAGTATAATTGAAACATTGATTGAATTTTGAATTGCAACCAATATGGCTTCAATTCCCATATCACGTTTTACAACATCTTAAAATTTTCTAAGGATAAGGGGATACACAACAGATATACAATATGTTCAGAGTCCACTTTTGAAATATCAGGATATAAAAAATTAATTTATATCTATATTTTTAATGGTTGGGACCATATTGAAAAAACTATCGGAGTAATCTAACATAACCATATCATCATATTGGAGGTAAGAGAGCTCCATTTACTTTGGAATCTTCACAACATTAGGTAAAAACTATTGAATTGTTTTCAAATTGAATCCATCCTAGGATAAGTCCCTATGTGGTTGTGTCTGAATTATGAAAATCCTTTCCCTACTTAAGACCTTGAGAAAGACAGTAGAAAACTTGAGTACAAGAGATTCATGGATCTCAAGCTGAATTAAGATATCGTCAATACTCTATAACCATTATTTTAAATTAGGATAAGATTATTGCTAAAGTAAGGTTTATAACTCTAATTTTATACTCTTGAGTAAAATATTGAGGATATTATAGATGAGAAAGACCATTATGCTCTTTAGGTTGGGTAGATAGAGAAGTCAAATCAAATGAACTTAATCAACCAAATGGTTTAGATGCAATGAACCACCCACATATCCCACTTGAAAATTCATTAAGACTAATGGGGGTGTACTCCAGTAAAAGAAGAATAAAAATCAGAACAAAAATAAATTTATAACTTCATAAATTCAAACATACATTAATGAATCCATCTCAAAATATTAAAAGAAGTCTACTTAGATCCAATAGAATTTCTAAATGCCCCTTGGAAAATAATTTTAATCATTTTCAACCACCTTTTTTGAAGCATTTTATAACATATATGAGAATATATTTAACTAAAATTTCAAACAAAATTCACTATTTATTTACATTTCAAAATAAATACTGTAAAATATCTTATAATTCCTCATGTGAATATTCTTAAAATGATTTCTCAGTCACCCTTTTCTTAAATGAAAACATTTACTAATCTATATTTCATTTCAATTTTTAAAACACATAATGAAATCCATTTTATATTTTATAAATTCTATCTTCCATTTTAAAAAAAAACAATATTTTACAAATAGATATAAAAATGAATTTAATAAAAGTAACACCAAAACTATATAATAATCCACCAATTTATCCCAAATCTATTGAATAAAAGGTGAAAATAAATTTAAACCATAAGAATCAAATTTACTAATATCTATAAGAAGTAACCGATGCACAGAGTTTGGACACATGATTTTTCAAGCCTAGGACAATTGTGTGAAGCTTACTGATAGGTATCCAGATTAGTCTTTACAATATGTATATATTTTTATATACTATCCACATTAACTCTGAGAACCAAAATTTAATTTCAAATACCACTTGAGAATTATTAAAATATAAAAAAAATTCTCAACAAAAAATAACAAAAGAATCAAAATAAAAACCAAACTTCTCAAGAATGAATGAGAACCGAACATGCATTGGAGACATTCCAATCCTAGAAAACCCTTGTAATTCAAGTTTCATCCTGAAATTTGGTGATTAGAAACATAATAATGATCTTTAACATGAATTTTTGTCATACATTCTCTAAACTATTAGATATACCTAAATAGAAAGGTTGAATTATCTCTAGAACCTAGGCTTTGATACTATTTTTTTCACAAACTAGCTTCAGACACCCTAGATCTAGGCACCCAATATGTCATGTGAAAAACCAAAGAGGCCTTCCCAATTCACCCAATGTAGAAACAAGTCAAATGACATCAATATACTCAAAAGGGTAAAATTTCAAAAAATTAATAAATATAATTAAGGAATTATCACTTAGAAACCCACCATGAAAATTCTATATATTGGATGCTTATGTCACGAAATAAATAATTCAAAATAAAGGAGAAAATAATAGAAAAAGAAATAAATATGAGGTGTAATGATAATCAATAAAAAATTACTAAAAAACCATAAATATTGAAAGGATATAAGTTATAGAGAGAAAATAAAAAGGTTGTGAAGGTTAACGCATTACTGATTGTAGAAAAAATAAATGGAACAAAAATAAAACCACTATTTACATCAACAATCAAAACGTTTCCCCTTTCCACCATCATTAAACCTAAATAAAAAATTCATTGAAAAACATCTGCATCAAAGATAAACCAATTTAACTTATAATTTTATAATTTTTAGTAATAAATTTCATTCAGTATCCTCCCACATCCTAAGAATACTCTTTTAATTTTTATATATGCATCTATAAGTACATCAAGTGTTCACTTTTCAAAGAAATCAATCAATTAATTATGACTTTAAAACTAATATTTTTAGAAGGTAAATTATCTAAAGAGAACAAAAATTTTATTTCTATAAGAATAATGTGTGAAAACAAAGGTTATCATTTGTAAACCATTTTCACAATTCATTAAGAAGTACAATTGAATATATATAATTTGAAAACACTACTTCATTAGAACCTGGGATCATAGTGGAATATCATAGATAAATCTCTATTAAATAATATATAAAATATTAATCTTGAATAAAAACAACTTACTATAACACTCAATATTACCCTCATTTACCTAGCCTCCCATGGTTACCCATTGATGATCATTTGTGATGTTATACTGACAATTTTGTTTATTATTTTTTGGAAAATACATTTTTAAAGAATGTTTTTATAAAATTAGAAATTAATAGTTGGTTTAAGTTAAAAAATTTATGATGTTTCTAAAGCATTATAAATTATAAAGATAGAAAGGCTAAAATTTTCTATTGTTATCGAGATTTAGAAATTTAGAATGCTCAACAAATAAAGAAAAGTTGTAAAGTAACAAATTATGGAATTTAATAAATTCACTATATGAAGAAATTTAGATAGACTGCAATTTAACTAAATTTATAAGATTAATAAATATATATTGTCTAGAATTTATGTAATTTTATAATATGAAGAATGTTATAAATTTAGGAAGTTAATAAAGATGTTAAGTTAAAGAAAATTAGAAAACCATGATGTTGATAAAGTTACTAAGATGATGAATGTTATAAAGTCTTGGTGTTACTAATGTTGATTAGATGAAGAAAGTAATAATATTTGTAAGTTAATAATGTTGTTGAAATAAATAAATTTATAAATTATAGAAGCTAATAAAAGTTGATTAGATGAAGAATGTTATAATTTATGGAAAATATAAAATTCGCTGAGATTAATTAAGTTATAAATTTTGGGATTTAATAATTCTTTTTAGATTAAGAATGTCAAAAAGTACAGTAGTTAAGAGATTTCTAAGATGTATAATCTAATAAATTTAGGATGTCATGAAGATTACATTATTAAGAAAATGTTTAACAAATTTAGATATTGTTATGGTTTTCTATTATGTTCCTCAAAAATCATAAATAAATCATGATATGAGATGAAATTAATAGAAGAAAATAAAATTATAGATTTATAGAGATTCTAAAGTTCATGTTTCCATATGAACTTTTTGTAAGAATGTTGGTACTTTATCATCATATGAATAGTTTATCAGATGTAAGTTTTCCAAACAAATAATTCTAAATAATGAGTTGTAAGAAATTACGGTATTTTGTGTTTTAAAAATTAAAAATTGGATTGTATTTTGAAATTATATAGACTTTTACTAATCACACAAAATTTTATAATCATACAGATATGTGTAATCGAATGAATTTTTTCAATAGAATGAATAGTATAACCATATAGAGACTATTTTTGGGATGTAAAAATTTAATGTTTTATTAAATTAAAAATTTTATGTTTCAAAAATAAAAAAATTTGAAATTTGTACGACGTTAAAAAGTTTATGTTTCATGAGGATACAAATTTCAGGTTTCTAAAATGTGAAAAATTTTATGATTTTCAAAGTTTTAAAGTTGAATTTTGTATAAAGTTACAATGTTTCGTTTCAAATAGTTACAAAGTTTATTTTTTACAAATTAACAAAGATACGAAGTTGAGGTTTCATTAAGTTACAATGTTGAAGTTTATATAGAGTTTAAAATTGTAAATTGAATATTATAAAATGATGATGTTATAAATATTTATGAGTTTCATAAACATTCAGTTTTAGGAAATTTGATGAAAGTTGGAAACACTTGAGAAGTCAAGAAGATTAAATAATGTTCCAATAGAGTTGATAAGTGTATCCTCAAAATTAAAATGAGGGTTAGATTTGGATTTAGTAATTTTTGTGATTGGAAAAATTAAATTCATATCCCACGTTTCATATTTCTAGACGACTTGTAAGTAGGAGTAAAAAGGTACATCATACTTGAAATTGTTCCTGCATGTCAAAAAATTAAGTATTGTAGAGTTTCTTTCTAAGTGAGTTTCAAAACGAAGTTGAGTTTCATGTTGAATAATTATAGATAGAGTTAAATGGATAGAGTTTCCATGTTGAAATTTTTTAAGGCATTGAGTTTCAATAGATCATATAAAACAAAATTTTGTATCACACACAATGTTAGAGAAGGTGCATCATGTAAGTATTACTATTCATAGTCACACCATATGGAAAGATCACACAAATGAAATAGGTAAGCTTTCGAGAAAAACACACTAAGAGTATAATTGAAAAATATTCAATTTTTTGGATAATTTTTTGTATGAAAATTGGTAAAATTATAGGAGTCAGTATAATCATACCTATTATGAGATAGAATGAGACCATTGAGATTTTCCTCAAAAAAGTTTATTCACATATCTCTTATGGTGAATTTCCATTCACCCATGGGAGTGGACATGGTAAGGATGTAGGTTCCCACACTGAGGATAATCCTTATAAATCTTGTGAGCCTTGTTATATTACAAAATTTTTCATGGATGTGAGTTTTTTATAAAAAATTTATATAGATTATAAATCTAATTATAAAGGGATTAATTTTTCTTAAAGTTGTAAATTGGTAAAAATACATCCACTAATTAACCCTCCTCCATTATTTTAATAATCATTAAGAACCTAAATTGGTTTTAGATAAAGGTTCTTCTATTAAATCCTTATCATGTAAAATCTCAATTCTATCAATAGTATAGGTATTCCTACTTTCAATAGAAAAAATATCATTGTTAGAAATATTGAATAATTCCCTATATTCTTTCACATGGCCTATCAGTTGTTGGGCCTACTGCAATTGGGTTTATAACCCTTAATAAATATTCCCCTTTGACTTCTTCAAAAAAAAATAAGTTGATAGAAAATTAGGAAATAATATTTTTATGCATTTTTCATAAAATTATTTCAAGAATGTTATGGTTATCAAAACCACCAAGTAAATATGGGAAAAGAATGAAATGATCTTTAATGGAAACACCAAAGTGAATAAGTATATGTTATAAATCTTGAAAATAATGTTCAAATATATCAAAATGATAGATGGATAAAATGTTAACGAGTATTTTACCAATGTTAATTAAGTTTTGTAAAACATTAGTGGTTTCAGATTTTTTGTAGAATATTTTATAATTGAAAATAAAAATTTTAGAAACATCCCTGGACAGTTTTTATCTAAAAATATTTCTTTATAAAATAAATTTGATTTATCTCTTGATGAATTGCATAACATTTTTTTTCTTATGAAATGAAAAATTACTCAATATTCAAAGAAATATAAATTATGAAATGGATTTTGAATCTATTAATAATTTTAAAATCCAATATTTTGATAATGACAATCATAGTGACTAGAAAAAATAATAATATGATGAAATGAATGAAAATATCACATCTTTTATCTTCAAGCACTATTAAAGATCTAGATAATGTGTGTATGAAAAATTACACTCAAATGTTTTGAGTGTAGTGGTATTGGTAATTTTTCTATGGATTCCCCCAAGAATAATGTTATATAATTTTAAGATCATTCTGAAGAAAACCCTCAGTGTAATAATAATGACAGAACATCTAAGGTTGATAAAAATTACACTAGTGGTAGTAAAAAATACACTGAAAATATAGGAAGCATGTTGTGTAGGAATGTTGAATCTAACTCAAATGAAAATAATTATTCAGAAGATGAAAGATCAAATTAATTCTAAACCTTCTATGAAAACATTTGATGAAAAGAAAGATTCCTCAACTAGTGAAGGAGTGTGAGTGGAATAATATAAATAATAGATACATATATCAAAACCTATAACATGTCTGGATAAAAACAAAAATCATGAGAAATAAATCTAAATGATGAATAATTAAAGTAGAAATGATTTAAAAAAATAATAGTTGTTCTTAAATAAGAATATGACTATATTCGGGAGGTCTTAATCCTAAAACTAGAAGTTGATTAATTGGGTAAGATGGTTGAATATATCAATATGAATCATGAAGGAAAGTAATATGGGGTATGTAAAACTCATTCAAATATTTTTTAGTTTGAAAATGAATTATTAAAATTGAATTAATCTTTAAACAAATCTTCATAGGTAATAGTTGAATAATATAAATATGTAGAAAAACCTCAGTCCTAGAATCTTGTGAAATATTCACCCAAAAATTGTATAAGTTGATATAATTTAAACAAAATGTAGGTGTTAGAAAAAATATTGTTAAATATGGGGTTGATAAGGGATATGAAAAATATATCACAACAACAAAAGATGAAAATTACCCCCTTAATAAATTTACCACACACATAAAGTAAACTATAGTTAAAAGTGTTTTGATCCTCGACAACCCTTTTATTGGGAAAGAACATATTTCTTATTGAAAACATGGAATGGATATCTTGTGTTAATGTAGTTGAATTTATGGGAATAAATCGTGAAATATTTGGAATAACATGTATTTACCCTAAAATAAGTAGGAAAAATGGGGAAAAGTCATGGAAAAAAAGTGAGTCACTTTCCAATGATTTCGGAAGTTGAACAAAATAAAATAATAAGATGTTATAAAACATCCAATGAAAAATATATATGAATTATTGGAGTATTTATGTCAAATATGTCACCAAATAGTTCACTTTCCTAAATTATATTTAACAACTCACCTTGGAAATACTTTTTATTCAATAAAATAGAAAAAGGTGGGAAATGTGAATGTTTTTTGAAGGAGTTTTTGATGTTGAGACATCATAGAAAGAAAGAAAAGGGATAAAATATAGATTCTTTATTGTGTTTGTTCTTCAGATATGATGGGTTAATTAAAAATATTGAAATATGTTTAAAATAATAATGGGGGATAAGTTACTTTTGGAATTATAACTTTATAAAAAGAAAATTACTTGCAATAGCTACGATTGAAGTAAAAAACCGAAATCTGAAAAAAATTATATATGCTCCTAGGTTCATAAAAACATATTTAGTGTGAGAAAAAAATATTATGATGTAAAATAAGTTATATTAAAAAAATATTCATGTATTATAAAAATTTCGGAATATGTTTATGTTTTTACCATATCAGAATGAACCACTGAAAATCTCTTTAAGATAGGAGACATTTGTTACTCCTATTATTTAACCGCTGAAGTTGAAAACAAATGTGGCATCACATGCCTGGGAATCTTGAGATGAATTATTTGAAAAAATTTATGGATTGAATTATATTAGGAAATTTTCATAATTTAATAGGAAAAAATATGTATTTATATAACCTGTTAAAAAGGAAAACAAGTAATAAAATCTATAAGAATGTTGATATTCAATCTGCCAGTCCTCATGAGCTTGTTCACTAAGATCATTATTGGCTGATGATTCATCAATAAAAAAGGGGTATTTTTATATTATCACTTTTATTTATTATTTCACTTAGATGACCGACATCATGTTTATGAATCGCAAATTAGAGGCTGTAGAAATTTTTAGATTCTTTGTTAGGGATGTTGAGTGATAAATGTGTGTTTATATAAAGAATAATAGAATTGATAATAGAAAGGATTACACATGTAATTATTTTGAATCACACCTAAAGTATAATTCCCCTAGCCTTAAATGTTACATAATATTGAGTTAAATTAATAATTCATATTGAGGATCATTATAGGTTTATAGTTTTAAATAATTAGTCCATTATTAATACGTATCATCCCATAATCATATAAGAGGAAACTATCAAAATAGTATCCATTTTTTCACCAAATTAATCCCTTTAAACAAAACTTGATTTCTTTTTCTTGATAAAAATATTCATGACTTTTTCCTTTCTCTTAACCATCCTTATACCATATGGAAAACATAACAAAAACATAGGATGATCATAAAAATCTGAGTAAGGAATATAAAATAAGTAATAAAACCATTAGTCCATGAATATTTAAAGCCCATGAAAGCATCTTCACAAAACTAAACATTTCACTAATAAAACATAAACTATTTATCTCACATCATGAAATAATAATATTCCTAAAAAAAATATAGAAATTATAAAACACGAAGGTATCTTTTGGAATCCATATCATTCTTATATTGTATCTTTCACAGCTATATAGGTAGTAACCTTTAGGGTTATGTTTATAATACCCATCGCAGTATATTCCCTAAATCTCTTAGGATAAACCTTAACATTTACCTCTGTCATGTTACACAATGAGTCGGAGAGATATCACATGCTCAACCTCCCTTTTTTATCATGGAACCACATGTATACATAATCAATTTCCAAGAACCATAACATAATCATAAAATATAGACAATCGTGAAGGAAAAATATTGTTTCCACATTACAATCATAAGAAATCATTTTAAAATGATGATATAATCAATCCAGTATTAAAACCATTTTCAATACAAAAATACCAAAAAATGTAATATGGTATTTAATTATCTTTTGAAAAAATATTATGGCTTGTATAGGAGTCCAATTAAAAAATAATGGTCATGATGGCGGAATGGTCATTGTCACCACGTATGTTAAAAAATCATTCCTTTTTTTAGTTTCATAAAACACATTGTAACATAAGATTCCTTTTGGAAACTATTAAAGAAAATTTAAGTAGAAGGGATTGAATATAAATTTTATTAATGAGGTGTAGGTATAAATAGAAAAATGTTTCCATGAAAGGATATTGAGGTGAAGTCCCTTACCTTTAGTTTGACTTGTCTCATTCGTTCTTTATATTCCTCTAAATATGGTAGCTTCTTTTTATTAGACATAAAAGGCATTTGTATACATCCTTATTAACATGCTAAATCTTTTAGGATGAATGGAGGGATGTTGGGATATTAATTTAGAATAATTTGGATGAGGCAATGGTCTTGAGTGGTGTGAGTAAGTGGGTAGAGGTGGTGGGTTTTTATAAGAGGGAGGAGGGGCACTTTTTTGAAAGACTTGAACTATTATCTATTTATAAACATATTTTAGAATTATAATAGATTTAAAGTTATATATTTAGAGTATTAGATGAGGATACATCTAAATACTCTCAAAAAATAGGTTTTAGATAGGCTTAGTTGAGAAATTTAACTTTATCTTTCGGCATTAACCCGTAGCTAAATAAATTAACTCTTACTATGTCTTCTTTTATTTTTACACTATATGGATAATATAGTTCAATAAAATGGAAAGATAACCTCACAGAGATCATTAATTTCTTTTATACATTATCTATGTCATTTGGACGAATCATATCATTTTACGACTATTATGTTATTTAATAAAATAATATTTTTTTAAAAACTTATTTTTGTCAATTTTGACACTATTTTGTAATTGATTTTTATTAAATCTATAAAGAAATGATTTATTTGAAAAGACTAAATTTACTCTAATATAAAATTTCTTAATGATCAATAAAATTTTTGGATGGAATCATAATTTTTAAATTACATTTATTTTAATATTTATAACATCATTTGTTTGAATCATTCTTTAATAAGTTAATCATTGCACCATCATTGTGTCATAAATAAAATTATTTATTTAATGTATAAAAATTATAAATAAAATTCCATGATGTAGGAAATAATTTTATCTTTATAATGACTATTTATAGTCAAATATATCAGTTGTATAACCATATATTAAAATTATTTTAGAAAAATATACATGTTTATTTTATATTTCTCTTTACTTTAAATTAATTATGATAACATGTCATTATCACATCCAAGTGGCTCCTAAATGAAAATAGATCAGCCTAAGGATTATTTTGGTCACCAATGACTCATAAAATATTATTAGAACATGTTTTAGGATAGTTTTATATTATTATAATATTATTTTTACCCATACATACCTAATTTACCCTTTAACCATGGTAAATATAAATAATTACCGAACTTACAATTTGTAATGTCCAAAATTAAAACGAACCTATTTACATAATTTTAAAAATTATGATTCAAAATATACAATAAATTTTTCCTAATTTAAAACACAAAAGTTTTGTTAATTAATTTAAAATTAATTCATGTTGTCAAAACTAGAAAGCGGGTTTTTATAAAGTAAAACCCATCAAAATATTTACATGTTTTTATACCGAATATAAATATAAAATTACTTACAATGACCAAAATTTGATTAAATAATAAAAAAATAACCCAATTACACTTTAAAACCAATTAAAATTATAATTTGAATATATAAATAAATTATATGGAAATGAATTTTTGGATTAAAATGCAGTATCTATTCATTAAAATATGAATTTCAATAGAATAATACCAAAATTTTAACAAAGGTAATTTTATGATTTCCCACATCAAAATAATAAGTTTATTTTTTCAAATAAACCATATAAAAGTGATAAAAACTATTTTTAAAAAATTTACTTCATTAAAAGCGGGTAAAACGACCTTTTAAAAATATTAGAGTAATTTTGGCTTGAAATTCGATTCATTCTCATTTAAGACACTAAAATTTTCTAGATAAATTTAAAAACAATTAAAAACTTGTGCAATCATATTTTAGTTAGTTTTTTTACTCCTTCCAATACAACTTCTATGAAATAACTACCATTTAAAATAATAACATAAGTATTGTATCATTTTTTGTAATAACTCATAGTTGTGTGAAACGTATGATTTTGGAGAAACTAGTTGTTTAGTGTTTATTACTCTATTAGAAAATGAATCCTTTTATCGTGAAATTAATAAATATAAATGAAAAATTATTATTCTATACATTCCTATGTTTTTACTTCCTGCCTACCTTTTGGAGAATGTGTCCCCATAATTTTATCTACTAAACAAATACGTGGGGGTATTCCTCCATCATGGAAATTTCAGATTCACATGTTGCCTATTCAAACATGTGGTTTTTATATAAAACCATAACCTAATTAATTTCCTTATTCTATAAAAATTTATCTCTTACTTCAAGAATATGTTGTGGTTATTCCACATAAAAAGATTCTTTTCCAACTGAACTAACTCTGGACTCAAAACATGTGATGTATCCTAAAAATGCATTCTAAAAATTAAAACATTAAAAACATTGTGTACTTGGAATAAATAAAGAGTTAAATCCACTCTATAGGAAAATAATCCAACTTTCTTTAGGAATCTATAGAGTCTAATGAACCATGGACTCAGTATTCCCTTCTTACTAAAATGCGTGACACTTTTCCATGGAGAAAATTAGAGAAAGACATGATAACCTACCCCCAAAAAAATACCCTTCCTCTGGTTATCCGCAAAACATTTATGTCTACTCTGAGATTTCCTAATCTGATTCTAAATCATATAAACTTTTTATTCCATCTCTTCTACCAAATATAGTCCCATCAACTTCATTTCACCGACTTCACCCCAAAAAGCTATAGCTCAACAACACTTTTCATATAATGACTAAAATAGTTCCTTCTGAATAGTAAAATGAAAACATTTATTATAAGAATAATTATCTAAATAAATATGTTTATCCTAACATCCTTGGTAATATATTAAATAAGTATGTTTAATATCCTCCAAGGTCTAAATTTTTCACTTTGACTCTGCATCTGATTGAGGACGAAAAGTTTTACTGAAATTTAATTCAGTTTCCAATTACAACTAAATGACTTTCCAAAAGTTAGAAGTGAACTTGGGATCACAATTAGATACAACAGAGAGGGGAACCCCATGTAACCTGACTATATTTTTAATACACATCTATTATTGTTGATTTAGAGATATTATATCTCTAATTAGAATTAAAATGAGGAGATTTAGGCAATCTACCAATAATAACCCAAATAGAATTTTTTCCTTGAGAATTAATTGGTAAATACTCTACAAAATCCATGGATTTATTTTCCCATTTCCACTATAGTACTAGAAAAGGATAAATAATCCCTTTTGTTAACTGCCACTCTACAATAACATACTGACAAGTCAAACACTTCAATGTAAAGTCAACAATATCTCTTTCATTCCATCCCACCGGTGATACTTGTGAAGATATTTGTACATTCTAGTAATCCTAGGATGAATTGAAAATACAGAACTATGAGCTTCTGACAACAACTATTTCTTCCACATTGAATCAAATGGAACATAAAATATCATTCCAAACATCAAAGCACAATTGTTATCAATGTTAAATTCAGGTAACATACCCCTCTGAACAAACTCTACCTTTTTATCTAACATGATATCTTCCTTCTGTGCTTTATTAATTTAGTATTATAGAGAAAATTAAAAAGAACCCTAAAAAACCGAGTAATTTCCTGCACTAACAACTTCCATGACAAATTTCATCAAATAATTACTCAAAGGTTCATTTTTCAAATGAAACATGGTTAATGTACCATTAATTTTATGACTCAAATCATCATCCACTTTGTTTTCTTTTCCAGTAAGGTAATGAATCATGCAATCATAATCCTTGATTAATTCCAGCTATCTTTTCTATATCATGTTCAGTCCTTTTTGAGTAAATATATACTTATGGTCATTATATATTTCACATTTTACTCCATTAAAATGATGCCTCTAAATTTTTAAAGAAAAACAATAACAACTAATTCCAAATCATGTGTAGGGTAATTTAACTCATGAGTTTTATACTAACATAAACCATAAGAAATTAGCTTATCATTCTATATTAGGACACAACAAAGTCCTTTAAATGAAGCATTACTATAGATAAAAAAACCATTTATGGAAGGAAATTCCAAAACGAGAGGATTCATCAATCTTTTTTTAATTCATGAAAACATTCATCACATTCATTTTACCAGATGAACTTAACACTTTTTCAAGATAACTCAGTCAGTGGGATAGATAACCATGAAAACATCTCAACAAACCTTCGATAATAACATACTAAACCAATAAAAATATGAATTGCAGTTATATTTTTGGGCCTTGTCCACTCTTCAATAAATATTTTTAGTAAGATCAATAGTTATACCATATTTATAAATAATGTGACCAAATAATGAATTTTTTTGTAACCAAAACTCACACATGATAAAAATCCCATAGAGTTTTTCTCTTTTAAGGATTATAAGAAAAAACCTTAAAAGAATTTTATGCTCCTATTTACTTTTGTAATATAACAAAATATCATCAATAAACACAACAAAAAACTTATCTACAAACTCATAGAATATTCTATTTGTAAGATCCAAGAATACAACTGGTGCATTAGTAAACCCAAACGGAATAACATAAAATACATAATAGTTAGATCTAGTATAAAATGTGGTATTCAGAATCCCTACTTTCATTTCATTCAACTAATGTAACCTTGACCTCAAGACAACCGTTGAAAAATATTGAGCCCCTTAGAGCTGATCAAACAAATCATCGATATGAGGAAAAGGATACATGTTCTTAATAGTGATGTTATTCAAGGGTCTATAATCAATGTAAAGTCTCATTGAATAATTTTTATTTCTAACAAATAATATAGGATCACCCCATGGTGATGTTCTTGTTTGAGTGAAACCTTTATCTAAAAACTCCTTAAATTTCTTATTCAACTCTAAATGTTCAATTTCAGTAATTTTATTAGGGGGTTTCGAAAATGTCATAGCCTCAAGAACCAATTCAATTGTAAATTCTACATTATGATCAGGTATAATAGCGGGAAAATCATCAGGAAAAACATCAATATACTCATTTACCCCTATCACATCATTAATCTGAATGGTTATTTTATTTTCAATAATATGTTCAATGTAAGATTAATTTATATCTTGTACTAGTTTCTTATCTTAGTGATATGTTATCAATGCTAATGGTTCATTCTTGTAGAAAAACTAAAAGTATTTATGATAAAGAACTTCATTAGCTCTTTAGTTAATCATATCATGGTAAATAGAATGTGAATCCATACCCCAAATAACATAAAACTCTACTATAGGCAAAACAATAATGTTTTCAGGTATATTATTTCCATAGACAAGGATAGGAAGATTCTAATAATTTCTTTATGTCTCAAAATTTTCCATGTGTGTTTTTACCATAAGATATGGATTCACTTATTGAGATGGAATTTCCAATTCACTAGAACATTTCTTAGAAATAAAAGAATGTGTACACCAAAAATCAATCAATATATTTGTATAATTTAAATAATTCAACAATTTACCTGATACCACTTAATTTGATGGCCCAACATATGATGAAGTAGTTTAAAAGGATTTAACCACACCTTTATGCTCATATTATAACTACTTACCCTCATTAAAATTATCCATTGAATACTCAATTTCATAGTGACCCATCACATTAAATTTGAATCATTTCACTAAATTTATAGCAGATTTTGTATTAAAATTACCATTTTAGTGCATTTATGAGCCTTATGCCCCATTTTACTACATCATAATAACTTTCAAGAATTCAAAAGTAATTCCCCAGTGTCTTTTTTATTATAATTTTCACAAATTATAATGTTAATTTTCGTACCATAAATCTTTTTTCGAATAATTTTTCCATGTTTTTTCTTCCATATAGACCGTTTATACTGCTTATTGTTAAAGAACACGTGATCATCAACAAACTCCACTGCCACCTTCTCTGTACATTGAGCATGTTTTTCATAACTTTTGGACTCACGATAATCCAATCCCTTAGATACATTGGTGTTAATCCTTTGTAAAAATGATTGATTTTACTATTAAGGTCTCGTATGAAAATTTGATGCATACCTAGCCAATTGAGTGAATTTTTCATCATAAGTATCCACTGAGTCATCCCCCTTCCTCCATTACAATAATTTTTTCTATCCTACGTCTAACCACATTTAGAAAATATTTCTCAAGAGGTATACCTTTGAATTCAACCCAATCAAGAGCATCAATATCCTAATTATTTTTTGTATTGTTAATCATCGACCACCACGGATCGGCTTCACCTTAAAAATGGTATAAAAAAGACTAACCTTTTGACATTATAAACACCCCATGACATCACAAATCTTTTCTAGGGATTTAATCAACTCTTCATCTAGCACAGGGATAGATTGTACTCTAAATGATGAAGAATATTGAATCATGAAATACATTAATATATATATGTTTCTCTATGGATGATTTGGATGATATTTTACATTGATATCACCTCTATTTATAGCCTGATTAAACTATGACATCCCTACAAAAAACTATTCATCTCTGATTCCAACCATATTAGGTTGATGATTTGGAAGGTTTTTTTCCTCTGTATATCATCCTAGCATAGTTTCCATGTTTCCTCTGTGGAAAAAAATTCTGAATAGACATATATTAGATGAAGAAACATGTTAATATTAGAATTATATATAATTTTAATTTTACTATAAAGTAAAAATAATTTATGGATATTTTATTAACAATATTCTAATCGTTAAGGTTATCTAAACTGGACTCTAATACCCACTATAAGGCCCCCAGCCTTAAACGTTACATAATCAAGAGTTAAATAGAGAATTCCCATTGAAGATATATTATGGTTTTGGGTTTTAAATAAATATTCCATCCTTAACACATATCATCCCATAATCATTCAAGAAGATACTATCAAAATAGTATCAATTTTTTCAATAACGGAAACCCTTTAAACAAAATATTATACCTTTTTATTTAAACAAATATTTTTAACTCCTTGTTTTTTGTTAACCATCTTATAACCTATGGAAAATAATTCGAAAACGTGGTTTTAACAAAAAAATAGTAAGTAATATAAAATAAATAATAAGACCATTAGTCCTTGACAATTTAAAACCAATGAAAACATTTTTGAAAAATCATACTTCTCACCCATAAAAAATAAAATGTTTAGCTAACAATATGTAATAACAATATTCCTACATAACATTATAGAAATAATAAAACATAAAGGAAATTTTTTGAATCCATATCATACTTTCATTGTATATTTCATAACTATATAGTGAGTAACCTTCATGGTTACGTTTGGAATAACCATCACAGTATATTCCCAAAATCTCCTAAGATAATCCTTTACCTTTACCTCTGTCACTTTACCTATTGCATTGGAGAGCTATCATGGATTCAACCACCCTCAGTTTATCATTGAACCACCCATATATGTAATCAATTCCAAATAACCAAAATATAATCATAACACATGAACAAGAATAAATGAAAAAATAACATTTTCACATTGCAATTATAATACATCATTTCAAATTATTGATATAATCAATTCATTATCAAACCTGTTTACAATACCAAAATACCTAAAAAAGGAATATTGTATTTACTTTTATTTTAATAAAAATTATGCCTTTTAGAGGAATCCGAACACCAAATAATGGTCACATTGGTTGAAAGGTCGTTGTCACCGCGTATGTTAAAAAACATTCTTTCTTGTTTTCTAGTAAAAAACATTCTAGAAAAAGTGTCCTTTTGAAAACTGTTGAATGAAGTTAAGGTAAAAGTTGTTGAATATATACCATATAATAATGAAATCATGTATAAATCAAAATATTCCTCAATTAAAGGATATTTAGACGAATTCTCTTACCTTGGGTTTGACTTGCCTCGTTCGTTCTTTATATTCCTCTAAATCGAGTAACTCCTTTTGATTTGAGGTGAAATGAATTATTGAATTTCATTATTCCCAAGGTATGGTTTCTAGGAATAATTGAGGGATTTTGTGATATTATTTGAGTGTATGATATATGATACAAGGGGTTTTAGATGTGTGAGTAAGTGGGTAGAGGTGGTGGCCTTTTATAAGATGGAAGAGGGACACTTTAAGAATGTCTTGAAATATTATTTTATTTTAAAGTTATTTTCAAATTATAATAGATAAAAAGTGATATATTTCATGGATAATATTTTTATGGGTTTAAATCCACTCAACAAATATGTTTCATACAAGTTTAGGTTACAAATTAAACCATATATTTTGGATTTAACTCATAGATAAAAATATCACTTTTACCATGTGTTCCTGAAGTTTTTTTATATGTTTAATATAGTTACTATAAATTCCAAAGGAACCTAAAGTGGGACATTAATGGAATGTTTAACATTATATAATTCAGTTGGAATAATATTATATTTTTATGACTATTATATCATTTTATAAAATATTATTTGTTTTAAAAACCATTTATGTCAATTTTGACACTATTTAATAACTAATTATTGTTAAAGCCATAACAACATGATTTATTAGAAAAAACTAAATTATCTTAAATATAAAATTTCATAATCATGTAGAAATTTTTTGTATATAATAAAAATTTTCAAATTACTTTTATTTTAAAATTTATAATATGATTTATTTTAATCATTCATTAATAAGGGAATCACTACATCATCGTTGTATCGTAAATAAATATATTGATTTAATGTATAAAAATTGACAATAAAATAACATGATATAAAAAATATTTTTAGATTTATAATGATGATTTATAGTCAAAGTTATTAGTTATATAACCATATATGAAAAAATTATTAGTAATAAGATACATGTTTATGTAATATTTCTCTTTACATTAAACTATTTAATATAACATGTAATTATTACACACAAGTGGATACCAAATTTTAAATATCAGGCTCCAGGATTTCTTTAATCACCCATTACTCATTTAGTAATATTAGGACATGTGTTAGGGTAGTTTTATATTATTATAATATTATTTTTACACTTATTTTCCTAATTTACCCTTTAACTGTGGTAAATAAAAATAATTATTGATGTTACTATTCATAATGTCTAAAAATAAAAGGTACTATTTAAATAATTTGGAACCTATATATACAAATATGGAATCCGTTTTTTCAATTACAAATCTCATAAGTTCCATTAATTAATTTTAAATTAGTTACCATTGTCAAAACCTGAAATCCAGTTTTTAAGAAGTAAAAACTATCAAAAGATTTACATTTTGATGTCCAATTTAAATTTGAAATTAATTTCAATGACCAAAATTAGATTAAATGATAAAACATAATCTTATTAAACTCATAAAAAATTATAAGGATAACATATAAATCTAAATAAATTAGATGAAAAGAATGTTTTGAATTTCAATGTAGTATTTTACACAATTCATTAGAATATAAATTTCATCTGAAAAATGCCAATATTTCATCCAAGGTAAATTTTGATATACCAATTCTAAAGAAGAAGTTTATTTTTTCAAATATAACATATATAAGTGAAAAAAACGTTTTTTTAAAAATGGTACTCCATTAAAATGCAGTAAAACGACCTTTAAAAAATTTTAGAGTATTTTATTCTCAAAATTGGATTAATTCTCATTTTAAACCTCAAAAAATTATTGGATAAGGCTGAAAACACTTATCAAACATGTGTAAAAATATTAGAGTTAGTTTTTTTCATTCCCTATAAAACAATGGATAGGAATTATCTACCATTTAAAATAATAATATTAGTGTAGTATCATTTTTCGGTATAACTCAAAGATGTGTGCAACGTAAGATTTCGAAGAAATCAGTTGTTGCATGTCAAGTATGCTATCAAACAAAGAGTCCCCTTAACATAAAATTAATAAATATTAATGAAAATTACATATTTTTTTAAATTCTTGGGTTGATAAATAGATAATTTTGGAATAAATCATTAGTATAGTACCCCATACACCCATCAACAAAATAGAGTATCTAAAAGGAAAAAAGAAAAGTTTGGTGGAACTGGGAAGATGTATTCTAGATGAGTATAAAATTTATAAATTTTGATATAGATAATATATTAGTACTATATTACATATAAAATATTTATGTTTTTTAAATCCATAATCCATCATCACATCCTATAGAATTTGGTATAATAAAAACCCATCAAAGAAATATTCATGGGTTTTTAAGTCCCAACTTAATAAAGATAAAAAATAAATATAATGTAAAATTTGATGAAAAATACAAGGAAGTGAATTACATTGGTTATTAAACTAACATAAAAAGATATAAATTGTAGATCAAACATTTAAAAAATTGGTGGATTCGTATGATGTGAGATTTTTTCAAAATACAACTTCTTTAACAATGGTTTTTGGGAATGTTATGAAAGGAAACATGAAAACTTATTATGAGGATAAAAAATGTGAAGAGGAAAGTATGCCAAAATTTGTGGAGTGTTATAAAATTATTTTAAACAAAATATTTCTAGTTTATACTGATATAATATTGAGATTATAAAATCAAACATCGCTTATCTCCCAGGATGAATATGAATCATTTTCAGAAGCTGTTACACACAGAGAATGAGGACAACCAATGAATGAAGAGTTATATCAAATTGAGAAAAATGATATGTTGGACTTTTTTCCATGTCTATCAGTAAATGATATTATTGTAATAAAATGTTTATAGAAAAACATTATATATAAACATGGAGAAGGTTTGAGAAACAAAGATCAACATGTTTGCAAACGTTATTCATTGGAGGAAGGTGTCGATTTTGAAGAAACATCTTCCCCATTACAATATTAAAAATTAATATAATGTACATGGATATGTTTTCACACCATTTTTATAAATTTTTTCATATGTATGTAAACTCATCATTAATAAGAGCGTATATTGAATTAGGAATTTACATTGATCAACCTTTTAGATGCTTACTGAATAAGATTAACGCAAGGTTTGTAATCTGAATGAATCCTTCTATGGGTAAAATAATGAACTATGTGCATGATATTAAAAACATTATAATTGTAGAATGGTGATGATTATTTCTAAATGATATATTGATAGAAACATATATCTAAAATAAGTGAGAACATGTACTCCTATAAAAATTTTAAATGTAGATGATATAATTTTTCAAGGATATGGGGGAAAATCATGTGAAGAATTTTTATTTGTAAATTAATATGAAATTTGAAATATAAATTCACAGAGAATAGACATTTCGGGATTTACAAGTGAAACAATGTGGAAGATACATATTTATATCAAAATAAATGTATAGTAGATAGTTTTAATGAAAAACATTTACTGGCAGAGTCCAATTAAGTTTGTAGTCCTATTTCAGTTGGCATGAGGATGAGTATAGTTGAATTAGAAAAGGTGTGAATATGAATGATGTCATAAATTCGAAAGGAATATTTATATATCATAATTCTTCAAGGCTTAATATCATATATTATTTTGATACCATCCTCATTAATTGTGGTTTTATGATTATGTTTCTCTCTCATACCATACCTTTGAAATATCTCTGATATAATATTTTAATTTTTATATCACTAATACCATATTAATTTCATAACTATGATACTATATTACATTATTTATCTTTTATTATAAATTATATGATAAAACCCTTAAATTGTTGTTTTAAAGTGGTATGAAAATATATTTAATCCATAGATTATTTCATACATGGTTTCTAAAATTGCATGATTTATTATCATCAAAAAGGGGGAGATTGTTGGCACCCTAGTATTGATGATCACAAAATAATTTAATTATTTATTTAATGGTTTTACTATTTTATGATATCATTTTACAATATAATCATGTCTTGTGAAAATTTCAATAAGTATTGAAATGACTCACCATTGATGTTGAGTCACAACCAGGAATGTCTCACCACTAAGATTGAGTCACTACCAGACGTTGCCTTCCATTAGAAAGAAGTCACTATCAGAATTGACTCACTACTAAAATGAGTCATCATCGGCCATGTGTCCCTGCTAAAGATAACCTACCATTACATGAGTCACCGCTAAGAGAAGTCACAACTAAGATGAGATACTTTTGAGATGAGTCGTTATTGAGATGAGTCACCTCTGAACATGAGTCACCTCTTGACCCGACCTAATATAAGATGAACTACAACTACTACATATCACCCCTATAATGTCTCAAAATAAAAATACTTATTTTCATATGACTCACTATTAGGATGATTCATCACTAAACATGAGTATCCATCAGACCTGACCTACTATCATATGAACTACCACCAGTATGTATCACCACTATAATGTCTCACAATTAGACGAATTGTTGTTATATGACTCACTATTAGAATGATTCACTGTTGGAATGAGTCACCGATATCCATGACCCGTTTACACTATTCAGGGACATTTGAATTAAATTTTTCTAATAGAAATATTATTCAATTTATTCTAAGGATTATTTTAATGATTATTCTTATCTATTTAAGGGAAGAATAAAATGTTTTTAGATCTTAGTATAAGGTATCATATTATCATGATGATTATTATTCAAACAGTATCTTCTTCATGTAGCACTGGATATTAAAAATATGTCTCTCTATTTTTTGGGTGATGATAATTCATAGCCTAGATGAGTGAAATCATATGTGATAATGCGTTCCACTTGTTGTAGAACCTTACATGGATAATTTATACCTACACTTTTAATGTGAAAGAGTGGAACTTACAAAACAAAAACATCCTTTCATATATTGAAGACAAATGGAGATAATGTTGCTCTATTTTACTACATTCTTCTATAATTTTCTTGATATCCTCTCGTATCTACACCCAAGGAGAGTCGGGATTTTAGATCCCATCATACCGAACAACACTATATACTCTATATCATTATACTTTCTCTTTATATTTTGTTGTTGTTATGATCGAGCAGAGTGTTGTTTGAACTATTTATCAACATGTACTATCTCCTGTGTTATAAATGGAAGACACAAGATATCTTATTATCTCTATTTTCATATGTATACTAACTCATGTTGGGGAATAGGTCCTTGTGGGGATTTTGTTTGTTTTATACCCATATTATTGTGAATGTGGTCCCTATGTGGCCTCGACAGTTGGTTAGTTGTAGTTTATACCTGATCAAAGTTGTGAATCATGATTATATTTATATAATTTGGTTGGAAGTGTTTTATTTCTCGATGGATGGGATTAGGTCTCATATTGAATGTGTACATCATGTTTTAATTATTTTGTGTTCCTTTCTTTCATTTCAAAAAATTAAACATATTTTGTTTTGAACTGTTAACAAATCCACTACTTTGAAATTTAGTCTTAACTTGTGATTATATAAGTATTTGGCAGAGTAAACTGATTTTAAAAGTTAAAGAAATATCCATATTATTTTTACTGAGAACTAATCTATCTTCGAGGAACATTTTATAAGATTAAAATTATATTAAAATACTCTATTTATTAACTGGGAAATTTTATTTTCTAATTGGGTGATTTTTTTAAAAAAAATATTGGGAACTTATTTCACCATCCTCTTGAGATATTAAATCCAACCAAAAAAATTGAATGATAAATGATATTAGAGACTATCCAAATTATAATAATGGAATTAAATATTGAAATTCACTATTATTCTCGACATGAAACAAGCATCAGAACACTTGAAGGTTATGATCTATGTAGTGTTCAATGATTGTGAGTTTCAAAATAAAAATGAACAAACTCAAAAGTTCTAAAAATAAAAAGAACATATTTGAGCTATGTAAATTCTATATGTTCAAATGGTTCATACTATTGGTTATATGGTTTATTAAAGAGTTATATATGGTTTTAATGTTGTATGGTTTATTTTACCTTACAAATCACATAAGGGGTTTTAACCTAATGATAAATGTAATGTAAAAGATAATCATGTACTTTGTGCAATGAAGTAAGGATATATTTACATATATTATTAAGTGAAAAGAAGGAGGTCATTTTTTCCTTTTTCAAGTCTTTAGGAAGAATTAGATAGTTTTCATGGCATAGTTTTGAATAAGTTTTGAAAATGAAAAAACAAGATGTATACTTATTTCAATAAGGAGATAATAATCATGTGGGTAGTGATTATATATCAGAAGAAGAATATGAAAAAATATATTTTTACTCTATAACCTCTACTGCACCATTTATGAGTCAAAAAGAAGACCCATATATGGAGACCCAACTCTCAAATTAATGCAAATTCTGATTGTTGAGGAATAATGGGACCTCATATCAATCTCTATTATAGTAGTTTCATATAAATAGAAGATATAAACAACACTACATTGAGGTTTTTTAGTGTGTTGAAGTAGAATAATAAGATAATTGTACAATATACTTATATCGTAGAAGGATATTTAAAAATTAAATGACTGATGAAACTGTATGTTGATATTTATTAGGTCAAGATCCTTGAGGAGAAAGAAGATACTTTCATCACAATTCACAATGTGATTGAGTTGGATTAATAGAACTGGTGTGAATATATTCATACTTATATTGTTTTGATAAGATGAATATCTATTTAATATTGAATGAGATCCTATTATAGTTTGTGTAAATATATCATGACAAAATGTAGAGATCTCTTCCAAGAGTTTTAGAAATCACCACATGTTTCCCCGCAAACAAGTGGTCCCCACCCATGGGCCCACCCACATGTCTGAACGGGTCATCTAACTAATGATTATCCCCACATACCCACACATGTCCTTTCTAGTGTGTTTTTTCCTCACCCACACACACCCTTAGAAACATTCAAGAAGGTCATCCATCCAGATCACTACTCCAGTCCATTCATGCTTAACTGTGGAGATCAAATTGGGAAGGATCCTAAAATGGAAGGTGTACCTTGTTGACATGTGTCATATCATTTATCCATTTAACCCTTTATCATTTGGAGGTGTTATAATCACCCCCCCCCCTAGAGCACAATTTCTTCATTGTGGGCCCTACATATCAACCCAGTCAATGCACCACACTTAAGGTTGGGTACCACCTATGATACCAACTCTAACAACCCTTCTTTTTATTACATACATAAACATGATTTATTACATGAAACCTTCACTTGATACAACATAGAAGATTGCGAGTTATAGTGTCTTTGGGGCTTAGGAACATTACATAACAACTTAAATAATAGATTATAACATATTATTGAAAACTTCCTTTACATAACAACTACATTCCCTCGTACTTAGCATTGCATAGGATTACTTGAGGACGTCCATAAAAATGTGTGAGCAATAAAGACCAGTTAGGGAATAAACATGGAATAACATTGGGAATACAATACATGTTAGAAAATATGAATATAAAGTAAGAACAAAAGAAACATGATCATAAAGTAATGATAAAACATGATAATCATAACATGGAAATGTGGCAACAATACTTAACCTGGAATTAGCATGGGCCAAGGCTCATTCCACATGGAGCATGAGAAAACCCTTATTGCCCATGAAGCACAAGTAATTTCTTGTTTCAGTTGAATTAGAATGATTCAACACCCAGAGCACATGAAGATTCAAGTTACTATACTTTACCCAATTCATTAGAGCGCTATCAGGGTGCACCCTTCTTAAACATTTCATTTCATGCATAAGTGTGCCACATGGATTATAAAACATAGATTAATTAAACATCATCTTTTATTGCACGATAAATAAATGTAGAATTCATTCTTGAAACTCTATAATAAATATGTAAATGTTCATGAAGGTGAATACCCTTGATAGATAAATGGTTATGGTATTCACTACACAATTATTTTGGCTTGTAAAAATGAGGTGCAATTTCGGCAGCATAACGGTATGACATAAGAATTCATAAAAATGGTTGATGAGAAAAAAACGACTGTCTCATCATTTGAACATTAAATGGACAGTATGGGGCCCATATAGATACATGTACCAAAAAATTTAATGGAATTTGGAATCATGATACAAAATAATTTCATGAATGTAAATGTGGAGAGAGAAATTCCTTTCAAAATTTCGTTATAGTAACGAGTGTACATGGGTGGAATTTAATGAGAGATAAAGGGGTATATAATCATTAAAAAATAAACTGGGAAGTATGGGTTACGTGAGAAATCATACCCAAAAATTTATAATTGAAAAAAAATAAAATGGAATAACAATATTAAGAAACTAGGATAGAAAGTGAAAGGTATGAATCCCTTTCTTGATGTTCTTTTAATTCACACATAATAATTATATGTAACATAAACACTTCACTTGATACAAGATGGATTATTGAGATATCTAGTGTATTTAGGGATTATTATTATTACATAATAACTTAAAATATAGAACACAACATCTTATTGAAAACTTCCTTGGCATGACGACTACATTTCTTCGTACTTAGCATTGCATAGTATAATCTAAGGACATGCATAAGAAAAGGGTGGGCTATAAAGCCCAATAAGGGAATAAACATGGAATAAAATGAGGAATACAATAAATGTTAGACAATAAAAATATAAATGGATAAAAAGAGAAATATGAACATAAAGTCCTAATAAAGCATGATAATCATAACATGGAGATGTGGCAACAACACTTAACATGGAATTACATGAGCCAAGTATCATTGCACGTGGAGCATGATAAAACCATCATTGAACATGTAGCACCTGTAAACCCTAGGTTCAATTGAATAATCATGAATCAACACTCATTTCATATGATTTATCATGATACTATACTTTATCCAATGCATTGAATGCTATTAGGGTGCACCCTTCTTAAACATTTCATTTCCTGCATTTGTGTGCCACAAAGATCATATAACATGGAATCAATAAAATTTATAAGTTACTCCACCATTAATTAATGTGGAATAATTACATTAAATTACCATTCAATGTGTATATATGCACATAGGTGAATACCCTTGAGAGATACAAGGGTATGGTATTCACTACACAATGATCTTGGCTTGGAAAAACACATGGAAATTTTTGCAGCAGCACGACGTCAAATAGGAATTCATAAAAAAAGTTGATGAGATAGGAATGGGTGTCTCCAAATTTTTACCTGAAATGTAAAGTAAGGTTTTCAAATAGATTCATGTCCCAAAAAATGTAATGGAATATTGATTTATAATACAAAATAATTGCTTGAATGTAAATGGGGAGAGACAAATTTCTTAAGGAATTTCGGCATGGTAATGGGTGTACATGAGAGTCATTTAATGAGACATAAAATGGTCTCCCATAATTAAAACATAAAGAGGTCAGTATGGGGAGGAGAGAAAACATACCCCAATATTATTAATTAAAAAATTAAATGGCATAACAATAGTAAGAAACTTGGATAAATATAGAAAGGTATGAATCCCTTACTTGGATGTGTGATCCCAAAGGAATGGGAGAAGCTTGATATAGGCTTATTTAGAGATTGGGGAACCTTTTGAGGATTCTATTGATATTAGGGCAGATGTTGGATGAACTCCAAGGGCTTTGAGTGAAGAGGAAGTGCGAGATCGGGTGGGTTTATATAGAAAAGGATAGATAATTCTTTATTATTTAGGTTTGGGACACCACACATTCAACTAATCATAACCACAAACCATACAATGTTTTTTACTGAAGGGGAGTGGGAAAAACATTTTATAAGGCCAATGGTCTATCTTATTAAAATAATTTTGTTTCTTATGTGTTGGTGAGTCACACTCTCCACCAAAACAATTTATGAAGACAAAATATTTTGTATGTCCTGCAGGGTCCACTAATGCTTTTTAAAATAATTCAAAAATCCCAAAATCGCATTAATTTAATAAAAAATTATATAGTTTCCAAAAAAATTGTTTATATTTGTTTATTACATTACTAATGGGTCATTATTATGTCATAAAACACATTAAATATTTGAAAAATATTTAATTTTAACCCAAAAATTCAACTGTCTTAGAAAATTAAGAAAAAATCACCATTGGAAAAATTCTATGTTTTGATTCCAAAAATAATATTCATTTTATCTAAATAATTTTCAAAATATGTGAATTTTCACTTTTAGAATAAAAACCGACATTTATAAAAAAAATTCAGAGGTTTTGACAAAAACAGCTTTCAAACCTTAATAAAAATTACAATTGAATTCATAAAATTATATGATAATTAATATTTAATAAAAATTAATTTAATAATAACATTTATATTTTATTAAAAAAAACTATTTAATTAAAAAATCCATTAATTCATCAAAATATATTTCTTAGTTGAATGTAAACTAAAATTACTATTTGTTCTCTAAAAACTAGTTGCAAAGTAACAATAATAAAAAGTTTGTATATTCTCTATACAATAATAATATACAAAATCTTAGTACTAGAGTGTTGTTACATAACCCCTTAAAAAACCAACATAAGACCTTAGGGTAATGTTCACGATGGTGACAGACTCATGGAGTGGCTTGGATAACATTGCTCAAGTGGTAATATCTATCAACTTCTACTTATATCGTAGGCGGTTCCTCGTGAGATTGACATATTCAAGCATGTGATGGGCTTTGTCAAAAGAGAAGCCCAGTGACACTACCTCCTTCCCAAGATCTAACAAATGGGATTTGTATGGCGAAAGTCTTCTGCATGAGGCCATCACTTCCTTTGTCTAAGTAAATTGGATTTGTTAAAGCTATATATTTATACTAATCATGTTATCACTGTTCAAAGGTTATATTAGAAATGGTCACAATTCATAATGGTAATTTAAAATCCAAAACATAGAACAAAATAAGTTTAAATGTCTTAAATAACCATAATAAGACATTCAAATAGACCGAGAGGAATTTTCATTAATGAATTTGTGGGTCATTACAAACTTCCCCCCTTAAGAAATTTCACCCTCGTAATTTTCTTTTCCCACACTAAAATAGTTGTGGGTAACTTTTCTTCATCACTTCCTATGATTAAAATATTGCTTATTCAAACTTTTGGTTTCTCCACATCACATTCACGAGGGGCAATATCTTATTTCGTAGAAATTTTTATCTACAATCTATGATCTTCACTAGTTTCTGCTCATAAGAAAGGCCAGCCTATAGCTATACTACCACTGAAGATAGTACATGTAAAGGGTCTGGTATGTACTTATTTAAGAAGGATACATGAAATACATAACATACGTTTTTCGTGGTAGGTGGAAGTTCTAGTCGATCGGCCACAACCCCGACACGATCAAGAAACTTAAAGGGGCCGATGTACCAAGGACATGACTTACCCTTCTTTCCAAACCTCATGACCTTCTTCCATGGATATGTGTTTATAAACACCATGTCTCCAACTTTAAACTCAAGGTCTCATCAAAGGTTGTTTGTATAATTCTTATGTCGACTCTGGGATGCCTTGATATTCTACTGAATGTTTTTCACCTTATCCGCCATTTCTTCCCCCATTTCTGATTCATAGGGTGCCATTTATATTCTCAAGTAGAAACTGTTATTATAGGAGAATTCAACCAAAGGAAGATTTTGATTATGTCCTCCTTTAAATTCTATTTAATATTATCCTAACATATCTTCTAATGTTTGAATAGTTCACTTAGATTGGCCATCAGTTTGAGGATGATAGGTCATACTAAAGTTATGTTCAGTATCCAGAGACTGTTGAAGACTCTTCCAAAACATAGAGGTGAATCTTAGATCATGATCGGATACAATAGATAGTGGTACACCATGAAGCCTTACCACTTCCATGATATATATTGGTGCCAGTTGATCCAATGAGAAATCCTCTCGAATTGAAATAATGTGTGCAGTCTTTGTAAGATGATCCACAACAACCCTGATTACATTGTTTCCTTTGGATGTCTCCGAAATACCGGTGACTAATTCCATGGTAATGTTCTCCAATTTCCATACTGGTATGGGAAATGTTTGCATCATCCCCTTATACATCTACATCTCTACCTTCACTTGCTGACAAACCAGGAACATTGATGTATACTCAGAAATCTCTTTATTCATATTATCCCTCCAATAATGCTCTCGGTGATCTCAATACATTTTTGTGTTTCCTATGTGAATAGAGAAATTTGAACTATGTTCATCATCCAAAAGTTCCTTCTTCAGCTCCGTACTTGATGGATCGCGTAGTCATTTATCAAATCTCAAAATTCTTTCTTCGTTAACAATGATCTCCAAGGATTTCCATTTTCTGATAGCTTGAAATTTCTTATTAATTCCCACATCATCCTTTTGATAATCCTTTAACATTTCTAAAATGGATGGTTGAGCAATAATTTGCGGATGGACAAATGATATTTCCTTCATTATGATTCACATGTCCATCTTTATCAAATGTATAAAGATTGTATCCTTATCAATTCTCATTAATGATAGAATCATTAGGTCCTTTATACTTAGAGCATCTTCCACCTTGTTCTCTTTCCTAGGGTGGTAATGTATTGAGAAGTCATAGTATTTGATCAGATCTAACAATATTTATTGGCGCATGTTCAAATATTTCTGTGTGAATATATAGATGAGGATTTTGTGGTCCATATATATTTCACACTTCTACCCAAGAAAGATAATGCCACCAAATATTTAAAACAAATATCTCCGAAGAAAATTTCAGATTATGTATTTGATAATTCTACTCATGAAATTTCACTTTCCTTGAAACATAGGTAATGAATTTGTCATTTTGCATCAACACACGGCCCATACCCTTCTTTGAAGCATCACTAAATACCACAACAACTTCTCCATTTGTAGGTAATGTGGTCACGGGTGTAGTGATAAGCCTCCTTTTCAACTCCTTGAATCTTTATTCACATTAATCACCCCAAGAAAATGTTACTCCCTTCCACGTTAGCTTGGTACGAGGGTTGGACAATCATATGAAATTTCTCACAAATCATTGATAATATCAAGATAACCCCAATTAGCTACTGATATTTGTTTCTAATGTTGGACTCATCCATCCCTTTATTTCATATATCGTAGAGAGAATCCCCAAATATCCCATTTCTTGTGATGATATAACCCATGAATGATACTACCTTCAACCATAACTCACACTGGCTGTACTTTGATAGGGCCTCTCCTTTCACAAGGTCTCTATTACAATTATGAGATGCTCATCATGATCCTCCTTGGTTTTGGACTATATTAGAATATTATCGTTAAAGACTACCACAAAATTTTCGAGGTAATCTCTAAGGACTCTATTCATCAAGTTCATGAATATTGCTAGAGCATTACTGAGTCATAAAGGCATTACTATGAATTCATAGTGCCCGTACCTTTTAATAAATGCAGTCTTTGGGATATCTTCTATCTTCACCCTTACTTGATAATATCCTCACTTTAAATACTCATTGGAGAAGTATTGTGCTCCATGCAACATATTGAAAAAGTCATCAATTCGTGATACAAGATACTTGTTCTTTATCATGATTTTTTTAAGCTCATGATAATCGATGAAAAGGTCCATTGATCCATCATTTTTCTTGATGAAGAAGACTAGTGCACCCCATGGTGAAGGGCTTGGGTGTATAAACCATTTATCCAGATTCTCGTGTAATTGTTTCATCAATCAAGCTCCACAATAGCCATTCTATACAGATTATTGGATATTAGAAACGCACTAGATATAAGATCAATTGAGAATTCAATATCTATTATAAGAGGAAGACCAAGAAATTCCTTGGGAAACACTTCAGCGAATTCCATCATAATAGAATGTATTCATGGATGGTTTCCTCCTTAAACCCAATCATCTGATCCATATACGCATGATCCAAGGGTAGTAATATCCACACTTAAGGTGATGGAGCTAAAGAAGATTCATCTTCCTCCGTACACTTGTACAATATCAGGGGGTGATTATCCACATGGAGAGTGATTTCCATCTCAAAGAAATTCATGTTGGCTCTATATAGGGAAAGCTAATCAATGCATAGAATTTCATCAAATTCCACCAGAGGGAGTATGATGAGGTTCGCCGGGAAGTTCAATCCACCGATTATGACATGGGAGGAGTTATATTCATGGGATGTAATGATTGCCCCATTTTTCGTACTCACTGACATCTTTAATTCCATGATTTTGTGGTATTGTTAAGACGAATTCGGTGAGAATAGGTTTCTAGGACCTAAAATGGTCGATGAAATGGATGAGAAGGTGAAAACCATTCAGCAGCATATCAAGGCAGACCAAAGTTGACCAAAGAGTTATACGGATAACTGTGGATGAGAGCTCGAGTTCAAAGTTGGAGACATTGTATTTATACGCATATCTTCGTGGAAGAGGTTCATGGTTTTTGGAATGAAGGGGAAGTTAAGTCGTCGGTACATCCCCCCCTTTGAGAGTCTCGATCGTGTCAGGGTTGTGGCCTATCAACTAGAACTTCAACCTACCATGGCCAAAGTACATGATGTCTTTAATGTATCTCTCTTAAGGATGTACATACCGGACCCTTCACATGTAATCTCTTTAGAGGAAGTATAGCTAGAGGATGATATTTCTTACTAGGAGTAACCAGTGAAGATCTTATATCATATAGAAAAAGTTCTGGGAAATAATAGAATGCCCCTCACCAAAGTGTTTTTGAAAAACCACATGTTTAAACAAGTGACATGGGAATCAGAATAAATTATGAAGAAGAGTTACCCACATCTATTTCAGTACGGGAAATGGAAATTTCAAGGGTGAAATTTCTTAAATGGGGAAGATTGTAATGACCAAAAAATTCTTTAATGAAAATTCCACATGTTCTATTTAAATGTCTTCTTATGGTTATGTAAAATATATGGAGATATTTGGTTTTAGGTTTTGGATTTTAAAATACTGTTAATAATTGTCACCATTGCTAATATATCTATTGAACAGGGATCACAAGATTAGTATAAATATAGGGCTTTAACAAATCCAATTTACTCAGAAAATGGAATTGATGGCCTCATCCAGTAGACTTTCCCCATACGATGCCTGTTTCTCATAGCTCAGAAAGGTGGTGGAATCATTGGGATTCTCCCTTGACCAATCCCAAGCTTATCATGAACACATTAAGCTTGAGCTAAAATGACTACGAGATAAGTGGAAGTTAATAGGGATTACCACCCGAGCAATGTTATCTGAGCCACCCCAAGAGTCTGTCACCATCGCACACCGTACCCTTCAGTCTTATGTGGGTCCAATAAGGGGTTATGAAACAATAACATAGTACTATGAATATTTGTATTATTTTTGTATATAATAAATAATATAAATTCATTTTATTATTGTTACATAGTAAATTTTTTTTAAAGGGAAAATAGTATTTTTAGTTAATATTAAATTATAAAATCTATTTTGATGAATTAATGGATTTTTTAATTAAATAATATATTCATAAAACATTATTATTATTATTATTAAATTAATTTTTATTATATATAAATGATCATATAATATTATGAATGCAACTGTAATTTTTATTAAGGTTTGAAAGCTGTTTTTGTCAAAACCCCTGAATTTTCAATAAATGTCGGTTTTTATTTTAGAAGTAAAATTTAAGATATTTAGAAAATTATTTAGATAAAATGAATAATATTTTTGGAATCAGGATGTCTGAATTATTCAATGGTAAATTTTTTATAATTTTCTGAGGAAGTTGAATTTTTGGGTAAAAATTAAATATCGTTTAAATATATAATATGTTTTATGACATCATAATGATCCAATAGTGATGTAATAAAAGAATATAAACATTATTATTTTCCAATAAATACTTTACCATTAAAATAATTTTAATTTTTGGTTTGTATAATTAATTTTTCAAAGCTTTAGTGGACCCTCCAAGACTTATAAAACATTTTATCTTTTTAAATTGTTTTCCTTGAGAGTATGATTCACCTCCACATACGCAACCCTATTATTTTAATATGTTTGGACATTGGACTTATAAAATATTTTTCTTCACTACCCTTTGGTCAAAATCATGGGCCAAAACCATGGGTTGTATTGTGTTTTTGATTAGTTTAATGTGATGTTTCCCAAACCTAAATAATAAACATTTCCTTCTCCTTTCCTATATAAACCCACCCAACCACTCACTTCCTCTACACTCAATGACTTTTGAGTTAGACCAACCCCTTCGCTCCACTATTTATAATCCTCACATGGTGTCCCAAGCTCCCAATAAGCCTCTCTCAATCCTCTCACATGATTTTGGGATCAGACTTCTAATTAAGGGATTCCTACATTTCTCTTGTTATCCAAGTTTTTTGAAATAGTTGTTCCATTTTATTTTCAATTATAAATGTTTGGGTAATATTTCACACCTCCCCCATACTACCCTCTTTATGTTTGAATGATGATATATCCTTTTCTCTCTCATTAAATTCATCCCATGTACACCCATTACTATGCTGAAATTCCAAAAGGAATTTCTCTCTCCTCATTTACATTCATGAAATTATTTTCTATCATGAATTTAAATTCCATTACAATTGTTGGGAAATATATCTATATTCCCCCATACTTTAAATTTCTTGTAAATGTTATGAGACACCCCATTTTCTCTCATAAACCATTTTTAGGAATTCTTATGTCATGTTGTTATGCTGCTGAAATTGCACCACATTTTTCAAAGCCAAAGCCATTGTGTAGTGAATACCATGCCCATTTCTCTATCAAGGTTATTCATCTTTAGTAACATTTACTTATTGTTTATATAGTTTCATGTATGAATTCCATATTCCTTTATCTTGGAATAAATGATGATATTTAATGAATCCATGTTTTATGATCCATGTGGCACACTTATGCATGAAATGAAATGATTAAGAAGGGTGTGTCCTAATACCGCACAAATGAATTGGTTAAAGTATTGTATCATAATAAATCATGTGAAATGAGTTTTGACTCACGATAATTCAAGTTAAATGAGGTTTTACTTGTGATTCATGTGCAATGACTATTTTCTCATGATCCATGTGCAAGGATCCTTGGCTTATCTTAATTCCATGTTAATTGTTGTTTCCACATATCCATGTTATGATTATCATGATTTAAAATGTATTAATGATCACATTTATCTTTCAATCCATTTATATGTCTATTTTATAACATGTATTATATTCCTCATGTTATTCCATGTTTATTCGCTTACTGGTCTTTATAGCTCACCCTTTTCTTATGCATGTCCACATGTTATCCCATGCAATGCTTACTACGAGGAAATGTAGTTATCATATAAATTAAGTTTTCAATAAATATGTTGTTTTCTATGTTTTAAGTTGATATGTAATGTTCCTAAACCCAAAGACACTAGACCTCTAGATCGTCCATGTTGTATCAAGTGAAGAGTTTATGTAATAAATCAGGTTTAAGTGTGTAATAAAAGCAGGGTTGTTATAGTTGGTATAAGAGGATATGTTTATTTATTTTTGGGATTACGATTATAAAACCCTAGTGAATCCTTATATACAAGACTAAGTATAATAGAAAAAACCCTATGTTTTGTTTAGTATTGATTAAGTGGTTTACCAAAAAAATACATCTCTATATAGATATGATCAGGTATAGGAGGCTCTGGAACAGATGTACCTAAGGGTGAAAACCCCGACAAGGAGTTTTGGCCCTCACCCGGGGTATCCTGGTACATGACAACGGGCCTTGTTTCTCTGTAGTCTATGAAATAATCAGGGGAAATTCATTGGTTAATTCATTATCTTAGTATGAACCATTATTAATGGAATTAAAAAAAATCCCCTAAGAATATATGATAGAAAGTAGATCATGGATAATATATATTGAAGCCTATTGATTCATAAGTGAAGGAAATAAAATTTATTTATAAGTCATCTCTTTTTTACTTAGATTACCCTTTATGTGTTACCCCTAAATTTCATTTTATTCCATCCAATGGCTGGTAATAGGATGAATCAGGCTAACAACCGATGAGAAGACCAATGTGATGACTGTTCTAATGAGATTCCAAATCCAATGGGAGCGGGAATCACAAAGATTGTCAGGATAATCTCCCATTTAACTCAATCATTGAATAGAAACATGGGTCAAGTGGAATGTTCAACCTCCCCCCCCCCCTATGAAAGAACAAGTCACTATCAAGAGCTTGATGAGAGAAAGGCCTGGTACTTTTAATCAATCATAAGATCCCTCAATCATCGAACATTGGATCAACTCCACTGAAAATATCTTCTCCATCCTTCAATGTTCCGAACAAGAGATGGTTCACATGGATTCTTATCAAATGGATGGTGATGTTGATCCATGGTGGACATTGATCAATAGTACGAAGCCTTAGGAAGAGATTGAGGTGTTGGAATGGAAGAATTTCTGAAATATTTTTTTGGATAAATATTTTACACACACCCTCTAGCTTAAGATAGAAAGAGACTTCCTTGATCTCAAGAAAAAAATGATGATGAATCCCTCAGAGAGTACATGGAAAACTTTACAAGGAGTGGATGATATGCCTCTGGCTCTATCGTTACCCCAGAATGTATGGTTGGATGCATCTTTGGTGGGTAGAAACTTAGCCCGCAGAAATCCCTAGCAATCCATGACTCTAACAACTATGAGGAAATTGTCTTATGTGCCCTCAAGGTTGAGATGAAGATTGGAGAATATCATAGTTATCATGGGGATACGAAGAGTAAGTTGGATTTCAATTCTAGCGGTTCGATGGATAAATCCAATGGTGCTAAGAAGATCCAACACCCCATTTTCCAAAGGTACGGAATGAAGAACCCCATAAATTTCTTAACATGGATGAGGAAATTATTTAGGTGTGGAATAGGAGGACACCTAGCTCTTAACTTCCATAACAAAAACCGCATCTATGACAGAGGAGAGGAACACTCTGTTCGATTGCAAATGCATTGTTCATTACTTCAAATACAAAGAACTATGGAATCTTGCAAATTATCTCCCTATGCCAAGGGTTTTTGGAGTCAACCAACAACCTCATAGGCAGAAAGGGGGAGCTTTTTCTATAAATACCATCGAAGTGAACCCAAAAAATGAAGTGGTGATATGTATTATTTTTATTCATTCGAGAATAGAAAATTTAATTTTTGATTTTGGTTCTATGAATTCTTTTTTATACCAAAATTATATTAGAACAATACCAACACCACAACAAATTATGGAAATAAAGATGTCGATGACTACAACAAATGGGGAAATCATTTCATCCCATGAATATAACTCCTCTCATGTCATTATTTGTGAATTGAACTTCCGAGGTAACTTCATAATACTCCCACTTGTAGAATTTGAAGCAATTCTTGGCATGGATTTACTTTCCCTATATACAGCCAACAAAAATTTCCGTGAGAGGGAAATCACTCTCCATGTAGAGAATTGACCCCCGCTTCTGTACAAGTATAAGGAGGAAGATGACTCTTTTTTAGGTCCACTATATCAAGTATGGATATTACTACCCTATGATCACGCGTATTTGGAATAGATAATTGATACTAAGGAGGCAACCATCCTTGAAGACATGCTTATTGTGAGGGAATTCACTGATGAGTTTCCTAAGGAATTTATTCATCTTCCTCATAGAAGAGACATTGAATTCTCAATTGATCTTATACCTGTGGTGTTACCAATATCCAAGACTCCATATAGAATTGCTATTGTGGAGTTTGAGAAGCTGAAGAAACAACTACAGGAGAATCTGGATAAAGGGTTTATATGCCCATGTGCTTCACCATGGGGTGCAACTGTCCTCTTCATTAAGAAGAAGGATGGGTTAGTGCACCTTTTCATCGATTATCGTGATTTCAACAAAATTATGATAAAGAACAAGTATCTTCTCCAACGAATTGATAACTTTTTAGATTAGATTCGTGGAGCACAATACATCTCGAAGGTAGATTTGTGATTGGGATATTGTTAATTAAGGTTAGAAAAGGGAGGTATCCCCAAGACTGGTTTTCTTACAAGTTACGGGCATTATGAATTCATAATAATGACTTTCAGACAATCCAATGGTCAAGAAATCGTCATGGACTTTATGAATAGAGTCTTTATAGATTACCTCTACAAATTTGTGGAAGTATTTATAGATGATATTCTAATATACTCTAAAACCAACGAGGATCATGAGAAGCATCTAATAAATGTACTAGAGACCTTGTGAAAGGATAAGTTCTATGAAAAGTACAGAAAGTGTGTGTTCTGGTTGAATGAGTTCACATTCTTGGGTCATATCATCACAAGAAATGTGATATCTGTGGATCCCTCCAAGATAGCTACAATAGAGGGATGGACAAGGCCAACACCGACAACTGATATCTATAGATTTTTTGGGGTTATTTGGATATTATCGACGATTTGTGAGAAATTTCTCACGATCTTCAAACCCTCTTACCAAGCTAACTCTGAAGGGTGTAGAGTTTTCTTGGATTTATGAATGTGAAGAAAGCATCAAGGATTTGAAAACGAGTTTTATCACTGTGCACATGCTCACTTTACCCACAAGTGGAAAACTTTTGTGGTATTCAAGGATGATTCGAAGTAGGGCCTGGGCTGCATGTTGATGCAAAATGAAAAATTCATTGCCTATTCTTCAATGAAATTGAATGTTCATGAGAAGAACTATACAATTCATGGTCTGGAGTTTGTGGTTGTGATCATTGTGTTGAAATTTTGGTGGGATTATCTCATTAGAGAGAAGTGTAAAATATATACAGACCACAAAATCATCAAGTATATTTTCCCATAGAAAGAGTTGAACATGCACCAATGATGTTGGTTAGAGCTGATCAAAGATTGTGAATTCTATATATATTACCACACTAGGAAAGAAAACAAGGTTGAGAATTCTTTATGTAAAAAGGACCAAGAGATTCTATCATTGATGAGAATTGAGAAGGATCCAATATTTTTATATTTGATGAATATAGACATGAGAATTATATAAAATGGAAAAACATCAATAATTTCACAAATGATTGCTCAAGAATCTCTTTTGGAATGGTTAAAGGATGCTCAAAATGATGATGTGGGAATTCAGAAGATAGTGGAAGCTATCAGAAAAGGTAAATCCCCGGATTTCAATTTTAATGAAGAAGGAATTGTAATATTTGGGAAAAGACTATGTGTTTCATCATGTCTGAAGCTGAAGAAGAATTTTTTTTATTATGCGCATAGTTCAAATTTATCTATTATCCCAAGAAACAATAAGATGTACCAAGAACTTTGAGAGCATTATTAGTGAGATAATACGAATAAGTATATTTCCAAATATACATCAAAGAGCCTGATGTGTCAGCATGTGATGGAAGATAGGAAGAATTCTAATGGGATGATGCAACTAGAGCCTGTACCAGTATTTAAATGTTAGAACATCATCATAGAATTTGTCACCGGACTTCCAAAGACATCCAATGGAAACAATGAAATATGGGTTGTTTTGGATCATCATACAAAGTTTTCACACTTCATTTTAATTTGGGAGGATTCCTCATTGGATAAAATGGTACATATATATATCAGGGAAGTGGTAAGGTTTCATGGAGTACCATTATCTATTTTATTCGATCGATATTCAATATTTACCACTATATTATGGAAGAGTCTTCAATATTATTTGGATAATGAAATGAACTTCAGTATGGCCTATAATCCTCAAACTGGTAGAAAATATGAGTGAATTATTCAGAAACTGGAAGATATGTAAAGATCGTGTTCAATACACTTTAAAGGAGGATGAGATCAACAACTTCCTATGGTTGAATTTTCCTATAATAACAGTTTCCACTCAGGCATCTGAATGGAACCTCATAAATACCTATATTAGAAGAGGTGAAGAACACTAGCATGTTGGGATGAAGTCGGTGAGAGTAATCTCTAGGACAAGAAATGGTCGAAGGAATGGTGGAGAAGGTAAAAACCATTCAGTAGCATATCAAGGCATCCCGGAGTTAATAGAAGAGTTATTAAGATAACCGTCGATGAGACCTTGAGTTTAAAGTTGGATACATAGTATTTCTACACATATGTTTTTGGAATAAGTTTATAAGGTTTTGAAAAAAGGGAAGTCAAGTCCTAGGTAAATCGGACCCTTCGAGATTCTTGATCGTGTCAGGGATGTGGCCTATCGACTAGCACATCCATCTACTATGGAAAACGTACCTGAGGTATTTCATACATCCCTCTTAAGAAAATACAAACCAGACCCTTCACATGCACTCTCTTCAGACGAAGTATAGCTAGATGATGATCGTTCCTATGAGGAGAAAACCATGAAGATCTTAGATCGTAGAGAAAAAGTTCTACGAAATAAGACAATTCCCCTTGTCAAGATGTTCTGGTGAAACCACATGTTTTAAGAAATGATGTGGGAATAAAAAGAAGTGATGAAGCAGGGTTAACCACATCTGTTTTAGTGTGGGAAAATGAAATTTGGAGGATGAAATTTCTTAATGGAGGAAGATTGTAATGAACCAAAAAATTAATTAATGAAAATTCATCTTAGTTTATTTAAATGTCTTCTCATGGTTATGTAAAACGTATGCACTAATTTGGTTCTATGTTTTGAATTTTAAAATACCACTCTGAATTGTGACCATTTCTAATGTAGTTTTTGAACAATGATCACATGATTAGTACAAATATAGGGCTTTAATAAATCCAATTTTCTCAGACAAAGGAAGAAATAGCCTCATCCGGTAGACTGTCCCCATACGAAGCCCATTTGTCGGAGCTCGGAATGGAGGTGGCATCATTGGGCTCTATTCTTGAACAATACCAAGCCGAGCATGAATACGGTAAGCTCGATCGGAACCGCCTATGAGATAAGTGGAAGTTTATAGATATTACCACTCGATAAATGTTATCTGAGCCTCCCCAAGAGTCAATCACCATCGTGCACCTTACCCTAAGGTCTTATGCTGGTGTTTTAAGGGGTTGTGTAAAAATATCCAAGTAATACAATTCTATACATTATTATTTTATATATAATATACATTCTTTTCATTCTTGTTACTTTGTAAATAGTTTTTAAAGAACAAATAGTATTTGTAGTTAATATTCCACAAAGAAATCTATTTTGATGAATTAATGGATTTTTAAATTAAATAATATTTATTTTAATTATTATTATTATTAAATTATTTTCATTAAATATAAATGATTGTTTAATTTTATGAATGAAATTGTAATTTTTATAAAGGTTTGAAAGCTATTTTTTGCCAAACCCCATGAATTTTAGATAAATGTAGGTTTTTATTTTAAAAGTAAAAATGACCATATTTAGATAATTATTTAGATAAAATGGGTATTATTTTTGGAATTAGGATGTAGAAATTATCCAAAGGTGAATTTTTAATAATTTTCATAGACAGTCAAATTTTTGGGTAAAAATTAAATACCTTTTAAATATATAATATGATTTATGACATAATAATGACCCAATAGTGATGTAATAAAATACAATAAACATTATTTTTGGCCAATATATGTTTTACCATTAAAATAATGTTATTTTGGGATTTTTTATTTATTTTAAAAATATTTAGTGAACCCTTCAAGGCTTATCAAACATTTTTTCATTTTAAATTATTTTCATTGAGAGTGTGACTCACCTTCACATATGAAACACTATTATTTTAATAAGATCTGACATTTTCCTTATAAAATATTGTTTTCCAATCCCATTTGAAAAAAAACATGGGCATAAACCATGGTCTAGTTTGTGGCTTTGATTAGTTTAATGTGTAGTGTCTCAAACCTAAATAATAATGAATTCCCTCTTCTTTCCTATATAAACCCACCCAAGCTCCCACTTCCAATTCACTAAAAGAATTTGGAGTTCGTCCAACTTCTGAAATCCTCTCTCTAGAATCCTCCAAAGGTTCCCCAAGCTCCCATGAAGCCTCTCTCAAGCCTCTACCAAGCCTTTGGAAGCACACTTCCATGTAAGGGATTCCTACCTTTCTCTTTTTATCCATGTTTCTTAATATTGTTATACCCTTTTATTTTCAATTATATATGTTGGGGTATGATATAAAACCTCCCCCATACAACCTTGTTTATGTTTTAATGATGAGAGACTCTTTAATCTCTCATTAATTCCTCCCATGTACATTGGAGCGCTATTAGGGCACACCCTTTCTTAAACATTTCATTTCATGCATATGTGTGCCACATGGATCATAAAACATGGGTTTATTAAACATCATCATTTATTCCATGATAAATGATTGTGGAATTCATACATTAAAATTTATAATCAATAAGTAAATGTTCATAATTTTTAATTCCCTTGATAGAGAAATGGGCATGGTTTTCACTACACAATGACTTTGGCTTGGAAAAATGTGGTGCAATTTCGGCAGCATAAGTGTGTGACATAAGAATTTATAAAAAAATGATTTATGATAGGTAAATGGGTGTCTCATCAAATTTTCATGAAATAGAATGTACAGGGGGTAATATAGATACATGTCCCAACAATTATAATGGAATTTTTATTCATGATAAAAATAATTGCTTTAATGTAAATTAAGAGAGATAAATTCCTTTCAGAATTTCACCATAGTAACAAGTGTACATGAGAGACATTTAATGAGAGGGAAAGGGGAATATAATCATTCAAACATAAAGGGAAATGTATGGGGGAGGATCTAAATCATTCCCAAAGATTTATAAATGAAATTAAAAGGGAATAACAATATAATGAAACTTTGATAAAAAGATAAAGGTATAAATCCCTTACTTGGAAGTGTGATTCCAAAGGCTTGGGAAAGGCTTGAGAGAGTCTTCTTGGGTTCTTGGGAAACCTTATGAGGATTATGAAGAGTGGAACTAATAGGTTAGACGAACTCAAAAGGAATTTTGGGGAGTGGATGTAGGAGCTTGGGTGGGTTTATATAGGAAAGGAGAGGGAATTCTTTATTATTTAGGTTTGGGGCGCAACAAATTTAACTAATAAAAACCACAAACCATACCATGGTTTTTTCCAATGGTTGTTTCCAATGGTTTTTTCTAAAGGGTAGTGGAAAAAATATATTTTATAATTCCAATTTACTAACTTCTTAAAATAACAGGGATTCTTATGTGAAGGTCAGTCACACTCTCAAATAAAACAATTTAAAAAGGAAAATGTTTAATAAGCCTTGATGGGTCCACTTAGGCCTTGTAAAATAAATCATAAAAACCCAAAATCACATTATTTTAATGATAAAACATATATTGGCCGAAAATAATGTTTATATATTTTATTACATCACTATTGGTTCATTATGATGTCATGAAACACAATATATATTTAAACGGTATTTAATTTTTACCCAAAAATTTGATTGTCTCAAAAAATTAAGAAAAATTAATTGTTGGATAATTTTGAAATCCTTATTCAAAAAATAATATTTACTTTATCCAAATAATTTTCTAAATATATGAATTTTAAATTTTAAAATAAAAACCGACATTTATCAAAAATTCATGTGTTTTGAAAAAAATTACATTAAAAAATTAATAAAAATTACAATTGTATTGATAAAAATTATATGATCTATTATACATAATAAAAATTAATTTAATAATAATAATATTTCAATAAATTATTATTTAATTTAAAAATAAACTATTTTAATAAAATAGATTCCTTAGTTGAATATTAACTAAAAAAATGATATTTGTTCTTTAAAAACTATTTACAAAGTAACAATAATAAAATGAAAGTATATTATTTATTATATACAAAAATAATGTACATAATCATAATGATAGGGTCTTGTTACATTACCCCTTAAAACACCAGCATAAGACCTTAGGGTAAGGTACGTGATGGTGACCGACTCTTTGGGTGAATCATATAACATTGCTCGAGTTGTAATATCAATCAACATCCACTTCTCTCATAGGCGGTTCCACTCGAGCATAATGTATTAAAGCTCAGCTTGGGATTGGTCAAGAGTGAAGCCCAATGACACCACCTCCTTTCTGAGACTCGACAAAAGGGCTTCGTACGGGGAAAGTCTACTAGATGAGGACATCACTTCCTTTTTCTAAATAAATTAGATTTGTTAAATCCATATATTTATACTAATCATGTGATCACTGTTCAACAACTATATTAGCAAAGATCACAATTCCTAACAGTATTTTAAAATCCCAAACATAAAATGAAATATATTCATACATTTTACATAATAATAAGAAGATATTTAAATAGACCAAGAGGAATTTTCATTAATGAATTTGGGGATCGTTACATTCTTCCCCCTTAAAAAATTTCGTCCTCGAAATTTTCTTTTCCCACACTAAAACAGATGCAAGTAACTCTGTTTCATAACTTCCTCTAATTCCTACATCGCTTCTTAAAACTTGTGGTTTTTCCAAAACACCATGATGAGGGGAATTGTATTATTTACTAAAAAAATTATTTACGATCTAAGATATTCACTTGTTTCTCCACATAAGAAAGATCATCCTCTAGTTGTACTACCACTGATGAGAGAACATGTGAAGGGTCTAGTATGTACTTTATTAAGAGGTATATATGAAAGACATTATGTAATTTGGCCATGGTAGGTGGAAGTGCAAGTTGATAGGCCACAACCCCAACACGATCAGGAATCTCAAAGGGGTTGATGTACCTAGGACTTAACTTCTCCTTTTTTCCAAAACCCATGACCATTTTCCGTGGAGATATGCATAGAAATACCATGTCTCATACTTAAAACATAAGGTCTTTTCGATGGTTATCCGCATAACTCTTCAATCAAATCTGGGCTGCCTTGATATGCTATTGAACGGATTTCACGTTCTCCACCATTTCTTCGACCATTTCTGGTCATAGCAGCTTACGCTCACTAACTTTATCCCATCATTTTGGTGTTCTACACCTCTTCCCATACTGGGCTTACTAAGGTTCCATTCGGAGACTCCAGTGGAAACTATTTTTATTGGAGAATTCAACCAGAGAAAGATGTTGATCTCATCCTTCGTTAAAGTCCATTGAACATTATATTAACATATCTACCAGTGTCTGAATAGTTTGCTCATATTGGCCATCAGTTTGAGGATGATAGGTCGTACTGAAGTTCTATTCAGTATCCAGATAATTTTGAACACTCCTCTGGAACATAGAGGTCAATATTGGATCTCAGTCGAATACAATAGATAGTGGTACTCCAGGTAGCCTTACCAAATCCCTGATATATATCTGTGTCAGTTGATCCAATATGAAATCCACCTAAATTGCAATGAAGTGTGCAGACATTGTAAGATGATCCAAAAAATCCCAGATTGCAGTGTTTACTTTGGTTGTCTTAAACTATCCAGCGACAAAGTCCATATTTATGATCTCACATTTCCACAAAAGTATGGGAAATGGTTGCAACATCTCCTTTGTCTTCTGCCTCTATGCCTTCAATTGCTAACACACTGTGCACTTTGATGTATACTCAACAATATCCTTCTTCATATTATCCAACCAATACTGATCTCATAGTTCTTGATACATCATTAGGTTAACAAGGTGAATAGAGAAATTTGAACTATGTGCATCATCCAAAAGTTCCTTTTACTACTCCAGACTTGATGGAAGACATAGTTTTTCCCAAATCTCACAATTCCTTCTTCATTAACAATGAACTCTAAGGGTTTCCCTTTTTTAATAGCTTAAACATATCTCGTAGGCAGTCCCACTAGAGATTTATGTATTCAAGATCGGCTTGGGCTTGGTCAAGTGTGAAGCCCAATGATTCTATATACATTATGAGCTCCAATAAATGGGATTTTTGTGGGGGAAAGTCTACCGAATGAGGCCATCACTTCCATTTTCTCAGTAAAGTGGATTTTTTAAAGCCTTATATTTATACAAATAATGTTATCACTTTTAAATGACTATATTATCAATGGTCACAATTCTTAATGGTATTATAAAATCCAAAAAATAGAAAAAAATAAGTTCATAAATTTTACATAACCAAAAGAAGACATTTAAATAGACCAAGATGAATTTTCATTAGTGAATTTTTTGGTCATTACAATATTACCCCCTTATGAAATATCTCCCTCAAAATTTCCTTTTCCTAATATAAAATAGATGCAAATAACTTTTCTTCATCACTTACTCTCATTCCCACGTTGCCTCTTCAAACATGTGGTTGCGCCACAACAGCTTGACAAGGGGCATTGTCTTATTTCGTAGAAATTTTTCTCTATGATCTATGATCTTCACTGGGTTCTCCACCTAATAAATATCATCCTCCAATTGTACTACCTTTGGAGAGAGTACATGTGATGGATCTGGAATGTACTTCTTTAATAGGGATACATGAAAGACATATTGTATTATGGCCATAGTGTGTGGAAGTGCTAGTTGATAGGCGATAACCCTGACATGATCAAGAATATCAAAGGAGCTAATATACCTAGAACTTAATTACCCATTATTTCTAAACCTTGTGACCTTCTTCCATGGAGATATACATAGAAGCGCCATGTCTCTAACTTTGAACTCAAGGTCTCATTGACAGTTATATGTATAACTCTTCTGTCAACTTTGGGCTTCCTTGATATGTTGCAGAATGGTTTTCATCTTCTCCGCTATTTCTTTGACCATTTCAGGTCCTTGCAACTTTCACTCAACAACTTCATCCCAACATGTCGTTGTTCTGCACCTCTTCAAATACAGGGCTTCATAACTTCTCATTTGGATGCTTGAGTAGAAACTGTTATTATAGGAGATTTAAACCATAAGAAGATGTGGATCTCATCATCCATTAAAGTCCAATGAATATGATCTTAACATATCTTCCAGTTTTGGAATATTTCACTTAGATTATCCATCAGTTTAAGGATTATAGGTCATACTGATGTTCAGTTCTGTATCTAAATCATGTTGAATACTCTTCCAAAACATAGAGGTGAATCTTGGATCTCAGTCAGATATAATAGATTATGGTACTCCATGTATCCTTACCACATTCCTGATATATATTGTTCCATTTGATTCAATGATAAATTATCCTGAATTTAATGAAAGTGTGAAAACATGGTAAGATGATCCACAATAACCCAGATTGAATTGTTGGCTTTGGATGTCTTCAGAAGCCATGTGCCCAAGTCCATGGTGATGTTCTCCCATTTCCATGCTGGTATGGGAAATGGTTGCAACATCCCTTTAGGCTTGTGCCTCTCTTCCTTCACATGATGACACACCATGAACATTAATGTATACTATGTTATCCCCTTCTTCATATTATCCCACCAATATTTCTCTCAGAGATCTCGATACATCATTGTCTTTCCTGGGTGAATAGGGAAATTTGATCTATGTGAATGATCCAAATGTTCCTACTCTGGCTCCGAACTTGATGGAACACATAGTCTTTTCCCAAATATCATAATTCCATCTTCATTTACAGTGAAATAGAAGGATATTCCTATTATGATAGCTTCCACCTTCTTCAGAATTCCCACATCATCCATTTTATCATCCTTTAACCTTTCCAAAAGAGACGGTTGAGAAATCATTTGTGAAAGAGGTGATGATGTTCCCTTCTTTATAATTACTATGTCAATCTTCATAAAATCTAAGAAGATTGGATCCATCTCAATTCTCATCAATGATATAATCATTTGGTCCTTTCTACATAGAGGATCTTCCACCTTGTCCGCATTCCCAGGGTGGTAATGGATTGAGCACTCATTGTATTTGATCATATCTAACCATCTTCATTGGCGCGTGTTCCACTCTTTCTGTGTGAATATATACATGAGTCGTTTGTGGTCTGTATATATTTTACAGTTCTCCCCAATGAAATAATACCACCAAATTTTTAAAGCAAAGATCATCACATCCAACTCCAAATCATGTTTTGGATAATTTTGGTCATGAACATTCAATTGCCTTGAAACATAAGCAATGACTTTTTCATTTTTCATCAATAGGTAGCCCAGGCCCTTCTTCGAAGCATCACTAAATAAAACAAAACTTTATCTACTTGTGGGTAATGTGAGCATTGGAATTGTGATAATCCTCCTTTTCAACACCTTGAAGATTTCTTTGAATTCACAACTCCAAAAAATGTTACTCCCTTCCGAGTTATCTTGGTTAGAGGGTGTGACAATCTTGGGAAAATTCTCAAAAATCATCAATAATATCTAGCTAACCCCAAGAAGCTATGGATACCAATTTCTATTGTTGGACTCGGCCATCCCTCTATTGCAGATTTCTTGGAGGGATCCATAGATAACCCATTGCTTGTGATGATATATCCCAATAATGAGACCTCCTTCAACCAAAACTCATGCTTGTTGTACTTTTCATAGAGCTTCTCCTTTTATAAGGTCTCTTATATAGTTCTTAGTTTCTCTTTATAATCATCCTTATTCTTAGAGTATATTAGAATATCATCTATAAATACTACCACAAATTTGTTGAGGTAATCTCTAAAGACTCTATTCAGCATGTCCATGATGAATTATGGAGCATTACTGTGTTTGAAAGGCATTACTATGAATTCATAGTTCTCGTACCATGTATGAAAAGCAACCTTGGGAATATCTTCGTTTTTCACCCTTAAAAGATAATATCCTGACCAAAAATAACCTTGGATAAGTATTGTGCTCCATGTAGCTGATTGAACAAGTCATCAATTCTTTGGAGAGGATACTTATTATTTATCGTGATTTTGTTAAGCTCACAATAATCAATTCAAAGGCATATTTACCCATCCTTATTATGTACTAAGAGGATGGGTGCATACCACGTTCAATCACTTAGGCATATAAAACCTTTCTCTAGATTCTCCTATAGTTTTTTCTTCAACTCCTCAAGATCAACAATACCCATTCTATACGGAGTCTTGGATATTGGAAACGCACTAGGTATAAGATCAATTGAGAATTCAACATCTCTTCTAGAAGGAAGATGAGGAAATTCCTTGGGAAGCACTTCAACGAATTCCCTCACAATTAGCATGTCTTCAAGGATGGTTTCATCCTTAGAATCAATCATCTGAGCCATATACATGTGATCATAGGGAAGTAATATCAATGCTTGAGATGATAGAGCTAAAAAAAGATTCATCTTCCTCTGTGAACTTTTACAGAATTAGGTGTCAATTCATCACAAGAAGAGTGATTCCACCCTAATAGAAATTTAGGACGGATATATATAGGGAAATCCAATCCATTCCAATAATTTCATCAACTTTAAGTAGGGGGAGAATGATGAGGTTCTCTAGGATGTTAAATCCACCGATTTTGATAGGGGGGTCTTATATTCATGGGATGAAATGATTTCTCCATTTATCATACTCACTAACATATTTACTTCAATAATTTGTGTTAGTGTTGGTATTGTTCTACTAAACATTTTGGATATAAAAAATGCGTAAAATCTGAATCAAAATGTAAATTCTCTATTATTGAATGAATAACTAGTGTACCAGTCACCAATTCATTATCAGGGTTCACTTCGTTAGTAGTTATATAAAAATATCTCCCTTTATTCTTGGATGGTGTTGGATGCCTCTTAATACATTTTTCTTAGGGCCTTGATTGGCAAGATTCCATGGTTATTTGTAGTTGAATCAATGAAAAACACATTGAGTGTCGAACGGATTATTCCTCTCCTCTGTCATAGCTGCGGGTTTTTCTTGTTGGCAGTTAACAGCTAGGTGTCCTTTTCTTCCACACCTAAAGCATTTCCTCACCCCCTTCAGAAAATTTTGGGGTGCTTATTTTCGCACCTTTAGAAAGTCTGGTGTTGAATTTTCATAGAGCCATATGATTTATCCATCAGACCACCAGAATTTAATTCCAACATATTCTTCTTATCCCCATGATACCTTTGAGATTCTCTGATCTCCATTTCGACCTTGAGGGGACATCGGACAATTTCATCATAGTTTTCAAAGTCAGGGATCACCAGGGCTTTGTAAAGGCTAGGTTTTATCCCACCAATGAAGTGGTCAACATTGCATTCAGAGGTAACAGCAAAGCCGGAGGCGTATCATGCAAGCTGTGTGAATTTTTCCTCATACACTCTGACAGATTCTTCATCTTTTTTCATGAGGGCAAGGAAGTCTGTTGCATCTTAATCCAAAGGGTGCATGGAAAATATTTATTAAAAAAATATTCTAGAAATTCTTCCATTCCAACGCCTTGATCTCCTCCTCATGCTTAATATTTTTTTATCAATGTCCACCATTTGTCAACTTCACCCTCTATACGTTAAGAATCCAGGAGAACCTTCTCTTGTTCGGAACATTGAAGGTTGGAAAATATATTTTCAATGGGTTTGATCCATTGTTCGGCGATAGAGGGATCAGATGATCCATCAAAAGTAGTAGGTCTTTGTATCATGAAGCATTCAATAGCTACTTGCTCTTTATTGGGGGGGGGGATTGAACGTTCCTCCTGACCCATGTTTCTATTCAAATCTTGATTTAAATGAGAGATAATGATGAAAAGGTTCTTGATTCCTGCTCCAATCTAATTGGGCGTTTTATTAGCATAGTCATCACATTGATCTTCACGTCGGTTGTTAGCCCGAGTCCTCCTATTACTGGCCATTGGATGGAATTAAATGATGGTTAAGTGTAACACATAAATGTTAATCCAAGGAAAAAACATATTACTTATTAATAGCTTTTATTTCCTTAACTTTTGAATCTATAGGGTTAAATATATGTTATCCAGGATCTACATTCTAACATATATTCTTAGGATATTTTTTTTAATTCCCTTAATAAAGGTTTATAATAAGCTTTTGAAATTACCAGTGCATATTCCCCATGTATTTTGTAACCTAGAGTGCAGAAAATCCCATTTTTGTTTACTAGGATACCCCAAGTCAATCCTAAAACTTCATGTCAGGGTTTTCACCCCTACGTACATCTATGCTAGAGCAGCCTTTACCTGCTCATATCCTAATAGGGATGTATTTACTTGATAAACCACTTACTCAATACCCACCAAAACATAGAGATGTTTTTATTATACTTAGTCTTGTCTCCAAGTCTTCAATAGGGTTTTATAATCCTAATCCCAAAAATAACTAAACCTATCCTTTGATACCAACTATAACAACCCTGCTCATTATTACACACATAAATATGATTTATTACATAAACTCTTCACATGACACAACATGGAATATCTAGATTTATAGTGTCTTTAGGGCTTAGGAACATTACATAATAACATAAAACATGAAACACAACATATTTAATGAAATCTTCCTTTACATGACCACTAGATTCCCTCATACTTAGCATTGCATGGGGTAACAAGAGAGCATTCATAAGAAACGAGTGGCCTATAAATCCAAGTAAGGGAGGAAAGAAGTTATAACATGAAAAATACAATATACGGTAAAAAATAAGAATATCAATGGATCATAAAAGAAACAAGAACATATAGGCATGGTATAGCAAGATTATCATAACATGGAAATGTGGAATCAAAACATAACATGGAATTAGCATGAGCCAAGGATCATTTCACAAGAAGCATGAGTAAACCCTAATTTCACATGAGACATGAGTAAAACCTCATTGAAATTTAATTAGCATGATTCAACCACGGTTTCAAAATACGTATCATGATACTATACATTACCCCATGCAATGGATCGCTATTATGGCCAACCCTTAAAAATCATTTCATTTCATGCATAAGTGTGCCACAAGATCAAACAACATGGATTCATAAAACATAATAATTTATTCCATGATTAAAGAATGTGGAATTCATACATGAAACTCTTCCTTAAATATGTAAATGTTCATACATGTGAATACCCATGATAGAAAAATGGGTATGGTATTCACTACATAGTGATTTTTGATTGGAAAATTGTGGTGCAATTACGGCAGCAAAACGATCTGACATAAGAATTCATAAAAATGGTTGATGAGAGAGAACGGGGTGTGTCATCATATGTACATGAAATGGTAAGTAATTGGAGTCATATAGATATATTTTCCAACTACGGTAATGGAATTTAGATTCATAATACAAAATAATATCATGAATGTTAATGAGGAGAGAATTTTCATTACGAAATTTTTGCATGGAAACAGGTATACATGGAAGGCACCGATGAGAGAAAAAGGGGTCTATCATCATTCCAAAATAAATTTTACAGTACAGTGGTGGCGTGAAATTATAAACCAAATTTTACAATTGAAAATAAAAGGGCATCACAATATTAATAAACCTATATAAAGAGAGAAAGGTAGGAATCCCTTACATGGAAGATTTATCCCAAAATCATGGGAGAGGATTCAGAATGGCTTATTGGGAACATGGGGTACCTTGGGAGTATTCAAGAGAGAGGATGTCAAGGTTTGGTAAAACTAAAATGGCTATGACTGATGAGTAAGTGGGAGCGTGGGTGGGTTTATATAGGAAAAGAGAAGGAATTTTCAATTATTTAGGTTTGGGACACCACACATTAAACTAATGAAAACCACAAACCATCCCATGGTTTTTTCCCATGTTTTCTTCCAAATAGAAGTAAAAATCAATATTTTATAAGTAAAATGGACGAAATTATTAAAATAATATTGTTTCATATGTGGAGGTGAGTCACACTCTCAAGGAAAACAATATAAAAAGATAAAATGTTTTATAAGTCAAGGGCGATCTACAAAAGCTTTGAAAAATAAATCCAACAAACCCAAAATCACATTATTTTAATGGTAAAATATATATTGGCCCAACATAATGTTTATATTATTTTATTACATCACTATTGGTTCATTATGATGACATAAAACACATTATATATTTAAACGGTATTTAATTTTTACCCAAAAAATCGAATGTCCTAGAAAATTATGAAAAATTAACCGTTGGATAATTTCAACATCCTGATATCAAAAATAATATTCATTTTATCTAAATGATTTTTTAAATTTCTGACTTTTTACATTTAAAATTAAAACCGACATTTATCTAAAATTCATGGGTTTTGACAAAAAATAGCTTTAAAGCCTTAATAAAAATTACATTTGCATTCATAAAATTATAAGATCCTTTATATTAAATATTAAATAATTTAATAATAATAATAATATTTTATTAAAATATTATTTATTTCAAAAATCCATTAATTCATCAAATTATATTTCATAGTTGAATATTAACTAAAAATAATATTTTCACTTTTAAAACTATTTAAGAAGTAACAATAATAACTTTAATGTATATTTTATATACAAGAATAATGTGCATAATTGTAGTACTAGGGTCTCGTTACATAACCCCTTAAAACACCCACATAAGACCTCACAGTATGATGCGCTATAGGGACAAACTCTTGGGGTAGCTCGGATAACATTGCTCGAGTGTTAATTTCAATAAACATCCACTTCACTTGTAGTCAGTTCTGTTGGAGCTTAATGTGTTCAAGTTAGGCTTGGTCATGGTCAAGATAGAAGCCCAATGATGACTCCTCCTTTCTAAGCTCCGAAAAAATGGCTTTTTCTGGGGCATGTTTACTAGATGAGGTGATCACTTCCTTTGTTTGATTAAATTGGATTTGTTAAAGCCATATATTTATACTAATCATGTGATAAATGTTCAACGACTATATTACCAATGGGTACAATTCCTTATAAAATTTTAAAATCCAAAACATAGAAACAAATAAGTGGATATGTTTTACATAACCATAAGAATACATTTAAATATACTGAGAGGAACATTCCTTAATGAATTTTTGGGTCGTTACAATCTTTCCCCCTTAACAAATTTCAGCCTTAAAATTTCCTTTCCCCACACTAAAACTGATATGGGTAAATATGCTTCATCACTTCTTCTAATTTCCACATAACTTCTTCAAAATTGTGGTTTTTTATAACACCATGACGAGGGGAATTGTCTTATTTCATAAAAATCTTTCTCTATGATATAAGATCTTCACTTGTTTCTCCTCATAAAAAATATCATCCTCTTGCAGTACTACTTATGAAGAGAGTACATGTGAAGGGTCTGTTATGTAATTCCTTAAGAGGGATTCTAAAATACATCACATACTTTGACCATGGCAGGTTGAAGTGATAGTCGATAGGCCACATCCCCGACATGATCAAGAATATCTAAGGGGATGATGTACATAGGACATAACATCCATTTCCTTACAATCCTCATGACCTTCTTCCATGAAGATATGCATAAAAATACCATGTATCCAATATTGAAATCAATGTTTCATTGACTGTTATCTGCATAACTCTTCTGTCGACTTTGGGCTGCCTTGATATGTTGCCGAATGGTTTTCACCATCTCCACCATTTCATGTCCTAGAATCCTACTCTCATGTACTTCATCCCAACATGTCGGTGTTCTGCACCTCTTCCCATAAAGAATTTCGAAAGGTTCCATTCAGATACTCGAGTTGAAACTGTTATTATAAGAGAATTCCACCAGAGGAAGTTGTTGATCCCAACACCCTTTAAAGTATATTTAACATGATCTTAACATATATTCTATAGTTTGAATAGTTCACTCAGATTCCCCATCAGTTTGAGGATGATAGGTCGTAATGAAGTTCCGTTTAGTATTTAGAACGTGATGAATAATCTTCCAAAACATATAGGTGAATCTTGGATCTCGATCGAACATAATAGATAGTGGAACTCCATGCATCCTTACCACTTAAATGATGTATATCTCTTCCAGTTTTTCCAATGAGAAGTACTCCCAAATTTCAATGATGTGTGCAGACTTTGTAAGAAGATCAACAACAACCCAGATTGCATTGTTTCCTTTGGATGTCTTCTGAACTCTGGTTACAATGTTCATGCTGATATTCTCCCATTTCAATGGTGGTATGGGCAATGGTTGAATCACCCCATTAGAATTGTACCTCTATTCCTTACCTTTCTGACACACCATGCAATTTGATTTATACTCAATGATCTCCTTCTTCATATTATACCACCAATAATGCTCTCAGAGATCTCGATACATCTTTGTGTTTCCTGGGTGAACAGAGAAATTCGAACTATGTGCATCATCCAAAATTTCTTTCTTCAACTCCAGACATGATTGATCACATAGTATCTTCCCAAATTTCACAATTCCTTCTTCATTAACACTGAACTCCAAGGATTTCTCTTTTCATACAGATTCCACTTTCTTTTAAATTCCCACATCATCCTTTTTAGCATCCTTTAACCTTTCCAAAAGAGATGGTTAAGTAATTATTTGTAAAATGATTGATGATTTTCCATTATTTTTGATTCCAATGTCCACCTTCATCAAATATAATAAAATTGGATACTTCTCAATTCCCATCAATGATAGAATCTCTAGGTTCATTCTACTTAGAGAACCTTCCACCTTGTTCTCATTCCCAGGGTTGTAATGGATTGAGAAGTGATAGTCTTTGATCAGCTGTAACCATCATCATTGGAGTATCTTAAACTCTTTCTGTGTGAATATATACATGAGGATTTTTTGGTCCGTTTATATTTCACTCTGCTACCCAAAGAGATAATGCCACAAAATTTTTAAAGTGAATATCACTATAGCCAGCTCCATATCATGTGTTGGATAATTATTCTCATGAAATTTCAATTTACTTGAAGCATAGGAAATGACATTGTCATTTTGCATCAAAAAAACATCCCAAACACTTCTTCTAGCTATCACTAAATAACACAAAAATCTCTCCACATATGGGTAATGTGAGAACAGGTATAGTGATAAGACACTTTTTAAACTCCCTGATGATTTATTCTCATTCAACACTCAAACCAATCTTTACTCCCTTCAGAGTTAGCTTGGTAATAGGGTTTGAAAATTGGGATAAATTTATAAAAAATCATCGATAATATCCAGCTAACCCCAAGAAGCTACGAATATATGTTACTGATGTTGAACTTGAACATCTTTCTATTGTAGTTATCTTGGAGGGATCCACAGATATCCCATTGCTTGTGATGATATCTCCGAAGAATGAGACCTCCATCAACCAGAACTCACACATGTTGTACTTTTCAAAGATCCTCTCCTTTAAAAAGGTCTCTAGTATAGTTATTAGATTCCCCTCATGATCCTCATTATTTTTGGAGTATATTAAAATATCATATATAAATACTACCAAAACATTGTCGAGGTAATCACTAAATACTCTATTCATCACGTCCATGAATATTTATAGAGCATTTTTGAGTCATAAAGTCATTACTATGAATTTATAGTTCATGTATCTTGTACGAAAAGTAGTCTTGGGAATATATTTCTTCTTCACCCTTACATGTTAATATCTCGACCGAACATCTACCTTGGAGAAGTATTGTTCTCCATGCAGCTAATTTAAAAAGTCATCAAATCCTGGGAGAGGATAAATTTTCTTTATCCAATTTTTTTTAATCTCGTGATAATTGATTTAAATGTGAATTGACCCATCCTTCTTGATGAATAGGACCGGTTCACCCCATGGTGAATCACTTGGGCAAATAAACCTTTATCAAGATTCTCCTGTAGTTGTTTCTTCATCTCCTTAAGCTCCACAACATTCATTATATATGGAGTCTTGAATATGGGCAACACCCTAGGTGTATGATCAATTTATAATTCAACATCTCTTATAGGAGGAAGACGGGGTTATATCTCAGGAAACACTTCAAAAAATTCATTCATAATAGGCATTTCTTCCAGGATTGTTTCCTTTATAGAATCAATCACCTGTTCCAGATATGCATGATCATAGAGTATTAATATCCATGCTTGAGATGATGGAGCTAATAAATATTTATCTTCCTCCTTGCACTTGTATAGAATCGGGGGTCGATTCTCCACATGGGAGGTGATTTCCCTCTCATGGAAATTTATGTTGGCTCTATATAGGCAAAGATAATTGATGCCAAGTGATGCCTAAAATTCCACCATAGGGAGTATGATGAGGTTCACTGGGAAGTTAAATCCACAAATTATAACATGGGAGGAGCTATATTCAAGGGATGCAATGATTTCCCCATTTTTTGTACTCACTAATATCATTACTTACAGGATTAGTGGTGGTGTTGGGATTGTTCTACTAAAATTTTGGGATATAAAATAATAAGTAGAACATAAATAAAAAAGTAAGTTCGTTGTTCTTGAATAAATAACTAGCATACCTATCACCACTTCATTGTCAGTGTTCACTTTAGTAGAAGTGATGGAAAAAGCTTTCCCTTTCTTCCTTGAAGGTTTTTGGTTGCCTCAGAAAACCCTCAGCATTGGGCACATATTTGCAATATTCCATGGTTCATTGGAGTTGAAGAAAAGAAAAATGTATTGAGAGTCGAACGGAGCATCCCTCTTCTCTGTCGCAGTCGTAGGTTTTTCTTGTCGGTAGTTAATAGCTAGGTTTCCTTCTCTTCCTAACCTAAAGAATTTCCTTGTCCCCTTTAATCAATTTTCAGGGTTCTTATTTCCAGACCTTTGGAAAGTGGGGTACTATATTTTCTTAGAACCGTTAGATTTATCCTTCGGACCTCCAGAATAGAAATCCACATTAACTTCTTATCACCATGATACCCCTGAAATTCACTTATCACTATTTTGACCTTAAGGGAACATCAGTCAAATTCTTCAAAGTTGTCGAAGTCACGGATCGTTAAGGCTTTCCACAGGCTAGGTTTTAGCCTACAAAAGAAGTAGTCAACTTTGCATTTGGGGTTAACGACAAAGTCAGAGGTGTATCATGCAAGCCTTGTGGTGTTTTACTCATATGCGTTGATGGATTCATTATCTTTTTTCTCTAGTGAAAGGAATTCCCTTTCCATTTTAAGCCGGAGGGTGCATGGAATATATTTACCAAAAAACCTCTTTTGGAAATCCTTCCATTATAACTCCTCGATCTCCTTCTCAGGCTTCATTTTTTTTATAAATGTCCACCATTGATCAGCTTCACGCTCCATACGATAAGCATCCAGTTGAACCATTTCTTGTTCAGAACATTTATGTATGGAGAAGATCTTTTCAATTGAGTTGATCCATTGTTCAGTGATTGAGGGATCAGATGATCCATAAAAAGTGTGAGGCCTTTATCTCATAAATCTCTCGATAGTGACTTTTTCTTTCTTGGGGGGTGGGGGTTAACATTCCTCATGACCCATGTTTCTATTAAAAGCTTGAGTTAGCTGAGAGAGTATTATGACAGTGTTCCCAATTCCCGCTCTCATTGGATTAGGCATCTCATTAGAACTATCATCACATTGGTCTTCCCATCGGTTGTTAGCCCAAGTCCTCCTATTACCAGCCATTAGTTGGAATACAAGGAAAGTTAGGGGTACCACATAAAGGTAATCCACGAAAAAATTGATTCTATATAAATATCTTTTATTTCCATAACATATGAATATATAATCTTCAATCTATGTTATCCATGATCTACATTATAAGATATATTCTTAGGGTAATTTTTTTAATTCCTTTAATAACTGTCCGTACTAGGCTTTTGAATTTTCTAATGCATATCCCCCGTGAGTGTCATAACTAAAAGTACAGAAAGTACCATTGTCGTGTACCAGGATACCCTGGGTCACGCATGAAACTCTTTTATGGGGTTCTCACCCCTAGGTACATATGTGCCAGAGCCCCCTCTACCTGCTCATATCTGGATAGGGATGTATTTGTTTGATATAGCACTTACTCAAAACACACCAAAACATAGGGATGTTTTTATTATAATTAGTCTTGTATCTAAGGATTCACTATGGTATTGTAATCCTAATCCCAAATGTAACTAAACCTAACCATTGAAACAAAATGTGACAATCGGGTCCTAGTGATAGCACAAACACCCTGCCTTAACATGGTAGTCAGGTCCTGGCCCATCAGGTACCACCATTTTCCCCACAGAAACGTGTTCCCCACCCTGGGGCCCTCCCATGTGGCCAAACGGGTCACCTGACTAATGAAACTTCCAACAGGCCAACACATGTTTTTTCCAATGTGTGTTTTCCTCACTCACACACACACACACAAAACATCCCATAAGGTCACCCATATTGATCCCTACTCTAGTCCAAGAACACTTAACAGTGAATTTATAATCAAATAGGCTTCCGAAATGGAAGGTACACCTTTTTGACATGAGTCATATCATTTAGTAATTTAACCCTTTATCATTTGGGGGTGTTACAATCACCCCCTTTTAGAGGACAACATCCCCGTTGTGGGCCCTAAATCTCAACTAAGTCAATGCACCACACTTAACATTGGGTACCACCTCTGATACCAACTATAAAAACCCTACTCATTATTACATATCTAAACATGATTTATTATATAAATTGTTCACTTGATAAAACATAGAAGATCTAGAGGTCCAGTGTCTCTGGGGATTATGAACATTGCATAACAACAAAAAGTATAGAATGCAACATCTTATTGAAAACATCTATTACATGATCACTAAATTCCCTCGTACTTAGCATTGCATTAGATAACCTGAGGACATGCATAAGAAAAGCGTGAGCTATAAAGCATAGTAAGGGAATAAACATGGAATAACATAAGGAATACAATACATGTTAGACAATAGGAATATCAATGGAGCACAAGAGAAACATGAACATAATGTCATGATAAAGATTGATAATCATAACATGGAGATGTGACAACAACACTAAACATGGAATTAGCATGATCCAAATCTCATTGCACAAGGAGCATGAGTAAACCCTCATTGCACATGAATCCCGAGTAAACCCTCATTACACTTGAATTAGCTTGAGTCAAAACTCATTGCACATGACGTATCATGATAATATACTTTACCCAATTCATTGGAGTGCTATTAGGGCGCACCCTTCTTAAACATTTCATTTCATGCATAAGTTTGTCACATGGATAATAAACAAGGATTCCTTAAACATTTTCATTTATTCCACAATAAAAGAATGTGGAATTCATACATGAAACTATATAATCAATAAGTAAATGTTCATGAATGTGAATACCCTTGATAGATAAATGGGAATGGTATTCACTACACAAAGATTTTTTTCTAGGAAAAACGTGGTGCCATTTCGGAAGCATAATGGTGTGACATAAAAATTCATAAAAATTGTTAATGCGAGAGAAATGGTTATCTCATCATATTTACATGAAATTTACAGTAAGGGGGTAATATAGATACATGTTTCACCAATTATAATTTAATTTAAATTCAAGATACAAAATAATTCATTGAATGTAAATGAGGAGAGAGAAACTCCTTTCGGAATTTCGGCATAGTAACGAGTGTACATGGGAGGTATTTAATGGGAGAGAAATGGGTCTGTCATCATTAAAACATAAAGAGGGCATTATGGGGGAGTTTATAAATCATACACCAACATTTATAATTGAATAAAATAAAAGGGAATAACAATAATAAGAAACATGGATAAAAAGAGAATGGTAGGAATCCCTTACTTGGAAGTGTGATCCCAAAGGATTGAGAGAGGCTTGGGAGAGGCTTCATGGGAGCTTAGGGCACGTTGGGAGGATTATAGAGGGAGGAGGGAAGGGTTTGGTCGAACCCCAAAGGATTTTAGTGAAGAGGGAGTGGGAGCTTGGGTGGGTTTATATAGGAAAGGAGTAGGAATTATTTATTATTTAGGTTTGGGACACCTCACATTAAACTAATCAAAAACACCAACCAGAACATGGTTTTTTACCATGGTGTTTGCCAAAGGGTGGTTGAAAAAAAATATTTTATATGTTCAATGGAAGAACATATTAATATAACATGGATTCTTATGTACAGGTGAGTAACACTCTCAATGAAAACAATTTAAAAAGATGAAATGTAATATAAGTCTTGGAGGGTCCTCTAAAGATTTTTAAAATAAATCAAACAAAACCAAAATCACATTATTTTAATGTTAAAGAAAATATTGTCCTAACATAATGTTTATATTATTTTATTTCATTGATATTTTTTCATTATGATATCAAAAATCACATTATATATTTAAACGGTATTTAATTGTTACCCAAAAATATGACTGTCTCCGAAAATTAAGAAAAATTTACTGTTCAAAAATTTTGACATCCTTATTCCAAAAATAATATTCATTTTATCTAAATAATTTTTTAAAAATATTAATATTTGCATTAAAAATAAAAATAGACATTTACAAAAAATTCAAGGGTTTTGACAAAAACAGCTTTCAACCCATTATAAAAATTACAATTGCATTCATAAATTTATATGATCGTTTAAATTTTATAAAAATTAATTTAATAATAATAATGATATTTTACTAAAACATTATTTAATTCAAAAATACATTAATTCATCAAAATAGATTTCTTAGTTGAATATTAACTAATAATACTATTTGCGTTTTAAAAACTATTTACAATGTAATAATAATAAAATGAACATATATTCTCTATAAAAATAATAATTTACATAATCATAGTACAAGGATCATGTTTCAAAAAATCTTAAAACATGCTCATAAGACCATAGGGTATGGTTCATGATGGTGATAGAATCTTGTGGTGGCTTGGATAACATTTCTTGAGTGGTAACCTCTATTAACATCCACATCTCTTGTATGCGGTTCTGCGTGAGCTTTACATATTTAGTATTGGATTTGGTTTGGTCATGAGAGAAGCCCAATGACTCCACCTCGTTTCTGAGCTCCGAAAAATGGGCTTCGTGTGGGGAAAGTATACTAGATGAGGCCATCTCTTCCTTTTTATGAGTAAAATAGATTTGCTAAAGCTCTATATTTATACTAAACATGTGATCATTATTCAACGACTATATTAGCAATGGTCACAATTCATAATGGTATTTTAAAATCCAAAACATAGAACCAAATAAGTTCATAAATTTTACATAACCATAAGAATACATTTAAATAGACCAAGAGGAATTATCATTAATGAATTTTTGGGTCATTATATTCTTCCCCCTTATGAAATATCACCCATGAAATTTCCATTTCCCACACTAAAACAGATGTCGGTAACTTTTCTCCATCAATTCTCTTGATTCCCACATCACTTCTTCAAACTTGTGGTTTTTCCAAAACACCTTGACAGGGAAATTTTATTATTTTGTAGAAGTTTTTCTCTACGATCTTGGATCTCCACTAGTTTCTCCTTGTAAGAAAGATCATCCTATAGTTTTACTACATCTAAAGAGAGTACAGGTAATGGTTCTTGTATATACTTCCTTAAGATGGATACATTAAATACATAATGTAATTTTCAGTTGTAGGTGGATGATCTAGTCGATAGGCCACATCCCCGACACACTCAAGAATCTCAAAGGGGCCAATGTACCTAGGACATAAATTACCTTTCTTTCGAAACCTCATGACCTTCTTCCATGTATATATACGTAAAAATACCATGTCTAAAAATTTAAACTTAATGTCTCATCGATGGTTATCTTCATAACTCTTCTGTTGACTCTGGGCTGCCTTGATATATTGTTGAATGGTTTTCACCTTCTCCACCATTTCTTCGACCAATTCTGGTCAAAGTAGCTTACGGTCACCGACTTCATCCCAATATTCTAGTGTTCTACACCCTTTCCAATATAGGGATTCATAAGGATCCATTCAGATACTCGAGGGGAAACTATTATTATAAGAGAACTCGACCAGAGGAAGATGTTCATCCCATACACCTTTGAAGACCTTTGAGCATGCTCTCGAAATGTATTCAAGTGTTTGGATAGTCCACTCGTATTGGCCATCAAAATTGAGGATGATATTAAATACTGATATTAAAATCAGTATCCATATCCTGTTGAAGTCTCTTCATAAATATATAGGTGAATCTTGGATGTCAATCGGATACAATCTATAGTTGTACCACATGCAGCATTATCACTTCCCTGATGTATATCCATGCTAGTTTATCTAATGAGAAATCCTCCCCAGTTGAAATAAAGTGTGCAGAATTTGTAAGACTATCCATAATAACCCAGATTACATTGTTTCCTTTTCATGACTTTAGAAGGATGGTGGAAAAGTCCATGATGATGTTCTCCCATTTCCATGCAAGTATGGGAAATGGTTGTATCATCCCCTAAGAATTCTGCCTATCTGACTTCACATTCTAACACACCAGGAACTTTGATGTATATTCAGTAATCTACTTCTTCATATTATCCCACCAATAATGCTCTTAGAGATCTCAATACATCTTTGTGCTTCCTAGGTGAATAGATAAATTTACACTATGTACATCATCCAAAAGTTACTTCTTTAGCTCCGGACTTGATGGAACACATAGTCTTTTCCCAAAACTCACAATTCCTTCTTCATTAACATTGACCTCCAAGTATTTCCTTTTTCTGATAGCTTCCACTTTCATCTAAATTCCCACATCATTTTTTTAAGCATCCTTAACCTTTCTAAAAAAGACAGTTGAGAAATAATTTGTGAAAATATTGATGATGTTCACTAATTTATGATTACCATGTCCATCTTCATAAAATCTAAGAAGATTAGATCCTTATCAATTCGCATAAATGATATAATTGCTGGGTTTTTTCTACTTAGATCATCTACCACCGGGTTCGCTTTTCCAGGGTGGAAATTGATTGGACAGTCATAATATTTGATTATCTCTAACCATATTTGTTGGCACATGTTCAACTCTTTCTATGTGAATATAGACATACGGCTTTTTAAGTTTGTGTATAATTCACACTTCTCCCAAAAAGGTAATGCTACCAAAGTTTCAATGAAATGATTACTACAGCCAACTCTACATCATGTGTGAGACAGCCTTGAGGCATAAGAAATGAATTTATTCTTTTTTCCTCAAATTCAAAAAAATTTAGACTTATAATTTTCAGGAACATTCCCACAAACATCAACATGTGATAAAACACTTATAGAAGTTTTCCCTGATTATTTAAAATCATTCTAGTTGGGGATCAATGTTCTTAGAATACATAAAAGATATACTAATAGGACATGAATTAAAATACTTTATGAGATGCACAACTTTGAAGTAGTTGTTACATGTAATTCATTAATCATTATACATTTTATCATTGGAATTATCATTCTCCCTTGATCAAGGAGATTATTGATGCCCATTGTGCTTATCAACACTTGAAATAGAGAATCGTCTTTGAGAATGCCCAAATTCTCCACATCTATGACATAGAACCATGTAAGATTCCTTAGGTAAAGATTTTTTTTCTTCCATCACATTATCCATTATTTTATGGAAATTGGATACTTTATTCCATTCCTTTACACACATAAAGCATATCCTAGTCACTTTGTGACATTTCCCTTGGTTCCTATTTCAACATTTGTTTCATGATGGAAATTGGGTTTTTTTCCCTTATCACCTTTAAATACATTTGTTAGATGTCATTTTCCACTTCCTAGATCATCTTGGGCATTCATAAAACTACCATTTTTTAATCATGATTTTTAATAGCTGATTTTTCATAATCACGATATATCCAACTTGATCTCCCATTTGATTGGGAATCTCATTGGGACATTCTTCACATTTCCCTTCGCACCGGTTACTATAAATATTACTCATATTACTGGCCATTAGCTGGAATAAAAGGAAGTTAAGTGGTAACACAAAAAGAGTAAACCAAGGACCAAAATAGATGACTTATAAATATCTTTTATTTCATTAACTTATGAATCTATAGGCTTCAATCTATGTGATACATGATCTACATCCCAAAATTTATTCTTAAGGGCATTTTTTTCGATTAACAATGGTTCATACTAAGCTTTTGAATTTACCAAAGCATATACCCCCATGATATTCATATCCAAGTGTGTAGAAAGGCCTCTTGTCATGTACCAAGATACCCTGGGTCAATCCCAAAACTCCTTCTCGGGGTTTTCACCCCTAGGTACATCTGTGCTAGAGCCACCTCTACCTACTCGTATCCAGAAAGGGATGTATTTGGTCGATTAACCAATTACTAAACACCCACTAAAACTTATGGATATTTTTTATAGAAATTCTAGTCTTTATGTTTTCACTAGGTTTTTCTAATCCTAATCCCAAAAATAATTAAACCTATCCTTTGATACCAACATTAACAACCAGACTCTTTATTACACACTTAAACATGATTTATTACCTAAAATATTCAGTGGATATAATTTGGAATATCGAAAGGTCTAGTGTCTATGGGATTAAGAACATTACATAATAACTTATAACATGAAACACAACATATTTATTGAAAATTTCCTTTACCTAACCACTACATTCTCTTGTACATAACATTGGATGGGATTACCTGAGGACATGCATAAGAAAAGGGTGAGTTATAAATCCACGTAAGGGAATAAATATTGAATAACATGAGGAATAAAATACATCTTATAAAATAGGCATATCAATGGAGAACAAGAGAAAAATAAACATAATGTCATGATAAATCATGATAATCATAACACTGAGATGTGGCCACAACACTTAGCATGGAATTAGCATGAGCCAAGGCTTATTGAACATAATGGATGAGTAAAACCTCATTGCACATGAAGCATAAGTAAATACTAATTGAACTTGAATTATCATGAGTAAAAACTCATTTCGCATGTCGTATCATGATACTATACTTTACCCAATGCACTGGAGCACAATTAAGGTGCACCCTTCTTAAACATTTCATTTAATGCATAAGTGTTCCACATGGTTCATACAACATGAAATCATTCAACATCAAAATTTATTCCTTGATAAATTAATTTTGGAATACATACATGAAACCCTATAATCGATAAGTAAATGTGTTTAAAGGTGAAGACCATTGATATAGAAGTGGGCATGGTATTCACAACACAGTGACTTTGGCTGGGAAAATCACGGTGCAATTTCGGCAGCGTAACAGTGTGACATAAGAACTAATAAAAATAGTCGATGAGAGGAAAAAGATTTTCTCATCATATTTAAATAAAATTGAAAATAAGAGGTCATATATATACATGTCCCAAAATTTGTAATGGAATTTATATTAATGATACAAAATAATTACAAGAATGTAAATGAGGAGAGAGAAATTTCTTATGAAATTTCAACATGGTAACAGGTATACATGGAAGGCATAGTTGAAAGATAAAGGGGTATATCATCATTCAAACATAAAAAGGATAGTATATGTGAGGTTATAAATCATACACCAACATTTATAATTGAAAATAAAATATCATAACAATATTAAGAAACATGGATAACAATAGAAAGAAAGGAATCACATACTTGAAATTGTGATCCAAAAGGCTTGGGAGAGGCTTGAGAGAGGATTTTTCGGAGCTTGGGGAACCTTGGGAGGACATTGGAGATAGGAGGATAGGGTTTTTACGAACTACATATGATTTGAGAGATGTGGAAGTGGGATCTTGGGTGGGTTTATATAGGAAAGGAGAAGGAATTATTTATTATTTAGGTTTTGGACACCACACATTAAACTAATCAGAACCAAAAAACAGACCATGGTTTGTGCCCATGGTTTTTGCCAAAGGGGAGTGGAAAACAATATTTTATAAGGCTGATGGATGAACTACTTAAAATAATAGTGTTTCTTATGTGGAGATGAGTCACACTCTCACGGAAAACAATTTAAAAATCTAAAATGATTTATAAGTCTTGGATGGTCCACTAAATGTTTGTAAAATAAATCAAACAAAACAAAAATAAAATTATTTCAATTTTAAAACATATATTTTCCTAAAATAATGTTTATAGTATTTTATTACATGACTATTGGGGTATTATGATTTCATAAAATAAATTATATATTTAAACATTATTTAATTTTTACACAAAAATTTGACTGTCTCAAAAAATTATGAAAAGTTCACCGTCAAATAACTTCAACATACTGATTCAAAAAATAATATTCATTTTATCTAAATAATTTTCTAAATATGTGAATTTTCACTTTTACAATAAAACTGACATTTATCAAAAATTCATTGCTTTTGACAAAAACAGTTTTTAAACCTTAATAAAAATTACAATTGAATTCATAAAAATTATAGATCATTTATATTTAATAAAAAGTAATTTATTAATAATAATATTTTATTAAATGTTATTTAATTAAAAAATCCATTAATTTATCAAAATAGATTCCTTAGATGAATATTAACTAAAAAAATACTATTTTTGCATTAAAAACACTTTATAAAGTAACAATAATAAAATTAATGTATAATATTTATACAAAAATTGTGTACATAGTCATAGTTCTAGGGTCTCGTTACATAACCCATTATAACACCCACATAAGACCAACGGGTTAGGTTTTCGATGGTGACAGACTCTTGGGGTGGCTTAGATAACATTTCTCGAGTGGTAATCTCTATAAACTTCCACATCTCCCATAGGCAGTTCCATTCAAGCTATGTTGAAGCTCGACTTCATGTTGGTAAAGAGAGAATCCCAATGACACCGCCTCCTTTATGAGCTCTGACAAATGGGCTTCGTATGGAGAAAGTCTACTAGAGAGGAAATAACTTCCTTTGTCTGGGTAAATTGGATTTGTTGAAGCCCCATATTTATATTAATCATGTGATCACTGTTAAACGGCTATATTAGAAATGGTCACAAATCCTAATGTTATTTTATAATCCAAAAACATAAAACCAATGTAGTGAATAAGTTTTATATACCCATAATAATATATTTAAATAGATCAAGAGGGATTTTCATTAATGAATGTTTGGGTCGTTACAATCATCCCACCTTAACAAATTTCTCCCTTGAAATTTCCTTTTTCCACACTAAAATAGATGTGGGAAACTTTTCTTCATCACTTCCTATAATTACCACATCTCTTATTCAAACTTTTGGTTTCCCCACAACACCATGATGAGGGGAATTATCTTCTTTTGTAGAACATTTTCTATCACGACCCGTCCTCGGGGCCCGTGCCGTGACTACCCCAAGCCCGCCTTCCATAGGCCAGGGGCTGGCGACTAGCACCAAGGAGTAAATCCCAACAAAAAGGGAAGGCATTGCCTTTGAAAAGTAAACAAGCACCACAGAGTAAGCAAGGAAAAGTAAACACTAAGTAAAATTGTAACAAGCTGTGCTGAAAGTGAAAAGGGCTGGAAATACAAGCCCAACTGTAAAGTACAACTGAAAGGGAAAAAAAGCAACTGAAAAGAAAAGCCGCAGCGTCGAGCCGTCCTCTAGAAGTCCCACCTGAAGGGTGGGTACAGATAGCCTCCACAGCTCCTCGGTCCAGCCGTCCACTCCGAGTACGTCCCGCCCAGTGGTCCACCTCCAAGTACCGTCCTCCTCCGCACGCCTCCACCTCGATCAGCGCTGCCCGTCGTCTGCCACCAACACCACGAAGTGCGGGCATAGCCCGTGCAGGGGTGAGTATAAGCTACTCAGTAGGGACCCCAAGACCCTCGAAGGTCTCCCAGAATCCACAAAGGAAAGATACAAACACGAAGTAACATCTGACACGTCTTAGGTATATGCCCATACATATACCTAAGTCATCAATTCCCGATTGGCTCCAACGTCTGAGCCTACGCACAACCCAGTCCACACAGGAAAGAAAACGTATACCCACACAGGATAGAACAACACAATCCACAAAGGAGAGTAAACAGTAAATCCACACAGGAAAACTCAACAGATAACTCTCATAGGTATATGCCCATACATATATCGAAATTATCAGGTAACCCATCTCAATCAAGAGGAAACACAAGGATCATTGACTCAGCTCAAACCAGGATTATCAAAAATGTAACTGCTGAAGAGCCCCATCTCTGAAGTGCACAGTGGTCCTGTCACGACTCCGAGGTACTGCTCACTAACCTAAGACTGCTGAGGTACTCCTCCTGTCGAGTATCGCGGGTCTGCTGCCAACTACCGGGCGCTCCATCCACTGAGGGTCTGCTGCCAAATACCGGGCGCTCACCCAAATAGCCTACAGAGGCACACCTCCAGTCGAGTACCGCAGGTCTGCAGCCAACTACCAGGCGCTCCGTCTGCCGTGGGTCTGCCGCCGAATACCGGGCGCTCCGTCCACTGGGCTAGTCGACTCACTCCAAGTGGAGTCGGTCGAGCAGTATTCAGGCCTCAGCTGGCTACACGGTCTTCGTACTCTGTACGCTCGTCTCCAGCATCGTAGGTCTACCGCTACAACCAAGCGCACCACCTCTATCGAGTAAAACAGAAGATTCAGCTCACACAGGTATACTTCTTCGGATGACGATAAAGATGATCACTGAACCATCTAAGTCGTCGGACCCACGAAGGATCGATAGGTACTAACCCCCGCAGTGACCCACACAGGATCAGACCCACACAGGATCGGGCCCACGCAGGACCTGTAGCACTGGTCCACGTAGGATTGCTGAGTGCAGTAGTCGTCGCAGTCCACTGAGGATCTCTGCACAGTCGTCGCCGCAGTCCACTGAGGATCTCTGCACGGTTTTCGTCGGAGTCCACGGAGGATCTCTGCACAGTCGTCGCCGCAGTCCACTGAGGATCTCTGCAGAGTCGTCGTCAGAGTCCACGGAGGATCTCTGCACAATCGTCGCTGTCGGAGAAGCAGTCGCAGCCAGCACTAGGGTTCCCGCACACAACAAGCTCGTTCGGAAGGGTCCGCTCCACGAGCCGAGAGGCTGATACATCAACTGACACAATGTCTGAAGTTGAGGTATCCAAAAGTTCCGTATCGTCAACAGGAACTCAACGTCGCAGACGGCACGTCAATCGGACGCCCGATCTGAGAGTTATTGGCTTTTTCGTCCCAGGGGTCCGGTTGGTTTTTAAGGCAGAACCAACCCGACCGTACTCCACCTGCGTTCAAACCTTGGGCGGAGTGTGCCAAAATATCCGTCTCACTTAGAGGAATTCAACGAAACAGACGGCGCGTCAATCGGACGCCCGGTCTGTGAGTTATTGGCTTTTCCGTCTCACACCCACCCTGGGAAACTTCCCAGGAGGTCACCCATCCTGATCACTGCTCTAGGCCAAGCATGCTTAACTATGGAGTTTTAACTACGTAGGCTCCCGAAAAGGAAGGTGCACCTTGAGTATAGTATACCGAAACGACCGTCTCGATCCAAGGATCGCGTTGTCGCTGACGGCGCGTCGTTCGGTGGCCCGTAGCTCAAGTTACGGGCGTTTGAACGAAAACCGTCCGAAGACGGGGGGTCCGGGCCCGGGCCGACCCCGCCCGACCCCCCCCCCCCCCCCTCCCCCCCCCCGGAAGTCGGCCGCACCGGGTCAACCCGACCCGGTCCGGTCCGGCCGGGGCGTGGCCCGACCGGTGGGACCGGCCTGGCCCGGTTCGGCCGAGCGGCCGAACGGTCGAGGCACGCGGGGCGCCGCCCCCCGCGGCCAGGTGGTGCACCCCCCCCCCCCCCCCCCGCGTGGGGCCGCGTTGAGTCGGGATGCGGCTTCAGCCGCGTCTGAGGGCACCGGACTCGCGCGGCCGCGGGTCCGCGGGTGCCGTCGCCGCCGCGCTGAGGCGCGGCGACCTGTCCAGCGGCGCGCCGGGGCGCTGCTGCTGCCGGCGCCGCCGCGCGGGCGACCCGCGCCGCCAGCGTGTTCCGCGGGCCACCGGGATCGCTCCGGTGGTCCGATTTTGTTCCTGCCTGCGCCGCTGCTCCTCCCGGGACTCGTCCTTCACTGCGGAATCATCAAACATCTGTTGCGGCACGTTCCGTCGTCGCCCGTCAAATCCACACAAAAGAAGAACGGAGGAGGGTCGTCAGGCCATGTTCGTTTGGACCACACCCTCCGCGTTAGAGATAAACAACCGGGAGAATTTTGTTCAACACATGAACGCATATCCGAAACAATTTTTAATGAAATAAAATTGTTTCATTAACGGGTTCCTCATTTGAACGAAAAAAAAACAATTTTAATAAAATAAAATTGTTCAATTTAAACTGTTTTTTTAATTTTTAAAGAACGTTCACGGGAATAAAGAGGGGTATTCCAAATTATAAAATCCCTACCTCGTCGATCGTCGCGCGTGGGCGTTCTTCGCGGAAAAGCTCGTCGCGGAAGAGAGGGATCGTTGCGTCGTCGCGGGGAGACGTCACGTCGTCGCGGAATCCGGTGTTGAGTCGGCAAACTCAAGAAGCCTATCGAAGATCCGTCGCGGAGGAAGAGACGTCGCAGAAGAACGTTGTCGGCGATGCGGATCACGGCGTCGCATCGTCGATTTCCGGGTTCGGCGTTCTTCGCGTTCTTCGCGTTCTTCGCGAAGGAGGAAGAAGAAACAAGAATTCTGTCTCAACGAGTAATCCCCAAAAGGTTTTGGTTGGTCTTATTTATTAATATGCCAACACACGAAAACAGGTTAAGAAACGATTGAATTAATTCGTTGAATTAATTCAACGAAAGAAACAACCCATTTAATTCACGAAATAAACCGCCCAATTAAATGGTCTGTTATGATTTTAAGAAACACGTCGGTTGACTTTCATTAAGACGGGTTTTCGCGGGTGCGTTTCTTAGCGGAAAGAAACGGCGGGGCTCGTGCGGGCCCCACCTCACAAATATCCTACCAAGGGGGTAGGATATGTCTGGATAGCATCCTATCCGGTTCAACTCAGTTCAAGCCGCCTTTAAGTGGCTTCAAGTGGCTTCCAAGTGGCTTAAGTGAAATAAAATAAAGTTTTCGCAAAATTATTTTATTTCTTAACTTTAAGCCTGAAATTTAAAAACCACACCCGAGGAAACGCAACTCCGGAAGAGGCGTTTCTAAGCGAATACCGGCGCTGCGATTTCATCGGTGACCTCACAATTTGATTCCGGGCACCGGTTCAAAAGTTAGAAAAACCCGCTCGTCCGTTCACTGAACGTACCCGAGCCAAACTTCGGAAAATGATTCCGAGCACACCGGGCCTTGGAATCAGGTGCCGTCAGAAACTGCGCTCTTGTAAAATTCCAAAGAAAACTATGATATAAAAAAAATTTCCATGAAAATTACGGGTCTTTACATTACTCCCACCACAGGGCTTTACGTCCCCATAAAGCTTCAACACAAACTAGGGATACAAAGGCGGTACTGAGCACACATCTGAGCCTCCCGCTCCCAAGTGCTCTCTTGGAGGTTCCCGTGCTTCCATCTGCTGCGCACGAGAGGAATCGATCACCCACGTAGGACCGCTCCTGTCGATCCTCTATCTCCACCGGGACCTCCGTAAAAGTCGCCTCATCATCCATGTCTAGCTCCCCATGGTCAATGATGTGCGTCGGGTCGTGCACGTATCTCCTCATCTGAGATATGTGGAAGACGTCGTGCACCCGGTGCAACTGAGGTGGCAGAGCCAGACGATAAGCCACCTCGCCAAAACTCCGCAAACCACACCGAGGTGAGACCCGCAAGAAGACGTGGTCGCCATCCTCGAACTCTAGTGGTCTCCGCCTTCTGTCAGCATAAGGCTTCTGCCGGCTCTGAGCTGTAATTATCCGCCCCTGGATGACCTGGACCATCTCAGGTCCCACAAGAGCTGCAAGATTTCTTCTTTGCCGATAAGAGAAATCTGGTCTCATCCCCTGGATGAACCACCTTCTTTGCCTACTACAGTCAATCCTGACATGGATGATACTAATCCATACCAAGGATGACGTCGTAAGGCCTCGACGCTACTACCAAGAGATCCAACCGTTACTCTCGCCTCTAAGGGTTGAGTCACACTATCGGCATCAGTGTGTGTTAACTGGGTATCCTCCAGTAGATGTCTCACAAGTGAGGGTCAAGTCAACAGCCAAAACTGGAACCTCTTAGTAACATCACGAAAGAGGACAGGGATGAAAATATCCCAAAGGTATGTGTCTTTTATTATTGCATCTCATAATACAAGACGCTACACAATAGAAACAAGGAACTAGAAGTACAAAGGACGCATCCACTAGTTCTACTCCTGTCCATCTGCTCCCAGAGCTCCATGATCGAAGGCCTCGGCTGCCTGAAGCTGATCTCTCGCATGTTCACCTACTCCCTGTGGTCGGGGCGGACCTCCTGGTGGTGGTGGTGGCAGAGCCTCAAAGCGTCGCCCACATCCTGCTGCTCGGCCAGCTCCTCTGCCTCGTCCGCCTCCTCCCTGCGGACCGCCACGGTCGAACCTCTGCCTCTGCCTGGGAGGTTCTTCACATAACTGCTGATCATCAGCATGGCGGGTCGGACAGTCACGATCCATGTGAACAATCCCGCCACAGGAGTAACACTGCCCACTCTCGGCACGCCTGGCTCTGACTCCACCCCGGCTCCCTCGCACAACTGAGCCTGAGTCGTGCAGTCGGCCACATGTAGGTATGGACTGCCTGGAACCCTGAGTCATCCGTCGGCTACCTGCTGCCGAAGACTCTGCTATCTGCCGCCCTGCGGTAGGTCTCGCTGTGGACTCAGACAGGAATCTCTCGATCAGGAGGGCTCGATCTAGCACTCCTGCCTGGGTCGGGATGCTGAGGGAGATTAGCGATGCCCTGATCTCGTTCCACAATACCTGCTCGAAGGTCCGGGCCCGGAAGAAGGGGTCCCGTACCATGTCTGTCGAGTACCGAGAATGGTCGGTGAACCTCGCCCCGTACTGAGCGACCGTCAAGCTGCCCTGCCGCAGCTGAAGAAGCTCCTGAATGCGCACCGCACGGAGGGTGGCTGGGACGAACTCTGAGCGGAAGAGGCTCTCGAAGTCCGTCCAGATGAGGGAGGCCTCATCGTGTACCTGGAGCATCAGGCTCCACCATCACCCTGCTGCTGCGTGGAGTAGGCTCGCCACGAGGATCACCATGAGGTCTGCTGGTGTCCTCACTAGCCTGAAAACTCGGACGACCGCCTCCAGCCAGTCCTCGGCTGCCTGGGGGTCCGACTCCCCACGGAACCTGGGTGGTCGCTGGCGCTGGAACTCGTGGAGAGCTCCGAGGCGTTGTGTATCGTCAGCTGCCAGTGCTGGAGGCATCGGGGGCTCGGCGGGTAAAGGTACCGCCGGTGCTTCTACGGTCAACGGGCCCTGTACCGAGGCCTCGTTGCTCGGTGGGCTGTCGTTACACTCTACTCTAAGAACCCTAGCTGGCTTCTGTCGTCGTGCCATCCTGAAAAGGAAACAAGTGCGCCACGGTCAGAACAATATACTAGGTGATCTGACACAAGTAATCACGAAGAAAACTTGAAACACACATACAATCAATGTTTTCATGCATTAAGTCGGAAATCAGAAGTCAGGGTCCTGGTGTATGGATACGTCGGCCGCCGCACCAACACTGGACTCCCTGGACTGATAACCACACTCAATACGCTAAACACAATTGCTTCACACAGAAGAAAGATCAGAGTCTGTGGTAGAACCGACCACCTCTGATACCAATTTTTCACGACCCGTCCTCGGGGCCCGTGCCGTGACTACCCCAAGCCCGCCTTCCATAGGCCAGGGGCTGGCGACTAAAACCAAGGCGTAAATCCAAACAAAAAGGGAAGGCATTGCCTTTGAAAAGTAAACAAGCACCACAGAGTAAGCAAGGAAAAGTAAACACTAAGTAAAACTGTAACAGGCTGTGCTGAAAGTGAAAGGGTCGGAAATACAAGCCCAACTGTAAAGTACAACTGAAAGGGAAAAACAGCAACTGAAAAGAAAAGCCGCAGCGTTGAGCCGTCCTCTGGAAGTCCCACCTGAAGGGTGGGTACAGATAGCCCCCACAGCTCCTCGGTCCAGCCGTCCACTCCGAGTACGTCCCGCCCAGTGGTCCACCTCCAGGTACCGTCCTACTCCGCACGTCTCCACCTCGATAAGCGCTGCCCATCGTCTGCAACCAACACCATGAAGTGCGGGTATAGCCCGTGCAGGGGTGAGTATAAGCTACTCAGTATGGACCCCAAGACCCTCGAAGGTCTCCCAGAATCCACAAAGGAAATATACAAACACGAAGTAACATCTGACACGGCTTAGGTATATGCCCATACATATACCTAAGTCATCAATTCCCGATTGGCTCCAACGTCTGAGCCTAAGCACAACCCAGTCCACACAGGAAAGCAAACGTATACCCACACAGGATAGAACAACACAATCCACAAAGGAGAGTAAACAGTAAATCCACACAGGAAAACTCAACAGATAACTCTCATAGGTATATGCCCCTACATATATCAAAATTATCAGGTAACCCATCTCAATCAAGAGGAAACATAAGGATCATTGACTCAGCTCAAACCAGGATTATCAAAAATGTAACTGCTGAAGAGCCCCATCTCTGAAGTGCACAGTGGTCCTGTCACGACTCTGAGGTACTGCTCACTAACCTAAGACTGCTGAGGTACTCCTCCTGTCGAGTACCGCGGGTCTGCTGCCAACTACCGGGCGCTCCGTCCGTTGAGGGTCTGCTGCCAAATACCGGGCGCTCACCCAAATAGCCAACAAAGGCACACCTCCAGTCCAGTACTGCGGGTCTGCTGCCAACTACCAGGCGCTCCTTCCACCGTGGGTCTGCCGCCGAATACCGGGCGCTCCGTCCACTGGGCTAGTCGACTCACTCCAAGTCGAGTCGGTCGAGCAGTCTTCAGGCCTCAGCCGGCTACACGGTCTCCGTACTCTGTACGCTCGTCTCCAGTATCGCAGGTCTACCGCTACAACCAAGTGCACCACCTCTATCGAGTAAAACAGAAGATTCAGCTCACACAGGTATACTTCTTCGGATGACGATAAAGATGATCACTGAACCATCTAAGTCGTCGGACCCACGAAGGATCGATAGGTACTAACCCCCGCAGTGACCCACACAGGATCAGACCCACACAGGATCGGGCCCACGCAGGACCTGTAGCACTGGTCCACGTAGGATTGCTGAGTGCAGTAGTCGTCGCAGTCCACTGAGGATCTCTGCACAGTCGTCGCCGTAGTCTACTGAGGATCTCTGCACGGTCGTCTTTGGAGTCCACGGAGGATCTCTGCACAGTCGTCGCCGCAGTCCACTGAGGATCTCTGCACGGTCGTCGCCGGAGTCCACAGCGGATCTCTGCACAGTCGTCGCTGTCGGAGAAGCAGTCGCAGCCAGCACTAGGGTTCCCGCACACAGCAAGCTCGTTCGGGAGGGTCCGCTCCACGAGCTGAGAGGCTGATACATCAACTGACACAAAGTCCGAAGTTGAGGTATCCAAAAGTTCCTTATCGTCAACAGGAACTCAACGTCGCAGATGGCGCGTCAATCGGACGCCCGGTCTAAGAGTTATTGGCTTTTTCGTCCGAGGAGCCCGGTTGGTTTTTAAGGCAGAACCAACCCGACCGTACTGCACCTGCGTCCAAACCTCGGGCGGAGTGTGCCAAAATATCCGTCTCACTTATAGGAATTCAACGAAACAGACGGCGCGTCAATCGGACGCCCGGTCTGTGAGTTATTGGCCTTTCCGTCTCACACCCACCCTGGGAAACTTCCCAGGAGGTCACCCATCCTGATCACTGCTCTAGGTCAAGCACGCTTAACTACAGAGTTTTAACTACGTAGGCTCCCGAAAAGGAAGGTGCACCTTGAGTATAGTATACCGAAACGACCGTCTCGATCCAAGGATCGCGTTGTCGCGGACGGCGCGTCGTTCGGTGGCCCGTAGCTCAAGTTACTGGCGTTTGAACGAAAACCGTCCGAAGACGGGGGTCCGGGCCCGGGCCGACCCGGCCCGACCCCCCCGGAAGTCGGCCGCACTGGGTCGACCCGACCCGGTCCGACCCGGTCCGGTCCGGACGGGGCGCGGCCCGACCGATCGGACCGGCCCGGCCCGGTTCGGCCGAGCGGCCGAACGGCCGAGGCACGCGGGGCGCCGCCCCCCGCGGCCAGGTGGTGCCCCCCCCCCCCCGCGTGGGGCCGCGTTGAGTCGGGACACGGCTTTAGCCGCGTCCGAGGGCACCGGACCCGCGCGGCCGCGGGTCCGCGGGTGCCGTCGCCGCCGCGCTGAGTCGCGGCGACCTGTCCAGCGGCGCGCCGGGGCGCCACTGCTCCCGGCGACCCGCGCCGCCGGCGAGTTCCGCGGGCCACCGGGATCGCTCTGGTGGTCCGATTTTGTTCCCGCCTGCGCCGCTGCTCCTCCCGGGACTCGTCCTTCACTGCGGAATCATCAAACATCTGTTGCGACACGTTCCGTCATCGCCCGTCAAATCCGCACAAAAGAAGAATGGCGGAGGGTCGTCGGGCCGTGTTCGTTTGGCCCGCACCCTCCACGTTAGAGATAAACAACCGAGAGAAATTTGTTCAACACAGGAACGCATATCCGAAACAATTTTTAATGAAATAAAATTGTTTCATTAACGGGTTCCTCATTTGAACGAAAAAAAAACAATTTTAATAAAATAAAATTGTTCAATTTAAACTGTTTTTATTTTATTTTTAAAAAACGTTCACGGGAATAAAGAGGGGTATTCCAAATTATAAAATCCCTACCTCGTCGATCGTCGCGCGCGGGCGTTCTTCGCGGAAAAGCTCGTCGCGGAAGAGAGGGATCGTCGCGTCGTCGCGGGGAGACGTCTCGTCGTCGCGGAATGCGGTGTTGAGTCGGCGAACTCAAGCAGCCGGTCGAAGATCCGTCTCGGAGGAAGAGACGTCGTGAAAGAACATTGTCGGCGATGCGGATCACGGCGTCGCGTCGTTGATTTCCGGGTTCGGCGTTCTTCGCGTTCTTCGCGAAGGAGGAAGAAGAAACAAGAATTCTGTCTCAACGAGTAATCCCCAAAAGGTTTTGGTTGGTCTTATTTATTAATATGCCAACACACGAAAACAGGTTAAGAAATGATTGAATTAATTCGTTGAATTAATTCAACGAAAGAAACAGCCCATTTAATTCATGAAATAAACCTCCCAATTAAATGGTCTATTAAGATTTTAAGAAACGCGTCAGTTGACTTTCATTAAGACGGGTTTTCACGGGTGCGTTTCTTAGCGGAAAGAAACGGCGGGGCTCTTGTGGGCCCCACCTCACAAATATCCTATCAAGGGGGTAGGATATGTCTGGATAGCATCCTATCCGGTTCAACTCAGTTCAAGCCGCCTTTAAGTGGCTTCAAGTGGCTTCCAAGTGGCTTAAGTGAAATAAAATAACGTTGTCGCAAAATTATTTTATTTCTTAACTTTAAGCCTGAAATTTAAAAACCACACCCGAGTAAACGCAAATCCGGAAGAGGCGTTTCTAAGCGAATACCGGCACTGCGATTTCATCGGTGCCCTCAGAATTTTATTCCGGGCACCGGTTCAAAAGTTAGAAAAACTCGCTCGTCCGTTCACTGAACGTACCCGAGCCAAACTTCGGAAAATGATTCCGGGAACACCGGGCCTCGGAATCAGGTGCCGTCAGAAACTGCGCTCTTGTAAAATTCCAAAGAAAACTATGATATAAAAAAAATTTCTTGAAAATTACGGGTCTTTACATTTTCTCTACAATCTAAGATCTTCACTAGTTTCTCCTCGTAAGAAAGACCATCCTATAATTTTAATACCTCTAAAGAGAGTAAATGTGAAGGGTCTAGTAGGTAATTCTTTTAGAGGTATACATGAAATACATCATGTACTTTGGCCATGGAAGGTTGAAGTGTTAGTCGATAGGCCATAACCCCGACACAATAAAGAATCTTGAAGGGGACCATGTACAAGGGACTTAACTTCCTATTCTTTACAAAAATCATGACCTTATTACATGGATAAATGCATAGAAACACCATGTCACCAACATTTAACTCATGGTCTCGTCGACAGTTATCCACATAACACTTCTATCGACTTTGGGCTTCCTTGATATGCTACTGAATTGTTTTGATCTTCTCCAAAATTTCTTAGACCATTTCACCTCCTAACATCTCACGGTCACTGACTTCATCCCAACATACGAGTGTCCTGCACCATGACCCATACCGGGATTCATAAGGTGCTATTCATATGCTCGAGTGGAAACTATTAATATAAGAGAACTCAACCAGAGAAAGATGTTGATCCCATCCTCCTTTAAAATCCCTTGAACATGATCATAACATATCATCTAGTGTCTGAATAGTTCACTCATATTTTCCATTAGTTTGAGGATTATAGTCTATAATGAAGCTTAGTTCAGTATCCAGAGAATATTGAAAACTCTTAAAAAACATTGAGGTAAATCTTGGATCTCGATAAGATACAATAGATAATGATACTCCATGCAGCCTTTCCACTTCCCTAATGTATATATGTGCCATTTTTTCTAATGAGAAATCCTCCAGAATTGCAATGAAGTGTATAGTCTTTGTAAGATGATCCAAAAAAACTCATATCGCATTGTTTCCTTTGGATGTCTTTGGATGTCTTGTGACAAATTCCATGGTTATATTCCCACATTTCCATGATGGTGTGGGCAATGTTTGCATCTTCCCATTATACTTTTGCCTCTCTACCTTAACTTTCTGACACATCAAGCACGTTGATGTATACTCAGTGATATCCTTCTTCATATTATCCCACCAATAATGCTCTTAGAGATCTCGAGACATCATTGTGTTTCCTGGTTGAATATGGAAATTTGAACTACATGCATCATCCAAAAGATCATTATTTATCTTCTTACTTGATGGAAGACATAGTCTTTTCCCAGATAACACAATTCCATCTTCATTAATATCAAACTCCGATGATTTCCCTTTTCTGATAGCTTCCACTTTCTTCTGAATTACCACCTCATCCTTTTGAGCATCCTTTAACTTTTCCAAAAGATACGGTTGAGTAATAATTTGTGAAATGATTGACGATGTTGCCTTATTTATGATTCCCATGTCCATTCTCATCAAATCTAAGAATATTGGATCCTTATCAATTCTCATCAATTATATAATCATCAGGTACTACATACATAGAGCATCATCCACCTTTTTTGCTTTCCCAGAGTTGAAATGGATTGAGCAGGCGTAGTCTTTTATCAGCTCTAACCATCTTCGTTGGCCTACGTTCAACTCTTTCTATGTGAATATATACTTGAAGATTTTATGGTCCATATATATTTCACACTTCTACACAAAGAAATAATGCTAAAAAATTATCATAGAAAATATCACTATATCCAACTCCAAATCATGTTTTGGATAATTCTTCTCATGAACTTTCAATTGCCTTGAATCATAGGCAATGACTTGGTCATTTTGTATCAACACACATCCCATTCCCTTAATCGAATCATCACTAAATAAAACAAAAAGTTCTCCATCTGTGGGTAAAGTGAGCACGATCACAGTGATAAGACATCTTTTCAACTCATTGAACATTTCTTCACATTCATCACTATAAGGAAACGTTACACCCTTCTGAGTTAGATTGGTAAGAGGGTTGGGCAATCATGAGAAATTTCTCACAAATCATCGATAATATCCATATAACCCCAAGAAGCTATCGATATCCATTACTGATGATGGACTCAGCCATCCTACTATAGAATCTATCTTGGAGGGATCCACAGATATACCATTGCTTGTAATGACATGGCCCAAGAATGAGACCTCCTTCAACCAGAACTCACACTTGTTGTACTGATCATAGTGCTTCTCCTTTTTCAAGGTCTATAGTAATGTTCTTATATTCTACTCATTATCCACCTTGTTTTTGGAGTATATTAGAATATCATCTATAAATATTACCACAAATTTCTTGAGTTAATCTCTAATGACTCTATTTATCATGTCCATGAAGATTGTTGGAGCATTAGTGAGTCTGAAAGGAATTACTATGAATTCATTATGCCCATATCTTGTATGAATGAAAGTCTTGTATATATCTTCCTTCTTGGCCCATAATTGATAATATCCTGACCTAAAATTTACCTTGGAGAAGTATTATGCTCCACACAGTTGATCGAACAAGTCATCAATTCAAGGGAGAGGATACATGTTCTTTATTGTGATTTGGTTAAGCTCACGATAATCAATACAAAGGCTCATTAACCTATCCTTCTTCTTGACGAAGAGGATTGTTGCACCCCATGGTGAAGCACTTGGGAGTATAATGTAATTCCCTAAGCCTAGTTACCCAGAGTTGGTTCATTATTACATAACATTGGAATGATCACAAAAGATCATGTCTCAAAAGACCGATTAGTTTAGTAGCCTTGGATGTACTAGATACATTCATAAGGATTACATTACATCATAAAATGGAAAACTACAACAACAATTTTTCCATGGACAACACTGAGATCCCATAGACTATCTCTTCAGTCCAATCATAATATACGTCTTCATATCTTGGGAAAAATAAAACATAGAAAGGGGTGATCTTAGAAACACAGTAAGGATAACAATATAATGGAAACTTTCATAAATAATCATAAACATTTAAGCCAATGTACAGAACATAAAAAAGGCTTTTCAACATAAACTTTATCATAATATGAAAAATATAAATCAAAATAAGGTCATTTACTTACTCACATTGATATTCTACTGGTCGAATAATCACATGAAATATCAATAGCCACTTTCATATTGATGGAATGCATAATAACATACTTTCATAACCGCATAGTCAAGGCCTTATGCCAAGACTACAAATAAGATTTTGTCAAGGCCTTGTGCCAAGACACTAGTTTGTCTCATGAGACCTATTGATGCATTGGGAGCTATAGAGGGCTCCACCCATCACTTACTAAGTGCAATGCATCCCTCATATGAAAAGGTCTAAACATAACATAAACATTCGTATTAAAACTAGCATAAGAAATTTCAATACTTTATCCATAAAAAATGAATGGTATAAAAATAACACATCCACATTCAAAAATATCACAAAACCTATAGTACAATATTGATGTTTTGTATCATAATAAATCAACTTAAAATAAACTTAAATTCCATCAAAGGATGTTGTCATAGATGGAATCAAAACCTTTTTTAGAGAAATATCTCTTTATATTTTTTAAATCATTTTAAATTCATATAATTATAAAAGAAAACATTTTTTGGGAAATATTATTATAAGATTTTAAGGGACTCTTTGATGATGTTATAATGGAGGAAAATAGCCACACCCTCTGTTTAAGTTAAAAAAACATTCTTACCTTAATTTTGTCGAAAAGGTCATAAAGTACCATATTTGGAAAATGACGGAAAGATTCCTTTCAACCGATTTTATAAAAATTAAAATAAGGGAATAATTGAATTTAACGAATAGTCTAGTAATAGTAAAAAAAATTTGGAAGACATTTTTAAGAAACATATATTTGGATAGTAAAGAGGTCCCAGTAGATACTTACATAAAAACAACATCGAATAATAAAGAGATTCTGAAATTAACCCTTACCTTGTATTTTTCCATGGTCAAGGGTTGGTTAGACTCTTGTATGATGGTGAAATAATTTTTATTAAATTATACAAGAATCATAAACATTAATATGATATCATATATGATCTTTTAACACTTCATTGTTAATAATATATTAATATTATTATTGTTTTGGGTGTCAAGTGATTCATTTTTCTTTAAATTCGTTGTTATGTAAGTAATTTTTGTAATGGATAGGTTGTGTCTTATTCATATTCAGAATGATATTAAGTCTTTAAACATTATTTTTAATCATCTAATGAAAATTAGCCTTGAATGGATACCATGGGGAATGAATCTCATCCCGTTCATGGAGACGGTAATCCATACGTACACACGAGCGACAATATCATTCTTTTGATAATAGAATAATATATAATTGGAAGGTATATAATATATAAAGAACCATTATCATGTTATATTTATTATTTACACCAATTACACATCATTATTATATCCATCCAAATAATAATGTATTGAATAACAATTACACCACGATCGGGAGACGGTAAGCCGTACGTACGCGCGTATGGTGACATGCCATTCAAAGAATGTATAGAATAATGAATATTGTTATACCATATTTATAACAATATAACAGTATATATAAGGCACTGGAGTAATTATTTTATAATGGAAACAAAAAAGAAAAAGGATGTGGAAGAAAAAAGGATCTTGAAAGAGGTAATGAAATATTTACCACTTCTTCGGGTTCTTCCTTTTGATTTGATCAAAATGACTCATTAAGTTTGCTTTCTGACTAAAGGAAGGCATATAGGATTAAGGGAGGACAGTTTATAGGGTATATGGGCAGATTTTGGCTGAGCCAAATAGATTTGAAGGTGTGAATTAGAGAGAAGGTGGAGTGCCCTTTTATAAGAGGGGTGAGGGTCACCATAGGAAAGGCTAGAAATATTATTTTATAATAAAATAATTTTCGATTTCTAATGGATCCAAAATAAATTATTTAATGGAAAATGTGGGGATAGTTCTAAAACCACTCATCCAATATGTGTTAGATAGTTTTGAGTACATATTTAAACATTATCTTTTAGATTTATCTCTTACTTAAATAGTTTGACATTTACCATGTCTCTTTGTATTATTATATTATATGGTTAATAAAAATACTATATACTTCCATGAAAACCAAAAGTGATTCATTAATGATACAAATATCATTATATAGGACTTTTGGATGAACCATAGGTTTTTATGAATAGAATATCAATTAATAATATAATTTTTTTAAAAAACTCTTTTATGTCAATTTTGACACTATTTGTTATTTTGTAATTTATAAATTCATAACAGCATTCTTACTTCAAAAAAGAATCATCTAACCAACTATAATATGTCATATTAACCTATAAAATTATTTTTATTCATAAAATGTCTCAAATTACATTTATTTGGATATTTATAATATCAATTATTTTAATCATTCTTTAATATGTTAATTACAACATCATCATTGTGTCATAAATAAATTAAATTATTTAATGTTTAAAGAATATAAATAAACTACCATTATGTAGGAAATCTTTTTATATTTTTAATGAATATTTATAGACGATTTTATCTTATGCGTAACCCTATATTAAATATGTTTTAGTTATTAAACATTGATTTTAACTCTTTTAACTCTTCTTTGAATTAAATAATAATAAATGTCCAAATCTAATCCAAGTGGACCTAAAGGATAATATTTTATTCATAAGGTTGTTTTTGGCCAAATTACACTTATCCAATAGAATTATTTCATGTTTTAGCAAAATAATAATAACATTTTTACACTTAATTTTCTTATTTACTTTTAACTGTGGTAAATAAAAGTAAAAAGTTACTATCCACCAAAAATTATTTTCATCTTTTAGAACGAAATTTTACTTACTGATATCAACCATGTCTATAAAATTTTAATAATTCAACTCACAGAAGTTGTAAATTTATGTTTTCTGTTAATCTGCAAATTCTCATAGGAGGAGGGTAAAAGACGGTGAAAAGTTCAATAAAATTTTTATATATAAAGAATTATTAAAAACTAACTCCAATGAATTACATTGAAATTATAAAGGTATTATGTATCTTTTTTACCTAAAACGAATTTAAATAAAATAAATAATTATATAAATAAAAATCCGGTTTTAAACTATAACTTAGTGTTTTCCACTATTCATCAAAAATTGAAAGTTTTCAGAAAAATACCAAAAATTTACACTAAGATAATTTTGATATTACGAATCCAAAAATGAAGTCCATTTTGAAAGAAAAAATTTATAAAATTTCAAAAATTGGGTATTACTATTCATGACGGGTAGTTTGATTGGTCGCGATGTGTTAGAATCTCAAATTTGTGTACAACGCAAGCTATTGCATTATTCAAAGAGAAGCGTACCATGGAAACTTTGGGGTGTTACATTCGCCTCTCCTTAAAATAATTTCATCCTCGATATTTCTAGAATATTACTGAATAAAAAGACTCGGGTGGTTCTTCATCATAAGTTCCTCAGGTTCCCACGTTGCCTCTTCTATCTTATGGTATCTCCATAGATCTTTTTCTAGATGAGTCATCCAGTTTATCAGCACTTGTTATCTTGTATCAAGAACCTTTACAGACTCTTCTCAAGAAGACAGATCAGGTTCCATTTCTAATTCATCATAGGTGAGTACATGTGTTGGGTTAGGCAGGTATTTTCTCAACAGTGATACGTGGAAAAAATCGTGAACTTTTGATAGACATGGCGGCATTTCCAATTGGTAAGCTAGAGCTCCAATTAATTCTATAATTTCGAAAGGTTCAATGTACCTGGGACTCAATTTTCCCTTATTAATGAAACTTATAACCCCCTTCCATGGAGATACCTTCAAGAAAACATGATCTCCTACCTGAAATTCCAAATCTTTCCTTTGATTATCTGCATATCTCTTCTGCCTACTTTGAAATGCTTTAATGTGGGTTTGGATTACCTTTTCATTTTCCATCGTTTAATCCACAAGCTCTGGTCCTATGAGTTTTATTTGACCAATATCATCCCAACATGTTGTTGTGTGACATCTCTTTTCGTTTAATTCTTTATATGGTGTCATATGAATACTTGAATAGAAGATACTATTATAGGAAAATTCTACCAGAGGTAAATATTGATCCCACATACCTTGAATGTCAAGTGAGCATGATCTAAACATGTCTTATAGTATTTTAATATTACACTCTGAATGTCAATTAGTTTGGGGGTGGTAAGAAGTGCTCAATCAAAGATCAGTATGTAGGGATTTCTGAAGACTTTTCCAGAATCGTGATGTACAACCGGGATCACAATCAGAAACAATCAATAGGCATACTCCATGAAGTATCACAACTTCATTAATATATATTCTTTCATGACGTTAAAGTGGTAAATCTTCTCTTACAGAAAGAAAATGTGCTGACTTGGTAAGAAGATCAACAATGAACAATATTGCATTGTTCCTTCTATGAGTCTTTGGTACTCCCATGATAAATTAAATTATAATATTATCCCATTTCTACTCAAGTATAGGAAGTGGTTGCATGAATCCTCCCAACTATTTCCTTCCAGCTTTCACTTGTTGACAAACCATACATCTTGACACAAAATCAGAAATCTCCCTCTTCATGTTGTCCCACCAAAAATGTTCCTTCAAATATCTATACATTTTGGTGCTCCCAGGGTGTATAGAGAAATTGGATCTATGATCATCAACCAACAATTATATTTTTAGATCCGATATATCAGGAAGACAAATTATCTTCCCAAATATCAAAATTCCATATTCATACACAAATTCACTCAATCTCCCATCATTCATAGAATTAATCTTCTTTTGAAACTCTTCATCACCACTCTAAGAACTCTATATCCTTCCTAGTAAATATGGTTTGGCAAAAATTTGAAAAAGTATTGATGTTTCACCTTCCATGGTGATTCCCATATATATCTTTTCTAGATCCATGAAAATAGGATCCCATTCAACTCTCATCTTGTTTAAAACTCCATGATCATTTCTGGTCAAAGCATATGCCACCTTATTTTCCTTCCCCGGGTGGTATTGTATCATGAAATAATAATCCGTGAGTAGTTCAAGCCATCTTTGTTGCCTCATGTTGAGTTATTTCTTCGATAAAATATACTTCAAACTCTTGTGATCAGTATATATATCACATTTTTCATCATAGAGATAGTGTCTCCAAATCTTCAAAGCAATTATTATAGCTGCTAACTCAATATCATTTGTAGGATAGTTTTTCTCATGAATTTTAGCTGTCATGATGTATAGGAAATAACCCTATCATTCTGCATATGGACACAACCAAGTCCTTTCTTTGATGCATCACTATAAATAAAAAACCCATCATTCCCTGATGGTAGAGTCAAGATAGGAGGCTTGTGTAACACCCCGACCCTAGTTACCCAGAGTCGGTGCATTATTACCTAACATTGGCATGATCACAAGAAAGATCAAATCTCGAAAGACCGATTGGTTTAGTAGCCATTGAATCACTAGATATATTCATAAGTTTTACATTACATCATAAAATGAAAAACTACTACAACAACATAATGTCTCCACATTCCACACTATTATCCCCTCATAATATCCCTGAAGGTCATTCATAACTTACTTCTTCACATCCTGGGAAAAATAAAACATAGAAAAGGGGTGAGCTCAAATGCCCAGTAAGGATAATAATATAGCGGAACATTCAAAATAAGCATAAACATTTAAGGCAATGCATTACTAAAACAAAAGCCTTTTAATCTTGAACTTCAACATAGTTTGGAAAAAGTAAAATGAAATAATGTCATTTACTTGTTCACATGGATATTCTATTAATCGAATAATCTCATGCAATATCAATAACCACTTTCATAATGCTGGAATGCATAATGACAGACTATCATAACCACATAGCCAAGGCCTCGTGCCAAGACTACAAATAAGATTTTTCCAAGGCCTTGTGCCAAGACACTAGTTTCTCTCATGAGACCTACCGATGCATCGAGGAGCTATAGCAGGCTCCACCCATCACATATTAAGTCCAATGCATTCCCATATGAAAAGGTTTAAACATAACATAAACATTCGTATTAAAACTAGCATACGAAATGTCAATAATTTCACCATAAACTATGAATGGTATAAAAATAGCACATACACAGTCAAACATATCACAAAACCTTAAATACAATATAGAAGTTTTGTATCATAATAAATCAACTTCAAATAAGCGTAAAATCCATCAAAGGATGTTGACATAGATGAAATCAAAACTCTTTTTAACGAAATATCTTTTTCTATTTTTGAAATCATTTAAGAGCCATATAAAATAAAAAGTTTTTATAAAAATATTCTTATAATCTTGTAAGGAATGCTTTGAAGATTTTATAGTGGCAGAAAATAACCGCACCCGCCGTATAAGTTAAAAAAACATTCTTACCTTAATTTTGTCAAAAAGGTTAAAAAGGACCTTGTTTTGAAAACGACGGAAAGATTCCTCTTATAAAAAGTAAAACTAGGGTATAAATGACTTTAAACCATATTCTTGTAAATAATAAAAATGTTTTGAAATACATTTTTATGACAACATGGATATGGATGATAAAGAGATCCCAGTAGATTATTACATATAAACAACCTCGGATAATGAAGCGATTGTGAAATAACCCTTACCTTGTACTTTTCCTTGGTTGGGGTAGGTTAACCTCCTTTATAAAGGTGAAATAATTGTTATTAAATTATAAAAGAATCATATACATTAATATGATATCATATATGATCTTTTAATATTAATTTGATAATAATATCTTAGTATTATCGTTGTTTCGGGTGTTAACTTACTTGTATTCTTTTATATGTTTTGTTATATAAGACATGTTTGTAAAGGATAGGTTGTATATTATTCATATCCAGAATGATATCAAGTCCTTAAACATCATTTTTTAAATCATCACATTATAATTATAGTTGAATGGATACGATGGAGAATGAATCTCATCGCGTTCGTGGAGATGGTAGTCCGTACGTACGCACGAGTGACAATATCATTATTTTGATATTAAAATAATATATAAATGGATGGTATATCATATATACAGAATCATTAACATGTTATATTTATTATTTACATGAGTTACACATCGTTATTATACCCATCCAAATAATATTATATTGAATAACAATTACACCACGACGTGGAGACGGTAAGCCGTACGTACGCACGTATGTTGACATGTTACTCAAAGGGTGTATAGAACACTAAATATGGTTGTACCATATTTATAATAACATAACAGTATATATATATGATACTGGAGTTATTATTTTATAATGGTAACAACAAAGGAAGAAGAAAGGAACTTGGAAAAGGGGTGGTGAAAACATTACATCTTCTTCGGGTTCTTCCTTTTGATTTGATCAAAAGGGCTCTTTAGGATGGCTTTCTGATCAAAATAAGGCCTTTAGGTTGTACTGAGGAAAGTTTGGAGAGTATTTTGGCAGATTTTGGCCGAACCAAAAGGCTTTGAAGGTGTGAAGAAATGAGAAGGAGGAGTGCCCTTTTATAAGAGGAGTGAGGGGCACCTTTGGAAAAGCTAGAAATATTAATTTATAATAAATTCATATTCGGTTTCTAATGGCTCCAAAGTTGATTATTCAAAGGATAAGGGATAGGTCGAAAACTACTCAACCAATAGAATTTAGAAAGGTTTGGGTACTTATATTAACCTTATCTTTTAGTTTTAACTCTTAGTTAATTAGTTTGACATTTACCATGTCACTTTGTATTTTTATAATATATAGTTAATAAACATACATTATACATTCAAGCTACCCCTAAGTGGTCCATTAATGATGATACAATCATGATATAAGTCTCTTGGCCGAACCTTAGATTTTTAGGAATTTAATATCAATTAATAATATAATATTTGTTTTAAAAACTCTTTTATGTCAATTTTGACACTATTCAATAATTGATTTTTGTAAAAATCATAACAGAATGATTACTTCAAACAAAGTAAATTAAATCAATCCTAATATATCATATTATCCTATAAAATTAGTTTAATTCATTAAAAGTTTCATATTATATTTATTTGGGTATTTATAATATCAATTATTTTAATTTTTCACTATTATAGTAATTAATTCATCATCATTGTGTCATAAATAAATTAAATTATTTAATCTCTAAAAATTATAAATAAAATATAATTATGTAGGAAATTATTTTTATCTTTCTAATGAATATTTATAATCTAAACTCCAACATATATAACCCTATGTAAAAATTTTTTTGCTAAAAGATATATGCTTGTGTCATTTTTATATTCATTTTAACTTAATTAAAATAAAGTGTCCCTATCACCTACAAGTGGCTCGATGGGGTCCCAAAATCGACTCAAAGATGCTTATGGTCGAACATGTATCAACCAATATGGTTAGGACACGTTTTAGGGTAATTTAGTATTATTATAATATTATTTTTTAACCCTTATTTACCAGATTTACCCTTAACCATGGTAAATAAAATATGTACCGCAGTAATTATTCAAAATGTCTAAAAATAAAAGTTACCTATTTACACAATTTGGAAATCCTAATTCCAAATATGGAATCCATTTTTCTAAATTCAAAACACAGATTTGGAAGAAATTAATTTAAATTTAATTCCCGCTGTCAAAACAAAAAGCGTGTTTTTAAGAGATAATAACTATCAAAAGATTGACACTTGTTTATGTTCGGTTTAAATGTAAAATTATGTCCAATGACCAAAATTATATTAAATGGTAAAAATATATTCTAAATATACTTTAAAACCACTCAAATTCATTATTTATCACTATTAATTATTTGATTTAAAAAGTTGTTTTTAATTAAAATTTAGTAATTTTCACTATTCATCAAAATATTAAAGTTATCCGAAAAGTACCAAAATTTCATCTTAGGCTAAATTCGATATTCCAAATCCAAAAATGAATTCAATTTTTAAATATAAAATATATATAATTTCAAAAAGTAGGTATTACTATTCATAACGGCTAGTTTCATTGGTTATGGTGTGTTAGAATTCGGTGTTGCGTACAACACACGCTATCACATTATTCAAAGAGAAGCGTACCGTAGAAGCTTGGGGTGTTACATTCTCCCCTCCTTCAAATAATTTCATCCTCGAAATTTCTATAATACTTATCACATGAAAAGACTCAGGTGGTTCTTCATCATAAGTTCCTCGGTTTCCCACGTTGCCTCTTCCATCTTATGGTTTCTCCACAAAACTTTTACCAGACGCGTCGTCCGGTTTCTCAGTACTTGTTCTCTCGTATCAAGAATCCTGACGGGCTCTTCACAATAGGAAATATCGAGTTCCACTTCTAATTACTCATAGGTGAGTAATGCGTTGGTTCAGGCATGTATTTCCTCAACAGAGATACGTGGAACACATCGTTTACTTTGGAGAGACTGGGCGGCATTGCCAATCGGTAAGCCACAGCCCCAATTCGTTCAAGAATTTCGAAAGGTCCGACGTACCTGGGACTCAATTTACCTTTCCTACCAAAACGTATTACTCCCTTCCATGGAGATACCTTCAGGAAAAAATGATCACCGACTTGAAATTCCAAATCCTTCCTTCGATTATCGGCATAGCTCTTTTGCCTACTTTGAGCTGCTTTGATGTGATTTTGGATTACCTTCACCTTTTCCACCATTTCCTCCACCAGTTCTGGGACTACAAGTTTTCTTTTACCAACGTCATCCCAACAGGTTGGTGTACGACATCTCTTTCCGTATAACACTTCATATGGTGCCATCTGAATACTCGAATAGAAGCTATTGTTATAGGAAAATTCTACCAGAGGTAAATATTTATCCCACATACCCTGAAAGTCAAGTGAGCAAGATCTCAACATTTCTTCAAAGGTCTGAATAGTCAGTTCTGATTGTCCGTCTGTCTGAGGGTGGTAAGCAGTGCTCAAATGAAGTTCAGTATCCAGGGATTTCTAAAGACTTTTACAAAATCTTGAACTAAAACGGGGATCATGATCAGAAACAATCGATAGGGTTACTCCATGAAATCTCACAACTTCATTAATATATAGTCTTGATAGATGTTCCAGGGGTAGATCTTCTCTTATAGCAAGAAAATGTGCTGACTTGGTAAGACGATCAACAATAACCCATATTGCATCGTTCCTTCTAGGAGTCTTTGGTAGCCCCATGACAAAGTCCATCATAATATTGTCTCATTTCCACTTCGGTATGGGAAGATGTTGCATGACTCCTCTAGGCTGTTGCCTTCCAGCTTTCACTTGTTGACAAACCATACATCTTGATAAAAAATCAGCAGTCTCCCTCTTCATGTTGTCCCACCAAAAATGTTCTTTCAAATCTCTATATATTTTGGTGCTCCCAGGGTGTATAGAGAAATTGGAACTATGAGCATCATCCAGCAATTCCCTTTTTAGATCAGGTATATCGGGAACACAAAGTCTCTTCCCAAATTTCAAAATTCCATCCTCATACACAAAGTCTCTCAATCTCCCATCATTCACAGCTTTAATCTTCTTTTTAAATTCTTCATCATCGGTCTGAGAACTCTTAATCCTTTCTAGTAATGATGGTTTGGAATCCATTTGAAAAAGCATTGATGTTTCACCTTCCCTGGTAATTCCCATGTCCGACTTCACTAGATCCATGAAAATTGGATCCCTTTCAATTCTCATATTGTTCAAAACACCATGGTCTTTTCTACTCAAAGCATCTGCCACCTTGTTTACTTTCCCCGGGTGGTAGTGTATCGTGCAATCATAATCCTTGAGTAATTCAAGCCATCTCCTTTGCGTCATGTTGAGTTCTTTTTGTGAGAAAATATACTTCAAACTCTTCTGATCAGTATAAATCTCTCATTTTTCACCATAGAGGTAGTGCCTACATATCTTCAAAGAAAATATCATAGTTGCTAACTCGAGATCATGAGTAGGACAGTTTTGTTCATGAATTTTCAACTGTCATGATGCATAGGCAATAACTCTATCATTATGCATAAGGACACAACCAAGTTCTTTCTTTGATGCATCACTATAAATAACGAACCCATCATTCCCCTATGGTAGAGCCAACATAAGAGCATTGACTAATATTCTCTTCAGTTCTTCAAAACATTCTTCACACTCTTTTGTCCAAACAAATTTAACCCATTTACGTGTGAGCTTCGTTAATGGGTTAGCCAATCGGGCAAAATTCTGGACGAAATGTCGATAATAACCTGCCAAACCAATAAAACTACGTACCTCAGTTATACTCATAGGTGCTGGCCATTATTAGATTGCCTTGGTCTTAGAAGGATCAACAGAGATTCCATCTTTAGAGACAACATGGCCACGAAAAGAAATCTCCTGATGCCAGATTTCACACTTGCTAAACATCCCATATAATTCATGCCTCCTCAGAGTCTTTAAGATAATGTGCAAGTGATTTTCATGATCTTCGTAGGTTTTGGAGTATACCAAGATATCATCAATAAATACCACCAAAAATTCATCTAGATACTCCTTGAAAACTCTATTCATCAGATCCATGAATACAGAGGGTGCATTAGTCAATCCAAAAGGCATTACAGTAAACTCATAATGCCCGTACCTGGTTTGACATGCTATCTTCGGAATGTCTTCCTTCTTTACACACAACTGATGGTATCCAGATCGAAGGTCAATCTTTGAAAATTATTGAGCTCCATGCAGTTGTTCAAATAAATCATCAATACGAGGTAGGGGATACTTGTTCTTTATCTTTATAGCATTGATCTCTCTATAGTCGATACATAACCTCATAGATCCATCATTCTTTTTAAGAAAAAGAACAGGGGCTCCCCATGGAGAAACACTAGGGCGAATAAATCCTTTATTACTCAACTCCTCTAATTGTTTCTTTAGTTTGACTAACTCTAAAGTGGCCATTCTATAAGGGGTCTTCGATATAGGCCTTGATCCAGGAATTAAATCAATGGAAAACTCAACTTCTCATTCTGGAGGATGTTCAGGTAAATCTTCCGGAAATACATCTACAAATTCTTTCACAATAGTTACATACTCTATTTGAACATTCCTTTCCTCACCGACAGTTATTTTATTCTCTTCCTCCCCAATAATTGAACTAAGTTGAGCTACTGGGGGTGGATCTAAATAAGAATTAGGTGGTGACGATTCTGCTATAAAGATAAGGTGTTCCTTATCATTATCATCAAGAATCATAACCTCTTTCTTCTTACAATAAATCTTCACATCATAATCCGAAATCCAGTCCATTCCGAGGATTATATCAAACTCAATCATACGTATGACGATGAGATCAGTAGATAAAGAACATTTATGTGCTCTAATGGGGGCTGATTCACAAAACTTTGTTGCAATGATACTTCCCTTAGGAGTTTTAGCTGACAACTCCCTTATTAAATCAAATTGGAAATATCTAATTTTCTTAAAAAACTGGGAAGATATGAAACAATGCGATGATCCAGAATCAAATAATTCATTTTCTAAACTTGAGGAAACCATTAAATTACCTGCCCCCACATCTTTCGGAGCTTCTACCTCAGTAGTAGTGATAGCATAATCATGGCCTTGATCCCTTGGACTTTTCTGAGGTAAGTTCTCCTGACGCTTAGGACATTCATTTGCATAATGCCCCATATCCCTGAAATTGTAGCACTAAACGTTGGTAGCTTCCTTCTTCCCCTTGAAATCACAAGCTTGGTGGCCTTTTTCACCACACTTGTAACAGACTCCCATTCCCTTCAAGCAAGTACCAGGATGTTTCATCCCGCATTTCCCACAAGATGGATATTCAACCTTTCCCTTCTTACCCTTATTTCCATTCCCAGATTGATCAGTAGGTCTCTTCTTCTGTTGCTTTGCTTTAAATTCATAAGACTTAGAGAATTCCTTTTTGGTCTTTATAGCACATGAGACAATGTCTTCGTACGCCGAAAAGGATTGTGAGACTAATGCTCGACGAAGAAATAGTTTTAACCCATTAATGAAACGATCAATCTTACTTCTTGGGTTACGTATATAATCTCCAACATACCTTGATAACCTTGTAAAGTTATCCTAATACTTTGTGACATTCTCATCCTCCTTTTGTCTCAGACTCAGAAATTTCCTTTCCATATCTGCTCGATGGTCGTGAGGAAAGTATTTTTCTAAAAACAGATCTTTGAACTCCCTCCATTCCATATTTGATACTTCATCATCTTCCATCATGTTTTGAATGAATGACCACCATTGATCAGCATCTCCAGTGAGGCGGTAAACTTCCATGATAACTTTTTCCCTTTCACTGCTCCCCAAAGCCTGAAATATTTTCTCTAGGAAATTATCCATTGCTCAGCTACTAAGGGATTTGTACTCCCATTGAATTTTGGTGGTTGTTGCCTCATGAATCGATATAACATTGATCTTCCATGCTGTGGATCAAGGTGCTCCATACGGGTAAGGTTATTATTCACAACCTGAGTAAGTTTTCCCAGTATGTTGATCAGCTGATCGGCACCAGTTGCATCACCAGCTCCACTATAATTATCTTGAGCAGGAGGGAAATCCCTACATGGAGTGCGTTCATTGATACGGTTTCCATTTCTTCCACTAGGCGCCATTTCTAAACAATGGCGTAAACTAGATTAGTTTATGAATCAAAATATATAATCCCATACTTATAAAACACTTAACATAAATTGAACTATTTATGGATATAATCCATAATCATAAAAATGTTTTCTTTGAGGAAGTATATACTCATAAACCCTTCATAATGATTTGTAATGAAAATGAGAGTTATCCTAATCATATCCCCCGGGAGTGTCGTAACCAAGAGTGCAGCAAGGCCCATTGTCGTGCACCAGTTCCCGTTCGAGTCTAGCTCAAAGCGGTGTTTTCGGGTTTTACCCCTAGGTACATCTGTGTCAGAGCCGCCTCTACCTGCTCGTATCCAGACATGTATGTATTGCTCGGAAAACTCACAAAATCTCTACAATACCAAAATTCTAGGAAGTTCTTCTATACTAATCCTCAAAGTTCATCTTAGGACTACGTGCTCTAATAGTGTTTATCTAAATCTAGCTTCCAAGGTTTGTACTAAACTTCCTCTGATACCAACTGTAACACCCCGACCCTAGTTACCCAGAGTCGGTGCATTATTACATAACATTGGCATGATCACAAGAACGATCAAATCTCAAAAGACTGATAGGTTTAGTAGCCTTGGAAACACTAGATATATTCATAAGTTTTACATTACATAATAAAATGAAAAACTACCACAAAAACATAATGTCTCCACAGTCCACACTATTATCCCCTCATAATATCCCTGCAGGTCATTCCTAACATACTTCTTCACATCATGGGAAAAATAAAACATAGAAAAGGGGTGATCTCAAATGCCCAGTAAGGATAACAATATAGCGGAACATTCAAAATAAGCATAAATATTTAAGGCAATGCATTACTAAATAAAAAACCTTTTAAACATGAACTTCAACATAGTATGGAAAAAGTAAAATGAAGTAATTCCATTTACTTGTTCACATGGATATTCTACTAATCGAATAATCACATGCAATATCAATAACCACTTTCATAATGTTGGAATGTATAATGCCAGACTATCATAACCACATAGCCAAGGCCTTGTGCCAAGACTACAAATAAGATTTTGCAAAGGCCTTGTGCCAAGACACTAGTTTGTCTCATTAGACCAACCAATGCATCGAGGAGCTATAGCGGGCTCCACCCGTCACATATTAAGTCCAATGCATTCCCATATGACAAGGTTTAAACATAACATAAACATTCGTATTAAAACTAGCATAAGAAATGTCAATAATTTCACCATAAACTATGAATGGTATAAAAATAACACATCCACAGTCAAACATATCACAAAACCTTTAATACAACATATAAATTTTGTATCATAATAAATCTACTTCAAATAAGCGTAAAATCCCTCAAAGGATGTTGACATAGATGAAATCAAAACTCTTTTTAGAGAAATATCTCTTTCTATTTTTGAAATTATTTAAGAGCCAAATAAAATAATACATTTTCTTTAAAAATATTCTTATAAGATTGTAAGTAAAGCTTTGAAGATTTTATAATGGCAGAAAATAACCGCACCCGCTGTATAAGTTAAAAAAAACATTCTTACCTTAATTCTGTCGAAAAGGTTAAAAAGGACCTTGTATTGAAAACGACAGAAATATTCCTCTTATAAAAAGTAAAACAAGGGTATAAATGACTTTAACCCATATTCTTGTAAATAATAAAAATGTTTTGAAATACATTTTTAAGAAAACATGGATGTGGATAATAAAGAGATCCCAGTAGATTATTACATATAAACAACCTCAGATAATGAAGAGATTGTGAAATAACCCTTACCTTTTACTTTTCCATGGTTGGGGTAGGTTAACCTTATTTATAATGGTGAAATAATTGTTATTAAATTATACAAGAATCATATACATTAATATGATATCATATATGATCTTTTAATATTGATTTGATAATAATATCTTAGTATTATCGTTGTTTCAGGTGTTAACTTACTTGTTTTCTTTTATATGATTTGTTACGTAAGAAATTTTTGTAAAGGATAGGTTGTATATTATTCATATCCATAATGATATCAAGTCCTTAAACATAATTTTTTAAATCATCAAATGATAATTATACTTGAATGGATACGATGGAGAATGAATCTCATCGCGTTCGTGGAGACGGTAGTCCGTATGTACGCACGAGTGACAATATCATTCTTTTGATATTAAAATAATATATAAATGGATGGTATATCATATATACATAATAATTAACATGTTATATTTATTATTTACATGAGTTACACATCATTATTATACCCATCCAAATAATATTATATTGAATAACAATTACACCACGACGTGGAGACGGTATGTCGTACGTACGCACGTATGGTGACATGTTATTCAAAGGGTGGATAGAATACTGAATATGGTCGTAGAATATTTATAATAACATCACAGTATATATGTATGATACTGGAGTTATTATTTTATAATGGTAACAACAAAGGAAGAATAAGTGGAAGAAGAAAGGAACTTGGAAAAGGGGTGGTGAAAACATTACATGTTCTTCGGGTTCTTCCTTTTGATTTGATCAAAAGGGCTCCTTAGGTTGGCTTTATGATCAAACTAAGGCCTCTATTTTGTAGTGAGGGAAGTTGGGAGAGTATTTGGGCAGATTTTGGCAGAACCAAAAGGCTTTGAAGGTGTGAAGAAATGAGAACGAGGAGTGCCCTTTTATAAGAGGAGTGAGGGGCACCATTGGAAAAGCTAGAAATATTAATTTATAATAAATTCATATTCGGTTTCTAATGGATCAAAAGTTGATTATTAAAAGGTTAAGGTGGGGATAGGTCGAAAACCACTCAACCAATAGAATTTATACAGGTTTGGGTACTTATATAAACCTTATCTTTTAGTTTTAACTCTTAGTTAATTAGTTTGACATTTACCATTTGACTTTGTATTTTTATAATATATAGTTAATAAACTTACTATATACATACAAGCGACCCATAAGTGGTCCATTAATGATGATCCTATCATGATATAAGTCTTTTGGCCGAACCTTAGATTTTTAGGAATTTAATATCAATTAATAATATAATATTTGTTTTAAAATCTCTTTTATGTCAATTTTGACACTATTCAATAATTGATTTTTGTAAAACTCATAACAGAATGATTACTTCGAAGAAAGTCAATTACATCAATCCTAATATATCACATTATCCTATAAAATTATTTTAATTCATTAAAAGTTTCATATTATATTTATTTGGGTATTTATAATATCAATTATTTTAATTTTTCACTATTATAGTAATTAATTAATCATCATTTTGTCATATATAAATTAAATTATTTAATGTCTAAAAATTATAAATAAAATATAATTATGTATGAAATATTTTTATATTTCTAATGAATATTTATAATATAAAATCCAACATATATAACCCTATGTACAAATTGTTTTGCTAAAAGATATATGCCTGTGTCATTTTTGTATTCATTTTAACTTAATTAAAATAAAGTGTCCCTATCACCTACAAGTGGCTCCATGGGGTCCCAAAATCGACCCAAAGATGCTTATGGTCGAACATGTATCAACTAATAAGGTTAGGACACGTTTTAGGGTAATTTAGTATTATTATAATATTATTTTTTAACCCTTATTTACCGGATTTACCCTTGACCATGGTAAATAAAATATTTGCCGCAGTAATTATTCAAAATGTCTAAAAATAAAAGTTACATATTTACACAATTTGGACATCCTGATTCCAAATATGGAATCCATTTTTCTAAATTCAAAACACAGAAGTTTCAAAAATTAATTTAAAATTAATTCCCGCTGTCAAAACAAAAAGCGTGTTTTTAAGAGATAATAACTATCAAAAGATTGACACTTGTTTATGTTAGGTTTAATTGTAAAATTATGTCCAATGACCAAAATTATATTAAATGGTAAAAATATATTCTAAATATAATTTAAAACCACTCAAATTCATAATTTATCAGTACTAATTATTTTGATTAAAAAAGTTGTTTTTAATTAAAATTTAGTAATTTTCACTATTAATCAAAATATTAAAGTTATCCGGAAAGTACCAAAATTTCATCTTAGGCTAAATTCGATATTACGAATCAAAAATTAAGTCCATTTTTAAATATAAAATATATATAATTTCAAAAATTATGTATTACTATTCATAACGGCTAGTTTGATTGGTTATGGTGTGTTAGAACTCGGTGTTGCGTACAACACACGCTATCACATTATTCAAAGAGAAGCGTACTGTAGAAGCTTGGGGTGTTACGGCTTGACTAATATTCTCTTCAATTATTCAAAACATTATTCACATGATTTTTTACCAAAAAAATAACCCCTTTTTCTGTAAGATTTGTTAATGGGTTAGCTAGTCTGGTAAAATTCTGGATGAAACGCCGATAATAACCTGATAAACCAATAAAACTGCGTACCTCAGTTATACTCGTCGGTGTTGTACATTCGTTGATTTCCTGGGTCTTAGAAGGATCAAAAGAGATTACATCCTTAGAGGGAATATGGCCAAGAAAAGAAATCTTCTAAAGCCATAATTCACACTTTCTAAACTTCCCATTTAATTCGTGTCTTCTTAGAGTCTTCAGGATAATGCAAAAGTGATTTTAATGATCTTCATAGATTTTATAGTATACCAAGATATCATCAATAAATACCACTACAATGTCATCAATATATTCCATGAAAAATCAATTCATTAGATCCATGAAGACACATGGTTCATTAGTCAATCCAAAAGTCATTATTGTAAATTCTTAATTCCCATACCTGGTTCGAACTGCTATTTTTGGAATGTCTTCCTTATTCAGGAACAACTGATGGTATCCATATATAAGGTCGATATTTGAAAATTATTGAGCTCCATGAAGTTGGTTGAATACTTCATCAATGCATGGTATATGATACCTATTATTTATTATTATAACATTGATCTCCCTGTAGTTAATGGACAACCTCATAGATCCATCTTTCTTCTTAACAAAAAGGACAGGGGCTCCCCATGGATAAACACTATGGAGAATAAATCTCTTATTAATTAATTCCTCTACTTGTTTCTTTAGTTCCACTAATTCCACAGTGGCCATTCTATAAGGGGTCTTTGATATGGGCCTTAGTATAGTAATTAAATCAATGGAAAACTTAATTTCTCATTCTTGAGGATGTCCAGGAAAATCTTTTGGAAATACATCAACATATTCTTTCACAATATGTACATCCTCTATTTGAACTTTCCTTTCCTCACCCACAGTTATTTCAATCTCTTCCTCCCTAATAATTGAATTCAGTTGAGATACTGGGGGTGCATCTAGATAATAATCAGGTGGTGGTGATTCTGCTCTAAAGATAATGTGTTCTTTATCATCGTCATCAAAAATCGTAACCTCATTCTTCTTACAATAAATTTTCATTTTATGGTATGAAAGCAAATCCATGCCAATAATTATATCAAATTCAATCATGGGTATGATGTTGAGATAAGCAGATGAAGAACATATATATGCCCTAATGGGTACTGATTCACAAAACATTGTTGCAATGATACTTATCTTATGAGTTTTGACCAACAACTCCCTTGTTAAATCAAATTGGAAATACTTAATTTTATTAGAAAACTGGGATGATATGAAACAATTCAATGATCCAGAATCAAAAAATTCATTTTCAAAACATGAGGAAAACATTAAATTACATACCACCATGTCTTTCGGATCTCCAACCTCAGCAGTAGTTATAACATAAACATGGCCTTGATCCCTTGGACTTTATTGAGGTAAGTTCTCCTAACTCTTAGGAAATTAATTTTCATAATTCACCCTTTCTCTACAATTATATCATTAAACATCTATAGGCTCTTTCTTCCCCTTTCAATCACGAGATTGGTAGCCATTTTCACCAATCTTGTAACATACTCCCATTCCCTTCAAAAAAGTACCGAGGTGTTTAATCCCACATTTACTACAGGATGGATATTCGACTCTTCCCGTCATTCCCTTATTTCCATTTCCAAAGTGTTCAACAGATCTCTTATTCTCTTTCTTTTCTTTAATGTCGTAAGAGTTAAGGAATTATTTTTCTATCTTGATAGCACAAGAGACAATATGTTCATATGAAAATAAGTATTGTGAGACTAATGCTTAGTGGAGAAATGGGTTTAACACATTAAATAAACAATAAATATTACTTCTTGGGTTGCATATATAATCTGCAGCATGCCATGCAATCCTTGTAAAGTTAACTTCATACTTTGCGACATTATCATCCTCTTTTTTCCTCAGACTCAAAAATTTCCTTTCCATATCCGCTTGATGGTCACGAGGAGAATATTTTTTTAGAAAAACTCTTTAAACTCACTCCATTACATATTTTATACTTCATCATCTTCCTTTGTGTTTTGAATCAATGAAAACAATTGATCAGCATCTCCAGTGAGGTGGTAAACTTCCATGAAAACTTTTTCCCTTTCCCTACTCCCCAAGGCAAGGAATGTTTTATCTAAAGAATTTATCCATTGCTCATCTACTAGTGGATTTTTACCCCCATTTAATTTTTGTGGTTGTTGCCTCATAAAGAGATCTAACATTGATCCTCAACGTTGTGGATCAGGGTGCTCCAAACAGGTAAGGTTATTATTTATAACCTGAGTGAGTTGTCCCAGTATGGTGATTAGCTGATCAGCACTGGTTGCATCACCAACTCCACTATAATTATCTTGAGTAGGAGAGAAATCCCTACAAGGATTTTTGTGCATTGACACGGTTTCCATTCCTTCCACTAGGTGCCATTTTTAATCAATGGAATAAACTAGATTAGTTTATGAATCCAAATACATAATTCCAAACTTGTAAAACACTTAACATAAATTGAACAGTTTATGGATAAAATCCATAATCATAAAAAATGTTTTCTTTTAGGAAATATATACTCATAAACCATTCATAATGGATTGTAATAAAAATTAGAATTATCCTTATAATATCCCCCCGAGAGTGTCGTAACCAAGAGTGTAGCAAGGCCCATTGTTGTGCACCAGTTCCCATTCGAGTCTAGCTCAAAGCGTTGTTTTCGGGTTTTACCCCTAGGTACATATGTTCCAGAGCCGCCTATACCTGATCGTATTCATACAGGGATGTATTTCTTGAAAAACTTACAAAATATCTACAATACCAAAATTCTATGAAGTTCTTCTATACTAATCCTCAAAGTTTATCATAGGGTTATGTGCTCTAATCAGAGTTTATCAAAATCTGGTTTCCAAAGTTTGTACTAATCTTATTTTGATACCAACTGTAATGCCCTGACCTCAGTTACCCAATGTCGGTTATTGGAATTATCACAAAAGATCAAGTATCAAATGAAAAATTAGTTTAGTAGCCATGGAAGTACTAGATACATTCATAAGGTTTACATTAGATCATAAAAGGGAAAAATAAAACAACAATGTTTCCATGGACAACACTGAGATGCCATAGACTATCCCTACAGTTTAGTCATAATATAATTCTTCACATCCTGGGAAAAAGAAAACATAAAAATGAGTGAGCTCAGATGCTCAGTAAGGATAGAAATATAGCGGAATCTTTCATAAATAAGCATAAACATTTAAGGCAATGTACAGAACTAAAGAAAATAATTTTCAACATAAACTTAATCATAATATGAAAAATTTAAATCGAAATAATTCCATTTACATACTCACATTGATATTCTACTAGTCTAATAATCACATCCAATATCAATAGCCACTTTCATAATGATGGAATACATAATGCCAGACTTTCGTAACCACTTAGTCAAGGCCTTGTTCCAAGACTACAATTAATATTTTGTCAAGACCTTATGCAAAGACACTAGTTTGTATCATGATACCTACCGATGCATCAAGGAGATATAGTGAGCTCCACCCGTCACTTACTAAGTCCAATGCATTCCTCGAATGAAATTGTTTAAACATAACATAAACATTCGTATTAAAACTAGCATACGAAATGTCAATAATTTATCCATAAACCATGAATGGTATAAAAATAACACATCCAAAGTCAAACATATCACAAGACCTTAAATACAATATGGAACTTTTGTATCATAATTAATCAACTTCAAATAAACATAAAATCCATCACAGGATATTGACATAGATTAAATCAACACCTTTTTTAGAGAAATATCTCTTTCAATTTTGAAATCATTTAAAATTAATATAATTATAAAAGAAAACATTTATTTTGGAAATATTATTATAAGTATGTAAGGGATTATTTTATGATGTTATAACGTTGGAAAATATCCAGACCCACCGTATAAGTTAAAAAAACATTCTTACCTTAATTTTTTCGAAAAGGTCATAAGGTAACTTATTTGGAAAACGATGGAAATATTCCTTTCAAACCATTTTATAAAAATTCAAACAATGGTTTAAATTAATTTAACCAATATTATATTAAATAGTAAAAAAATTTGGAATAAATTTTTAAGAAACATGGATGTGGATGATCAGGAGGCCCTAGTAGATACTTACATAAAAAAACCTCGAATAATAAAGAGATTTTGAAATTAACCCTTACCTTGTACTTTTACTTGGTGGAGGGTCGGATAACCTCCTGTATGATGGTTAAATTGTTTTTTATTAAATTATCCATGAATCATATACATTAATATTATATCATCTATGATCTTTTAACGTTGATTTGTTAATAATATCTTAGTATTATCGTCGTTTTGGGTGTTAACTGGTTCATTTTTCTTTATTTTATTTGTTACATAAGTAATGTTTGTTATGGATAGGATGTATCTTATTCATATTCATAATGATATTAAGTCTTTAAAAATTATTTTTAATCATCTAATAAAAAATTACTCTTGAATGGATATGATGGGGAATGAATCTCATCGCGTTCGTGGAGACTCTAATCCGTACGTACGCATGAGCGACAATATCATTATTTTGATATTAGAATAATATATAATTGGATGGTATATCATATATACATAATAATAATCATGTTATATTATTATTTACATCAATTAAACATAATTATTATACCCATCCAAATAATAATGTATCGAATAACAATTACACCACAATGTGGATACAGTAAGCCGTACATATGCACGTATGGTGACATGTCATTCAAAGAATGGATAGAATAATAAATATGTTTGTACCATATTTATAATAAAATCACAGTATATTTAATATATAGGATTTATTATTTTATAATGGAAACAACAATGAAAAAGGAAGTTGAAGAAGAAGGTAACTTGAACAAGGTGATGAAATATTTACCTCTTCTTCGGGTTCTTCCTTTTTATTTGATAAAAAGGACTCCTTAGGTTGGATTTATGACTAATTTAAGGTCTATAAGATTAATGGAGGATAGTTGAGAGGGTATTTGGGAAGATATGGGCAGGGCCAAATGGTTTTGAAGGTGTGCATTAGAGAGAAGGGGGAGTTCCCTTTTATAAGATGGGTGAGAGGTACCTTAGGAAAAGCTAGAAATATTATTTTATAATTAAATCCTTTTCGGTTTCTAATGGTTAAAAAATGAATTATTTAAAGGATAAGGATGGGATGGGTCGAAATCCACTCAATCAATAGGTTTTAGACAGTTTTGGGTCACTATTTTAACTTTATGATATAGATTTAACTCTTAGTTAAATTGTTTGACATTTACCATGTCGCTTTGTATTTTTATATTATATAGTTAATAAACATACAATATACTTCCACGAGAACCCCAATTGGGTCATTAATGATACACAAATCCTTATATAAGTCTTTTGGCTAAACCTTAGATTTTTAGGATTAAAAGATCAATTAATAATATAATATTTGTTTTAAAAACTCTTTTATGTCAATTTTGACACTATTTGGTATTTTATTTCTTCTAAATTCATAACAACATTATTACTTAGAAAAAAATCATCTAACCAACCCTAATATGTCATATAAATTTATAAAATTAGTTTAATTCATAAAAAGTCTCAAATTACATTTATTTGGATATTTATAGTATCAATTATTTTAATATTTCATTATATGGTAATTAATGCATCATCATTATGTCATAAATAAATTAAATTGTTTAATGTCTAAAAAATATAAATAAAATACAATTTTGTATAAAAGAATTCTATATTTCTAAATAATATTTATAGACTAATATATCTTATGTGTAACCCTATATTAAAAATGTTTTAGTTATTAAACATTGATTTTATCTCTTTTAACTCTTCTTTGAATTAAATAATAATAAATGTCCTAATCTAATTCAGGTGGACCTAAATGATCATATTTTATTCGTACTATTGTTATTGATGTAATTACACTTATCCAATAGAATTGGTATATGTGTTAAGGTGATAATAATATCATTTTTACCCTTAATTACCCTATTTACTTTTAACTGTGGTAAATGAAATTAAAAGGTTACTATTCACCAAAAAAATCATTTTCATCTCATTGAACAATATTTTACATACTGATATCAACCGTGTCTCTTGGATTTTTGAAATTCATCTCACAGAAGTGGTAAAATCATGTTTTATGTGAATCTGCAAATTCTCCTATGAGGTGGGTAAAAGACGGTGAAAAGTTCAATAAAATTTTTATATATAAAAAACTATTATAACCTGACTCCAATTAATTACATTGAACTTATATAGGTATTATGTATCTATTTTGACTTAAAATAATTCTAAATAAAAGAAATAATTATTTAAAAAAAATTATGTTTTAAACTACAACTCAGTGCTTTTCACTAATCATCAAAAATTGAATGTTTTCAGAAAAATACAAAAATTTTACCCTAAGATAATTTTTATATTCTGAATCCATAAATGAATTCCATTTTGAAAGATAAAATTTATGAAATTTCAAAATTTTGGTATTAGTATTCATAACGGCTAGTTTGATTGGTCGTGATGTGTTAGAATCTTGAAGTTGCATACAACGCAAGCTATTGCATTATTCTAGGAGAAGCATATCGTAGAAGCTTGGGGTGTTACATATAAACCCTATGTCCGGATTCTCCTATGTTTGTTTCATCAACTCCTCAAGCTCCAAAAAATCCATCCTATATGGTGCCTTGGATATTTTCAATGCCCCATGTATAAGATCAATTGATAATTCAACATCTCTTCAAGGAGGAAGATCATGCAATTCCTCGGGAAACACTTCAGTGAATATCCTCATAATCGGCTAGTCTTCAAGGATGGTTGGCTCCTTAAACCCAATCGTATTATGTAGATACATGTGATCATATGGAAGTAATATCCATGATTGAGATGATAGAGGTAAATATTATTCATCTTCATCCTTTCACTTGTACATAATCGGGGGTCAATTCTTCACATGGAGAGTGATTTCCCTCTCACTGCAATTTATGTTTTCTCTATATACGGAAACCCAATCCATGCAAACAATTGCATCGAATTCCACCAGAGTTAGTATTATGAGGTTCTCCAAGATGTTCAATCCATGAATTATGACAAAGGAGGAGTTATATTCCTGGGGTGTAATGATTTCCCCATTTGTCGTACTCAATGACATCTTTAATTCCATGATTTTCGGTGGTGATGGGATTGTTCTACTAAAATTTTGGGATATAAAAGAATGCATAGAACTATGGATGATAACCCTACCTTCAATTTTTTGATTCAGGTTCTACTCATTTATTTAATCCAAAAATAGTTAGGGAAGATATTTTTTTAAATATATTAGACACATAAAGGGTAATCAAAAGACAAAAATAGATGACTTATAAATTACTTTTATTTCCTTAACTTATGAATATATATGATTCAATCTATGTTATCCATGATATTCTTTCTAACATTTATTCTTAGGGTAATTTTTTCATTCCCTTCATAATGGTTCATACTAAGAATGTGAATATACCAAAGCATATCCCCCAGAAGAGTCATAACCAAGTGTGTAGAAAAGCACGTTGTCATGTACCAAGATACCATGGGTGAAGCCCGAAACTCCTTGTCAGGGTTTTCACACCTAGGTATATTTGTGCAAGAGCCGCCTCTACCAGATTGTATCCAGTCAGGGATTTATTTTTTTGATAAACCACTTACTCAAAAACCACCAAAACATTGGGATGTTTTTATTATACATAGTCCTATACCTAAGGCATTCACTAGGGTTTTCTAATCCTAATCCAAAAAATAACTAAACCTATCCTTTGATACCAAATATGACAACCCTACTCATTATTACATACTTAAAAATGATTTATTACATAAATATTTCACTTGATAAAACATAAAAGATCAAGAGGTCTAGTGTCATTGGGGCTTAGTAAAATTACATAACAACTTAAAGCATAGAACACAACATCTTAATGAAAACTTCGCTTATATGACCACTACATTCTCTCATACTTAGGATTTCATAGGATAACCTGAGGACATGCATAAGAAAAGGGTGACCTATAATGCCCAAGAAGGGAATAAACATGGAATAATATGAAGAATACAACACATGTTATATAGTTGGCATATCAATGGAGCACAAGAGAAACATAAACATAATTCCATGATAAAGCATTATAATCATAACATTGAAATCTGGCAACAACACTTAACATCGAATTAGCATGGGTCAAGGCTCATTGGACACAGAGCATGAGTAAACCCTCATTCTACATTAATCACGAGTAAAAACTCATTGCAATAGAATTGGAATTAGTAAATACCCATTTCAAATGACTTATCATGATACTATACTTTGCCCAATGCATTGTTGGGCTATCAGGGCGCACACTTCTTAAACATTTCATTTCATGAATAAGTGTGCCACATGGATCATAAAAAATTGATTTATTACACATAATAACTTATTCCACGATAAATGATTGTCTAATTATTAAATGAAAATATATAAACAATAAGTAAATGTGAAAAAAATTGAATACACTTGATAGATATGTGGGCTTGGTATTCACTACACAATGACTTTGGCTTTGAAAATTGCTGTGCAATTTCGGAAGCATAACAGTGTGACATAAGAACTCATAAAAATATTTGATGATAGAGAAGGGGGTATTTCATCATATTTAAATGAAATTTACATTAATATTGTCATATAGACACATTTCCCAAAAAATTTAATAGAATATAGATTCATGATACAAAAGAATTACTTGAATGTAAATGAGGAGAGAGAAATTTGTTACGGAATTTCGGCATAGTAACGGGTGTTAATGGTAGGCATTTAATGAGAAAGAAAGGGGTATCTCATCAGTAAAACATAAATAGGGTAGTATGGGAAAAGTGAAAAATCATACCCCAACATTTACAATGGAAAATAAAAGGGCATAACAATATTAAGAAACTTGGATAAAAACAGAATGGTATGAATCCCTTACTTGGAAGTGTGATCTCAATGGCTTGGGAGAGGCCTCGGAGAGGCTTATTGGGAGCTTGGGGTGCCTTGGGAGGATTAAAGATAGTTTTTAGAAGATGTTGGATGAACTAAAAATGATTTTAGTGATGAGGAAGTTGGAGTTTGGGTGGATTTATATAAGGAAGGAGAGGGAATTATTTATTATTTAGGTTTGGGACACCACATATGAAACTAAAAAAAACACAAACCATCCCATGGTTTTTGCCCATAGTTTTTTCCAAATGGGAGTGGAAAAAATATTTTATAAGTACAATGGCTGAACTTCTTAAAATAATATGGCCTCTTATGTGGAGGTGAGTCACCCTCTAAAAAACAATTTTAAAAGACAAAATTTTTTAAAATTTTTGAAGGGTCCACTAAACCTTTGTAAAATAAATCAAACAAAACAAAAAACATATTATTTTAATTTTAAAACATATATTGGCCGAAAATAATGTTTATAATATTTTATTACATCACAATGGGGTCTTTAGGATTTCATAAAACACATTATATATTTAAATGATATTTAATTTTTACCAAAAAATACCACTCTCTCTGAAAATTATGAAAAATTCACCATTGGATCATTTCAAAATACTGATTCCAAAAATAATATTCATTTTATATAAATAATTTTCTAATTTTGTGAATTATTACATTTAAAATAGAAACTGACATTTATCAAAAATTCATGGGTTTTGACAAAAACGGCTTTCAAACGTTAAGAAAAATTACAATTTCATTCATAAAATTATACAATAATTAATATTTAACAAAACGTAATTCAGTAATAAAAATAATATTTTATTATAATATTATTTAATTCAAAAATACATTAACTTATCAAAATAGATTTCTAAGTTGAATATTAACTAAAAATACTATTTATGCTTTAAAAACTATTTACAAAATAACAATAATAATAAAAAGGTAGATTCTATGTACACGAATAATGTACATAATCTTAGTACTAGGGTATTATTACATAACCCCTTAAAACAGCATAATACATGGGGTAAGGTGCACGATCTTGATAGACTGTTATGGTGGCTCAGATAACATTGCTCGAGCGGTAATATCTATCAACTTCCACTTCTCTCCTAGGTGGTTCCGCTCGAGATTAACGTATTCATTCTTGGCTTCAGATTGGTCAAGAGCGAAGCCCAATGACACCGCATGAATTCTGAGCTCTAACAAATGGGCTTCATATGGGGAATGTCTAATTGATGAGGTCATCTCTTCCTTTGTATGAGTAAATTTTATTTGTTAAAACATAATATTTAAACTAATCATCTGATCACAGTACAACATCGATATTAGAAATAGTAACAATTATTCCTATTATTTTTTAATCCAAATCATGAAACCAAATAAGTTCATATTTTTAAGATAACCATATGAAGTCATTAAAATAGACCAAGAGGAATTTTCATTAATGAATTTTTGGGTCATTACAATCTTCCCCCATTAAGAAATTTTTCTCTAAAATTTTTCTTTTCCCAAACTAAAAAAGATGTAGGTTACTCTACATCATCACTTCTTCTGGTTCCCATGTCGCTTCTTCAAACATCTGGGTTTTCCACAACACCTTGATGAGGGGAATTTTCTTATTTCATAAAACTTTTTCTCTACGATCTATGATCTTCACTGGTGGATCCTCATAAGAAATATCATCCACTAGTTGTACTACCTCCGATGAGAGTACATGTGAAGGGTTTGGTATGTACTTATTTAAGAGGGATACATGAAAGAAATCATGTACTTTTTCCATGGTAGGGTGAAGTGTTGGTCGATAGGCCACATCCCCAACACAATCAGGAATCTTGAAGGGGCTGACGTACCAAGGACTTCACTTCCCCTTCTTTCCAAACCTCATGACCTTATTCCATGGAGATATGCATAGATATACCATGTCTCCAACATGAAACTCAAGATATCATTGATAGTTATCTACATATATCTTCAATTGACTCTGGGATTCCATGATATATTGGTGAATGGTTTTCACCTTATCCAACATTTCTTCGACCATTTGTGGTCCTACCAGCTTACGCACACAAAAATCATCCCATCATGATAATGTTATGCACTGCTTACCATATAGGGATTCATAAGATTCCATTAATATGCTTGAGTGGAAACTTTTTTTAAAGTATAATTCAACCAGAGGAATATTTTGATCCCAATCGCTTTCAAAGTCCATTGAACATGATCATAACATATCTTCCAGTTTCTGAATAGTTTGCTCAGATTGGCCATCATATTGAGGATGATAGGACGTACTAAATTTTAGTTTGGTATCCAGATCATGTTAGAGACTCTTCCAAAACATAGAGGTGAATCTTGGATCTCGATCAGATACAATAGATAGTGGTACTCCATTAATCCTTACAACTTCCATGATGTATATGTGCCAGTTGATCCAATGATAAATCCTCCTTAACTGCAATAAAGTGTGATAAATTTGTTAGAAGATCCACACCAACCTAGATTGCATTGATTCCTTTGAATGTATTTGGAAATCTAGTGACAAATTCTAGGTTTATGTTTTCCCATTTCCATGGTGGTATTGGTAATGGTTGCATCATCCCCTTAAACTTATGCATATCTACCTTCACTTGATAACACACCAGGCACTTTGATGTATACTCAGTGATCTCCTTCATCATTTTTTCCCACCATTAATTCTCTCAAAGATCTCGATACATCTTTGTGTTTCATGGGTGAATAGATAAATTTTAACTATGTGCATCATCCAAAATTTCCTTCTTTAACTCCGGACATGATGGATCAAATAGTCTTTTTCCAAATCATTCAATTCAATCTTTATTAACATTGAACTTGTTGAATTTCCCTATTCTGATAGCTTCAAAATTATTCTAAATTCCCACATCATCCTTTTGATCATCCTTTAACATTTCAAAAAGAGACGGTTGATCAATCATTTGTGAAAGGACTGATGATGTTAGCTTCATTATGATTCCCATCTCCATCTTCATCAAATCTAAGAAGATTGGATCCTTCTCAATTCTCATTAATGATATAATCACTGGGTCCATTCTATTTAGAGAATCCACCACCTTTTTGGCTTTCATAGGGTGGTAATGGATTGAGTAGTCATAGTCTTTGATCACCTCTAACTTTTTTGGTTTCTGCATGTTATTATATTTTTTGTGAATATGTACTTGAGGATTTTATGGTCCGTATATATTTCAAACTTCTCCTCAAAGAGATAATGAGGCCAAATTTTTAAATTGAAGATCACTGTAGCCAACTACAGATCATGTGTGGGACTGCCTTAAGGCATAGGCAATTACATTCTTCTTTTTCCCTCAAATTCCAACAAAGGGATACTTATAATTTTCAAGAACATTCCCATAAACATAAACATGTGAGAAAACATTTATAAATTTTTTTATAATTATTTAATATCATTTTAGGTGGGGGCTCAGTGTTCTTAGAAAACATAAATGATATACTAATAGAACATGAATTGAAATACATTTTGAAATTCACTACTTTGAAGTAGTGTTTATATGTAATTCATTCATCATTTTATGTCTTATCATTGGGCTATTCGTGATCCATTAATCAATGAGATATTTTATGCTCATAATTCTTCTCAGCACTTTCAATAGAGCGTCATCTTGGATAATGCCCAACTTCTCCAAATTTTTGAAATATAACTGTTTAAGATTCCATAGATGGAGTTGTTTTCGTCCATCACATTAACCATTATTTCATGGAAATTGGATACTTTGGGCCCTTACTTTCCACACATAAAACATATCCTAGTCCCTTTGTGACATTTCCCTGAGTGCCTATTTCAACATTTGTCTTATGAAGGAAAATGGGTATTCATTCCCTTATCATCTTTATCAAATAGGCATTCATGAGATCTCATCTTCCTCTTCCTTTATATTCTTGGGAATTCAAAAAATTACAAATTGTTAATCGTGTTTTTTGATATCCAGTTTAGCATAATCATGATACGTACTACTTGATCTCCAATTTGATTGGGAATATCACTAGGACATTCGTCACATTTCCCTTCACATCGATTTCTACCAATATTCCTCTTATTACTAGCCGTTATCTAGAATAAAAGGAAAGTTAGTGGTAACACATAAAGGATAAACTGAGGACCAAATTAAATGACTTATAAATAACTTTTATTTAATTAACTTATGAATCTATAGTCTTCAATCTATGTTATCCATGATCTATATCTCAATAGTTATTCATAGGGGAATTTTTTCCCTTAACCATGGTTCATACTAATCTTTTGAATTTTCCAAAGCATATCCCCTGGGAGTGTCATAACTAAATGTGCATCAAGGCCTGTTTTCATGTACCAGGATACCGCAGGTCAAGCCTGAAATACCTTTTTGGGGTTTTCACCCCTAGGTACATCTGTTCCAGAGCGGCCTCTATCTGATCATATCCATACAGGGATGTATTTTGTTGATAAACCACTTAATCAATACCCACCAAAACATAGGGATGTTTTTAATATACTTAGTCTTGTCTCTAAGGCTTCACTATGGTTTTCGAGTCCTAATCCCAAATACAACTAAACCTCCCTATGATACTAATTATAATGACCCTGCTCTTTATTATATACTTAAACATGATTTATTACATAAAATAGTCACTTGATAAAACATAGAATATAGAGAGGTATATTGTATTTGGGGCCTAGGAACATTAAATAACAACGTAAACCATAGAAAACAACATCTTATTGAAAACTTCCTTTACATGACCACTATATTCCCTCATACATAGAATTTTAAAAGATAACCTGAGCACATGCATATGAAAAGTGTGAGCTATAAAGCCTAGTACTGGTGTAAACAAGGCATAACATGAAGAATAAAATACATGTTAGGAAATAGTCATATCAATGGATCATAAAATAACATGAACATAGAGGCATGACATATCATGATTTTCAAAACATGGAAATGTGGAATCAACAACTAACATTCAATTAGGATGTGCCAAGGCTCATTGCACATGGAGCATGAGTAAACCCTCACTGCACATGAAGCACGAGTAAACCGTCATTGAACATGAATTAGCATGAGTAGACACCCATTTCACATGAATTATCATGATACTATAATTTACCCAATGCATTGGAGCACTATCACGACGCACCCTTCTTATACATTCATTTCATGCATATGTGTGCCACATAGATCGTAAAACATGGATTCATTAAACATCATCATTTCTTCCACGATAAAGGAATGTGGAATTAATACATGAAAATTTATAATTAATATGTAAATTTTCATAAAGCAGAATACCCTTGATAGATAAATGGGCATGGTATTCACTAACCAATTATTTTGTCTTGGAAAATTGTGGTGAAATGTTGGCAGCATAACGGCGTGAAGCAAGACTGCAATAAAATTATTGATGAGTGAAAAGGGGGTTTCTCATCATATTTACATTAAATTGAAATTAAGGAGTGTCATATAGATACATGTTCCAACATAGGTAATGGAATTTGGATTCATAATATTATATAATTTCTTGAATGTAATTTAGGAGAGAGAAATTACTTATGGAATTTCGGCATGGTAACCGATATATATGGAAGGAACCGATAAGAGAGAAAGTGGTATATCAGTTTTAAAACATAAATAGGATAGTATGGGGGTGGTGATAAATCATAACCCAACATTTATAATTGAAAATAAACTAGCATAAAAAAATTAAGAAACTTGGATAAAATGAGAAAGGAATGAATCCCTTACTTGGAAGTGTGATACCAAAGGCTTTGGAAGGGCTTGAGAGAGGATTTATAGGATCGCGGGGCACCTTGGGAGGATTATAGAGAGAGGATGGAAGAATTCAGATGAACTAAAATGTCTTTTAGTGAAGAGTATGTTGGATCATGGGTGGTTTTATATAGTAAAGGATAGAAAATTATTAATTATTTAGGATTGGGACCCCACTCATTAAACTAGTCAAAACCACAAAGCAGCCCACGGTTTTTTCCATTGTTTTTTGAAAAAATGGGACTATAAAACAAAATTTTATAAGTACAATGGCCGAAATTCTTATAATAATAGGGTTTCTTATGTGGATGTGAGTCATGCACTCAAGGAAACCAATTTAAAAAGACAAAATGTTTTATAAGGCGTGAAGGGTCCACTAAATATTTGTAAAATAAATCAACCAAACATAAAATCCCATTATTTTAATTTTAAAACATATATTGGCATTAAATAATGTTTATTTTATTTTATTACATCACTATTTGGTCATTATGATTTCATAAAACACATTATATATTTAAACGTTATTTAATTTTTACCCAAAAAATCGATTGGCTTAGAAAATTATGAAAAATTCACCGTGGGATAATTTTGACATCATGATTTCAAAAATAATATTCATTTTATCTAAATAATTTTCTAAATATGTGAATTTTTACTTTTAAAATAAATACCAACAGTTATAAAAAAATCATGGGTTTTGACAAAAACAGTTTTCAACCCATAATTATAATTTCAATTTCATTCATAAAATTATACGATCATTTATATTTAATAAAAATTAATTTAATAATAATAATATTTTTTAAAAATATTATTTACTTCAAAATACAATAATTAATTAAAATATATTTCCTAGTTAAATATTAAATAAAAATACTATTTTCTCTTTAAAAAGTATTTACAAAGTAACAATAATAAAATGAATGAATATTCATTATTATATAAAAAATAATGCACATATTCATAGTGACAAGGTCTTGTTACATAACCCCTTAAGACACCCGCATAAGACTGATGGGTAAGGTGTGTGATGATGACTGACTCTTGGGGTGGCTCGGATAACATCTCTCAAGTGGTAATCACTATCAACTTCCACCTCTCTTATAGGTGGTTTCGCTCAAGATTAATGTATTCAAGCTCAACATGGGGTTGGTAGAGAGAGAAGCCCAATGATGCCACCTCCATTCCAAGATCAGAAAAATGGGCTTCATACGGGGCAAGTCTACTGAATGAGGCCATCGCTTCCTTTTTCTTAGTAAATTGGATTTGTTAAAATCCTATATTTATACTAATTATGTTATCACTATTATTTAGCTATATTAGCAACTGTCACAATTATTAATGGTATTTTAAAAACCAAAACATAGAACAAAATAATTCCATACATTTTACATTACCATAAGAATAAAATTAAATAGTCCAATAGGATTTTCATCAATGAAATTTTGGCTCATTACAATCTTCCCCCCTTAAGAAATTTCACCCTCAAAATTTCATTTTCCGACACTAAAACAGATGTGGCTAACTCTGCTTCATCACTTCTTCCGATTCCCATGTTGCATCTTTAAACTTGTAGTTTTCCACAACAACTTGACAAGGGTAATCGTCTTATTTCATTGTAGAGACCCAAATATTGACATACATGGACGTTACATTACATTTTCAGAATACTTAATACATAACAAAATCATACACCCAAGGACTGTAATAGTTTAGTGTCTTTGAAAAGTCAGAACATAATTTTCTAATCATGGTGAGAGTTCTTCAACATCTCCCAAAAGTATCTTCCCCCTTTTTTGCTTACCTAAAACCATTCTTTATATCCTGGGGAAATGAAGAAATATAAAGGGTGAGCTTAAATGCTCAGTAAGGGTATGCATAGAGAAAATAAAACAAACCATATACATTTGAACTTAAAAACATGAACATAATGTTTAAACATCAAAATATTTAGTTTTGAAATAAATATTGGTAGTACGTAAGGCATAGATCATAAAAGAACATCCCTCATGATAAAATATCATTGGAATAAAACATGTAATTATGGAAAACCATTAAGCACATGATATGATTTCCATATTAGACAAGTCATTGCTTCCGAGACCATCATAGTGGACAAAGTCCATTACTGAACCGGGTTTACTGGTCATTCCAAACCTTCTATTACTGAACTGGATTTAGCTTCCATTCCATCCATGTTTATCTCATGAGATATAAATATTTACCCAATGCATTGGAGGGAGATATAGGTCCCACTCATATCATAAGGAAATCATTCTTATGTTTTCCTCAAAATAAACATAAATCATTCATCATAACCAAAAAAATAAAATGGGTTTCATAAACATCATCCCATCATAACATAATACATATAAAAAAATGGATATCATTTAATCATAAACAAAATCAAACCATGTAAATAATAGGAACATTGTAGTTGAAACATAACTGTAATAGATTTGAATAAACACTTGAAATGAATTCTTGAGGAAAATATCATTTCTTCTTCAAAATCATTTTCTTTTCACAAAATTCCATGTATTTTTTAAAATAAGATTTTTTTCATAATAATCATGAAATATTTTAGATTAATCTTAATGAAAAGAATAAATTATGAAACTATAAAAATCAATTCATGCCGTATAAGTTAGAAAAACATTCTCCTCATAATTTTTTCGGAAAAGTAAAAAAGTACCTCGCATGGTAAACAAAAGAAAGATTTCTTCCATACCATGTGTTAAAAGTAAACAATAGGTAAAAATTACATTAAAATAACAAGGAATAATATTAAACATTTTATGAAATTTTTTTGAGAAAACATGGACATGGATGATAAACATAACCCCAGTAAATACTTACGAATAAACAATCCCGGATAATAATGAGATTGGAATAATTATCCCTTACCTTTTATGATCGGTGAAATAATATGTGTCATAAAATAAAGAAAATTACATTCATATTTAAATATCATATCCTTTATAATAAAAATCATAAAACATTCATGGGAAGCATAAACCCCATATAAAAGAAATAGATGGTGATTGAGGCATATGTCACACATAAATTAATGTGAGACAAAATAATCCCTTAACTTATGCCCAATTTCTCCCGTATGTGTTTGAGACTCTTGTATAGTGTGTTTAAACATATTATTAACTTTTAATAGAACAATATTAATATTTATGATATCATATATGATTCACTTACGACTTTATATTACCCGATCATTTATTAATTCCATGTTAAAGCATTGTTTTGGTTACCATCGTTTCATTTGTTGTACGTTTTTTGACTTCTAATTATTCATATGATTACATAGACCATGATTAATTACTTCCAGAATGTAAAACAAGATTTATATATAATATTTATTTGGAATATATAATATATATAATATATTGATAAATGGAATGAAATACACCGTTCATGTAGATGGTAGGTCGTACGTATGCATTAACGCTGTTTTTGTTTCCTTATTAAATTGAATCAAAGTAAATGACATATATATACATAAATCCCGTACCATTATTATTTCATATATTTCATTATTACTTATTATATATAATTTATAATCATTCTTGAATGGTTAACAAGGATAATGAATCTCATCGCATCGTGGAGATGGTAATCTGTACGTTCGCACGAGCGATAATATCATTCCCATAATTATAGAATTTAATTGGAGTGGATGATATAATATCTCATAATTAGTATTATTTTATAATAATCATATATAGTAATTATTTACATCATTATACCCATTCAAGCATGGTGGTGGGGGAAAAACAGATTACACCATGGTGTGGAGTCGGTAAGTCGTACTTACGCACATGCGGTGATTTTGTTTTTCATAGGATGGATAGAAAGTGAAATAGGTTGTTTCATATTTATAATAAAATATCATTATATTATTTATATTTATTTTAATACTTTATAAATGTAACACCCCAAGATTTCATAGTGTGTTATTTCTTCAAAATAATTCAATAACTTGCACTACACGCAACACCGAGTTCAATCACACCATGACTTACCAAAGGAAAAAGCCATTAAAAAGAGGTTAATAATATTATTGACTAAATTTTAAACTTTATATAATCCTTATAATTTTAGATTCCATATTATGAGTTTCTTAGATATAATGCAAGAACAAATTCATTTTCAGTATTGCACTTTTATCAAATTTTAATAGTGAACCATTTTTAAATACTATATTTTAAACTTTTTGACTAAATGGGGACATCAAAAATTTAAAATGAAACATCCCAAGCTTCTACGGTACGTTTCCCTTCGAATAATGCGATAGCGTGTGTTGTACGCAACCTCGAGTTCTAACACACACCACAACTAATTAAACTAGCCGTTGTGAATAGTAATACCTACTTTTTGAAATCATAAATATTCTATATTTCAAAATGGACTTCATTTTTGGATTCGGAATATCAAAATTAGCCTAGGGTGAAATTTTGGTACATTTCGGATAACTTTCATATTTTGATGAATAGTGAAAATTACTAAATTTTAATTAAAAACAACTTTTTTAATCAAAATAATTAATAGTGATAAATTATGAATTGGAGTGGTTTTAAAGTATATTTAGAATATATTTTTACATTTTCATATAATTTTGGTCATTGGACATAATTTTACAATTAAACCGAACATAAACAAGTGTCAATCTTTTGATAGTTATTATCTCTTAAAAAACACGCTTTTTGTTTTGACAGCGGGAATTAATTTTAAATTAATTTCTGCCACTTCTGTGTTTTGAATTTGGGAAAATGGATTCCATATTTGGAATCAGGATGTTCAAATTGTGTATATAGGTAACTTTTATTTTTAGACATTTTGAATAGTTACTGTGGTAAATATTTTATTTACCATGGTTAAAGGGTAAATCCGGTAAATAAGGGTTAAAAAATAATATTATAATAATACAAAATTACCCTAAAACGTGTCATAACCTTATTGGTGTACACATACCCGACCATGGGCATCCTTGGGTCAATTTGGGGACCCCTTGGAGCCACTTGTAAGTGATAATGACACATTATATTAATAAAGTTAAAATAAAAATAAAAATGGCATAAGATTACATCTTTTAGAAGATCAATTTTTACATAGGGTTATACATGTTGGATTTTAGATTATAAAAATTCATTAGAAAGATAAAAAGATTTCCTACATAATGATATTTTATTTATAATTTTTAGACATTAAATAAGTTATTTTATTTATGACACAATGATGATGCAGTAATTACTATAATAGTGAAAAATTAAAATAATTGATATTATAAATACCCAAATAAATATAATATGAAACTTTTAATGAATTAAACTAATTTTCTAGGCTAATATGATATATTAGTATTGATTTAATGGACTTTGTTCGAAGTAATCAATCTGTTATGAGTTTCAAAAAAATCAACTATTGAATAGTGTCAAAATTGACATAAAAGAGTTTTTAAAACAAATATTATATTATTAATTGATATTAAATTCCTAAAAATCTAAGGTTCGGCCAAGAGACTTATATAATGATAGGTTCCTCATTAATGGACCACTTGGGGGTCGCTTGGATGTATATAGTAAGTTTATTAACCATATTATATAAAAATACAAAGAGACATTGTAAAAGTGAAACTAATTAACTTAGAGTTAATACTTAAAGATAAGGTTAATATAAGTACCCAAACCTGTCTAAATTCTATTGGATGAGTTTTTTTCGACCTATCCCCACCTCATCCTTTGAATAGTCAACTTTGGAGTCTTTGTAAACCGAATATTAATTTGTTATAAATTAATATTTCTAACTTTTCCAAAGGTGCCCCTCACCCCTCTTATAAAAGGGCACTCCTCCTTCTCATTTCTTCACACCTTCAAAGCCTTTTGGTTCGGCCAAACTCTGCCCAAATACTCTCCCAACATCCCTCACTACAACCTAGAGGCCTTAGTATGATCAGAAAGCCAACATAAGGAGCCCTTTTGATCAAATCAAAAGGAAGAACCCGAAGAAGAGGTAATGATTTCACCACCCTTTTCTAAGTTCATTTCTTCTTCCACTTCTTCTTCCTTTGTTCTTACCATTATGAAATAATAACTCCAGTATCTCACATATACTGTGATGTTATTATAAATATGGTACAATCATATTCAGTATTCTATCCACCCTTTGAATAACATGTCACCATACGTGCGTACGTACGGCTTACCGTCTCCACGTCGTGGTGTAATTGTTATTCAATATAATATTATTTGGATGGGTATAATAATGATGTGTAACTCACGTAAATAATAAATATAACATGTTAATGATTCTGTATATATGATATACCATCCATTTATATATTATTTTAATATCAAAAGAATGATATTGTCGCTCGTGCGTACGTACGGACTACCGTCTCCACGAACGCGATGAGATTCATTCTCCATCATATCCATTCAAGTATAATTATCATTTGATGATTTAAAAATGATGTTTAAGGACTGTATATCATTCTGGATATGAATAAGATACAACAACCATGGCTTATGTAACAAAACATATAAAAGAAAATGAGTTAGTTAACTCCCGAAACGACGATAATTCTAAGATATTATTAACAAATCAATGTTAAAAGATCATATATGATATCATATTAATATATATGATTCTTGTATAATTTAATAACAACTATTTCACCATTATACAGGAGGTTAACCTACCCCAACCAAGGAAAAGTACAAGGTAAGGGTTATTTCACAATCTCTTCTTTATCCGAGGTTGTTTATACGTAATAATCTACTGGGATCTCGTTATCATCCACATCCATGTTTCTTCAAAATGTATTTCAAAACATTTTTACTATTTACAAGAATATGGGTTAAAGTCATTTATACCCTTGTTTGACTTTTTATAAGAGGTTTATAAAGGAATCTTTCCGTCGTTTTCAAAACAAGGTCCTTTTTAACCTTTTCGACAGAATTGAGGTAAGAATGTTTTTTTAACTTATACGGCGGGTGCGGTTATTTTACGCCGTTATAAAATCTTCAAAGCTTTACTTACAAGCTTATAAGAATATTTTCAAAGAAAATGTTTTATTTTATATGGATCTTAAATGATTTCAAAATAAAAGGAGATATTTCTTTAAAAAGAATTTTGATTTCATCTATGTCAACATCCTTTGATGGATTTTAAGATTATTTGAAGTTGATTTATTATGATACAAAACTTCTATATTGTATTGAATGTTTTGTGATATGTTTGACTGTGGATGTGCTATTTTTATACCATTCATAGTTTATGGTGAAATTATTGACATTTCGTATGCTAGTTTTAATACGAATGTTTATGTTATGTTTAAACCTTTTCATATGGGAATGCATTGGACTTAATAAGTGACGGGTGGAGCCCGCTATAGCTCCTCGATGCATCGGTAGGTCTCAGGAGACAAACTAGTGTCTTGGCACAAGGCCTTGACAAAATCTTATTTGTAGTCATGGCACGAGGCCTTGGCTATGTGGTTATGATAGTCTGGCATTATGCATTCCAACATTATGAAAGTGGTTATTGATATTGCATGTGATTATTCGATTAGTAGAATATCCATGTGAACAAGTAAATGGCATTATTTCATTTTACTTTTTCCATACTATGTTGAAGTTCAATTTTAAAAGGCTTTTGTTTTAGTAATTCATTGCCTTAAATGTTTATGCTTATTTTGAATGTTCCGCTATATTGTTATCCTTACTGGGCATTTGAGCTCACCCCTTTTCTATGTTTTATTTTTCCCAGGTAGTGAAGAAGTAATTTATGAATGACTTGCAGGGATATTATGAGGGATTAATAGTGTGGATATGAAGACTTTGTTGTTGTAGTAGTTTTTCACTTTGAAATGTAATGTAAAACTTTATGATTATATCTAGTGTTTCCAAGGCTACTAAACCAATCGGTCTTTCGGGATTTGATCTTTCTTGTGATCATGCCAATGTTATGTAATTATTGCACCGACTCTGGGAAGCTGGGGTCGGGGCGTTACAGTTGGTATCAGAGGAAGTTTAGTACAAACCTTGGAAGCTAGATTTAGATAAACTCTGATTAGAGCACGTAGACCTAAGATGAACTTTGAGGATTAGTATAGAAGAACTTCCTAGAATTTTGGTATTGTAGAGATTTTGTGAGTTTTTCGAGCAATACATCCCTGTCTGGATACGAGCAGGTAGAGGCGGCTCTGGCACAGATGTACCTAGGGGTAAAACCCGAAAACACCGCTTTGAGCTACACTCGAACGGGAACTGGTGCACGACAACGGGCCTTGCTGCACTCTTGGTTACGACACTCCCGAGGGATATGCTTAGGATAACTCTCACTATCTTTACAAATCATTATGAAGGGTTTATGAGTATATACTTCCTCAAAGAAAACATTTTTATGATTATGGATTATATCCATAAATAGTTCAATTTATGTTAAGTGTTTTATAAGTATGGGATTATGTATTTTGATGCATAAACTGATCTAGTTTATGCCATTTTTTTAGAAATGGTGCCTAGTGGAAGAAATGGAAACTGTATCAATGCACGCACTCCATGTAGGGATTGCCCTCCTGCTCAAGATAATTATAGTGGGGCTGGTGATGCAACTGGTGCCGATCAGCTAATCACCATACTGGGACAACTTACTCAGGTTATGAATAATAACCTTACCCGTATGGAGCACCCTGATCCGCAGCGTGGAGGATCAATGTTAGATCGATTCATGAGGCAACAACCACCAACGTTCAATGGGAATACAAATCCCTTAGTAGCTGAGCAATGGATATTTTCCCTAGAGAAAATATTTCAGGCTTTGGGGAGCAGTGAAAGGGAAAAAGTTATCATGGCAGTTTACCGCCTCACTGGAGATGCTGATCAATGGTGGTCATTAATTCAAAATATGAAGGAAGATGATGAAGTATCAAATATGGAATGGAGGGAATTCAAAGATCTGTTTTTAGAAAAATACTTCCCTCGCGACCATCGAGCGGATATGGAAAGACAATTTCTGAGTCTGAGACAAAAGGAGGATGAGAATGTCACAAAGTATGAGGCTAACTTTACAAGGTTAGCGAGGTATGCTGGAGATTATATTCGCAACCCAAGAAGTAAGATTGATCGTTTCTTTGATGGGTTAAAACCATTTCTCCGTCGAGCATTAGTCTCACAATCCTTTTCGTCGTACGAAGACATTGTTTCATGTGCTATCAAGACCGAAAAAGAATTCTCTAAGTCTTATGACTTTAAAGCGAAGCAAGAGAAGAAGAGACCTGCTGATCAATCTGGGAATGGAAATAAGGGGAAGAAGGGAAAGGTTGAATATCCATCTTGTGGTAAATGCGGGAAGAAACATCCTGGTGCTTGCCTGAAAGGAATGGGAGTTTGTTATAAGTGTGGAGGAAAAGGGAACAAAGTACGTGACTGTAAGGGTAAGAAAATGGTTTCAAATGTACAATGCTTCATTTGCAAGGAGTTTGGACACTACGCGAACCTATGTCCCAGTCATCAGACTATGCCGCAAATGATGCTATTGGATAATAATGAAGTTATGATACTACCACAGATGAAGAGGAATGATTAGAGTTCTTATGTTGATTATGTCATTTGAGTGTTGTATCAACAATGTACTTGTTATAATAATTATGGAGTATATAAGGATTGTACTGCAGTACTATTTCATTAAGGACTTGAGTTTGTGTGGAACAAAGAAAAGTGACTCAATAGAAGGTTAAATTTTTGGAAAATATTTGGTTGAGAGAAAGATAAACCATAATATGGTTCTGATACCGAAGTAGTGATTTTAGAATAATACATGATTGATTTGGATAAATTATATTGGATATTCTTGACTACCTTGAAGCTGATTAATGATTTGTATATTCCATCATTGTGGGGTTTAAATTTTTTTTGGATTGATGAAGTATATCCAGCATTCTATATGGAATAAGGGAGCATGAATGTAATCAATAAGGATTACGGTAAATCAGGATGTTTCAGTGTTTTAAAAGAATACATGATGAAGGTATTAATATTCTATTATAGGGTAAAAGGATCTACATTATGTTTACCTTCCTTATAAATGTTGGACTGTGAGTTTGGACAGAAGTATTTTGGATAAATTCTAAGTTTGATATTAATTTTGGACTGCTATAAAAGGAAAACCCGGAGGTCGGGCGACAACCCGTCGCGTCCGGCAAAGCTGTGAGACTTGAACCCGCAACCGAAGGGCGACAAGGGTGTATCACCTACCACTGGCCCACGAGATGTCCTGGATTAAATAATTTAGTTTTTATTAAAAGATCTTGTAGATGAATTATAAATTCGATTATTTTGGAACCCTATACGAATAGTGTAAATAGAATTTTTTTTACGTTCTATTATGTTTTAGAGTGAAAGATGAGTTTGTGGTAGAAATTTATTAATGGATAAAACTCTAAAGTATGTATACCTCCTTATGTTCTTAACCAATCTCATAAATAAATTCCACAACATTAAGAAAAGGAACTTAGAACAAAAATGTTGTCCTAGATGGTACCTTAAATCATCACTAATTTATGGCTTTGGGATTGTTGGCCTTTTCATAGCCATGTTCTCTACCACTCTCCATTAGATAATTGATGGTTAGATTTCTCCTCCATATCCATATTTTCCTACATGGATCCCTAGTATGTGTTATTTTCGGTAATCTTCATACTTTCCACTCTTTAGTTTAAATAGAGGCCTCATTAATTCATTTTTCGATGTGGGATTTCAACTAGGATATTTTGAAACGTCAAAAATGTGTTATCCTAATACCCTATGTTTTGTTGAACCGATGGTATTTCAATTCATCATAGATTAATGAATTTAAGGAACTCAATTTTATACTTGTTTGTGATTTATGACCTCAATCACTACCTATAAATATTTACGTTTTTCCTCCGATTATATGTCTCCAATTTCCACCAATGTTCTCCTAATCGAGATCATAATTTGGTTGTGACCCTTTGATTTCTCTTTTCCTCATATTAACACTAAATTTTAGTAACCCAATTTCCGATGTGGGTTTTCCCACAAATATATTTTCTACTTTCAACCTTTTATTTTCGAAGAACAATTTCAAATTGCGAGGACGCAATTTATTGAAGGAGGGGAGAATGTAACACCCCAAGATTTCATAGTGTGTTATTTCTTCAAAATAATTCAATAACTTGCACTACACGCAACACCGAGTTCAATCACACCATGACTTACCAAAGGAAAAAGCCATTCAAAAGAGGTTAATAATATTATTGACTAAATTTTAAACTTTATATAATCCTTATAATTTTAGATTCCATATTATGAGTTTCTTAGATATAATGCAAGAATAAATTCATTTTCAGTATTGCACTTTTATCAAATTTTAATAGTGAACCATTTTTAAATACTATATTTTAAACTTTTTGACTAAATGGGGACATCAAAAATTTAAAATGAAACATCCCAAGCTTCTACGGTACGTTTCCCTTCGAATAATGCGATAGCGTGTGTTGTACGCAACCTCGAGTTCTGACACACACCACAACTAATTAAACTAGCCGTTGTGAATAGTAATACCTAATTTTTGAAATCATAAATATTCTATATTTCAAAATGGACTTCATTTTTGGATTCGGAATATCAAAATTATCCTAGGGTGAAATTTTGGTACATTTCGGATAACTTTCATATTTTGATGAATAGTGAAAATTACTAAATTTTAATTAAAAACAACTTTTTTAATCAAAATAATTAATAGTGATAAATTATGAATTGGAGTGGTTTTAAAGTATATTTAGAATATATTTTTACATTTTAATATAATTTTGGTCATTGGACATAATTTTACAATTAAACCGAACATAAACAAGTGTCAATCTTTTGATAGTTATTATCTCTTAAAAACACGCTTTTTGTTTTGACAGCGGGAATTAATTTTAAATTAATTTCTGCCACTTCTGTGTTTTGAATTTGGGAAAATGGATTCCATATTTGGAATCAGGATGTTCAAATTGTGTATATAGGTAACTTTTATTTTTAGACATTTTGAATAGTTACTGTGGTAAATATTTTATTTACCAAGGTTAAAGGGTAAATCCGGTAAATAAGGGTTAAAAAATAATATTATAATAATACAAAATTACCCTAAAACGTGTCATAACCTTATTGGTGTACACATACCCGACCATGGGCATCCTTGGGTCAATTTGGGGACCCTTTGGAGCCACTTGTAAGTGATAATGACACATTATATTAATAAAGTTAAAATAAAAATAAAAATGGCATAAGATTACATCTTTTAGAAGAACAATTTTTACATAGGGTTATACATGTTGGATTTTAGATTATAAATATTCATTAGAAAGATAAAAATATTTCCTACATAATGATATTTTATTTATAATTTTTAGACATTAAATAAGTTATTTTATTTATGAAACAATGATGATGCATTAATTACTATAATAGTGAAAAATTAAAATAATTGATATTATAAATACCCAAATAAATATAATATGAAACTTTTAATGAATTAAACTAATTTTCTAGGCTAATATGATATATTAGGATTGATTTAATGGACTTTGTTCGAGGTAATCAATCTGTTATGAGTTTCAAAAAAATCAACTATTGAATAGTGTCAAAATTGACATAAAAGAGTTCTTAAAACAAATATTATATTATTAATTGATATTAAATTCCTAAAAATCTAAGGTTCGGCCAAGAGACTTATATTATGATAGGTTCCTCATTAATGGACCACTTGGGGGTCGCTTGGATGTATATAGTAAGTTTATTAACCATATTATATAAAAATACAAAGAGACATTGTAAAAGTGAAACTAATTAACTTAGAGTTAATACTTAAAGATAAGGTTAATATAAGTACCCAAACCTGTCTAAATTCTATTGGATGAGTTGTTTTAGACCTATCCCCACCTCATCCTTTGAATAGTCAACTTTGGAGCCTTTGTAAACCGAATATGAATTTATTATAAATTAATATTTCTAACTTTTCCAAAGGTGCCCCTCACCCCTCTTATAAAAGGGCACTCCTCCTTCTCATTTCTTCACACCTTCAAAGCCTTTTGGTTCGGCCAAACTCTGCCCAAATACTCTCCCAACATCCCTTACTAAAACCTAGAGGCCTTAGTTTGATCAGAAAGCCAACATAAGGAGCCCTTTTGATCAAATCAAAAGGAAGAACCCGAAGAAGAGGTAATGATTTCACCACCCTTTTCTAAGTTCATTTCTTCTTCCACTTCTTCTTCCTTTGTTCTTACCATTCTGAAATAATAACTCCAGTATCTCACATATACTGTGATGTTATTATAAATATGGTACAATCATATTCAGTATTCTATCCACCCTTTGAATAACATGTCACCATACGTGCGTACGTACGGCTTACCGTCTCCACGTCGTGGTGTAATTGTTATTCAATATAATATTATTTGGATGGGTATAATAATGATGTGTAACTCACGTAAATAATAAATATAACATGTTAATGATTCTGTATATATGATATACCATCCATTTATATATTATTTTAATATCAAAAGAATGATATTGTCGCTCGTGCGTACGTACGGACTACCGTCTCCACGAACGCGATGAGATTCATTCTCCATCGTATCCATTCAAGTATAATTATCATTTGATGATTTAAAAATGATGTTTAAGGACTGTATATCATTCTGGATATGAATAAGATACAACAACCATGGCTTATGTAACAAAACATATAAAAGAAAATGAGTAAGTTAACTCCCGAAACGACGATAATTCTAAGATATTATTAACAAATCAATGTTAAAAGAACATATATGATATCATATTAATATATATGATTCTTGTATAATTTAATAACAACTATTTCACCATTATACAGGAGGTTAACCTACCCCAACCAAGGAAAAGTACAAGGTAAGGGTTATTTCACAATCTCTTCTTTATCCGAGGTTGTTTATACGTAATAATATACTGGGATCTCGTTATCATCCACATCCATGTTTCTTCAAAATGTATTTCAAAACATTTTTACTATTTACAAGAATATGGGTTAAAGTCATTTATACCCTTGTTTGACTTTTTATAAGAGGTTTATAAAGGAATCTTTCCGTCGTTTTCAAAACAAGGTCCTTTTTAACCTTTTCGACAGAATTGAGGTAAGAATGTTTTTTTAACTTATACGGCGGGTGCGGTTATTTTACGCCGTTATAAAATCTTCAAAGCTTTCCTTACAAGCTTATAAGAATATTTTCAAAGAAAATGTTTTATTTTATATGGATCTTAAATGATTTCAAAATAAAAGGAGATATTTCTTTAAAAAGAATTTTGATTTCATCTATGTCAACATCCTTTGATGAATTTTAAGATTATTTGAAGTTGATTTATTATGATACAAAACTTCTATATTGTATTGAAGGTTTTGTGATATGTTTGACTGTGGATGTGCTATTTTTATACCATTCATAGTTTATGGTGAAATTATTGACATTTCGTATGCTAGTTTTAATACGAATGTTTATGTTATGTTTAAACCTTTTCATATGGGAATGCATTGGACTTAATAAGTGACGGGTGGAGCCCGCTATAGCTCCTCGATGCATCGGTAGGTCTCATGAGACAAACTAGTGTCTTGGCACAAGGCCTTGACAAAATCTTATTTGTAGTCTTGGCACGAGGCCTTGGCTATGTGGTTATGATAGTCTGGCATTATGCATTCCAACATTATGAAAGTGGTTATTGATATTGCATGTGATTATTCGATTAGTAGAATATCCATGTGAACAAGTAAATGGCATTATTTCATTTTACTTTTGCCATACTATGTTGAAGTTCAATTTTAAAAGGCTTTTGTTTTAGTAATTCATTGCCTTAAATGTTTATGCTTATTTTGAATGTTCCGCTATATTGTTATCCTTACTGGGCATTTGAGCTCACCCCTTTTCTATGTTTTATTTTTCCCAGGTAGTGAAGAAGTAATTTATGAATGACTTGCAGGGATATTATGAGGGGTTAATAGTGTGGATATGAAGACTTTGTTGTTGTAGTAGTTTTTCACTTTGAAATGTAATGTAAAACTTTATGATTATATCTAGTGTTTCCAAGGCTACTAAACCAATCGGTCTTTCGGGATTTGATCTTTCTTGTGATCATGCCAATGTTATGTAATTATTGCACCGACTCTGGGAAGCTGGGGTCAGGGCGTTACAATAATGAAACTAATAAAGATTTGGAAGTTGAAGAATAAATAAACATGAAAGATTTGGTGGAAGTGATTACCTCTTCTTCGACGCGCCTCTTCTAAACCTCCTCTTAGGGAACTAAAGATGGTCTTTGATGAAAACCAAGACCTCTATTATGTTTCTAGGGTAGTGGAGGAGGGAAATGTATAGGGTTTGGCCAATATTTAAGGCTCAAAATGTTGTGAAGAGGAGAGGGAGGATGTTCCCTTTTATAAGAGAAGAGAGGGACACTTTTAGAAACCTCTAAAATATTAATTTATAATATACCAATACCCCACATAAAAACATCCGAAATGACTCAAATTATAATATTAGATGAGATAGGTTGTAATATAATCATCCAATAAAATTTAGTCATGTTGGGAATATATTTTAAACCATATCAACTTGATTTATCTTTATTTATTCTATTTAATTTTATTTGTGTTAATAATATTCTATTTTTTAAATTGTTATAAATAATTAATTATGTATTTCTAATTTAACATAATTGTATAATTTATGATATTTTAGACAATTAAAATTAAAATTTATAATTTTTAAATATTTTTGTGATTTTTAAACAATTTAATAATATGTTATTCTTATAAAATATCAATAGTGTCAATTTTAACACTATTCAATTATTTGTATTTAAATAAAGTCCACACAGAAGATATATTCGAATAAATATATATAATAGTTCCCTAACATGTAAGATTCATCTTGAAAATTCTTGGATCACATTAAATAGTTTATATAATATTTATTTTAATATTTTTAAAACCATTTATTTGATATTTCAATCAATAAAATAATTTCTACTTCACTATTGTGTCACCATTAATGATACATATTTAATCCCTAAAAATTATAAATAAATTAAAATTATGTATATAATATTATTAAATTTCTGGTGATTTTTTATGTTCAAAGTTTAATGAATTTTATCACTAAATTAAAATTATTACACTTATAAGATATAAGAGAGTCACATGTTGTCACTTTCATTGGTTTTAATAATAATTACATACTTATCATGGTCAAAACTCCTTGAAATGAATATATTCCGACCCTTAGGTTATATGGGTTGACTTTTACTCATACAATAGAATTTTTTCATGTGTTTGGCTAATTTTATAATCTTATTTTTACACTTAATTATCCGATTTACATTTAATTATTGTAAATAAATTTTACTGTAGTTAATTTTCATAATGTCTATAAATAAAAAGTATAAAATTAACATAATTTGCACCTAATTATTACAAATATGGAATCCATTTTTTCAAATTCAAATCCCAGAAGTTGCAGTATTTAATTTAAAATTAATCCCGCTATTGAGAAAATAGTTTTTGAAAGTTAAAACATTGTAAAAGATTGAAATGTTTTTTCCTATGAATTCAATGTAAAATTAATGATAATGACTTGAATTATATTAAATGGTAAAAATATGTTCTATTTACAATTTATAACCATTCAATATTATAATTTGATTATATAAATTATTTTGATGAAAAAAATTGTTTTTAATTAAAATTTAGCGTATTTTTAATATTCATCAAAATATGAAAATTAAGAAAAAAATATTAAAAAACTATCCAAAGTAAATATTTATATACTTATTTCAATAAATAAGTTTATTTTGTCAAATTGAACTCATAAACATGTCAAAAACTAGATTTTATGTGGGTGCACCATCAAAAGGCGACAAAACTGTATTTTTTTTAAAAATACTTATTTTACCCGAAAATTTTATTTTGTTCTCATACCGTGTTCTTGAATATGTGTATGATGAATGATATTTTTATAATATTCAAAATGTGGTTAATACTATTCATAACGGCTAGTTCATAATAATTTTATAACAATATATCGTTGTTTAGTAAAACTCTGTATTGCGTACAACACACACTATTGAGGAAGGTCACTCTTGCGTGTAACACAAGCCAAGAATAGTGTTTTCATATACTACAATATAATATGGTGTTGTGTAAAACACAAAATAATATTGGTGTTGCATACAACACAAGACTACAAATAAATTAAAAAAAATTTCTCATAAAATCTCAGGGTGCTACATTCTACCCCCCCTTAAAATCAATTTCGCCCTAAATATTTGTCGGGGTTATAAATAGTTTAATTATTGAAAGTTTATTTTATATAAACCGACATCATAAAAAGGAATAAAAAAACTTAATTTTAAAAAGGAAATTTAGAAACATAATGGTCACCCAATGTAACTCGGCACTAGGTTTCCACATTGGAGAATATAGGTGAAAATATGGATATGGAAGAGAAATCTAACCACCAAGTTCTGATGGAGAATGGTAGACAACATGGCTATGAAAAATCCATAAATCAATGATGATCTAAGTTACCATATGATTCATCAGACATGAGGGTACTAGGACAATGTTTTTGGTTTTCAAGATCCTTTCCCTAAAGTTGATGAATATTTTCATAAGGATAAATACTTTCTAGATTTTAATGTAATATCATCATTGGTCATTACATGAACAATTTCCACTTCATCTCTTATTTAAATAAATGATGTTTAATTTTTCCTTCTTGAAATGTTAGCAGATCATGCGATAGGTTATTCCATCTGTCTCAAAAAGTTAGAAAAAGTTATTAAATATACATAAGTCTATCTATGGGGATATTAACAGTATATGATTCCAAAAATGGACTTATACTTCAACTATCATACCCCTTAATAAAATGAAACTAATTTCTACTAACCAGTGACTTCCTCTAGGCCACTGGTTGACGAGAAAGGATTGTCGTACTTCGATTGTGGGTTTGATTCATGCATCCTTATCCGACGCGACGGGTTGTCGCCCGACCTACGAGTTGTCCTTTTTCTAAATATATACTATTATAACATTTCAGAAATAATATCAAAAGGTTATAGCATTAATCTATACTTTTTGATGTCAAACATAATCCATTCCAATATTTAGGCTTATCCAAAATACTTCTATCCAATCTCATAGTATAAAGAAAAAGATTACTAGACAAGTCATATACAAAGCATGTGATTACCATCATTTATCCACTATATATCATAAGATATATCATATGGTCATATTCCAAATATGTGAATACCTTAATCATGTATTCTCTTGAAACATGAATTACCATAGAACCTTAGTGAAAACATTAATGTTGTCAAAAGATAATTATTTCCACATACCAAAATCCCAAAATTTGTTTATAATCAAACCATGATGTCACTTTGTCCTTATATCAGTCATGAGCTCATTAATACTATCAAACATATTATTTTCTCTGTATCACTTCATTATGTGCATATCATATTATTTCCAAAAATATTTCAATCACTTTTCATGGTTACTAGTACCATACAATTATTGAAAACCAATACATAGATATTCCAATATTCCATAATACTATAAATGAGATTCCACAACACTATTTTGGAATCTTGTTACATATACACATAATCATCCCACCACTTCATTGTCATATTCAAAATCACCAATAGTGATCTCATGTGACTTCGCTTTTTTCCTTTTCCTTAAAAGGTTGTCGATGCATATCATCATTAACCCTGGGAAAAGGGCATCAGTTAGCATAATTCCCCATTTACATTCACTTGTAGAATTGAAGTGTTGGTGGTGTGTTCTCAGTAGTCTTTTCTCTATTCACATCATTAGATACCTTTTTCCCATTACTTCGGCACTCAGCTGCTCAATAAACTTATTTTCCACACTTAATACATTTTCTTATCCCTTTTTTGAAAATCTCAACCATGCTTCTTTCCATACTTTAATCATAATGAAACACTCGTCTTCTTTTCACCGTTTTTTTTATATTTTTCTTTGAACTCCATCATTCATTTCTTGTCAAAACCATGAGGTGTATATGTAACAACAACTTCTAGTTCTACCATTATAGAACAATGAACAATTTCTTCATAGCTACTGAAGTATCTTATTACAAAGGCCCCTCGAAGTTTTGGTTTTAAGACACTGAAGAATCGATCAACTTTATATTCATGTTGGATGATAAATCCAGATGCATACCTTGAAAGCCTTGTAAAATTCTTCTCGTATATACCAAAAGATTCAACATCCTTTTTCATATTCTCAAGGAACTCCTTTTCCATATTTGTTTGAAGAATACAAGGGAATTACTTATTGAAAACAAGTTCTTGAGCTCGTCCCATTCCATGGATTCATCATCACCTTGGGGCCTTGTATTCTTAATTAGAGTCCACCACTGGTCTACATCACGTTCTAAATGGTAAATAGCCAAAATGAATTTTTCATGTTTAGAACAACAAAGTATGGAGAATATCTTCTAAGTGGTACTGATCCATTGTTCAGAAACAAGTTTATCAGACAACCCATTGAAAGAAGGTGGATGTTGCCTCATGAAGGACTCAATAGAATATTGTTCCTTTCTCTACCCATTTGGATGTCCAGAAAGATTCATAGCTTGTGTAAGTATAACAGTAAGATTTTTCACTCCATCTTCCATAAAATTTGGTTTTTCGGGAGGAAAATCATTTCCTTGCCCAGTGCATTGATTATTAACATGGTTCCTTTGGGTTCCGGCCATTATATAGAAGCCAAAAAGAATAGTGTGAGAGGAAAAACACATACTAGGAAAACAACATAATCAAGAGGAGTAGTTTCAATCTCTAACATATTAGGTTTAATCCTAGATTATTCTTGATCATTGTCATAATTCTAAGACTGTAACCTATACTTAATGTTATCGTTAGGAACATCCCCAGACATACCTTAGAAATATCTATAGGGATCTCCCTAAAGATTTCACATCCTAGTTTTCAACGTTTAACTAAACCATTCCTTTGATACCAATTGTAGAGACCCAAAGCTTGACATACATGGACGTAACATTACTTTTGCAGAATACATAATACATAACTAAAATAGAAACCCAAGGACTGTAATGGATTAGTGTCTATGGAAACTCAGAACATAATCTTCTTATCATGGTGAATGATATTCAACAACTCCCATAAAGATCTTCACCTTTTTTTTTCTTACCTAAAACCTTTCTTTATATCTTGGGGAAAAGAAAACATATAAATTTTGAGCTCAAATGCTCTGTAACGGTATGCATGGAGAAAATAAAACAAACCATATACATTTGAACTTAAAAACATGAACATAAAGTTTAAACATCAAAATCATGAGTTGTGAACTAAATCTTGGTAGTACGTAAGGCCTAGATCATAATGGAACATACATCATGATAAAATGGAATGGTAAAAAAACATGTAATTATGGAAAACTATTAATAACATGATATGATTTCCATAGTATCCAAGGCATTGATGCCAAGACCATTATAGTGGAAAAAGTCCATTACTAAACCGGGTTTACATGCCGTTCTATCCCAGTATTACTAAACCAGATTTACTTTTCATTCTATCCATGTTTCTCTCATGAGATTTAAATCTTTACCCAATGAATTTTAGGGAGATATAGGTACCACCCATCCCATAATTATATCATTCATACATTTTCCATAAAATATACATAAATCATTCATCAAAACCCAATGAATAAAATGGGTTTCATAAACATCATCCCATCATAAAATAATCCATATAAAAAGTGGATATCATTTTTTTATAAACAAAATCAAACCATGTAAATAATAGGAACATTATACTTGAAATATAACCATAATAGTTTTGAATAAGCACTTGAAATGTATTCTTGAAAAAAAATATCTTTTCTTCTTTAAAATCATTTACTTTTCAAAAAATTCCATGTAATTTTAATAGAAAAGGATTTTGTTGAAAATAATCATAAAATATTGTAGAGTAATCCTCATGAAAATAAGGCCTTATGAAACCGTAAAAATCACTTCATGGCGTATAAGTTAAAAAAACATTCTCCTCGTACTTTTTATGGAAAAGTCAAAAAGTACCTCGTATGGTAAACAAAAGAAAGATTCCTTCCATACATTGTGGTAAAATTAAAAAATAGGTAAAATGACATTAAACATCCATAGAAGAATAGTAATCATTTTATGAAAACATTTTATGAAATCATGGACATGAATGATAAACATAACCCCAGTAAATACTTGCAAATAAACAATCTTGGATAAAAATGAGATTACAATAATTATCCCTTTCCATTTATGATCGGTGAAATCATATGTTTCATAAAATAAATAATATTACATGCATATTTAAATATCATATCATTCATAATAAAAATCATAAAACATTCATGGGAAGCATAAACACCATACAAAAGAAATAGATGTTGATTAAGGCATATGTCTCACAGAAATAAAAGTGAGACGAAATAATCCCTTAACTTATGTCCAATTTCTTCCGTATGTTTCCGAGACTCCTGTATAGTGGGTTTAAACATATTATTAACCTGTAATAGAACCATAATAATATTTATTATATAATATATGATTCACTTACAATGTTATATTACCCTATCATTTCTCAATTCAATGTTAAAGAAGGGTTTTGGATAAATCATTTCATTTGTCGTGCGTGTTTTAAATTATAATTGTTCATATGATTAGATAGATCATGATTACATACTTCACAAATTTAAAACATGATTTATATATAATATATATTCAGATTATATAATATATATAATAGATAAATAAATGTAATGAAATACACCGTTCATGGAGACTATAGGTCGTACGTACATTTGAACGTTGTTTTTGTTTCCTTATTAAATTTAATAGAAGTAAATGAAATATATATGCATAAATCCCGTAGCATTATTATGTCATATATTTCATGACTACTTATTATATATACATTATAGTCATTTTTGAATGGTTAACATGGGTAATGAATCTCATCTCATTGTGGAGACGGTAATCCGTACGTATGCACGAGCGATGATATCGTTCCCATGATTATTGAATGGAATTTTAGTGGATGATATAATATCTCTGAATTAGTATTATGTTATAATAATCATATATATTTAATTTTTCCACCATTATACACATCCATGTAAGGTGCTGGCGGAAAAAAATATTACACCACGACATGGAGACTTTAAGTCGTACGTACGCACGCGCGATGATTTGGTTTTTCATAGGATGGATAGAAGGTGAAATAGGATTGTTTCATATTTAAAAAAATTATCATTATATTATTTATAATTATGTTGTTACAGTATAATGAAACAAATAAAGAAGAAGAAGTAGAATAATAAATAAACTTGAAAGAATCGGTAGAACATATTACCTCTTCTTCGACGCGCCTCTTCTAAACCACCTATTAGGGCACTAAAGTTGGTATTTGAAGAAAAATAGGACCTCTAGTATGTTTTTAGTGAAGTTGAGAAGAGAAATAGACAGAGTTTAGCTGATCTTGAATGCTAAAAAGGTTGTGAAGAGGAGAGGGAGGAGGTGCCCTTTTATAAGAGAGAAGAGGGGCAATTTTGGAAACCTCTAAAATATTAATTTATAATAAACCCAACCCCCACATAAAAACATAAAAAATGACTCAAATTCGAATACAAGATAATATAGGTTTGTAATATAATAATCAAATAAAATTTAGACATGGTGGGAATTTATTTTAAACATTATCAACTTGATTTATACTTATTTATTCTATTTAAATTTATTTGTGGTAATAATATTCTAAATATTAATTTGTTATAAATAATTACTTAGGTGTTCTGAATTTATTATAATTGGACACATTATGATATTTTAGACCATATAAATTTCAATTTATAATTTTTAAATATTTTGTGATTTTTAAACAATTTAATAATATGTTATTTTTATAAAATATCAATACTTTCCATTTTGAGATTATTCAATTATTTGAATTTAAATAAAATCCACACAGAAGAAATATTCGAACCAAAAATTATAAAAGATCCCTAATATGTAATATTCATCTTGAAAATTCTTGGATCTCATTAAATAGTTTTTATAATATTTATTATAATATTTTTATAACCATTAATTTGATAATTCAATCAATAAAATAATTTCTCCAACACTATTGTATCACCATTAATGATAATTATTTAATACATAAATATTCTATATAAATTTACATGATGTAGATAATTTTATTATATTTGGGGTGAATATTTATGTTTGAATTTTTTTGAAGATTATCAATAAATTAGAATTATTACACTTATAAGATATAAGAGAGTGACATGTTGTCAGTTTCTTCGGTTTTAATAATAATGACATACTTTTAATAGTCAAAATTCCTTGAAAGAAATCCATTCTGACCCTTAGGTGATATGGGTTGCTTTTTTTAATCCAATAGAATTTTGGCAGGTGTTAGGGTAATTTTATAATATTATTTTTACCCTTAATTACACAATTTATATTTAACTGTTGTAAATAAAATTTGCCACAATTTTTATTATTAATGTCTAAAAATAAAAATTAGCATATTATAATAATTTGTACCTACTGATTCCAAATATTTAATCAATTATTCCAAATTAAAAACATAGAAGTTCAGTATTTAATTTAAAATTAATCCCACTGTAGAAGAAACGAGTTTTAAAAGTTAAAACATTGTAGAAGATTGAAATGTTTTTACCTATGATTTCAATTTTAAATTAATGATAATGAATTGAACTATATTAAATGTTAAAAATATATTCTATTTATACTTTAAAACAATTAATTATTATAATTTAACTATATAAAAATATTTTGATGAAAAAAGTTGATTTTATTTAAAATTTATCGCATTTTTACTATTCATCAAAATATGAAAGATAATAGAAAAATATTAAAAAAATTATTCAAAGTAAATTTATATATACTTATTGCAATTAATATGTTAATTTTGTAAAATTAAACTCAAAAACGTGTCAAAAACTAGATTTAATGTGGGTGTCCCATCAAAAGGCGGCAAAACATCATTTTTTTAAAAATAATTATTTTTCGCAAAATATTTATTCTATTCACATACCATGTTATAGAATATGTGTAAAATGAATGATATTGTTATAATATTAAAAATGTGGTTAATACTATTCATAATGGCTAGTTCATAATAAGTTTATAAAAATATATCATTGTTTAGTGAAACTCGGTATTGCGTACAACACACACTATTGAGGAAGGTCACTCTTGCAGGTAACACAATCCAAGAATAGTGTTTTAATATACTATATGATAATAGGGTGTTGCATACAGCACAAGATAATATCGGTGTATCATAAAACACAATACATCAAAGAAATTAAAAAAATTATTTCTCATAAAATCAAAGGGTGTTATATTCATAGAGCATTTTCTCATCAATCTGTGATCTTCACTGGTCGATCCACGTAAGAAGGATCATCCTATAGCTATACTACCTCTAAAGAGAGTACATGTGAAGGTTCTGGTATGTACTTCCTTTAGAGGGATACATGAAAAACATCATGTAATTTGGCCATGCCTGGTGGAAGTGTCAGTCGATAGTCAACCGCACCGACACGATCGAGAATCTCAAAGGGGCCGATGTACCTAGCACGTAACATCCCTTTCATTACAAACCTCATGACCTTCCTCCATGTAGATATGCATATAAATACCATGTCTCCAAATTTTAATTCAAGGTATCATCGATGGTTATCTGCATGACTCTTCTGTTGACTTTGGGCTACCTTGATATGCTACTGAATGGTTTTCACCTTCTCCACCATTTCTTCGACCATTTCAGGTCTTATCAGCTTATGCACACTGACATCATCCCAACATGTCAGTTTTATGCACCTCTTCCCATGCAGAGCTTCTTATGATACAATTCGTATAGTCGAGTGGAAATTGTTATTATATGAGAATTAAACCAGAGGAAGATTTTGATCCCATTATCCTTTAAATTCCATTCAAAAATATCATAACATGTCATCCAGAGTCTAAATAGTTCGCTCAGATTGTCCCTCAGTTTGAGGATGATATTCTATACTGGTGTTCAGTTATGTATCCAAATCACGTTGAATACTCTTCCAAAACATAGAGGTGAATCATGGATCTCGATCAAGTGCAATAGATAGTGGTACTCCATTCAGCCTTACAACTTCCTTGATGTATATCTGTGCCAGTTGATACAATGAGAAATCCCTACAAACTGCAATGATGTATATAGACTTTGTAAGATGATCCAAAGCAACCCATATTTCATTGTTTCTTTAGGATGTTTTTGGATGTATGGTGACAAATCCCATGGTGATGTTCTCCCATTTCCATTCGGGTTTGGGAAATGGTTGCATCATCCCCTTAAGCTTATACCTATGTGCCTTCAATTGCTGACACACCGGGAACATTGATGTATACCCAGTGATATCTTTCTTCATATTATCCCACCAATAATTCTCTCAGATATCTTGATACATCTTTGTGTTTCCTGGGTGAATAGAAACATTTTAACTATGTGCATCATTCAAAAGATCCTTCTTCAGCTCTGATATTGATGGAACACATAGTATTTTCCTCAATCTCACAATTCATTATTCATTAACATTGAACTTAGAGGATTTCCATTTTCTTGATAGCTTCCTCTTTCTTTTGAATCCCCTCAACATCCTTTTAACAATCCTTTAACTTTTCCAAAATAGACGGTTGTGCAATCATCTGTGAACGGATTGATGATGTCACCGTATTTAGGATTCCCATGTCCATCTTCATCAAATCTAAGAATATTGGATCCTTCTCAATTATCATCAATGATAGAATCAATGGGTCCTTTCTACTTAGATCATATTCCACATTTTTCACTTTTCCATGGTAGTAAAGGCTTCAGCAGTCATAGTCTTTGATCAGCTCTAACGATCTTTGTTGGTCCATGTTCAAATCTTTATGTGTGAATATATACTTGAGGCTTTTGTAGTCCATATATATTTCACACTTCTACCCAAATAGATAATTCTACCATATTTTTTATGTGAAGATCACCATAGAAACCTCTAGATCATCTGTTGGATAATTCTACTCATGAACTTTAAATTGCCTTTAATCATAGGTAAGTACTTTTTAATTTTTCATCATCACACTACCCATGCACTTCTTCCAAGCATCACTAAATACCACAAGAAGTTCTAAACTTGTGGGTAATGTGAGCAAGGGCACAGTGATAAGACATTCTTCAACTCCTTGAAGCTTTCTTCACATTCATCACTCCAGAAAAACTATGCTGCCTTCCGAGTTAGCATTGTAAGAGGGTTGGACAATCATGATAAATTTCTCACAAATCATCGATAATATCCAGTTAACCCCAAGAAGCTATGGATATATGCTATCAATGTTGGCCTCTTCCATCCCTATATTGCATCTATATTGGAGGGATCCACAAATATATCATTGCTTGTGATGATACTGCCCAAGAATGAGACCTCTTTCAACTAGAACTCAAATTTTTTGAACTTTTCATAGATCTTCTCCTTTCAAAAGGTCTCTAGTATAGTTCTTAGATGCTCCTCATGATCCTCCTTGGTTTTAGAGTATATTAGAATATCATCTATAAAGACTTCCAAAAATTTGTCGAGGTAAACTCTAAAGACTCTAATCATCAATTCCATTAAGATTTTTTCAGCATCGGTGACTTCTAAAGGAATTACTATGAATTCATAATTCTCATATCTTGTACGAAAAGCAGTTTTGGGGATATCTTCCTTCATCACCCTTACTTGATAATATCCCGACCACAAATCTACCTTAGAGAATTATTGTTCTCCATGCAGTTGATCAAACATTCATCCATTCATGGGAGAGGAAACTTGTACATTTTCGTGATTTTGTTAATATCATGATAATCGATGCAGAGGCACATTAGCCAATCCTTTTTCTTGACAAAGAGGACTAGTGCACCCCATTGTCAAGCACTTGGACGAATAAACCCTTTATCCAGATTCTCCTATAATTGTTTCTTCAACTCCTCAAGCTCTACAAAAGCCATTCTATATGGAGTCTTAGATATTGGAAACACCCTGGTATAAGATCAATTGAGAATTCGACATCCCTTCTAAGATGAAGACCATAAAATTCCTCGAGAAACAGTTCAATGAATAGACACACAATATACATGTCTTCAAGATTGTAAGCTCCTTAGACTCAATCCTTTGAGAAAGATTTTCATGCTTATAGGGAAGTAACATCCACGCTTGAGATGAGGGATCTAAAGAAGATTCATCTTCCTCCTTGCACTTGTATCGAATCATGGGTCGATCTTCCATATGGAGAGTGATTTCCCTCTCACAGAAATTTTTTTTAGCTCTATATAAGGAAAGCTAATATAAGCCAAGAATTTCATTAAACTTTACCAGAGGGTGTATGATGAGGTTCTTTGGGATGTTCAATCCACAAATTATGACATCAGAGGAGTTTTATTCATGGGATTTAATAATTTCCCCATTTATCGTACTCACCGACATATTTACATCCATGATTTTTGGTGGTGCTTGGATTGTTCTACTAATATTTTGGGATATAAAATAATGCGTAGAACCTGCATCCAAAAGTATGTTCACTATTCTTGAATAAATAACTAGTGTACCTATCACCAGTTCATTGTTAGGGTTCACTTCGGTGGTAGTGATGGAAACATTTCACCCTTGCTTCCTTAGAGGTTATTGGTTGCCTCCAAAAACCATTAGCTTAGGGAACTAATTTGCAGGATTCCCCGGTTCAATTCAATGGAAGAAATGAACAATGCATTGAGAGTAAAATGTAGTGTTCCTCTCCTCTATCGTAGCCATGGGTTTTTCATGTCGGAAGTTCATTGCTAGGTGTCCTTCTCTTCCAAACCTAAAGCATTTCCTCACCCCCTTCCAGAAATTTATGCGGTTCTTATTTCCACACCTTTGGAAAGTGGGGTGCTGGATTTTCTTAGCACCGTTGGATTTATCCATCAGACCTCCAGAATTGAAGTCCACATTACGCTTCCTATCCCCATGATACCCCTGAGATTCTCCGATCTCCATTTTGACCTTGAGGGAAAATCAGATAATTTCTTCATAGCTTCTTAAGTTACGGATCACAAGGGATTTCCACAGGTTCGGTTTCAGCACATCAAAGACCCGCTCACATTTTCATTCGGGTGTAATGAAAAAGCTAGAGGTGTATCATGCAATCCTTTTGATGTTTTCTTCATAAACTCTGATGGATTCATCCTATTTTTTCTTGAGATCAAGGAAGTCCCTTTATTCATAAGCTGGAGGGTGCATGGAAAATATTAATCGAAAAACATATTATGGAAATCCTTCCCTCCCAAAGCCTCGATCTCCTACTTAGGAATTTTATTTTTGATCAATTTCCACCATTTATTATATTCACCCTCTATACGATAAGAATCTTGGAAAACCTTCTCTTTTTTGGAATATTCAATGATATAGAATATCTTTTCAATGCAGTTGATCCATTGTTTGACGATTGAGGGATTGAATTATCGATTAAAAGTAGGGCGCATTTGTCTCATAAAGATCTTGATAGCGACTTGTTATTTCTTGGGGGGGTTTATCGTTCCTCTTGACCCATGTTACTATTCAAATTGTGAGTTAACTGATAGAGTATTGTGACAATGTTTGCGATTCCAGCTCTTATTGGATTGGGCATCTCATTAGAATAGTCATCACATTGGACTTCACATCGGCTATTAGCTCGAGTCCTCCTATTACAAACCATTGGCATGAATTAAAGGAATGTTATGGGTAAAACCTAAAGGGTAATCCAAGGACAAAACATATGCCTTATAATTATCTTTTATTTTCTTAACTTATGAATCTATAGGCTTCAATATATGATATCCATGATCTACATTCTAACATATATTTTTAGAAGATTTTTTTAATTCCCTTAATAATGGTTCATTTTATACTTGTGAATTTACCGATGCATATCCCATGGGAGTTTCATAGCCAAGTGTAGTGCAAGGCCCATTGTCATGTACCAGGATACCACACGTGAAGCCTGAAACTCCTTGTTGATGTTTTCACCCCTAGGTACAACTATGCCAAAGCTGCCACTACCTTATCATATCCAGACAGAGATGTATTTTTTTGATAAACCACTTACTCAATACTCACCAAAACCTAGGGATGTTTTTATTATACTTAGTCTTCTATCTAAGGTTTTACTAGGGTTTTCTAATCCTAATCTCGAAAATAACTAAACCTATCCTCTGATACCAACTATAACAACCCTGCTCTTTATTACAAAGATAAACATTATTTATTACATAAAACCTTCACTTGATACAACATAGAAGATAGACAGGTCTAGTGTGTTTGAGGATTAGGAACATTGCATAACTACTTAATGCATAGAACACAACATCTTATTGGAAACATCATTTACATGAGCATTACATTCCATTAAACTTAGCGTTGCATAGGATAACCTAAGTACATGCATAAAAAAAGGTGATATATAAATCCCAGTAAGGGAATAAACATGGAATAACATGGGGATACAATATATGTTAGTCAATAGGCATATCAATGTATCACAAAAAAAACATAAACATAAAGGCATGATATGGCATGATAATCGTAACATGGAGATGTGGCAACAACATTTAACATGATATTAGCATGAGCTAAGTCTCATTACACATCGAGCATGAGTAAACCCTCATAGAACATAATTCATGAGTAAACCCTAAATTCACGTGAATTAGAATGACGAAACACCCATTAAACATTACATATCTTGATACTATACTCTAACCAATGCATTGGAGCGCTATCATGGCGCACCCTTCTTAAACATTTCATTTCATGAAAAAGTGTGCCACATGAATCGTACAACATGGAATAAATCATCATCATTTATTCCACAATAATGGGATACGGAATACATACATGAAGCTTTATAATCAATAAGTAAATGTACATAAAGGTGAATACCCTTGATAGAGAAATGGGAATGGTATTCACTACAAAATGACTTTGGCTTGGAAAATTGTGGGGTAGTTTCGGTAGCGTAATAGCGTCACATAAAAATTTATAAAAATGGTTGATGAGAGAGAAATGTGTGTCTCATCATATGTAAATGAAATGGAATGTAAGGTGTTTATATAGATACATATCCCAATATATGTAATGGAACTTAGATTCATAATACAAAATAATTGATTGAATGTAAATGATGATAGATTAATTCCTTAAATAATTTCAGCATGGTAACGGATGTATATGGCATGAATTTAATGAGAGATAAAGGGTTATCTCATCTTTAAGAAATGTAGAGGGAAATATGGGGGAGGTTTGGAATTATACCCCAAAATTTATAATTGAAAATAAAAGGACATAATAATATTAAGAAACATGGATAAAAAGCGAATGGAAGGAATCCCTTAATTGGAAGTGTGATTCCATAGGCTTGGGAGGGGCTTGAGAGAAACTTCTTGGGATCATGGGGAGCCTTGGGAGGATTCTAGGGAGAGGAGGTAAGGGGTTGGTCTAACTCCAAAATCATTGATTGAAGAGGAAGTGGGAGCTTTGGTGGGTTTATATAGGAAAGAAGAGGGAATTCTTTGTTATCTTGGTTTGGGACACCACACATTAAACACATCAAAACCACAAACCATACCTTGGTATTTTCCCATGGTTTTTGCCAAAGGGCAGTGGAAAAAAATATTTTATATGGATAATGTCTCAACGTCATAAAATAACAGGGTTTCTTATGTGGAGGTGAGTCACACTTTCATGGAAAATAATTTTAAAAGACAAAATGTTTTATAGGCCTTGAAGGGTCCACTTAATCTTTGTAAAATAAATCAAAAAAATCCAAAATCTCATTAATTTAATGGTAAACCATGTATTAGTAGAACATTATGTTTATATTATTTTATTACATCACTATTGGGTCATTATGATGTCATAAAACACATTATATATTTAAACGGTATTTAATTTTTACCCCAAAATTCGATTGTCTCAGAAAATTATGAAAAACCCACCGTTGGATAATTTCAACGTCCTGATTCCAAAAAAATATTTATTTTATCTAAATAATTTTATAAATATTTGAATTTTTTACTATGAAAATTAAAACCTACATTTATCGAAAATTCGTGGGTTTTTAAAAAAACTGCTTGCAAACCTTTATAAAAATTAAAATTGAACTCATAAATTATATGAACATTTATATTTTATAATTTTTAATTTAATAATAATAATAATATTTTATTAAAATATTATTTAATTCAAAAGTCCATTAATTCATGAAAATTGATTTCTTAGTTGAATATTGACTAAAATTAATATTTGTTCTTTAAAAACAATTTAAAAAGTAACAATAATAAAAATAATGTATATTATCTATACATGAATAATGTACATAATTTTAGTACTAGGGACTTGTTACATGACCACTTAAAACTCCCGCATAAGACCATAGGGTAAGGTGCGCGATGGTAATAGACTGTTGTGGTGGATTAGATAACATTTCCAATGTGGTAATCTTTATCAACTTCCAATTCGATCATAGGAGGTTCTGCTCGAGATTAACGTATTCAAGCTCAACATAGGCTTGGTCAAGAGTGAATACCAAATATTCCACCTCCTTTCCGAGCTCTGACAAACAGGCTTCATATGGGGCAAGTCTACTGGAGGAGGCCATCACATACTTTTTCTGAGTAAACTGGATTTGTTAAAGCCCTATATTTATAATAATCATTTGATAATTGTTCAATTTCTATATTAGAAATGGTTACAATTATTAATAGTATTTTAAAATCCAAAATAAATAACCAAATAAGTGCATAAGTTTTACATAACCATAAGAAGAAATTTAAATAGGCCAAGAGTAATTTACATTAATGAATTTTTGGGTCATCACAATCTTCCCCCATTAAGAATTTTCACGCTCGAAATTTCCTTGTGCCACACTAAAACAGATGTGGGTTACTCTGATTAATCACTTCATCCAGTTCCCATGTCACTTCTTCAAACATGTTGTTTTTTCCACAAACCCTTTATGAGGGGAATTTCCTTATTTCATAGAACATTTCTTTTTGATCTAAGATCTTCACTAGTGGCTCCTTGTAAGAAATATCGATAACTAATTACACTGCCTATGAAGAGAGTACATGTGAAGGTTCAGGAATGTAATTCTTAAGAGGGATACATGAAAGACATCATGTACTTTTTCCATGGTAGGTGGAAGTGCTAGTCGATAGGCCACAACCCCGACACGCTCGAAAATCATGAAGGGTTCAATGTTCCAAATATTTAACATCCCTTTCATTCCAAAACTGATGACCTTCCTCCATGGAGATATGCAGAGAAATACCATGTATCCAACTTTGGACTCACGGTCTTGTCGAAAGTTTTCTTTATAACTCTTCTCTCGACTTTGGGCTGCCCTGATATGTTTCTGAATGGTTTTTACCTTCTCCACCGTTTCATCAACCATTTCTAGTCCTAGTAGATTATGCTCACTGACTTCATCCCAAAATATCGGTGTTCATCACCTTTTCCCATATAGGGCTTCAGAAGGTGTCATTCGGATGCTCGAGTGGAAATTGTTATTATAGGAGAATTCAACCAGAGGAAGATGTTGATCGCATCCTCCTTTAAATTCCATTGAACATGATCATGACATATCATCCGGTGTCTCAATAGTTTTCTCAAATTGTCCATCAGTTTGAGGATGATAGGATGTACTGAAGTTTTGTTCAGTATCCATAGCATGTTGAAGATTCTTCCAAAACATAGAGGTGAATCATTGATCTCGAATGGATACAATATATAGTGGTACTCCATACAACCTTTCCACTTCTGTGATGTATATCCATGCTAGTTGATCCAATGGGAAATCCTACTGAAATGCAATGAAGTGTGAAAAATTTATAAGATTATCCACAACGACCCAGATTGTGTTGTTGCCTTTGGATATCTTCGGATGTCCCGTGACAAATTCCATAGTTATGTTCTCCAAATTCTGTACTGATATGGGTAATGGTTGCATCATCCCTTTAGAATTCTTCCTATCTACCTTCACTTGCTGACACACCAGGTCGTTTGATGTATATTCAGAAATATCCTTCTTCATATTACCCCACCAATAATTCTCTCAGAGATCTTGATACATCATTGTGTTTCCTAAGTGAATAGAGAAATTTGAAGTATGTGCATCATCCAAAAATGCCTTCTTCAGCTACAGACTTTATGGAACACATAGTCTTTTCCCAAATCTCACAATTCCTTCTTCATTAACATTGAAATCCAAGGATTTACCTTTTTTTGAAAGATTCACTTTATTCTGAATTCCCACATTATTCTTTTGAGAATCCTTTAACCATTCCAAAAGGCATGGCTGAGAAATTATTTGTGAATGGATTGATCATTTTCCCTTATTTATGATTCCCACGTCCATCTTCATCAAATCTATGAAGATTGGATCCTTCTCCATTCCCATCAATGATTGAATAATTGGGTTATTTCTACTTATAGCATCTACCAACGTGTTCGGTTTTCCAGGGCAGAAATGGATTGAGCAATCATAATCTCTGATCAGCTCTAACCATCTTTGTTGGAGAATGTTCAACTCTTTATATGTGAATATATAATTGATGTTTTTTTGGACCATATAAATTTTACAATTTTTCCCAAAGAGATAATGCCATAAAATATTTAAATCAAATATCATTGCAGCCAACTGTAGATCATGTGTTGGATAATTCTGCTCATGAACATTCAATTTCCTTGAATCATATGCAATTACTAGGTCATTTTTCATCAACACAAAGCCCATTCTCTTCTTCTAAGCATCATTGAATACCAAAAAATGATCTCCACTCATGGGTAATGTGATTACGAACATAGTGATAAGCCTCCTTTTCAACACCTTGAAACTCTCTTCACATTCATCACTCCATGTAAACTATACTCCCTTCCTAGTTAGCTTGGTAAGAGGGTTGGAAAATCATGAGAAATTTCTCACAAATCGTTGATAATATACAGCTAACCCCAAAAATCTACAGATATCCATTATTGATGTTGGCCCCATCCATCCCACTGTTGCAGCTATCTTAGAGGAATCCGTAGATATCCCATTTCTTGTGATGATATTTCCCAAGAATGAGACCTCCTTCAACCAGAACTCACACTTGTTGTACTTTTCATAGAGCTTCCACTTTCTCAAGGTCTCTAGAATAGTTCTTAGATTCTCTTCACTATCCTTCTTGGTTTTGGAGTATATTAGAATATCATATATAAATACTACCAAAAATTTATTGAGGTAATCCCTAAATACTATATTCATCAAGTCCATGAATACTTTTGGAGCATTAGTGAGTCTAAATGGCATTAAAATGAATTCATATTGCTCGTATCTTGTACGAAAAGAAGTCTTGGGGATTTCTTCCTTCTTCACTCTTAATTAATAATATCCTGACCGCAAATCTACCATGAAAAATTATTGTTCTCTATGAAGATGATAGAACAAGTAATAAATTCATAGGAGAAGATACTTTTTCTTTATCGTGATTTTGTTAAGATTATGATAATCGATGCAAAGGTTCATTGAACCATACTTCTTCTTGATGAAGAGGACTTGTTCAACCCATGGTGAAGCACTTGGGCATATAAACCATTTATCCAAATTCCCCTGTAGTTGTTTCATTAACTCCACAAGCACCACAAAAACAATTATATATGGAGTTTGGTATATTGGAAATGTGACACTCCATGCTTCCATGGTATGTTTCTCTTTCAATAGTGTAATAGCTTGCATTGTACGCAATTTTGAGATTCTAACACACCGTGACCAATCAAACTAGCCGTTATGAATAGTAATACCCACTTTTTAAAATTTTATAAATTTTATCTTTTAAAATGGACTTCATTTTTGGATTTGGAATATCGAAATTAGCTTAGTGTAAATTATCGGTATTTTTTTGAAAACATTCAATTTTTGATGAATAGTTAAAGAACACTCGGTTATAGTTTAAAACCAAATTTTTTTTAAATAATTATTTATTATATTTAAATTTAATTAAGGCCAAAATGGATACATAATACCTATATAAGTTCAATGTAATTCATTGGAGTTTGTTTAGAATAATTTTAGATCTATAAAAATTTTATGGAACTTTTCACCGTCTTTTACTCACCTCCTAGGAGAATTTAGAAATTCACATAAAACATAATTTTAATGCTTCTATGAGTGGAATTTATAAAATCCAAGAGACAATGTTAATATAAAGGAGTAAAATGTTGTTCAGTAAGATAAAAATAATTTTTTTTGAATAGTAACTTTTTACTTTTATTTACCACGGTTAAAAGTAAATAGCATAATTAAGGATCAAAATGATATTAATATTACCCTAAATCATGTCCTAATTTTATTGGACAAGTGTATCTCGACCAAAACCAACCTTAGGAATAAAATATTATCATTTAGGTCCACTTGGATTAGATTAGGACATTTATTATTATTTAATTCAATGAAGAGTTAAAAGAGTTAAAATCTATGTTTAATAACCAAAACATTTTTAATATAGGGTTATACATAAGATAAATTTGATTATAAATTTTTATTTGAAAGCTAAATTAGTTTCCTACATAATCGTATTTTATTTATAATTTTTACACATTAAATAATTTAATTTATTTATGACACAATGGTGATACAGAAATTACCTAATTAATGAAATATTAAAATAATTAATATTATAAATATCAAAATAAATTTAATTTTACACTTTTTATGAATTAAAATAATTATATAGGTTACTATGACATATTAGGATTGGTTATAGAAATTTTATTCGAAGTAATAATGTTGTTATGAAATTATCAAAAACAAATTACCCAATAGTATCAAAATTGACATAAAAGAGTTTTTAAAACAAATATTATATTATTAATTGATATTATATTCCTAAAAATCGAAGGATCGGAAAAAGGACTTATATCATGATAAGTGTATTATTAATGGACCACTTTGTGGTCGAATGGATGTATATAGTATGTTAATTAAATATATAGTATAAAAATACAAAGAGACATGGTAAATGTCAAACTATTTAACTAAGAGTAAAATATAAATTCTAAGGTTAATATTGTCACCCAAACCTATTTAAAATCAATTGATTGAAAGGATTTAGACTCATACCAACCTTAACCTTTACAAAATCAACTTTTGAGCCATTAAAAACCGAATATTAATTTATTATAAAATAATATTTCTAGCTTTTCCAATGGTGCCCCTCACCCCTCGTATAAAAGGGCACTCCCCCTTCTCTCTAATTTACACCTTCAAAGCCTTTTGGCTCGGCCAACCCCTACACAAATATTCTCTCAACTTCCATCAATTTGACCTAGAGGCCTTAGTTTGGTCAGAAAGCCATCTTAGGGATCCCTTTTGATCAAATCAAAAAGAAGAACCCAAAGAAGAGGTAATGTTTTCACCACCCTCTTTCAAGTTCCTTTCTTCTACAACTTCTTCTTTCATTGTTATTCCCATTCTAAAACATGATAATGATTCTGTATATATTATATACCATCCAATTATATATTATTTTCATATCAAAATAATTATATTGTCGGTCGTGCATACGTACGGATTACTATCTCCACGAACGTAATGAGAGTCATTCCACATCGAATCCATTCAAGAATAAATTTTATTTGATGACTAAAAAAAAATTTAGAGACATGATATCATTCTGGATATTAATAATATATATCCCATCCATAAAAAACATGGCTCACATAACAAATAATATAAAGTAAAATGAATCCGTTAACACCTGAAACGATGATAATACTAAGATATTATTAACAATCAATGTTTAAAAATCATATATGATATCATATTAATTTATATGATTCTTTTATAATTTAATAAAAATTATTTCACCCTTATAAATGAGGTTAACCTACCCTCGACCAAGGAAAAGTACATGGTAAGGGTTTATTTCACAATCTCTTCATAATCCGAGGTTGTTTATACGTAATTATCTACTGGGACCTCTTTATCTTCCACATCTATGTTTCTTAAAAATGTATTCCAAAAAATTCATACTATTTTATAGACTATGGGTTAATGTCATTTATACCTTTTTTGAATTTTTATACGATGATTATAAAGGAATCTTTCCATTGCTTTCTAAACAAGGTCCTTTTTAACCCTTTCGACAGAATTAAGGTAAGAATGTCTTTTTTAACTTATACGGCGGGTGCAGCTATTTTCCACTTTTATAAAATCATCGAATCATCACTTACAATGTTATAAGAATATTTTCCAATAATATGTTTTCTTTTATAATTATGTGACTTTAAATGATTTCAAAAAAGAGATATTTTTCTCAAATAGTTATGATTTCATCTATGTCAACATCCTTTGATGGATTTTAAGCTTATTTGAAGTTTATTTATTATGATACAAAACATTCAAATTTTTTTGAAGGTTTTGTGATATGTTTGACCATGGATGTATTATTTTTATACCATTCATGGTTTGTGGACATTTCATATTCTATTTTTAATACGAATGTTTATGTTATGTTAAACCTGTTCATATTAGGAATGCATTGGACTTAATAAGTGACGGGTGGTGCCCGCTATAGCTCCTAGATTCATCGGTAGGTCTCATGAAACAAACTAGTGTCTTGGCACGAGGCCTTGAAAAAATCTTATTTTTATTCTTAGAATGAGGCCTTGGCTACGTGGTTATGATAGACTGGAATTATGCATTCCATCATTATTAAAGTGGTTATTGATATTTCATGTGATTATTCGACTAGTAGAATATCCATGTGAATATGTAAATGGAATTATTTCATTTTATCTTTTCCATATTATGATAAAGTTCAAGTTTAAAAGGCTTTTGTTTTATTTATACATTGCCTTAAATGTTTATGCTTATCTATGAAAGTTTCCACTATATTGTTATCGTTACTGAGCATCTGAGCTCACCCATTTCAATGTTTTAATTTTTACCAGGATGGGAAGAAGAAAATTATGAATGACCTATAGGGATAGTATGAAGGGGTAATTAAGAAAAAATGTTTTTATATTTTTTTTTACTTTATGATGTAATGTAAGACTTATGAATATATATAGTGTTTCCAAGGCTACTAAACTAATCGGTATTTCAAAATTTGATCTTTTATGATCATGAAAATGTTATGTAATAATGCACCGACTCTAGGTAACTGGGGTCTAGGTGTTACAGTTGGTATTAGAGAAAGTTTACTAATAACCTGGGAAGCTATATTTAGATAAACTCTGATTAGAGCACATAGACCTAAGATGGACTTTGAGGATTAGTATAGAAGAACTTCCTAGAATTTTGGTATTGTAGAGATTTTGTGAGTTTTCTGAGAAATACATCCCTGTCTGGATATGAGCAGGCAGAGGTGGCTCTGGCACAGATGTACCTAGGGGTAAATCCCGAAAACACCGCTTTGAGCTAAACTCGAACGAGAACTGGTGCACGATAATGGGCCTTTATGCACTCTTGGTTCCGACACTCCCGGGGGATAGGCTTAGGATAAATCTCATTTTCCTAAAAACCCATTATGAAGGGTTTATGATTATATACTTCCTCAACAAAATAATTTTTATGATTATGAATTATATCCATAAAAATTTAAATTTATGTTAAGTGTTTTACAAATATGGAATTATGTGTTTTGATTCATAAACTGATCTAGTTTATGCCATTGTTTAGAAATGGTGCCTAGTGGAAAAAATGGAAACAATATTAATACATGCACTCCATGTAGGGATTTCCCTCCTACTCAAGATAATTATAGTGGAGCTGGTGATGCAACTGGTGCTGATTAGCTAATCACCATACTGGGACAACTCACTCAGGATATGAATAATAACCTTACCCTTATGAAGCACACTGATCCGCAGCGTGTAGGATCAATGTTAGATCGATTCATGAGGCAACAGACACCGACATTCAATGGGAGTACAAATCAATTGTTAGCTGACCAATGGATAAGTTCCCTAGAGAAAATATTTCAGGCTTTGGGGAGTAGTGAAAGGGAAAAATTTATCATGGATGTTTACCGCCTCACTGGAGATTCTGATCAATGGTGTTCATTGATTCAAAACACGAAGGAATATGATGAAGTATAAAATATGGAATGGAGGGAGTCCAAAGATCTTTTCATAGAAAAATACTTTCCTCGTGACAATCGAGCAGATATGGAAAGGCAATTTTTAAGTCTGATACAAAAGGAGGATGAGAATATCAAAAAGTATGAGGCTAACTATACAAGGTTAGGAAGGTATGCTATAGATTATAAACGCAACCCAAGAAGTTAGATTGATCAATTATTTGATAGGTTAAAACAATTTCTTTGTCTAGAATTAGTGACACAATCCTTCTTTTCGTATGAAAACATTGACTCATGTGCTATCAAGATAGATAAAATATTCTATAAGTCTAATGATTTTAAAGAAAATCAAGAGAATAAGAGTTCTGCTGATCACTATGGAAATGGAAATAAAGGGAAGAAGGGAAAAGTTGATTATCCATCCTATAGTAAATATGGGAAGAAACGCCCTTGTACTTGCTTGAAAGGAATGGGAGTCTGTTACAAGTGTGGTGAAAAGGGCCACCAAGCTCGTGATTGCAAGGGGAGGAAAGAAGCTACCGATGTTCAACGCTACAATTGCAGGGATATGGGACATTAAGAAAATTAATATCCTAAGAATTAGGGGAACATACCTTAGAAAAGACCAAGGGATCAAAGACAATCTTATTCTATCCCTAATACTAAGGTAGAAGCTCGGAAAGTTGTAGTGGCAGGTAATTTAATGGTTTCCTCAAGTTTAGAAAATGCATTATTTGATTCTGGGTCATCGCATCGTTTCATATCTTACCAATTTTCTAAGAAGATTAGATATTTCCAATTTGATTTAACAAGGGAGTTCTCAGTTAAAACTTTTAGGGGAATTATCATTGCTAAAAAGTATTGTGAATCAATCCCCATTAGAGCACAAAAATGTTCCTTATCTGCTGATCTCATCATCATACCCATGATTGAATTTGATGTAATCCTTAGTATGGATTGGCTTTTGGTCCATGATGAAAAATTTTATTGTAAGAAGAAGGAGGTTACTATTTTTGATGATGATGATACGGAACACCTTATCTGTAGTGAAGAATTGTCACCACTGGATTCTTATCTAGATCCTCCCCCAATAGCTCAACTAAATTCAATTATTGGGGAAGAAGTGAATGAAATAATTGTGGGTGAGGAAAGGAATTTTCAAATAGATGATGTATCTATTGTGAAAGAATATGTAGATGTGTTTCCAAAAGATTTACCAGGACATCCTCCAGAATGATAAATTGAGTTTTCCATTGATTTATTTCCTGGATCAAGGCCCATATCGAAGACCCCTTGTATAATGGCCACTATGGAATTAGTGGATCTAAGGAAAGAACTAGAGGAATTGAGTAATAAGATATTTATTCACCCTAGTGTTTCTCTATGGGGAGCCCCTGTACTTTTTGTTAAGAAGAAAGATGGATCTATGGGGTTATGTATCGACTATAGGGAAATTAATGGTATAACAATAAAGAACAAGTATCCCATACCTCGCATTGATGATTTATTTGACCAACTGCATGGAGATCAATACTTTTCAAAGATTGAACTTTTATCTGGATACCATCAGTTGTGTGTAAATAAAGAAGACATTATGAAGACATCATTTCGAACAAGGTACAAGCATTAAGAGTTTACAGTAATGCCTTTTGGGCTGACAAATGAACCCTTTATATTCATGGATCTAATGAATGGAGTTTTCAATGAATATCTCAATGATTTTTTGGTGGTCTTTATTGATGATATATTGGTATACTTTAAAATCTACAAAGATCATGAAAATCAATTGCGCATTATCTTGAAGACTTTGAGAAGACATGAATTATATGAGAATTTTAGCAAGTGTGAATTCTAGCATCAAGGGATTTCTTTTCTTGGACATATTGTCTCTAAAGATGGAATCTATGTTGATCCTTATAAGACCATGGAAATCCAAAAATGGTCTGCACTGACGAGTATAACCGAGTTACACAGTTTTATTGGTTTAGCAGGTTATTATCAGCGTTTCGACTAGAATTTGGCACGATTGGATAACCCATTAAGAAAGCTCACACGTAAAGGGGTTAAATTTTTTTGTACAATATGGTGTGAAGAATTTTTTGAAGAACATAAGAGAAGATTAGTCAATGCTCCTATATTGACTCTACCATCGGGGAATGATGGGTTATTTATTTATAGTGATGCTTCAAAGAAAGTACTTGGTTGTGTCCTTATGCAAAATGATAGGGTTATTGCCTATGCATCACAATAGCTAAAAATTCATTATCAAAACTATACTAATCATGATCTTGAGTTAGATGCTGTAATTTTTTCTTTGAAGATATAGAGACATTATCTCTATGGAGAAAAATGTTAGATTTATATTGATCACAAGAGTTTGAAGTACATTTTCTAACAGAAATAACTCAACATGAGGTAAAGGCGATGGATTGAACTACTCAAGGATTATGATTTCACGATACACTACCACCTGGGGAAGGCAAATAAGTTGGCAGATTCTTTAAGTAGAAAAGATCAATGAGTTTTAAACATGATGAGAATTGAAAGGGATCCGATTTTCATGGATCTAGTGAAGATCGATATGGGAATTACCATGGAAGGTGAAACATCAATGCTTTTTTAAATGGATGTCAAACCATATTTACTAGAAAGGATTAAAAGTTCTCAGACCGATGATAAAGAATTTCAAAATAAGATTAAAGCTGTGAATAATGGGAGATTGAGTGAATTTGTTTAAGAATATGGATTTTTGAAATTCGGGAAGAGACTTTGTATTCCCGATACACCTGATCTAAAAAGGGAATTGTTGTACGATTCTCATAGTTCCAATATCTCTATACACCCTAAGAGCACCAAAATGTGTAGAGATTTGAAGGAACATTTTTGGTGGGACAACATGAAGAGGGAGATTGCTGATTTTCTATCAAGATGTATGGGTTTTCAACAAATGAAAGCTGGAAGGCAATAGCCTGGAGGATTCATGAAACCTCTTCCAATACCAGAGTGGAAATGGGATAATATTACGATGGACTTTGTCATGGGACATCCAAAGACTCCTAGAAGGAATGTTGCAATATGGGTTATTGTTGATCGTCTTACCAAGTCAGCACATTTTCTTGCTATAAGAGAAGATCTAACACTGGAAAATCTAGCAAGACTATATATTAATGAAGTTGTGAGAATTCAAAAATTACCCCTATTGATTGTTTTTTATTGTGATCCCCATTTTACTTTATGATTCTGGAAGAGTCTTCAGAAGGCCTTGGATTCTAAACTTCGTTTGAGTACTGCCTACCACCCTCAAACAGATGGGAAATCAGAACGAACAATTCAAACCTTAGAAGACATATTGAGATCATTCTCACATGACTTTCAGGGTATGTGGGATCAATATTTACCTCTGGTGGAATTTTCTTATAATAATATCTTCCATTCAAGTATTCAGATGGCACCATATGAAGCGTTATACAGAAAGAGATGCCACACACCAACCTGTTGGGATGATTTTGTTGAAAGAAAACATGTAGGCCCAGAACTGGTGGAGGAAACAATGGAAAAGGTAAGGGTAATCTGAAACCACATCAAAGCAGCTCAGAGTAGGCAGAAGAGATATACCGATAACCGAAGGAAGGATTTGGAAATTCAGGTAGGAGATCATGTTTTCTTGAACGTATCTCCATGGAAGGGAGTTATACATTTCGGTAAGAAGGGTAAATTGAGTTCCAGGTACATCGTACCTTTAGAAATTCTATAACTAATTGGGGATGTAGCTTACAGTTTGGAAATGATGCCAACTCTCTCCAAAGTTCACGATGTTTTCCACGTATCACTGTTGAGAAAATACATGCCTGACCCAACGCATTTACTCATTTATGAGGAATTAGAACTGGAACCCGATATGTTTTATTGTGAATAGACAATCAGGATTCTTGATTCTAGAGAACAATTGTTGAGAAACCGGACGACTCGTCTGGTAAATGTTTTATGGAGAAACCATAAGATGGAAGAGGCAACATGGGAACCCGAGGAACTTATGATGAAGAACCACCTGAGTCTTTTTAAGCAGTAATATTGTATAAATTTCGAGGACAAAATTATTTGAAGGGGGCGAGAATGTTACACCCCAAGATTCCACGGTACGTTTCCCTTTGAATAATTCAATAGCTTCCATTGCACACAATTTTGAGATTCTAACACACCGTGACCAATTAAACTAGCCGTTATGAATAGTAATACCCACTTTTTGAAATTTTATAAATTTTATCATTCAAAATGGACATCATTTTTTGATTCGGAATATAAAAATTAGCTTAGGGTGAATTATTTGTATTTTTTTGAAAACATTCCATTTTTGATGAATAGTGAAAAAACACTAAGTTATAGTTTAAAACCGAATTTTTATTTAAATAATTATTTATTTAATTGAAATTTAGTTAAGGTAAAAATGGATATATAATACCTATACAAGTTCAATTTAATTCACTGGAGTTAGTTTAGAATAATTTTAGATATATAAAAATTTTATGGAACTTTTCACCATCTTTTACCCACCTCATAGGAGAATTTTGAAATTCACATAAAACATAATTTTACTGCTTCTATGAGTGGAATTTTGAAAATCCTAGAGACATGGTTAATATAAAAGAGTAAATTTTGGTTCAATAAGATAAAAATAATTTTTGGTGAATAGTAACATTTTACTTTTATTTACCACGGTTAAAAGTAAATAGGGTAATTAAGGGTAAAATGATACTAATATTACCCTAACACATGTACTAATTCTATTGGACAAGTGTATCTCAACCAAAAAAACCTTATTAATAAAATATTATCATTTAGGTCCACTTGGATTAGATTAGGACATTTATTATTATTTAATTCAGAGAAGAGTTAAAAGTGTTAAAATCAAATTTTAATAACAAAAACCACATTAATATTAAGATAAAAATAAGAAAAATTAGATTATAAATATTAATTAGAAAGATAAAAATATTTCCTACATAATTTTATTCTATTTATAATTTTTAGACATTATATAAGTTAATTTATTTATGACACAATGGTGATACAGTAATTTCCTAATTAATGAACTATTAAAATAATTGATATTATAAATATAAAAATAAATGTAATATGAGACTTTTTATGAATTCCAATAATTTTATTGGTTAATATGACATAATAATAATGGTTATATATATTTTATTGGGAGTAATAATGATGTTATGAAATTATCAAAAACAAAATACCCAATAGTGTCAAAATTGACATAAAATATTTTGTAAAACAAATATTATATTATTAATTGATATTCTATTCCTAAAAATCTATGGTTCGGTAAAATGACTTATAGCATGATTCTTTTATCATTACTGGATCACTTGGGGGTATCTTGGATGTATATAGAACGTTTATTAACTATATAATATAAAAATACAAAGAGACATGGTAAATGTCAAACTATGTAACTAAGAGTTAAATATAAATGATAAGGTTAATATAGTGACCCAAACATGTCTAAAATATATTGGATGAATGGATTTCGACCCATATCCAACTTAAATTTTAAATAATCCACTTTGGATCCATTTAAAACCGAATATGAATTTATTATGAAATAATATTTCTAGCTTTTCCAAAGGTGCCCCTCACCCTTCTTATAAAAGGGCACTCCACATTCTCTCTAATTTACACCTTCAATGCCTTTTGGCTCGGTCAAAACCTACCAAAATATTCTCTCAACTTCCTTTAATTAGACCTAGAGGCCTTAGTTTGATCATAAATCCAACCTAAGGAGCCCTATTGATCAAATCAAAAGGAAGAACCTGAATAAGAGTTCATGTTTTCACCACCCTCTTTCAAATTCATTTCTTCTTCAAATTATTATTTATTTGTTATTACCATTCTAAAATAATATCTCCAGTATCTTCTATATAATTTGATGTAATTATAAATATGGTACAATCATATTCAGTATTCTATCCATCCTTTGAATGACATGTCATCATACGTGCGTACGTACGGCTTATCGTCTCCACGTTGTGGCATAATTGTTATTCAATAAATTATTATTTGGATGGGTCTAATAATGATGTGTAGTTCATGTAAATAATAAATTTAACATGATAATGATTTTTTTTAAATTATATACCATACAATTATATATTATTTAAATATCAAAATAATGATATTGTTGTTAGTGCATACGTACGGATTACCGTCTCCACGAACGCGATGAGATTCATTCCCCATGGAATCCCTTCAAGACAAAATTTCATTTGATGATTAAAAATAATTTTTAGAGAAATGATATCATTCTGGATATGAATAATATACATCCCATTCATAACAAATATGGCTCGCATAAAAAATAATATAAAGGGAAATGATTCCGTAAACACCCGAAACGATGATAATACTAAGATATTATTAACAATCGATGTTTAAAGATCATATATGATATCATATTAATTTATATTACTATTGTATAATTTAATAAAAATTATTTCACCATTATACAGGAGGTTAACCTAGCCTTGACCAAGGAAAAGTACAAGGTAAGGGTTTATTTCAGAATCACTTCATTATTCGAGGTTTTTTATACATAATTTTCTAATGGGACCTCTTTATCATCCACATCCATGTTTCTTTAAAATGTATTTCAAATCATTCTTAAAATTTTATAGACTATGGGTTAATTTAATTTATACCCTTGTTGACTTTTTATATGATGTTTATAAAGGAATATTTCCATCTCTTTCCAAACAAGGTTCTTTTTAACCCTATCGACAGAATTAAGGTAAGAATGTATTTTTTAACTTATACGGAGGGTGCACCTATTTTCCACTATAATAAAATCGTCAAAGCTTCCCTTACAAGATTATAACAATATTTTCAAAGTAAATGTTTTCTTTTATAATTATATTACTTTTAAATGATTTAAAAAAGAGATATTTCTCTCAAATAGTTTTTATTTCATCTATGCCAACATCCTTTGACGGATTTTAAGCTTATCTGAAGTTTATTTATTATGATACAAAACATCCATATTTTATTGAAGGTTTTGTGATATTTTTGACTGTGGATGTGTTATTTTTATACAATTCTTGGTTTATAGACATTTCGTATGCTAGTTTTAATAAGAATGTTTATGTTATGTTAAACCTGTTCATATGAGGAATGCATTGGACTTAATAAGTGATGGGTGGAGCCCACTATAGCTCTTCGATGAATCAGTTGGCCTCATGAGACAATATAGTGTCTTGGCATGAGGCCTTGACAAAACCTTATTTGTAGTCTTGGAAAGAGGCCTTGGCTACGTGGTTATGATAGTCCGGCATTACGAATTCCATCATTATGAAGGTTGTTATTGATATTTCAAGTGATTATTCGACTACTAGAATATCCATGTGAACATGTAAATGGAATTATTTCATTTATTCTTTCCCATATTATGTTTAAGTTCATGTTTAAAGGGCTTTTTTAGTTATACATTGCCTAAAATGTTTATTCTTATTTATGAAAGTGTCTGCTATATTTTTATCCTTACCGAGCATCTGAGCTCACCCCTTTTAATGTTTTAATTTTTCCCATGATTTGAAGAAGAAAATTATTAATGACCTGCAAAGGTAGTATAAGGGAATATGAAGACAAAAAGTTGTTTTAGTTTTTTTTACTTTATAGTGTAATGTAAGACTTCTGAATATATGTAGTGTTTGAAAGGCTACTAAACTAATCAGTCATTCGAGATTTGATCTTTTGTGATCATGAAAATGTTATGTAATAATGCACTGACTCTGGGTAACTAGGGTCGGGGCATTAAAGGAAATGCCCCAGGTATAAGATCAATTGAAAATTCAGCATCCCTTTTAGGAGAAGACCAGAAAATTCCTCGAGAAACACTTCCGTGAATTCCCTCATAATAGGCATGTATTCATGGTTGGTTTCCTCCTTAGAATTAATCATCTGTTCCAGATACATGAGCCCATAGGGAAGTAATATCAATGCTTGAGATGATGGAGCTAAAAGAGATTCATCTTCCTCCTTGAACTTGTATATAATTGGAGGTCGATTCTATACATGGAGAGTGATTTCCCTCTCATGGAAATTTATATTGGCTCTATATAGGGAAAGTCAATCCATGCTAATAATTTAATGAAATTCCACCATAGGGAGTATAACGAGATTCTCAGGGAAGTTCAATCCACAAATTATGACAGTGGATGAGATATATTCATGGGATGAAATAATTTCCCCATTTTCAGTACTCCCTGACATCATTACTTATATGATTTGTGGTGGTGTTGGGATTGTTCTACTAGACATTCTAGAAATATAATAATGCGTGGAACTTGAATCAAAAAGTACATTCTATATTATTGAATGAATAACTAGCATACCTATCACCACTTTATTTTCGGGGATCACTTCGGTGGTAGTGATGGAAAGATATCACCCTTGATGTCTTGGAGGTTGTTGGTTGCCTCCGAAAACCCTTGGCTTAGGAAACTGATTTGCAAGATGCCTTGGTTCTTTGTAGTTGATGCAATAAACAACACATTGAGAGTCAAACAAAGTGTTCCTATCCTCTATCACAACCATGATTTTTTCTTTCAAGCAGTTAACAGCTTGGTGTCCTAATCTTCCACACCTATATCATTTCCTCATCCCCATCATGAAATTACTGGGGTACTGGATCTTCTTAGCACCATTTGATTTTTCCATCAGACCAACATAATTGAAATACACCTTAAACTTATTATCCCTATGATACCCTTGAGATTATTCGATCTTCATTTCACACTTGATGGCACATCGAACAATTTTCTCATTGCTGTCGAAGTCACGGATCATTGGGGATTCTCGTAGGCTAGGATTCACCCCACCAAAGAAGCGGTCAACCTTGCATTTAGGGGGTAATGAAAAAGACAGAGGTGTATTATGAAAGTATTTGGAATTTCTCCCTGTATACTCCAATGGATTTGTCATCTTTTTCCTTGAGGGCAAGGAAGTCCCTTTCCATCTTAAGCTGTAGGGTTCACAGAAACTATTTATCAAAAAACATCTTCCTGAAATCCTTCAATTCTAATGCCTTGATTGTTGGGCGGAGAAAAAAAGGAAGTGATGGCAAGAGGGGGGGGGGGTGAATTGCCTTTTAAAAAATAATTAACAATTTAAAATCAAAGTGAAAGTGCAGCGGAAATAAAAGAGGCAAAACACACAACTTGATAATGGAGTTCGGCTTAAACCCATGCCTACGTCTCCGCTCCCAACTCAACCGTTGAGAGATTTACTACCGCTTGCTTTTCAATGGTTTTAGGAAGAAACCCACTAGACTTTAATGTTAGTCTATAACCTATTACAGCTTTCTTTTATTGGTTGAGCAAGAACCCACTAGCCTTCTTACAGGTGAAGGCTAGCTCACCTATGACACAAGCCTTTTAAAGGGAAGGCTTGTCTAACCTCTTCACACCTTGAAGGTGGTGTGAAATCCCAAAAGAGAGGATGAGAGAAAGAGTTGGGGGTTTGTAGGCACAAACCCAATTTGATGCTCAAAATAAATAAAACAATAAAAACCGTAATGGGAGAAGCCTTGGGCGCCAATGGATTGATGGAGCTGATGAAGGGCGCTCCCAAGCTTCTTTGGTGGTGCTCCTTGGATGTGGAAGTTGGGCGGAGAAAAGAAGGATGTGATGGCAAGAGGGGGGGGGGGTGAATTGCCTTTTAAAAAATAATTAACAATTTAAAATCAAAGTGAAAGTGCAGCGGAAATAAAAGAGGCAAAAAACACAACTTGATAACGGAGTTCAGCTTAAACCCAAGCCTACATCTCCACTCCCAACTGAACCGTTGAGAGATTTACTACCACTTTCTTTTCAATGGTTTTAGCAAGAAACCCACTAGACTTTAAGGTTAGTCTATAACCTATTACAGCTTGCTTTTATTAGTTGAGCAAGAACCCACTAGCCTTCTTACAGGTAAAGGCTATCTCACCTATGACACAAGACTTTTAAAGTGAAGGCTTGTCTAACCTCTTCACACCTTGAAGGTGGTGTGAAAACCCAAAAGAGAGGATGAGAGAAAGAGTTGGGGGTTTGTAGGCACAAACCCAATTTGATGCTCAAAACAAATAAAATAATAAAAACCGTAATGGGAGAATCCTTGGGTGCCAATGGATTGATGGAGCTGATGAAGGGTGCTCCCAAGCTTCTTTGGTGGTGCTCCTTGGATGTGGAAGTGTGTTGGAGCAAGTGAGGTTCCCTTGGAGGAATGCGCCGGAGGTTCGCCAAATGATCAAAAATAGGTCCCGTGAGCTTCCTTGGATTGGTTATAGTTCCGACATTGTTCCGGGGCTTCCTAGTCCTTTATTTATAGAGGGGGAACCCTCATATGGCCTTTGGAGGTCTTCGGAGCCGTTGGAAAAGGCTTCGGAGCCATTGGGAGGCAGGTGGACAGGTCTGGTCAAAGGCCCAACGGCTAGTTTGACTGGCTCCACCGGCTGACTGGTGCTAGGCCACCGGTTGGCCAGTGCTTGTAAAATGGAGATCAATTCTGCCCAAGCTCCACCGGCTGGCCGGTGAGGAGGCCACCGGTTGGCCGGTGGTGAGACAGTAGCAAACACTGTTCTGGCTGGGTGCCACCGGCTGGCCGGTGCTGAGGCCACCGGTTGACCGGTGCTGAGGCAGTGGGTGTCCCTTCTACCCAGGGTCCATCGGCTGGCCGGTGGTGAAGCCACCGGTTGGCCGGTGGACTGAAAATCAGTCCACTTTGGCTTCTTGCTTTCTTGGCCCAATTCCTTGGCCACTTGAAATCATGCCTATCATCCAAAAGCACTTAAAACAAGATTAGATAAATAGGAGGGTGATTGTGATCATGAAAATTAAATCACGAGGGGTACGAGAGGTACAACAATCTCCCCATATTATGATGATCACAATCACCAAAACAAACAATGTAAAAAGACTAAAATGAGAGGCATGCTTTAAAAGATTTTTCCCCCAATCAACCAAGAATTTCTCCCCCTTTGTGATTATCAAAATAGCATGGGGCATAAAACTTGATTGAGGGATAAGTTTGAAAAACAAGATAGAGATTTTAAATCAATTGAAATTTTTGAAATTTGAATTGAAAGTTTTGAATTGAAAATTTTGAAAATTGAATGTTGAAATTGAAAGTTGAATTGAAAGTTGAATTGAAATTTGAATTGAAAGATTTGAAATGAAAAATGAAGAACAGTTTGAATTGAAAGTTTGAAAAAAACTTAAACAAACTTAACTCCCCCTAAATAAAAACAACAAATCACCGGGGAGAGGTTTTTGAAACCGATACAAATTTTGGTCCGGTAAGACTCACTAAAAGGGATTTTTCAATCCATACTTGTCTAGTGGCGGGTCTTCTCCTATAAAATTCATCATTAAGGAAATTGGTTTTGGGCCTACCATACCGGGCATTTTTGCAATCGCACTCATAAATTAAGTGCCCAGGTTTTTTTCAATAGTTGCAAAATTTAAATTGGGAGCTCCCCCTTACAAAAATAGTTGGAGCATGGGAAGAGGAAGCTTGCTTGGAATAGCCAAGCCCTTCGGTGGTTCTAGATATGCGTTGGGAACCTAGGAGTTTGGTCAAATTTTGTTCACCTTGGGTGAACTTGGCAAGAGATTCCCTTAAATCATTGATTGTTGATTCCATAGACTCAACATCAGGAAGGTTTTGGATTTTAAGGGTCAAGTATTCCTTCTCTTTGAGAAGTTGCTCTTTTTCGGAAGAATGTTTTTTGAAATTCTTTTTTAAAGCAACAAATTTGGAAGAAAGTTCGTGAAAACCTTCCTCGAATTGATCTCTAGCATGTTGGAGATCCTCATAAGATAGATGATTAAAAGAATTTGAAGAACTAGAGGAAGAGGAGTCGGAAGAGGTTACCTCATGAAATGCCATTAGGCATTTGTTACCGTTGTCGCTTGAAGAGGAGGATGAGGATGAGGAGCTATCACTCCATGTGGCCTTGAATGCCTTCTTCTTTTCCTTGTGCTTGGCCTATTTCTTGTTGAGTGGACAATCGGGCTTGTAATGACCTTTCTTGCCGCACCCGTAGCATGTTACCTCGGGCTCGGATTTTTCGTCGTGTTTTTTCTTTCGAGCCTTGCGGGATTTCTTATTCTTGTGCTTCTTCATGAACTTGTGCATTTTGCGGGCAAGATTCTCCATTTAGGAATCGCCACTTGAAGAGGAAGATGATGAGGAGGAGGAGCTTTCTTCTTGTTGAACTTTGAAGGCGATGTTCTTTGGAGTTTTGATCGGTTTGGCTTCCTTTTCAGCTTGCCTCCTCATGGTGATCTCATAGGTCATGAGGGATCCGATGAGCTCTTCGACCGACATGTTCTTGATGTCCTTTGCTTCTTGGATTGTCGTTACCTTTGGAGCCCATGAGCTTGGTAGGATCCATAGGATCTTATTGACCATTGTTTCTGCAGAAATATTATCTCCAAGAGATTTTCTACCATTGCAAACGTCAGTAAAGTGTGTAAACATTTCAGAAATAGATTCGGATGGATGCATGGAAAAAGACTCAAAATATTGACGGAACATATCCAATCGAGTATCCTTGACTTTGTTGGTCCCCTCATGGGTGACCTCCAGTAGTTTCCAGATTTCATGTGATGAGGTGCATGTGGACACTCGATTGAATTCATTACGATCAAGGCCGCAATGTAGAGCGTTCATGGCTTTGCCATCAAGCTCGAAATTTTTAACATCGTCTTGAGTCCATTTGGATTCATCGGGAGAAGAAAGAGAATAACCGTGCATGAAAATTTTATAAATATGACAACCTATACTTCTACGAAAAGTGGTCATGCGGGTTTTCCAATAATTATAGTCGGTTCCATCAAAAAATGGAGCACGACCCAAAGAATATCCTTCGGGGGCGAAAGAGGTTGATGCCATCACAATGGATCTTAATTTAGAAACCGGTGAAGGTATTACTCAAATTTTCCCTCTAATACCAACTGTTGGGCGGAGAAAAGAAGGAAGTGATGGCAAGAGGGGGGGTGAATTGCCTTTTAAAAAATAATTAACAATTTAAAATCAAAGTGAAAGTGCAGCGGAAATAAAAGAGGCAAAACACACAACTTGATAACGGAGTTCGGCTTAAACCCAAGCCTACGTCTCCTCTCCCAACTCAACCGTTGAGAGATTTACTACCGCTTGCTTTTCAATGGTTTTAGCAAGAAACCCACTAGACTTTAAGGTTAGTCTAGAACCTATTATAGCTTGCTTTTATTGGTTGAGCAAGAACCCACTAGCCTTCTTACAGGTGAAGGCTAGCTCACCTATGACACAATACTTTTAAAGGGAAGGCTTGTCTAACCTCTTCACACCTTGAAGGTGGTGTGAAAACCCAAAAGAGAGGATGAGAGAAAGAGTTGGGGGTTTGTAGGCACAAACCCAATTTGATGCTCAAAATAAATAAAACAATAAAAACCATAATGGGAGAAGCCTTGGGCGCAAATGGATTGATGGAGCTAATGAAGGGCGCTCCCAAGCTTCTTTGGTGGTGCTCCTTGGATGTGGAAGTGTGTTGGAGCAAGTGGGGTTCCCTTGGAGGAATGTGCCGGAGGTTCGCCAAATGATCAAAAATATGTCCCGTGAGCTTCCTTGGCTTGGTTATAGTTCCGACATTGTTCCGGGGCTTCCTAGTCCTTTATTTATAGAGGGGGAACCCTCATATGGCCTTTGGAGGTCTTCGGGGCCGTTGGAAAAGGCTTAGGAGCCGTTGGGAGGCAAGTGGACAGGTCTGGTCAAAGGCCCAACGGCTAGTTTGACTGGCTCCACCGGCTGACCGGTGCTAGGCCACCGGTTGGACGGTGCTTGTAAAATGGAGATCAATTCTTCCCAAGCTCCACCGGCTGGCCGGTGAGGAGGCCACCGGTTGGCCGGTGGTGAGATAGTAGCAAACACTGTTCTGGCTGGGTGCCACCGGCTGGCCGGTGCTGAGGCCACCGGTTGACCGGTGCTGAGGCAGTGGGTGTCCCTTCTGCCCAGGGTCCATCGGCTGGCCGGTGGTGAAGCCACCGGTTGGCCAGTGGACTGAAAATCATTCCACTTTGGCTTCTTGCTTTCTTGGCCCAATTCCTTGGCCACCTGAAATCATGCCAATCATCCAAAAGCACTTAAAACAAGATTAGATAAATAGGAGGGTGATTGTGATCATGAAAATTAAATCACGAGGGGTACGAGAGGTACAACATTGATCCCCTTCTCAGGCTTTGTATTTTTGAAAAATGTCCACCATTGATCAGCTTTACCCTCCATATGTTAAGAAGCTAGTATAACCTTCTCTTTTTCAGAACATTTAAGTATGTAAAAGATCTTTTCAATATATTTGATCCATTGTTCGATGATTGAGAGATCGGATGATCCATTAAATGTAAGAGACTATTGTCTCATGAAGCTCTTGATAGCAACTTGTTCTTTCTTATGGGGGTCGAATGGACCTCTTGACCCATGTTTCTATTCATATCTTGATTTAACTAAGAGATAATCATGACAATGTTCACGATTCCTTCTCCCATCAGATTGTCCATCTCATTAGCACAATAATTATGTTGATCATCACATTGGTTGTTAGCCCGAGTCCTCCTATTACCGTCCATTGGCTAGAATAATGGGAAAGTTAGAGGGAAACACATAAATGGTAATACATAGATAAAAATAGATGACTTATAAGTTACTTGTATTTCATTAACTTGTGAATCTATAAGCTTCAATCTATGTTATCCCTGATCTACTTTCTAACATATATTCATAGAGTCTTGTTTTAATTCCATTAATATTGGTTCATACTAAGATTGTTAATTTTGAAAAGAATATCCCTCAGGAGTCTTGAAACCATGAGTGCAGTAAGGCCCGTTGTCGTGTACCTGGATACCCCGGGTCAATCCCGAAACTCCATGTCGGGGTTTTCACCCCTAGGTACATCTCTACCAGATCTGCCTCTATCATATTGTATCCAGACATGGTTTTATTTTCTTAATATACCGCTTACTCAAAACCCACCAAAACATAGGGATGTATTTATTATTCGTAGTCTTGCCTCTAAGGAATCAGTAGGGTTTTCTAATCCTAATTCCAAAAATAACTAAACCTATCCTCTGATACCAACTTTGAAAACCCTATTCATTATTATAAACATGATTTATTACATAAACACTTCACTTGGAACAACATGGAAGATCAAGAGTTCTTGTTTACATTGGTATTAGGAATATAACAAAATAACTTAAAACATGGAAAACAACATATTATTCAAAACTTCCTTTACATGACCACTACATTCCCTGGTACTTATCATTGTATGGGATAACCTGAGAACATGCATAAGAAAAGGGTGAGCTATAATGCCCAGTAAGGGAATAAACATGGAATAACAAGAGGAATATGGTACATGATTGAAAATAGGCATATCAATGGATCACAACAGAAACATGATCATAAAGTCATGATAAATCATGATAATCATAACATGGAATTGTGGAAACAAAAATCAACATGGAATTATCATGAGATGAGGCTCATTTCACATGGAGCATGAGTAAACCCTTATTTCACATGAAGAACGAGTAAACCCTTGTTACACTTGAATTATCATGATTAAACACCCATTGTACATGACATATCAATATTCTATACCTCACCCAATGCATTGGAGTGATATCAGGGCACACCCTTCATAGACATTTCATTTCATGCATAAGTGTGCCACAAGATCAAAGAACATGAATTCATAAAACATCATAATTTATTCCACAATTAAGGAATGTGGAATTAAAGCATGAAAGTATTACATCAATATGTAAATTTGAATAAAGTTGAATACCCTTAATAAATAAATGGGCATGGTATTCACTATACAATGATTTTGGCTTGGAAAATTTCGGTGCAATTTTTGCAGTATAACGGTGTGAATTAAGACTTCATAAAAATGGTTGGTGAGAGATAAAGGGGTGTCTCGTCATATGTAAATGAAATAGATAGTAAAGGAGTCATATAGATACATTTCTCAATATAGGTAATGGAATTTTGATTCACAATAAACATTATTTAATTTTTTCCCCAAAATTTTGACTGTCTAAGAAAATTATGAAAAACACAACATTGGATAATTTTGACATCCTGATTCTAAAAATAATATTTATTTTATCTAAATAATTTTATAAATATGTGAATTTACATTTTAAAATAAAAACTGAAATTTATCTAAAATTCATGGGATTTGACAAAAATAGCTTTCAAACCCCAACAAAAATTTCAATTTCATTCATAAAATTATACAATAATTTGTATTTAATAAAAAGAAATTTAATAATAATAATATTTTATACAAATATTATTTAATTAAAACTTCCTTTAATTCATCAATATAGATTTCTTAGTTGAATATTAAGAAAAATACTAATTTTTCTTTAAAAACTATATACAAAGTAACAATAATAAAAAGAATGTATATTCTCTATAAAAGAATAATTTACATAATCGTAGAACTAGGGTATTGTTACATAGCCCCTTAAAACACCCACATAAGACCTTAGGGTAAGGTGCATGATGGTGAAAGACTCTTCTAGTGGCTCAGATAACATTGCTCGAGTGGTAATCTCTATCAACTTCCACTTCTATCATAGGTGGTTCTGCTCGACCATAACATAATCAAGTTTGGTTTGTGATTGGTCATGAGTGAATCCCAATGAATCCACCTCCATTCCAAGTTCTGAAAATGGGATTTTTATGGGGAAATTCTACTGGATGAGGCCATCACTTCGTTTTTCTGAGAAAATCGGATTTTTTAAATCCATATATTTATAGTAATCATGTGATCACTGTTCAACGACTATATTAGAAATGGTAACAATTATTAATCGTATTCTAAAATCCAAAATAATGAACTAAATCAGTGCATACATATTACATAACCATAAGATTTCATTTAAATATACCAAGACTAATTTTCATTTATGAATCCATGGGTCGTTACAATCATTCCCCGTTTAGAAATTTTTCCCTCAAAATTTCATTTTTCCAATCTAAAATATATGTTTGTTACTCTGCATCATCACTTCTTCTAATTCCCATGCCGCTTCTTAAAACTTGTGTTTTTTCCATATTACATTCATGAATGGAAATGTCTCATTTCCTACAACATTTTCTCTACGATCTATGATCATCAGTGTTTACTCCTTGTAAGAAAGATGATCCTCTATTTGTACTACCTCTAAAGAGAGTACATGTTAAGGGTATGGTATGTACTTCCTAAAGAGGGATACCTGAAAGACATCATGTACTTTGGCCATGGTAGGTGGAAGTGGTAGTTGATAGGCCACAACCCCGACACAATCATGAATCTCTAAGTGGTCAATGTACCTATGACTTAACATCCCCTTCATTCCAAACCTCATGGCGTTATTCCATGGATATATGAGTAGAATTAAAATTTCTCTAACTTTAAACTCAAGGTATCATTGATGGTTATCTGCATAACTCTTCTATCGACTCTGGGAATGCTTGATATGCTACTCAATGTGTAACATCCAAGGTAAATAAAAAATATTACTTGTTCATATTTATTAATATTTGAGAATAAAAAATTAATATTACATCAAATGGGATGCTAAGTTCGATGGAATACCCAAATACAGAACAACGAGTTTCTTTGAAATCTTGCAATGCACACAAATTATATAATAATATTATTGTAAATTGAAGTAAACTCTTAGCTGATGTAATGGAGGGAATGAACAGAACGAACTAAAAAGTTATTATATATTCTTGTCAAATATTTTTACATTTATTCAATAAATGTTAGATACATAAAATGCGAATGAATCCAATTTTAAGCGCAAATATTATAATATTCTTTAAAAGGTCGATTAACCGCCTTTTGATAGAGAACCCTTTTTAAATCCACTTTTTGAAAATTTTATATGTTATATTTTAAAAAATAAAATACTTTTTAGAATCAGGATATCAAAATTTACTTTGTATAAATTTTTGGTAGCTTTCCGATAAAGTTCATTTTTTAATGAATAGTGTAAAATGCTTATTTTAATTCAAACCCTCTTTTTAATCTAATTTATTTATATGGATAGATTAGTTTTTTAATTGGGTTTAAAGTATAGTTAAAATATATTTTTTTCATTTAATCCAATGGTGGTAATTGGAATTAATTTCACTTCGAAATTTGACATAAACGAGTGTCAATCATTTCATAGATATTGTTTCTTAAAAACACGTTATTTGTTTTGACAGAGGGAATTAATTGTAATAATAAATAATGAAACTTTTATGTTTTTAATTTGTTAAAATGGACATCATTTTTGAATTTTTAATATCACATATAGCTTAGAGTGAATTTTTAGTATTTTTCTGAAAAACATATATTTTTGATGAATAGTGTAACCACTAAGTGGTAGTTAAAAAATGATTTTTCGTTTAAGTGAAATTTTACCACCTCTGTGATTTGAATTTCAAAAATCCAACATACATCATTGTCATTCAGATGTAAAATGTGGTTCAATGGGATTAAAATAATATTTTGGTGAATAGTAACTTCTATGTTTTATTAATCACGATTAAAGGTAATTAGTGTAATTTAAGGTAAATATAAAGATATAATAATATGAAATTACCTTTACAATTGTCCTACACTTATTGGATGAGTCATGGCTGACCAGTACAAACCATGGGTTAAATTGGGGGCCCCATGGAGCCACTTGGGTAAGAAAATTACATTAATACCTTTTTATTTAATGTAAAAATAAAAGTGTCCCAAACATGTATTAATTTAGCAAAACAATTTTTACATGGGGTTATAAAAGTCATATTTTTTCTATAAATATTTATTAGAAAGATAAAAATTTTTCCTACATCATATTTTTTTTATAATTTTTAGACATTAAATAAATTAATTTATTTATGACGCCATGATGATGCGGCGATTACCTCATTAATGAACGATTTAAATTAAATGAAATGATAATGTATAATCTAAGACTTACAATTGTAAAAAACAAATTGGATGGGTGTAATTCAAACCCTTATCACCTTATCCTCGAAATATATAATTGTGGTAACTTTGATATCAGAAAATCATTTTATAATAAAGTATCTTTTCCTGACATTCCATGAGTGCCCCTCCTCCCTCTTATAAAAGGCCCCCAACTCTACCACATTACCCACACCTCTCAAGCCATTGGTGTAGAGACCCGAAGCTTTACGTACATGGACATTACATTACTTTTGAGAAATACTTAGTACATAACACAAACACACACACAAGGACCGTAATAGTTTAGTCTCTTTGGAAACTCGGAACATAATCTTCTAATCATGGTGAAAGATCTTCAACATCTCCCATAAATATCTTCCTTTTTTTTCTTACCTAAAAAATTTATTTATATAATGGGGAAAATAAAACATAAAAGGGTGAGCTCAAATGCTCAGTAAGGGTAAACAAAAGAAATATCAATCACATCATATTCATAAGAACATATCTTTTGGAAATCTTAACCTGCAAAAGAGATCATAATTTCATATCATGGGATAAATCATAGTAGTGAAATTTAATCCCAATACTCATTAAATAAAACATGAAACTTTGTGTCATACACACATAATCATATAGAATCATTTCTTATTAGTCAAGACTCATTGCCAAGACTATCTTAGTGGAAAAAGTCCATTTCTGAACCGAGTCACCCTCGTTTCAGTCATGTTTCACTAAACCGGTATAACCTACCATTCCAGCCATGTCAATCTCATGAGATATAAAATCTTTACCCAATGCATTAGAGGGAGATATAGGTCCCACCCATCTCATAATGATACCATTCTTATGTGTGCCACAAAATCATAAATTATACATCATTGCATAACCCATGTAATAAAAATGGGAATCTTAAACATCATGACATCATAAAACAATTCATATAAGATAAAGGAATTCATAAAAATAATTCCATCACAACATAATCAAATCAATGTAATGATAGGAATAAAAACAGAACCCTTTATTATCTTATATGGAAGATAATTTTGATAAAACACTTGAACTCCATTCTTGAGGAAAATATCCTTTCTACTTCAAAAACATTTTTCATTTCTTAACATGTCATACAATTTTAAACTAAAATAAGTTGATTAAAAATAAACTTGAAAACTTGTAAAGGAAGCTTCTTGGAAATAATTTTTTAAAAATCCATTCATGCCGTATATTTTAAAAACATTCTTCTCATACTTTTGTCGGAAAAGTCAAAAAGTACCTCGTACGAAAAACGACAAAAGATTCCTTTCATATCTTTTACTAAAAACTCACCGAAGGGTAAAATTGGATTTAAACAATTGTATGTGGATGGAAATAATATTACATATTGAGGAAACCTGGATGTGGATGATAAAATATACCCCAGTAAATACCAAAGTATAAACAATCTCGGATAAAAAAAATGAGATTTTGATATTTTCCCTTACATTATGTCTGATATGCTCTGTACGTATCAGAACCTCCTATATAATGATTTAAATAATGTCATTAACTTATTAAATAATCATATACATTGTTATTAAATCATATATGTTTCACTTATGACTTTATATTACCCGTTCTTTTCTAAATTCCCTGTTAAAGAAGCGTTTTGGGTAAAATCGTTTCATTTATCGTATGTGTTTGGAATTATTGTTCTTGACATTATTATTACTTATATCATGATTTACTTACTTCCAGAATATAAAACATGATTTATATATCATATATATTCAGTATATATATATATATAATAGATAGATAAATGAAATGAAACACACCGTTTATGGAGACGGTAGTCCGTACGTACGCATGAACGCTGTTTTCCTTTCCTTATTGTCTTGAATGGAAGTAAGTAGATGACATACATATATATATAAATAAATCCAGTAGATTTGACATGTCATATATTTCATTATTATTCATTAAATATACTTTATAATCATTCATGAATGGTTAATGTGGAGAATGAATCTCATCGCGTCGTGGAGACGGTAGTCCGTACGTACGCACGAGCAATGATATCGTTCTCATGATTGTGAACTTATGTTAAAGTGTATTTATACTATTTCAGTATCAATATAAATTTATAGTAATCATATATAGTTACTCATTACACCATTATACACATCCAATTAAGGTGGTGGTGGAAAATAGATTACACCACGGTGTGGAGACGGTATTCTGTACGTACGCACGCGCGGTGATTTCCTTTTTCCATAGGATGGATAGAAGGATAATTAGATTTGTTTCATATTTATAATAACATATCAGTGTATAATAAATACTGATGTTATTACTTTATCATGAAACAACTAATGAAGAAGAAGTTGAAGAAGAAAGAAACTGAAAAAGATCGGTAATGGATATTACCACTTTTTGACGCGCCTTTTCTTAACCTCCACTGAAAGAACTAAGGATGGTCTTTGAAGAAGACGATGACCTCTAAAATGATATTAGGGAAGTGGAGAAGAGATTTTGGCAGGGGTTGGCGGAGCATTAATTCTCAAATTGGTGTGAGGAGGAGAGGGAGGAGGTGCCCTTTTATAAGGGAGGAGAGGGGCACCTTTGGGAAAACTAAAAATATTATTTTATTATAAAGTCAATTTCGTTTTTAAATAGATCTAAATTGATATATTTCGAAGATAAAGTTGGGAGGGGTCTAAATACTCTCATCAAATAGGATTTAGACAAGTTTAGGTAATTATTTTAACCTTATCAATTAGATTTAACTCTAAGTTAAATAATTAAACTTTTACCGTGTCTTTTTGTTTTCTTACACTATATGGTTAATAAACTTACTATATCAAGCCAAACGAACCCCAAGTTTTTTATTATTAATATATATAACTTTATATAAGTCATTTGGCCAAACCTTATATTTTTAGGAATAAAATAACAATTAATAATATAATATTTGTTTTAAAAACTAATTTATGTCAATTTTGACACAATTTGGTACATGATTTTTACGAAATTCATAACAGAATGATAAGTTCGAACCATGTTACCTAAATCAACAATAACATGTCATATTAACCTATAAAATTAGTGTAAGTCATAAAAAGTCTCAAATTACATTTATTTGGGCATTTATAACATCAATTATGTTAATATTTTCTTAAAAAGGTAATTACTGCATCATCGTTGTGTCAAAATAAATTAAATTATTTAATGTCTAAAAATTAAAAATATAATATAATTATGTAGGAAATATTTTTATATTTTTAATGAATATTTGTAGTCGAATTTATCTTATGCATAACCTTATATTAAAAATTATTTACTTATTAAACATTGATTATAATATTTTAACCCTTCTTTAAATAAATTAATAATAAATGTCCTAATCTAATCCAAGTGGGCTTAAATGGTCATATTTTATTCCTAAGGTTGTTTTTGGTCGAATTACACTTATCCAATAGAATTAGGACATGTGTTAGGGTAATAATAATATCATTTTTACCCTTAATTACCCTATTTACTTTTAACCGTGGTAAAAAAAGTCAAAAGTTACTATTCGCCAAATATTATTTTCATCTCATTGAACCACATTTTAGTCCTTTATGTTAACCTTGTCTCTCGTATTTTCAAAATTCCACTCACAGAAGCGTTAAAATTAAGTTTTATGAAAAATTCAGTGTTTTTAACTACCACTTAGTGGTTTCACTATTCATCATGAAATGAACGTTTCCAGAAAAATATAAAAAATTAGGCCTAAGCTATATTTGATATTATGAATTCAAAAATTACGTCTATTTTACCAAATTAAAAACATATTAGTTACATTAATTAATTTAAAAATTAATTCCCGTCGTCAAAACAAATAGCGTGTTTTTGAGAGATAATAACTATCAAAAGATTGACACTTGTTTATGTCTGGTTTAAATGTGAAATTACATACAATGACCAACATTGTATTAAATTGTAAATATATATTACAAATATACTTTAAAACCACTAAAATTAATAATTTATTACTATTAATTAATTCTATTAAAAAAGATGTTTTTAATTAAAATTTAGTAATTTTCACTATTCATCAGAATATGAAAGTTATCCGAAAAGTACCAAAATTTCACCCTAAGCTAATTTCGATATTCCGAATCCAAAAATGAAGTCCATTTTAAAAATTAAAATTTACAAAATTTCAAAAAGTGTTTACTACTATTCATAACGGCTAGTTTTAATAATATTTTAATAGCATATCGTTGTTTAGTGAAACTCGGTATTGCGTACTACACACGCTATCGAGGAAGGTCGTGATTGCGTGTAATGCAAGGAAAGTCAAGGATGCGTGTTGTGCAAGCTCCTTTTGGTGTAGCGTAAAACACAAGACATGAAATTAAAAAGAATATTTTTCATAAAATCTTGGGGTGTTACATTCTACCCCCCTTAAAAATGAATTTCGCCCTCGAAATTCGTCGGGGTTATAAATGGTTTACTATTCGAAAGTTTCTTTAATAGAAACCCACATTGTAAAAAGGAATACCAAAACCAATCTTTAAAAACAAAAGTATGAAATGTAACAGTTACCCAAATAAACTAATCATTGGGTTTCCACATAGGTGAAAATACAGATATGGAAGAGAAATCTGACCATCATGTTCTGATGGAGAGTGGTATAGAACATGGCTATGGAAAATCCAGAAATCACAAAGCCATAAATTTGTGATGATCTAAGGTATCATCTGATTCATCAGATATAAGAGCACTAGGACAACATTTTTGGTTTTCAAGATCATTTCCCTAAAGTTGATGAAATTGGAATTAGAAGAAATACTTTCGTAATTTTGGTATAGTCTCACCGCTTGTCGTTCTTTGGACAATTTCCACTTCATCTCTTAAAGAAATGATGTTGAATTTGTCATTTGTGATGTGTTAGCAGATCATATGATAGAATGATGGGTCATTCCATCTGTCTCAAACAAAAGGTTAGAAAAGTTATCAAAAAATACATAAGTCCATCTATAGTGAGATTCATCATATATGGTTCCTAAAATGGACTTATACTTCATATATCATACTGCTTATTATAATAAAACTTGTTTCTACTAAACAGGGACTTCCTGTAGGTTAGTGGTAGGCGATAAAGGCCAGTCGTACTTCGGTTGTGGGTTTGATTCCCACAGCCTTGTCCGACGCGATGGGCCGTCGCCCGTCCTGCAGGGTGTCCTTTTTCTAAAACTACATTACTATAACATCTCATCAATAATATCGAAAAAAATGTTCTATCCTTAAACAATACTAACTTATGTCCGACATAATCCATTCTAATCTTTAGTCTTATCTAAAATACTTCGGCCCAAGCTCATGGTATAAAGAAAATTATTACATGAAATGTCATCAACCAAGCATGGGAATACCATCATTTATCCCTCATATATCTTATTGGTCACATTCCAATCATGTGAATACCTTAATCATGTATTCTCTTGAAAAAAATGAATACCCATTGAACCTTAGTGAAAAAATGATTGCTGTCAAAAGTTGACTCTTTCCACATACCAAAACCCCAAAATTCTATATACTCAAACCATGATATAACTATTTCCTTATATCAGTCATGAGTTCATGAATACTATCAAACATTTAATTTTCTCCTATCCCTTCATTATGTGCATATCATCTACTTTCCAAATATATCTGAATAACCTTTCATGGATACCAGTACCATTAATCATACACTTTCAAAACTCAAGGAAAGACAACAATGTAACAATCCATAGATTTCTCTTTATTCCATAGTACCATGAGATTACTTATACAACATTACACTTGATAAACATGTAATCATTCCACTACATTCTTAAACCATTGACCAAGCTTCAACAATTCTTTCAAATCACATATCATTTTTAGTATCTTCATCATCATCGACATAAATACTACCCATACGACCATACTAATTCTCTTCATGAGACTTTCCCTTAGGGCAATGGTTTGCATAATGCCCGTACATTCCACATTTGAAACATTTAACCATTTTTTATGTCATATCAATACCATTATCCTCATCCCTGGTGTTAACTAAACCTTTTCCTTTACACTTACTGGCTTTGTGTCCTTTTCCACACCCAAAGCATCTTCCAGTTCCTTTGAAACATTCTCCTTGATGCCTCTTTCCACATGATTTACATAGGGGAAATTGAACTTTATTTCCTCTATGGTCATCATGAAACTCCATCTTTCTCTTATTAGCTGAGTCAGGAAACTTACTAAATTTTACTTTATTGATCATATTATGAGATTTCTGATTCAGCATAATAATGATGTTTGGACCTACAAATCCCATTTCATTTGGTTTCTCATGAAGAATATCATTCCATTGTCCATCATATCCTCCATTATCGTGAATCATCTTGTTTCCAGCCATTTTATAAAACCCAAAAAGAATAGTGTGAGAGGAAAAAATCATAATAAAGGGGGAGTAACTTCAATATCTATCATCTTTGGTTTAATCTAATATCGTTAACATAGTTCTAGGACTATATCCTATACGTATACTTATCCTTAGAGACATCCCTATACATACCTTAGAAATATCTCTAGGGATCTCACTAACGTTTTCACATCCTAGTTTCCAAAGGTTGACTAAAACTTTCCTCTCATACCAACTGTAGAGACCCAAAGCTTGACATACATAGACATTACAATACTTTTTCGGATTACTTAGTACATAACAAAAACACACACACAAGGACCGTAATAGTTTAGTGTCTTTGGAAACTTGGAACGTAATCTTCTAATCATGGTGAAAGATCTTCAACATATCCCATAAAGATCTTCCTTTTTTTTCTTACCTAAAACCTTTCTTTATATCCTGGGGAAAGGAAAACATAAAAGGGTGAGTTAAAATGCTCAGTATGGGTAATCAAAAGAAATATCAATCACATCATATTCATAAGAACATATCTTTTGGAAATCTTAACCTGCAAAAGAGATCATAATTTCATAACATGGGATAAATCATAGTAGTGAAATGTAATCCCAATAGTCATAACATAAAACATGAAACTTTATGGAATACACACATAATCATAGAGAATCATTTCTTATTAGTCAAGACTCATTTCCAAGACTATCTTAGTGGACAAAGTCCATTTCTGAACCGAGTCACCCTCGTTTCAGTCCTGTTTCACTGAACCGGTATAACCTACCTTTCCAGCCATGTCTATCTCATGAGATATAAAATCTTTACCCAATGCATTGGAGGGAGATATAGGTCCCACCCATATCATAATGATACCATTCTTATGTGTGCCACAAAATCATAAATCATACATCATTGCATAACCCATGTAATAAAAATGGGAATCTTAAACATCATGACATCATAAAACAATTCATATAAGATAAAGGAATTCATAAAAATAATTCCATCACAACATAATCAAATCAATGTAATAATAGGGATAAAAATAGAACCCTTTATTATCTTAGATGGAAGATAATTTTGATAAAACACTTGAACTCCATTCTTGAGGAAAATATCCTTTCTACTTTAAAAACATTTTTCCTTTCTTAACATGTCATACAATTTTAAACTAAAATAAGTTGATTAAAAATAAACATGAAAACATATAAAGGAAGCTTCTTGGAAATAATTTTTTAAAAATACATTCATGCCATATAAGTTAAAAACATTCTTCTCCTACTTTTGTTGGAAAAGTAAAAAAGTACCTCGTATGAAAAACGACAAAAGATTCCTTTCATATCTTTTACTAAAAACTCACCGAAGGGTAAAATTGGATTTAAAAAATTGTAGGTGGATGGAAATAATATTACATATTGAGGAAACATGGATGTGGATGATAAAATATACCCCATTAAATACCAAAGTATAAACAATCTCAGATAAAAAAAATGAGATTGTGATATTTTCCCTTACCTTATGTCTGACATGCTTTGTACGTATCCGAACCTCCTGTATAATGATTTAAATAATGTCATTAACTTTTTACAGAATCATATTCATTGTTATGATATCATATATTGTTCACTTATGACTTTATATTAACCTTTCTTTTCTAAATTCCATGTTAAAGAAGCTTTTTGGGTAAAATCGTTTCATTTATCGTAGGTGTTTTGACTTGTTGTTCTTGACATTATTTTTACTTATATAATGATTTACTTATATAATGATTTACTTACTTACAGAATATAAAACATGATTTATATATCATATATATTCAGTATATATATATATATAATAGATAGATAAATGAAATGAAACACACCGTTCATGGAGACGGTAGTCCGTAGGTACGCATGAACGCTGTTTTCCTTTCCTTATTGTCTTGAATGGAAGTAAGTAGATGACATACATATATATATATATATATATATAAATCCAGTAGATTTAACATGTCATATATTTCATTATTATTCATTATATATACTTTATAATCATTCATGAATGGTTAATGTGGAGAATGAATCTCATCGCGTCGTGGAGACGGTAGTCCGTACGTACGCACGAGCGATGATATTGTTCTCATGATCGTGAACTTATGTTGAAGTGTATGTATACTATTTCAGTATCAATATCACTTTATAATAATCATATATAGTTACTCATTACACCATTATACCCATCCAATTAATGTGGTGGAGGAAAATAGATTACACCACAGCGTGGAGACGGTATTCCGTACGTACGCACGCGCGATGATTTACTTTTTCCATAGGATGGATAGAAGGTTAATTAGAGTTGTTTCATATTTATAATAACATATCAGTATATAATAAATACTGATGTAATTACTTTATCATGAAACAACTAAAGAAGAAGAAGTTGAAAAAGAAAGAAATTGAAAAAGATCGGTAATGGATATTACCTCTTTTTGACGCGCCTTTTCTTAACCTCCACTTAAAGAACTAAGGATGGTCATTGAAGAAGACCAGGACCTCTAGTATGATACTAGGGAAGTGTATAAGATATTTTGGCAGGGGTTGGCCGAGCTTGAATGCTCAAATTGGTGTGAGGAGGAGAGGGAGGAGGTGCCCTTTTATAAGGGAGGAGAGGGGCACCTTTGGGAAAACTAAAAATATTATTTTATTATAAAGTCAAGTTCGGTTTTAAATAGCTCCAAATTGATATATTTCGAAGCTAATGTGGGGATGTGTCGAAATCCTCTCATACAATAGGATTTAGACAAGTTTAGGTTATTATTTTAACCTTATCAATTAGATTTAACTCTAAGTTAAATAATTTAACTTTTACCGTTTCTTTTTGTTTTCTTACACTATATGGTTAATAAACATACTATATCAAGCCCAACGAACCCCAAGTTGTTTATTATTAATATATATAACCTTATATAACTCATTTGGCCGAACCTTAGATTTTTAGGAATAAAATAACAATTAATAATATAATATTTGTTTTAAAAACTAATTTATGTCAATTTTGACACTATTTGGTTCATGATTTTTATGAAATTCATAATATGAATGATAGGTTCGAACCAAGTTACTTAAATCCACAATAACATGTCATATTGACCTATAAAATTAGTGTAAGTCATAAAAAGTCTCAAATTACATTTATTTGGGAATTTATAACATCAATTATGTTAATATTTTCTTAAAAAGGTAATTACTGCATCATCTTTGTGTCATAAATAAATTAAATTATTTAATGTCTAAAAATTACAAATAAAATATGATTATGTAGGAAATCTTTTTAGATTTCTAATTAATATTTATAGTCGAATTTATATTTTTCATAACCATATATTAAAAATGATTTACTTATTAAACATTGATTTTAACTATTTTAACCCTTCTTTAAATAAATTAATAATAAATGTCCTAATCTAATCCATGTGGGCTTAAATGGTCATATTTTATTACTAAGGTTGTTTTTGGTCGAATTACACATATCCAATAGAATTAGGACATCTGTTAGGGTAATAATAATATCATTTTTACCCTTAATTACCCTATTTACTTTTAACCGTGGAAAAAAAAGTCAAAAGTTACTATTCACCAAAAATTATTTTCATCTCAGTGAAACACATTTTAGTCCTTGATATTAACCGTGTCTCTTGGATTTTTGAAATTCCACTCACAGAAGCGGTAAAATTATGTTTTATGAAAAATTCAGTTTTTTTAACTACCACTTAGTGGTTTCACTATTCATCAAAAAAATGAATGTTTCCAAAAAAATACAAAAAATTAGGCCTAAGCTATATATTATATTATGAATTCAAAAATGATGTCTATTTTACCAAATTCAAAACATATAAGTTACATTAATTAATTTAAAAATTAATTCACATCATCAAAACAAATAGCGTGTTTTTGAGAGATAATAACTATCAAAAGATTGACACTTGTTTATGTCTGGTTTAAATTTGAAATTACATCCAATGACCAACATTGTATTAAATTGTAAAATTATATTCTAAATATACATTAAAACCACTCAAATTAATAATTTATAACTATTAATTATTTATATTAAAAAAGTTGTTTTTAATTAAAATTTAGTAATTTTCACTATTCATCAGAATATGAAAGTTATCCGAAATATACCAAAATTTCACCCTAAGCTAATTTCGATATTCCGAATCCAAAAACAAAGTCCATTTTGAAAAATAGAATTTACAAAATTTCAAAAAGTGTTTATTACTATTCATAACGGCTAGTTTTAATAATATTTTAATAGCATATCGTTGTTTAGTGAAACTCGGTACTGCGTACTACACACGCTATCGAGGAAGGTCGCGATTGTGTGTAATGCAAGGCAAGTCAGGGATACGTGTTGTGCAAGCTCCTTTTGGTGTAGCGTACAACACAAGACATGAAATTAAAAAGAATATTTTTCATAAAATCGTGGGGTGTTACAATTGGATCGGTCAAACTCTGATCATTTTATCTCTCCACATCCCTACCATAATCTTAGAAGCCTTCTCATAGGAAGATATCTCTTCAAAAAACACTTTTTGTTCAAACCAAGAGGAGTTACCTGATTTAAAGGTAAAGTCTTCTCTAATGTTCTTTTGTTTTATTTTCCTTCTCCAACCCCATAAAATATTTTTATTCCATTCTATTGTACCAACACCATTATCTTAAATATACTAGTATTTGTTTTTGAGAGACTTATTATAGCTACCCTTATACACACCTCTGTCTAATGGTTAAAGAACATACTGTTTCCGTGGATGGCGAATTACTGCCTCACGAAATGATGATTGTTCTATCTTCTCCTACCACCTCTCATGGTGGCCATTATGATGGAAATATATTTATTTATGATATATATTATATTTATTTCCTCTCTATGATTATTTATTTTACATTTAAAACATACCTTTATGATTTTCTTGTTGTGCAAATGCTATAATTTCATTTGAGGAAATGTGGACTTCCGCCCCCTCAAGTTATGTGACTAGTTCATGAAATACATGGAATGTATAAATAATGAAATTAATAATCTAATGTGACCAATATAAAATATATATTATACTAGAATTATAATATATATATATATCTCATTTAGTTTTAATTCCATTATTGTGACAATGAAATGAATGTAGTGTTCATGCGTACGTACGACCTGCTGTCTCCATGAACGATGCATTTCCTTTTTAATCTCCAAATGTTATGGAATAGAATAAAATGAATATATAATGGATATATACGATATTTAAATCATTATTACTATTCTGGATATGGTGTAATTATAACTACATGGACAATTCTTTTCAAACAAGTTAATTTTTGACTCATGTACTGAACATCGACAAAAACGTCTGATATGAACTCATATAATTAACTATTTATTATAACATTATAATATGTGATATTAATAGAATAATAAACTTTAATGGAGGTCCATAAGAAATTATTAAATGACCAAAGTTTATTATTTAGGAATATAAAGAATCTAACAAGACAAGTCAGACTTGAGGTAAGGGATCCTACCTCTCTCTTTCTTTTTAAGTACTCTCTTTTATGTCATTTATTTTAAGCTCATCATTCATATGTCTGGGGATGTTCTTTTATATTCCTAATTCTGTAATTTTTATGTTAATATTATGAGAGACCATATTTGATCTCATAAATCCATTTTTGGAAGTTTTATGTGGCGTCGTTAGGCTGCCGAGTTTTTATAAGGGATTTTTCATCTCACTTTTATTCCTGTGAGATTTATGGTACATTTGCCACCATTTACTTTGAATGGAGTTTTTACTGCCCATTATTCAACTCTTTGTCTAATATACTTTCGTTTATGTGTATTTACATCAATTTTGTATAGTCCTTATTTCATGTGGTGTATATTTCGAATGTTTCCAATGTCGGTAAAGGAACCTTTCACCCTCCTATTTTTTAAAGACATCTTTTTGTTTTGCCTTTTAAATTACATATTCTTATGTTGGGATATGTTCTTATATATCCTTATTTCTGTAAATTTTATTTCCAAGTGATGATATACCCTTTATCTCTCTCATCAACTCTTTTTCTAAAATTTTATGTGACACCGTTAGGCTATCGAATTTTTGCAAGGGAACTTCTTAACCCAATTCCAATTCGTGGGGTTAAACCTATACTTCTATATTATGTCATTATATGAATATGTGTGGATGACATATGATTATTTTACACATAGTATCCACTTATATTTAATGTATTTATATTTTTCACACATAATTATGTCATTTATTTATCCTTGCTCTAATGGCATGATCCTTGATTGGGATTACATCTTAATTTCTTCATGTTGAGACATTTCTTAATGATATGCAATTTTACTCTTTCATAAAGTGTATATACAGCCCCTTTGAGTTTCCATATCCATATTATGTCTATATTAAAGTCATTTAAATGTTTTAAAAATGGCCTACTTTCATGTGGTTTATAATTTAAATGTTCAAAATGGAAAAGGACTCTTTTATTTAAACATTGTTTTAATTGGTTTTAATGATTTATTCTTTTAAACATTTATCATCCATGTATATGTTTTAAAAATGGTTTTAAGGATTTATTTATATGTAGATGAATGATTTAAAACCCTTTCAAAAGTTTCGAAGTGGTATGGGACACTTTGATTCTAAAAGCTCTTTTAAATGTATTTTTTTTAATATTTTCAATGTATAATGGGATTTTTATCTCATAGAGTTGTAATGATTTTATTATATGTTTTTATTTATGATAATATCATGATGTGATCTCTTTTGATTGAAATGTGAAAATTTTATGTTTCTTTTATGCATGTTTTAAGTGTTATGATTATGTTATGGTTCTTGGGCAATGTTTATGAAATTGGGTGGTTCCGTGATAAACTAAGGGTGGGTGAGCCCGAGATTGCTATCCAATGCATTAGGTAACGCGAAGGAGTTAAACACTAAGGTTTATCCGAAGCGATTTAGGGAGTATACAGTGGTGGTTATTCCATACGTAACCATGAGGGTTACTCTCTACATAAGAATGTTATGAATGCCTCAAGTTACCTTTAAGTATTATGATTTCTAGGAGTTATTCATAAATCTTATGATTTCATGAGGTATGTTAAAGTGCTTATGTTTTAATAGTAAAGTATGATTTCATTGATTCTTATGTATACATGGACTAGTGTTTTCTTTCTGTATTTTTATATCCCTTACTGAGCCTTTTATGCTTATCACAAGTTTTTGAAATGTTGTCCACCAGACTTAAAGGTGAATAGGGTCAAGGAAGGGATCAAGGAAAGACATGCTATCTAAAACATGGAACTATACATGATTCTTTTTAAGAGTTTTTATTTTATGGAAACTGAGTTGAAGTGTCTACTTTGTAATCTTGTGAGATGTAATTGTTATGTCCTAATTCTCTAAAACTCTAAACTTGAAAAGATCCTTAATGTGAATTGTTCATTTAATTCAAGATTATGTAATGATTTAAGGTCGGGTCCTTATATTTGGTATTAAAGGTCGATTTAGATAACTTTAGAGGTTATGTAACACCACAAGATTCCATGGTACTATTCCTTTTGAATAATAGAGCAGCGTGTGTTGTACGCAACCTCGAGTTCTAACACACTACGACCAATAAAAGTTGTCGTTATGAATAGTAATACCCACATCTTGAAGTTATATAAATTTCATATTTTAAAATGGACTTCATTTTTTGATTCCTAATATCGATATTAGCCTACGTTGAATATTTGGTATTTTTTTGAGAACTTTCATTTTTTTAATGAATAGTGAAAAATACTTAAAAACATCTTTTTTAATCAAAATATTTTATAGTGATAAATTATAAAATGTAGTGGTTTTAAAGTATAATTAGAATATATTTTTATCATTTTATCCAATGGTGTTCATTAGAATTAATTTCACTTTGATATTGGACATAAGCAATTGCCAATCTTCTGATATATATTGTTTCTTAAAAACACACTATTTGTTGTGACAGTGGAAATTAATTATTAAATTAATTAATTCAACCTATATGGATTGAATTTTGTAAAATAGAAATCATTTTTGAATTAGGAATATCAAATATAGCTTAGGGTTATTTTTTGGTATTGTTCTAAAAAACATCGATTTTTGATGAATAGTGAAACCATTAAGTGGTAGTAAAAAAACTGATTTTTTGTTTAAATGAAATTTTACCACATCTCTGAATTGAATTTCCAAAATCCGACATACATCATTGTCATTAGTAATTAAAATTTGGTTCAATTTGCTTAAAATTATTTTTGGTGAATAGTAACTTTTAAGTTCTATTAATCCCGATTAAAGGTAATTATTGAAATTTAAGGTAAAAATGATATTATTAAAATATGAAAATATCTTGACACTTTTCCTAACCTTATTGGATGATTCATGGCCGACAAAGACAATCCATGGGACAACATTGGGAACCCAATGGAGCCACTTGGGTAAAAAATGACATTAATAACTTTTTATTTAAAGTAAAAATAAAATTGTCACAAACATGTTTTGTTTTACTAAAACAATTATTACATGGGGTTATATATGTTAAATTTTTTACTATAAATATTAATTGGAAAGATAATAATATCTCCTACATCATGGTAATTTTTTATTATTTTTATACATTAAATAAATTAAATTGTTTATGACACCATGATGATGCAGCGATTACCTCATTAATTAACGATTTAAATAAAATGAAAAGATAATGTAAAATATAAGACTTAAACATGTCTAAAAACTATTTTATGGGTATATTTAGAACCATTATCACCTTATCCTAGAAATATTTCATTGTGGGACCTTTTAAATCCGAAAAACACTTCATAATAATGTAACATTTCATGACCTTCCAAGAGTGCCCCTCCTCTCCTCTTATAAAAGGCCCCCACCTCTACCACCTTATTCACACCATCAATGCCATTTGGATCGGCCAACCTCTGCCCAAATACTCTCTCAACTTCCCTATATTACTCCTATAAGCCTCAATTTGGTCAGAAGTCTTCCCAATAAGCCTTTGGCTAAATCAAAAAGAGTTACCTGATTTTAAGGTAATGTCTTCTCTTGTGTTCATTTGTTTTATTTTGTGTCTCCAACCCCCTAAAATCTTTTTATTACTTTAATTTTAAATAAAAACAGTATCCTCGATATACCTGGATGTTTTTATGATTAGGAGTTTATTTACACTTACACACACCTTCGTCTAATGGTTAAATAACATATTGTTTCTGTTGGTGGAGAATTACTACCTCACGAAACGATGATTGTTCAGTCTTCTTTTAACACCTCTCATGGTGGCCATTATGATGAAACTATTTATATATACAATATATATTATGTTTTTGTTTTCCTTATTATTATGTATTTTTCATTTATTTCATACCTTTATGATTTCCATTATGGATAAACGTGATAATTTCATTTCAGGAAGTGCGGACTACCGCACCCTCAATGTGATTTGAATCGTTAATGACATATGTGGGATGTATAAAAGATGGAGTAATTGGTATTATAAATTATATCATATTGGAATTATAGTATACATATATATAATTATAATTTCATTCCTTTAAATTTGAAATAGAAATGAAAGTAGCGTTCATGCGTACGTACGACTTACCGTCTCCATGAACGGTGCATTTCATTTCTTATCTCTAAATGTTATGTAATATTATAAATGCATGTATATACTAGATATACATGATATATATGATATCTACATCATGAATATAATTATGGATATAATGAATACTTTACCACATGAACAACTTGTAATTATAAGAAGTTTATTTTTTACTCAAGTACCCAAGATCGACAAAATGACCGTTATTAACTTAAATAATTACATAATGTTCATAAAATGGTAATAAGTGATATAAAAGGAATAATGAACATGAAAAAGGTTCTTAAGAAAATATAAATTAGCTCTAGTTTATTATTCAAGATATTAAAGAATGATCGAGTCAAGTCATAAATGAGGTAAGGGAACTTCTTAACCCAATTTCCGTTCATGGGGTTAATCTCCTACTTTCAAATTATTTCATGGTATTATTATTTCCTATCTTCTATTTGTACTTTATTTATGTGTACTTATATTTAATATACATAATATATCTATTTTATATAAAAAATATATCTTTGTAATGAATTCGTCTCAATCTCCTTTCATTGAGGCATATTTTGTTTTATACACAACTTTCTTTTATACTGTGTATGAACCCCTTTGAATTTTATGTTTATTCAAGAGGAATATTTTCCTACGAAGCGTTTTACTAAATGACAAAAAGGAATGTTTTTTTTGTTATACGTATGCGGCGACAATGACTTCTCAGCCGCCATGACCATTATTTGAGTTTCGGATTCCTCTACAAGCCATAACATTTTTTAAATGAAAAATAAATACCAATATTTAATTTTCTTTTATTTTGGTATTGAAAATGGTTTTGAATGTGTTTTTATTATATCAATGTGTTGTATTGATATCTTGTGATTGAAATGTGGAAATGTTATGTTACCTTGATGCATGTTTTATGTTATACAATTATGTTATGGTTTATGATATGTTTAAATATGTTTATATGAAGAATGCATTGGACTTAATAAGTGACGGGTGGAGCCCGTTATAGCTCCTCGATGCATCGGAAGGTCTCATGAGACAAACTAGTGTCTTGGCATGAGGCCTTGACAAAATCTTATTTTTAGTCTTGGCACGAGGACTTGGCTACGTGGTTATGATAGTATGGCATTATGCATTCCATCATTATGAATGTGGTAATTGATATTGTATGTGATTATTCGAATAGTAGAATATCCATTTGAATATGTAAATGGCATTTTTTAATTTTTTTCCATATTATGATGAAGTTCATGTTTAAAAAGGCATTTGTTCTAGTTATACAATGCCTTAAATGTTAATTTTTATTTATGAAAGTTTCCGCTATATTTTTATCCTTACTGAGCATTTTAGCTCACCCCTTATAATGTTTTAATTTTTCAAGGATGTGAAGAAGTATATTATGAATGACCTGTGGGGATAGTATGAGGGGATATGAAGACAATATGTTGTTGTAGTTTTGTTTTACTTTATGATGTAATGTAAGACTTATGAATTTATCTAGTGTTTGAAAGGATACTAAACTAATCGGTCTTTCGAGACTTGATCTTTTGTGATCATGCCAATGTTACGCAATAATTCACCAACTCTGGGTAACTGGGGTCAGGGCGTTACAGGTTAGGGTACTCTTTATGCATAAGTGACATTACCATAATTTCTAGGATTTAAAAAGAGTCATAGTATTTAGATAAAGTGAATGAGTAATTATATCTTAGTGTTTATCTTCCTCATTAGTACATGATGATTTTGTTGATATACTCACACTGATATTTTTCTTTTCAGTAAATGGATGGATCTAGCAGGCACCAAAGTGACAATGGGTTTGAAGGAAACTGTGGTGGTTCTCTGATTAAGAGACTGGATGAAATGGGGGATTCAATGGGGAATCTTGTGGTTATTCTAAACCAACTATCAAGGAGTCATGATTAACCACTTGAACCTTTGTGACTTCTATGATGCATCATGTATGAGAGATCCAAATCGATGTGGTTGTTCAGGTAATAATTATAATGGTAACCATTAGGATTTTTATGATCTTTACTTTTGAGGTAATCGTGGGTTACTATAAGATGGAAAATGAAAGGCATGAGGTAAAATTGAGGTTAAATTATGATATGGTTATTTTTGAAGATTATGTCCCTTTTTTGGGATTGTTTTAAGAATTGTATAGTTTTTGAAAAAGGACTACACATAGACCGTGTGACAACTCATCGCGTCGGACAAAGCTACTGGAATCGAACCCACAACCAAAGTGCGACTGGTATTTATTGCCTACCATTGGACTACATGAAGTCCCTAGTTATTATATCTATTTTTTAGTAAGATGATCTTATGATTTAGGATTAAGATGATTTTGGGTTATCTATGGAAATGATTAGCCTATCATGGAGGATATGTGATTAGGTTAATTACTTTTCAATATGAGACTTTAAGAGTAACTGATGTTATTTGGAGATAAATGTTAATATTTACCTTGAAAGACTATGTGATTAAATCCTTCAATGATTTGGGTTTCAATATTAGTTTGGTTTATAATAAAGAATTTTATGGATAGTTATTTATTGAATGGTCTTTGATGAACTTTGGGTTTTGTTGGACAAATTTTGGAGATTAAGAGTAGTATTACTTTTTATAAAGAATTATCCTTTTTGGGTATTATCTGATCTCATTCTAACAATTTTGGTTTTGGTTAAGTTCTAAGGACATGGGAAATATATAGTTATCTTTTGTGTATTAGGTGATTCTCAATAATTTGATTATAGTACTCTTAATATGGACAAGTCTTCCTAAATTCTCGTCTTTTGGACAAAATATGAGTTTGTGTAAGAAATCTAGTAAAGTTGAAATTCAAAATGAAAAGTAAGTATGTTTCCTTATGTTTTAGTTATGATCATAAATAAATTCCTCAATGAAAAGTAACATAAAACAAAAATGTTGTATGTTAACTTTTCTTACTGGGGAATCACATACCGTTTAACCCATCACAAGTTGTGATTTTCTGGTAGTTAACATTCTCTTAAACATGTTTCTATCACTCTCCATCAGAACTTAACCCATTTTTTTTCTTCCATATCCATGTTTTCATGGAATCCTAGTACATGTTATCCCGGGTGACCTTGGTACTTTTTTTCTTTCTTTTAAAGTGGTAGTTTAATTTACTCCTTTTCCGATGTGTGGATTTCAATGAAGTTTCCAAGCCCAATATTAAAATTGTGAGGACGCAATTCTCAAAAGGGGGGAAGGATGTAACATCCTAGGTAAATAAAAAATATTACTTCTTCATATTTATTAATATTTGAGAATAAAATATTAATATTATTTTAAAGGGGATTCTATGTTCGATGCCGTACCCAATATACTGCAACGTGTTTCTTTGAAATCTTACGATGCACACAAATAATATAATAATATTATTGTAAATGGTAGTAAACTCCTAGACGATGTAATGGAGGGAATGAAAAGAACTAACTAAAATGTTATTATATATTCTTGTAAAATATTTTTACATTTATTCAATAAATTTTAGATGCTTAAAATGTGAATGAATCGAATTTTAAGCGTAAATATTCTAATATTTTTTAAAAAGTCGATTAGCCGCCTTTTGATGGAGAACCCTTTTTAAATCAACTTTTTGACAATTTTATATGTTATATTTAACAAAATAAAATTCTTTTTGAGAATCGGGACATCAAAATTTACTTCGTATAAATATTTGGGATTTTTGCGATGAAGTTCATTTTTTAATGAATAGTGTAAAATGCTGTATTTTAATTCAAAACCTCATTTTAATCTAATTTATTTATATGGATAGATTATATTTTTAATTTGGTATAATTTGTAGTTAAAATATATTTTTACTATTTAATCCAATTTTGGTAATTGGAATTAATTTCACTTTGAAATTGGACATAAACGAGTGTCAATCTTTTGATAGATATTGTTTCTTAAAAACACTTTTTTTTGTTTTGACAACAGAAATTAATTATAAAAATAATTAATGTAAATTTTATGTTTTTAATTTGGTAAAATGGACATCATTTATGAATTTGTAATATCAAATATAGGTTAGAGTGAATTTTTGGTATTTTTCTGAAAAACATCGATTTTTTATGAATATTGAAACCACTAAGTTGTAGTTAAAAAACTGATTTTTCGTTTAAATGAAATTTAACCACCTCTGTTATTTGAATTTAAAAAATCCTACATACATCATTTTAATTAAGAATTAAAATGTGGTTCAATAGGATTAAAATAATTTTTTGGTGAATAGTAACTTTTATGTTTTATTAATCGCGATTAAAGGTAATTAGTGTAATTTAAGGTAAATATAATGATATAATAATATGAAATTACATTTACACATGTCTCACACTTATTGGATGAGTCATGGACAACCAAGAAATTCCATGGGTCGACTTGGGGGCCCCATGAAGCCACATGGTTAAGAAAATGACATTAATAACTATTTATTTAAAGTAAAAATAAAAGTGTCACAAACATGTATTGTTCTACTAAAATAATTTTTACATGGGGTCATAAAAGTAATATTTTTTACTTTAAATATTAATTAGAAATCTAAAACTATTTCCTACATCATATTATTTTTTTTATAATTTTTAGATATTATATAAATTAACTTATTTATGACACCATGATGACGCAGCGATTACCTCATTAATGAACGATTTAAATTTCATGAAATGATAATGTATAATCTATGACTTACACTTGTAAAAAACCTATTGTATGGGTGTATTTAGAACCCTAATCACCTTATCCTAGAAATATATAATTTTGGGACCTTTTATATCCGAAAATCATTTTATAATAAAGTATCTTTTCATGATATTCCAAGAGTGTCACTCCTCCCTCTTATAAAATGCCCCCACCTCTACCACATTACCCAAACCTCTGAAGCCATTGGTTCGACCAAACTCTGATAATTTTATATCTATAAATCCATACCTTCATCATAGAAGCCTTCCTATGGGATTAAATCTCTTAAAGAAACCCTTTTGGTTCAAGCCAAGAGGAGATACCCGATTTAAAGGTAAAGTCATCTCTAATGTTCTTTTGTTTTATTTTGTTTCTCCAACCCCCTAAACTTTTTTATTCTATTATTTTGTAACAAAAACAGTATCTCCAATATACTAGTATGTTGTTATGAGAATGATTCTAGCTACACTTGCACACACATCTGTCTAATGGTTAAAGAACATACTGTTTCTATGGATGGCGAATTACTGTCTCACGAAAAATTGATTGTTCTATCTTCTCCTACCACATCTCATGGTGGCAATTATGATGGAACTATATTTATTTTTGATATATATTATATTCATTTCCTCTCTATTATTCTTTATTTTACATGTAAAACATACCTTTATGCTTTTCATTTTCTTAAAATGCGATAATTTCATTTGTGGAAGTGTGGACTACCGCCCCCTCAAGTGATGTGAATCGTTCTTGCAATACATGGAATGTATAAAGAATTAAATTAATAAACTAATGTTACCTATATAACATATATATTATACTGGAATTATAATATATATATATATATATATATCTCATTTATTTTTAATTCCATTAATGTGACAGAGAAATGAATGTAGCGTTCATGCGTACGTACGGCCTACCGTCTCCATGAACGGTGCATTTCATTTTTTATCTCCAAATGTTATGGAATAGTATCAAATGAATATATACTGGATATATATGATATTTAAATCATTAATAATATTCTGTAGATGGTGTAATTATAACTACATGGACAATTCTTTTCAAACAAATTCATTTTTGACTCATGTACTGAACATCGACAAAAACGTCTAATATGAACTCACATAATTAACAAATTATTATAACATTATAATATGTTATATTAATTGAATAATAAATTTTAAAGTATTTACATAAGAAATTATTAATTGACCAATGTTTATTATTCAGGAATATAAAGAAAAGAACAGGACAAGTCAGACTTGAGGTAAGGGATCCTACCTCTCTCTTTCTTTTTATGTACTCTCTTTTATGTCATATCTTTTAAGTTCATCATTATTATGTTTGGGGATGTTAATTTATATTCATAATTCTGTAATTTTTATTTTCATATTTTGAGAGACCTTATTTGATCTCATAAATCCATTTTTGGATGTTTTAAGTGGCGCTGTTAGGCTGCCGAGTTTTTGTAAGGGATTTTTCATCTCACTTTTATTCCCGTGAGATTTATGCTACATTTGAAACCATTTCCTTTGAGTGGTATATGTACTACACATTATTAAACTCTTTGTGTAATATAATTTCGTTTATGGGTATTTACATCAATTTTCTATATTCATTCTTTCATGGGGTGTACGTTTTAAAAGTTACCCAAGTCGGTAAAGGAACCTTTCACCCTCCAATTTTTAAAAGACTTCTTTTTGTTTTGTCTATTAAATTACATATTATTATGTTGGGATATATTCTTATATATCCTTATTGCTGTAAATATTATTTCCAAGTGATGATATACCCTCATCAACTCTTTTTAAAATATTTGATGTGACGCCATTAGGCTATCAAATTTTTGCAAGAGAACCTCTTAACCCAATTCCAATTCTTTGGGGTAAACCTATTCTTCTTGATTATGTCGTGCTATGAATATGTGTGGATGACATCTGATTGTTTTACACTGAGTATCCAATTATATTTAGTGTATTTATATTTGTCACACATAATTATGTCATTTCTTTATCCTTACTCTAATGGCATGATCCTTGATTGGGATTACATCTCAATTTCTTCTCATTGAGACATTTCTTAATGATATGCACTTTTACTCTTTTATAAAGTTTATATACAGACCCTTAGAGTTTCCATATCCATATAATGTCTATACTAAAGTCATTTAAATGATTTGAAAATGGTCATCTTTTATGTGGCTTATAATTTAAATTTTCAAAATGGAAAAGGACTCTTTTATTAAAACATTGTTTTAATTGGTTTTAAATATTTATTCTTTTAAACATTTATCATCCATGTACATGTTTTAAAAATTGGTTTAAGGATTTATTAATATGGATATTAATGTTTTAAAACACTTTCAAAAGATTCGAAGTGGTATGGGACACTTTGATTCTAAAATCTCTTTTAAATGTCTTCTTTTAATATTTTGAAAGTATAAAGGGATTTTTCTCTCATAGAGTTGAAATGATTTTATTAGATGTTTTTATTTATGATAATATCATGATGTGATCTCTTGTGATTGATATGTCGAAATTTTATGTTTCTTTTATGCATGTTTTAATTGTTATGATTATGTTATGGTTCTTGGTCAATGTTTATGAAATCAGGTTGTTCCATGATAAACTAAGGGAGGGTGAGCCCGAGATAGATCTCCAAGCATTGGGTAACGTGAAGGAGTTAAATGATAAGGTTTCTTTGAAGTGATTTAGGGAATATATAGTGGTGGGTATTCCAAATATATCCATGAGGGTTAATCCCTACATAAGAATGTTATGAATGCCTCAAGTTACATTTACGTCTTATGATTTCTATGATTTATTCATAAATCTTATGATTTTATGAGTTATGTTAAAGTGATTATGTTTTAAGAGTAAAGTATGATTTCATTGATTCTTAAGTATACATGGACTAGTGTTTTCTTTCCGTATTTTTATATCCCTTACTAAGACTTTTTTGCTCATCCAATGTTTTTGAAATGTTTTCAACATGACTTAAAGGTAAATATGGTCAAGGATGGGATCAATGAAAGACATGCTATCTAAAACATGGAACTAGACATGTTTCTTTTTAAGAGTTTTTATTTTATGGAAACTTAGTAGAAGTGTCTACTTTGTAATCTTGTGAGATATAATAGTTATGTCCTAATTCTCTAAAACTCTAAAACTAAGAATATCTTCAATGTGAATTATTAATTTAATTCAATATTATGTAATGTTTTAAGGCCGGGTCCTTATAAAATGGTTTTCTCCTTCTACAAAAATTCTTTTACCATTTATGGTCCTAACATCTTACGCTCACTAACTTCATCCAAACATGTCAGTGCTTTCCACCTCTTCCCATAAAGGGCATTATAATGTTCCATTCATATGCTTGAGTGGAAACTGTTATTATAGGAGAATTTAACCAGAGGAAGGTGTTGATCCATTCCTCCTTTAAATTCCATTGAACATTATCTTAACATATCTCCTAGTGTCTGAATAGATCACTCAAACTGGCCATTATTTTGAGGATGATAGGCCATACTGATGTTTTTTTTAGTATCCAGAGACTGTTCAAGACTCTTCCAATACAAAGAGATTAATCTTGGATGTTGGTCGGATATAATGGATAGTGGTACCCCATGCAGTCTTACCACATCTCTGATGTATATACATGCTAGTTTATCCAATGATAAATCCTCAAAAATTTCAATAAATTGTGTATAATTTGTAAGATGATCCACAAAAACCCATATTTTTCTGTTGTCTTTGGATTTCTTCAGATGTCTGGTGAGAAATTCCATGGTAATGTTCTCTCATTTCCGTGCTGGTATGGGCAATGGTTGCATCATCCCCATAGACTTCTGCATATCTTCCTTCACATGATGACACACCAGACACTTTGATGTACATTCAGAAATATCCTTCTTCATATTATCCCACCAATAATGTTCTCATAGATCTCGACACATCTTTTTGTTTCATAGGTGAATAGATAAATTTGATCTATGTGCATCATCCAAAAGTTCATTATCATCCTCTGAACTTGATGGAACACATAGACTTTTCCCATATCTCACAATTATTTCTTTATTAAAATTTAAATCTAAGGATTTCCCTTTTCTGAAAGCTTCATCATTATTATTAATTCCCACATCATCCTTTTGAGCATCCCTTAACCTTTCAAAAAGAGAGGGTTGAGAAATCATTTGTGAAAGGATTGATGATGTTTTCTTCTTTATGATTCCCATGTCCATATTTATAAAATCTAAGATGATTGGATCTTTCTCAATTCTCATCAATGATAGAATCACTAGGTATTTTATACTTAGAGCATCTTCCACCTTGTTCACTTTCCCAGGGTAGTAATGGATTGAGCAGTCATAGTCATTGATCAAAACATACAATCTTCATTGGCTCATGTTCAACACTTTCTGTGTCAATTCATACTTGAGGCTTTGTGGTCCGTATATATTTCACAATTCTCCTCAAAGAGATAATGCCGCCAAATTTTTAAAGAGAATATCACCACATCCAACTCCAGATCATGTGGTGGATAATTATACTCATGAAAATTCAACTTCCTTGAATCATAGGCAATGACTTTGTCATTTTGCATCAACACACTGCCCATGGCCTTCGTTGAAGCATCAATTAATACCACAAAAAGTTCTCCACTAATGGGTAAAGTGAGCATGGGCACAATGAGAAGCCTCGTTTTCAACACCTTGATGTTTTTTTACATTCATCACTCCAAGAATACATTACTCCCTTTAGAGTTTTCTTGGTAATAGGTTGGAAAATTGTGATAAATTTCTCACAAATCTTTGATAATATCCAGTTAACCCCCAAAAGCTACGGATATCTGTTATCGATGTTTGCCTCAGCCATCCCATTACTACAGCTATCCTGGAGGGATCCAAATATATCCCATTGCATGTGATGTTATGGCTCATGAATGATACCTTCTTAATCTAGAACTCACACTTTCTGTACTTTTAATAGAGATTATCCTTTCACAAGGTCTCTAGTATAGTTATTAGATGCTCCTCATGATCCCCCATGGTATTGGAGTTTATTAGAATATCATCTATAAAGAGTACCAAAAATTTTCGGAGGTAATCTACAAAATCTCTATTCATCAATCCCATGAATATTTATGGAGCATTAGCGAGTCCGAATGGAATCAGTATGAATTCATAGTGCCCGTATTGTGTACAAAAAGCAATCTTGGGGATATCTTTCTTCTTCACCCTTAATTATTAATATCTCGACCACAAATATACCTTGTAGAACTATTGTACTCCACACAGATGATCAAACAAGTCACTAATTCATGGGATAGGATACTTTTTCTTTATCATGATTTTTTTGAGATCGTGATAATCGATGAAAAGGCGCATTTACCCATCCATATTCTTGATGAAGAGGACTCGTTCACCCCATGGTAAAGAACATGGGCGTATAAACACTTTATCCATATTCTTCTATAGTTTTTTTGAGATCCTCAATCTCCACAACAGCCATTCTGTAGAGATTATTTGATATTGGAAACACCCCAGGTATAAGATCAATTGAGAATTCAAAATCACTCCTAAGAGGATGACCATGAAATTCCTTAGGAAAAACTTCAATGAATTCATCCACATTATGCATATCTTCAATGATGGTTGTCTCCTTAGAATCAATCATCTAATCCAGATATGCATGCTCATAGGGAAATAATATCCCCTATTGAGATGACGAAGCTAAAGAAGATTAATCTTCCTCCTTGAACTTGTATAGAATCGGGGGTAGATTCTACACATGGAGAGTGATTTTCCTATCATGGAAATTTATGTTTTCTCAAGATAGGTAAGGTTAATATATGCCTTGAATTACATAAAAACTTACCAAAGGGAGCATGATAAGGTTCACTGGGAGGTTCAATCCACTGATTATGAGAGGGGAGGAGTTATATTAATGGGATGTAATGATTGCCCCATTTTTCGTAATTACTGACATTTTTACATACATGACTTGCAGTGGTGTTGGGATTTTTCTACTAAAATTTCAGGATATAAAAGAATGTGTATAACCTGAATAAAAATGTATGTTCAATATTATTGAATGAATAACTATCATACCTATCACCAATGTTTTTTTGAGGTTTACTTCGGCGATAGTGATGGAAAAATATTGCACTTTCTACCTTGGAGGTTGTTGGTTGCCTCCAAAAACACTTGTCTTAGGGCATTGGTTTGAAATATTCCCTAGTTCTTTACAGTTTAAGCAATGAAAAACATGTTGAGAGTCAGACGGAGCATTCATATCCTCTTTCATAGATATTGTTTTTTCTTATCGGAATTTAATAGGTAGGTTACCACCTCTTCGAAACCTAAAGCATTTCTCTATCCCCTTCAAGTAATTTATGGGGTACATTATTCCGCAGCTTTGGCATGTGGTGTGGTAGATCTTTTTAGCACCATTGGATTTATCCATCAGACCGTCCTAATGGAAATCCATATTAGGCTTCTTATTCACATGATACCCCTGAGATTAACTGATCTCCATGTTGACATTGAGGGCACATCAGACAATTTCCTCATTATTTTTGATGTCGCGGATCACGAGGGATTTTAGTAGGCTAGGTTTCATCCCACCAAATAAGCAGTCAACCTTGTATTCAGGGGTAACGAAAAAGATGGAGGTATATCGTGCAAGACTTGTGAAGCTCTCCTTGTACGCTCTGAAAGATTCATATTCTTTTTTTCATGAGGGAAAGGAAGTCCATTTCCATCTTAAGATGGATGGTTCATGGAAAATATTTATCAAAAAAATCTTCCATAAATCCTTCTATTCCAACACCTCGATCTCCTCCTCATGCTTCATATTTTTTATCAATTTCCACCATTGATCAGCTTCAGCCTCCATATGATAATCATCCAGTAGAACCTTATCATGTTCAGAACATTTAAGGATTAAGAATATCTTTTCAATGGAGTTGATCCATTGTTTGATGATTGAGGGATCCGATGATCCATTAAAAGTGGGAGGCATTTTTCTCATGAATCTCTCGATATCAACTTGTTCTTTTGGGTTGGGGGCAGGGTTGAACATTTCTTTTGACTAATTTTTCTATTAAAATATGGAGTTAACATAGAGATAATCATGACAATGTTCACAATTCCTTCTCCCATTGGATTGGGCATCTCATTAGAACAATCATCACATTTATCTTCCCATCAGTTATTATCCTGAGTCCTCCTATTACTATCCATTGCCTTGAAAAAAAGGAAAGTTAGGGGTAACACATAATGTGTAATCCAAGGACAAAATAATGACTTATAAATTTCTTTTTTTCCTTAACTTGTGAATCTATAGGCTTCAATCTATGTTTTCCAGGATATACTTCCTAACATATATTCTTAGGGGATTTTTTTAATTCCTTTAATAATGGTTCATACTATTCTTGTGAATTTTCCAATGCATATCCCCCGGGAGTGTCGTAACCAAGAGTGAAGAAATACTCATTGTCATATACCAGGACACCATGGGTCTAACCCAAAACTCCTTATCGGGGTTTTCACTCCTAAGTAAATCTCTACCAGAGTAGCCTCTACCGTCTAAAATCTAGGCATGGATTTATTTTCATGATAAACCACTTTATCAATACCCACCAAAAATTAGGGATGTTTTTATTATACATAGTCTTTTCTCTAAGGCTTCACTAGGTTTTTCTAATCCTAATCACAAAGAATAACTAATCATATCCTCTGATACCAACTATAACAACCCTTCTCTTTATTACATACTTAAATATTATTTATTACATGAAAACATAACATGATAAAACATAGAAGATCGAGAGGTCTGGTATCTTTAGGGATTAGGAACATTACATAACAACATAAAGAATAGAATGCTACATCTTAGAAAAATCTTCCTTTACATGACCACTGCATTTCCTTGTACTTAGCCTTGCATAGAATAACCTAAGAAAATATATAAAAAAGGGTGACCAATAAAGGATGGTATGGGAATAAACATGAAATAACATGAAGAAAAAAATACATGTTATAAAATAGTCATATCAATGAATAAACAAATAAACTTGAACATAAAGGCATGATAAAGCATGATAATCATAACATGGAAATGCGGCAGCAACACTTAACATGGAATTAGCGTGAGCCAAGGCTCAATGCACATAGAGCATGAGTAAAACCACATTGCACATGAAGCATGAGTAAACCCTCATTTCACATGAATTATAATGAATCAACACCCATTTCCCATGTGGTATCATGATACTATACTTTACTGTATGCATTGGAGCGCTTTCAAGACACACCTTTTCTGAAATATTTCATTTCATACATAAGTATTCCACATGGATCATAAAACATGGATTCCTTAAACATCGTAATTTATTACATGATAAAGGAATGTGGAATTAATACATGAAACCTTATAAATAATATGTAAATGTTCATAAAGGTGAATACCTTTGATAAAGAAATGGGCATGGTATTCACTATACAATTACTTTGGCTTGGAAAAACATGGTGCCATTTCGGTAGTATAACAGTGTTACATAAGAATTCATAAAAAATGGTTGATGAGAGAAAAAGGGGTGTATCATCACATGTAAATAAAATATACAGTAAGGAGGTCATGTAGATACATTTCCCAAAAAAATAATGGAATTTATATTCATGAAACAAAATAATTGCTTAAATGTAAATAAGGAGAGTGAAATTCCTTTCGGAATTTTGGCATAGTAACAGGTGAACGTGAGAGGTATTTAATATAAAGACCATGCCTTATTACATACATAATCATCAATTTATTCAAGAAAAAACTTTATTTTACATTGAGGATCTTTTCATGTTTATATATTTAGATAATTATGAAAATACATTCATAACATTACACATTATTAGAGATTGAATACCATAAAAACAGTTTCCAGTTTTTTTTCAAAATATAAAACATGAAAACTTAAAACAAGACTCTTTGAAAATTCTTTAAAATTAAAAATTGATTTTTTACTTTTATTAAAAATATATTAACCTGTGAAAATAATTTAAAAACTTGGGATGGGCAAAAAATATCAGTAAGGGATGAAAAAGAAGGAAAGAGCACATTAGTCCATGAATACTCGTAACGTATGAAAACATCATCAATAGACATGCTTGTCCCTCATATATACTTACATTATGTAACATGATATTTACACAAGATCACACATAAAAGAGAACATAAATATAATCACAAAGGTGTTTTGGGGAATTACATACATAATCTTATAACCATTCTTGGCTACCTTATAACTTGTAACCCTCACGACTACCTTACTTTGTGTAACCATCGCAGTTACACTTGGAGTAACCATACGGCCGACCTCCAAAATACTCATAAAAAATTCATTGGAGGTAAATATAGGTCCCACCATTCATCATAAAAAATGCCCAAGAACCAAAATATAACTATACGACATGAATAATAGCATAAATAAATTACTTTTGAATTTTGTAAAACAGAATTTTAAAAGAGGGTTTTTAATAAAAAGCCCTTTATAAATATTATTCAATTGAATAGAGACTTAATAGAGTTGATAGATTATGTATATATACTGAAAATACACATAATAGACCATAATATAAATATAACCCATCACACAAAAAATTTAAATAGCACATAAATAATGAAGTAGAAGGTTAACCCAAAGAATGGAAATCGGGTTAAGAATTCCTTTACCTTGAGTTTGTATTACATAAAACGTGTTTAAACTTCATGTATAATGGTTAAAAGTGTGTTATTAGTATTTTAAAGAAACATGTTCATGTTTATAAAATCTTATATTATCATTTAATATCTTCATTTTACCCTTTAATTATTAGTATTTTGCTCCTTGCACTGTTTTTGGGTGGGTTCCTTACATGATTTCAATGATTGGTTCATGGTGGACATTATTGTCGATTGGAAGTGAAACTCTATAATTATAATGAATTAGTATTTAAATATATCCAGTAAAATAAGTTATAAAATTTATAATTTTTAATTCATACATGAAGATGATTCATATGTTAGAACATTTATGATGTTTGTTTTGTTCATTTTAGTGGTTCTTTGAAAAAAACGACATCATTTCGTTTTATAAATTAAAAACAAGTGTACAAAATAATTTAAGAACCAAGGATGAGACATAATACATATATTATAACCTGGTTCAACCATAAAAATTGTTTCATTACCAGACATGAAAGTGTTAATGAAAACTGAAATCACATCATCCACGATGTCGGTAATTCGACACATCACGGACAATGTTTTAATTCCTTCTATAAGTGGGAGATGAGGAGAATAATGATGTTGATTTATCCATGAACATGATAAATTACAGAATATACAAGATTCTGGAGATTTCATGCCTCTTTTATAAGAGGGGGTGAGGAAAAAAGAAAAACGAAACTTAAAATAAAAGAAAACACGAAAAAATTCTCACAAAAATTCAGTAGCCTAGCGGCGAATCGTAAAATTTTATGAAAAATAGTTTGATGAGAGAAAGGGAATATCTCATAACTCATATATAATTTGGATAGTAAGGGGGGATATTTAATGAAATATCCCATGATAATACAAAGGGAAAGGAAGAGAATAACATAAAATGATGGAAAATAAATAAAATAAAAGAGGAAGTTTACCTCTTGATCTCTTCTCCTTGAGATCCCTCTTAAGGGCTTTGGTTTTGGTCTTTTGGTGTGAACAACATCTCTAGGACGTGTGGAAGAGACTTGGAAAGTGTATTGGGTTGAAATTAGGCATGGATCAAGCCTTGATAGGTGTGGGAAGAAGGTGGGAGTGAGGGTGGTATTTATTGTGGAGGAGAGGGTGTATTTTTCATTATTTTAATCTTTATTATATTTTTTTACCAATATTTTGAATATTCTTAGTTAATGTGACCTAAAATAGTATTAATTACATTTAAATTCGAATTATTTGGCCTTGTATCACTTATTTGGTCATAAATAGTGTATTTTACTGATAATTTGATTATACGGTATTTTATCGTATTTCACTATTCACTGAAAATTAAATAATTCCAACAAAATATAAAAAATTTACCCCAACCATTTTTAGAAGTGTAGAATTTAAAAATGAAGTCCATTTTGTGAAAATAAATTTCTAAATATTTTTAATTTTATTTTTAAATAAAATCACTCTTAATTCCAAAATTAACAACTCTAATTCTAAAACAACTTCTATATCATGATGAAAAATTAACCCATATGTTATTATATTAAAGCCTTAAGAAAATAAAATAATAATAAAATTTAATATTCATTATTTTCGTATTACTATTCATAAGGGTATGTTACTATTCACAAAAAAAACAAGTTGGTTCCAACAGACTCCTAATAACATACTGAACACAATTGTAGATGGCAGTTTCATGAAATTCAAAACATAGATGTGGAAAAAGAATTTTTTCAAGGCTAGTTAAAAATATATACTTAAAACAATGTTCCATTTATTTCTATTTATTATTAGAAAAACATGGGTTGTTACATTATCCCCACCTTCTTGAAATTTCGTCCTTACAATTTTATTTACTTATTAAACAACTGGGGGTATTTTTTCCTCATAGAATTTTTAGACTCCCTTGTTGCTTCTTCAACCATGTGGTTTCTCCACAAAACCTTTACCTGGTGGATTACAATATTCAGCAATACATGTTCCTTTCGATCAAAAATCTGAATTGGTTTCTCTTCATAAGAATGGTTCTCTTACAGCTAAACTGCTTTTGGGCTCAAGACATGTGATGAATCCGGCACATACTTTCTCAACATCGAAACATGAAAACAATTGGGTACTTGAAACAATCTTGGAGGCAAAGCTACATAGTATGAAACTGTTCCAACTTTCTCTAATATTTGTAAAGGACCGATGAACCATAGACTTAGCTTACCTTTCTTACCGAAACACATTACACTTTTCCAAGGAGAGATTTTATGGAAAACATGGTCACCTACCTTGAAAGAGAAGTATTTCATTCTATTATCTGTATAATGTTTTTACCTGCTCTAAGTAGTCCTCAAGTTCTGATGTATCATCCTCACTTTCTCAGCCACTTCTTCTACAAATTCTGGCCCCATCAAATTTCTTTCCCCTAATTCATCACAAAACTCTAGATTCCGACACCACTTCCCATACAAGGCCTCAAAATGTCCCATCTGAATACATGAATGAAAATGGTTATTATAAGAAAACTCAACTGAAGAGAGATGTTAATCCCAACTTCCCTGATAGTCCATTAAGCAAGCTCTAAGGATATCCTCAAATTTTTGAATTGTTCATTCTGACTTCCCATCTGATTGAGGATGAAACGTTGTACTAAAATTTATCTATATGCCCAACGACTTCTGAAGTCCCTTCCTAAAGATAAAAGTTATCCTGGGATCTATGTCAGATATAATGGAAAGAGGAACTCCATATAACCTGACAATCTCTTTGAGGTATAATCGAGAAAGCTGATCCAAAGTCATTGTATCTCAAATAGAAAGAAAATGTGCAGACTTTGTTATCCGATCAACAATATCCCAAATAACATTGTTACCTCGAGAAGTCTTTAGTAGTCCCACCACAAAGTCCATTGATCCATTCTCCCATTTCTACTTTGGCACTGGAAAAGGCTAAAGCATCCCCTTCAGTAACTGCCACTCTACTTTAACCTGTTGACATGTCAAACATTTGATGGTAAAATCAACAATATCTCTTTTCATTACATCCCACCAATAATACTCCCAAAGGTCTCTGTACATCTTAGTACTTCCAGGATGAACAGAAAATGGAGAACTATGAGCTTCACACAACAAATCCTTCTTCAACTGAGAATCACTAGGCACACACAACCTTTTTCCAAATATTAAAACTCAATCTTTGTCAAGGTTAAATTCTGGAAAATTACCCTTTTTAACCAATTCTACATTTTTCTGTAGCTCACAGTCTTCCTTATGTTCTAGACTAATTCTGTCTGACAACGAATATTTCACTGAAACCTAATCATTCTGCATCAAAACACAACCAAGTCCCTCAAAAGAAGCTTCGTTGTAGTTGAAAAACCCACCATTTCAGGAAGTTAATGCCAAAACTGGGGCATTCACCAATCTCTTCTTCAGTTCCTAAAAAAACATAACATTCTTCTGTTTAAACAAATTTAACCCTTTTCTCTGTTAATATAGTTATCAGGATAGACAACCATGCAATGTTCTTAACAAACTGTCAGTAATAACCTTCTAACCCAAGAAAACTACAAATCTTTGTAACATTTGTTGGTCTTGGCCATTCATCAACTAATTTTGTTTTGGTAGGAACAACTGTTATTCCATCCTTATTTATAATGTTCCCAAGGAAATAAATCTGTTGAAACCAAAAATAACACTTTTTGGACATTCCATAGAGTTTCTTTTATTTTAAGGATTTTAAAACAACCCTTAGATGTTGCTCATGGTCTTATTTATTTTTATGAAATACCATAATGTCATGAATAAATACAACCCCAAACTTATCCAATAACTCATGAATTACTCAATTCATAAGATTCATGAGTACAACAGGTGCACTAGTTAATCCCAATGGCATAACAACAAATTCATAATGCCCAAATCTAGTACGAAAGGCTGTTTTTGGGATGTCATCCTCCTTCACCTTCAGCTGATGGCTTCCAGATCTTAATTCAATATTGAAAATGTACTATTCTCCTTGGAGATGATCGAACAAATCTTCGATATGAGTCAAATGATAATTGTTTTAAAAATTGATTTTATTCAAATCTCTATAATCAATGAAAAGTCTCATGGAACCATCTTTCTTTATAACAAACAAAACAGGGGCTCCCCATGGTAAAAGTCATGGGGGAATGAAGACTTTTTTAAGAAAATCCTGAAACTGATTTTTCAATTCAAGAAGTTATATTGGAGCCATATGATAAGGGTTTTTGAAATTGGATTAGCATTAGGAACTAAGTCAATTGTGAATTCGACTTCTAAATTAGGTATGACACCAGGTAACTCATTAGTAAATACATCAAGGTATTCATTAACCACTAGCACATCATTAATTTGAATAGTTCCCTTGTTTACAACAATATGAGTAAGATAACTTTCATTTCCATATTTCAGTGGTTTCTTAGCTTCATGATATGTTATCAATTGTATGGGTTCATTCACGTATACAAACTGAAACTATTTCTGAAAAACAACTTCTTTAGATCTACAGTCAATCTTATCATGATAATCAGAAAGCCATTCCATTCCTAGAACAACTTCAAACTCAACTAAGGGTAAAACAACAAGGTTTTCAGGTAATGCCTTTCTACAGACCAAAATAGAAATATTCTTATAATTTCTCTTTTCTATAACATTTTCCACGGGTGTTTTAACAACAATTTCGGGTCTCATTTGTTGAGGTAATATTTCCAATTTACCAGACAATTTCTTAGAGATGAAGGAATGTGTAAACCCCATATCAAACAAAACTTATGATAATCTGATTGAACAGAAATAGTACCTAATACAACTTCATTGGATGTCCTGATATCTGCTAACATAGTCGCAAAGGATTACACTACACCTTTCTTCTTGAAGTCTGGATTCTTTTCATCATTCAGATCTCTCTTTGGACATGAATTTGCATAATGACCAATTTCACCACATTTAAACACCTTACATTCTACTTATCATGATTATTCTTATGATCATTTTCATTGCAATCTAGAGCTATATGTCCAAACTTACCACATTTAAAACACTTCCCAATTTTGTGAAGACATTCCCCAGGGTGCTTCTTGCCACACATTTCACAAATTGGAAATTGGATTTTCATACCATAAAATTTCTTTGGTTGATTCTTACCAATTTCTTACTAGGGGGACCTATTCTTATCTTTGTTTCAAAAATGAAAGATATCATCAGCAAACTCCATCTCTACCCTCCCAGCACATCGGACAAGTTTCTCGTAAATTTTTAATTCACAGGAGGCCAACACCCTTCGACACCTTGGATTCAGTCCGGAGTAAAAGTGGCTGATTTTTCTATCAAGATACAAAACAAGATTTGGAGCATACCTCTCCAGTAGGGTGAAGTTCTCTTCATACACAGCCACTTAATCTTCCTCCTTATATTTCAATTTAAGGAGTTTCTTCTCCATTCTATGTCACACCACCTTAGAAAAATATTTTTCAAGGAAATGACATTTAAATTCATCCAACTCTAAGGCATGAAAATCCCCTATACCACTAATATTCCATACCATTGACCACTGATCATCAGATTCCCCTTCAAAAAAATAATTTGAAAGACTTACCTTTTGATTCTCTGAATATCCCATAACATCAAATATCTTTTCATGGGATTTGATCCATCCTTCAGCTTCTACTCGGTCGGAAGATCCATTGAATGCAGAAGGATGTTGTCTCATAAAATGTCCCAAAACATGCATGTTCTGTTCTAGAACCTTTATTGGTTCTCCTGCATGGATTCCACCACCATTTATTGCCTGCTTTATCTGTTCCATTACTGTCACAAACTTCTCAGTTCCAATCCCCAACATTCTGGGTTGTAGTTCCGGAAGGATTTAATTCTGTCGGTGCCTCTCCGCTTCAGCATCCCTATTCCTTCTGCGTACAACCATTCTCAATAAAAAAATCATAGATGAAGCAAAATGGTAATATTTAAATTCTAAAACATTTCAAATTAAACATAGAGTGAAAATCATTGATGGTATTCTATTAACATCACCCTAACCCCTAAAGTTATCTAATCCATCCTTTGATACCAACTATAAGGACCTTGCCTTATTATATACATAACCTAGAATTTAGTCAAGAAAAAAATTTCTTTTACATTGTGGATCTATTAATATTTGTAGGTTTATATAATTAGGTCAATACATTCATAACATTACACATTATTATATAGTGAATACCACAAAAACAGTTCCCATTTTTTTCAAAATATAAAACATAAAACTGAAAACAAGACTCCTTGACAATTATTCAACATTTAACATGGCAACCTTCCTTGTCTTACACATCCATTAACTTGGGAAAATGATTTAGAAACTTGGTATGAGCACAAAAACTCAGTAAGGTATGAAAAAGAATGAAAGATCACATTAGTCCATGAATACTCGTAATGTATGAGAACTATTTCAAAAGACATGCTTGTTAGTCATATATACTTACATTGTGTAACATGATATTTACAAAATATAACACAAAAAATATAACATAAATATAATCATAAAGGTATCTTGGGGAATTACATACATAATATTGTAACCATTCTTGGATACCATATAATTTTTAACACTCATGGCTACCTTACGTTTTGTAACCATCGTAGTTACACTTGGAGTAACCATACGGCCGACCTCCAAATTATTCATATCCAATGCATTGGAGGGAAATATAGGTCCCAAACTTTATCATAAAAAATATCCAAGAACCAAAAAATAAACATACAACATGAATAATACATAGAGAAATTACTTTTGAATTTTGTAAAACAGAATTATAAAAGAATATTTTTAATGAAAATCCCATTATAAATATTCTTAAATTGAAGAGAGAATTAATAGAGTGGATGGAGTAAGTATATATACTATAAATAAACATAATAAAATATAATATAAATATAACCCATCACACAGACAATTTAAATAGTACATAAATAATGAAGTAGAAGGTTAACCCAAAGAATGGAAATCGGGTTAAGAATTCATTTACCTCAGGTTTGTCTTACTTCAAACATGTTTAAACTTCCTATATGAGGGTTAAAAGATTGTTATTAGTATTTTAATGAAACATTTTCATGTTTATAACATCTTATATTATCATTTAATATCATCATTACACCTTTTAATTGTTTGTATTTTTCTCCATGCACTGTTTTTGGGTGAGTTCCTTACAAGATTTCTATGATTGGTTCATGGTGGAAATTCTTGTCGATGGGAAGTGAAACACCAGAATTGGAATGGAGTAGTATTTACATATATACAGTAACATAAATTATTCAATTTATCATTTTTAATTCTTACATGAAGATGATTCATAAGTTAGAAAATTAATGATGCTCGTTTAGATCATTTTAGTGGTTCTTTGATAAAAAAGACCTCATTTCGTTTTATAATATAAAACCATGAGTACAAAATAATTTCAGAACCAAGGATGAGGTATAATACATATATTATAACCTGGTTCAACCATATTATGATTTCATGATAAGATGTGAAAGAGTTAATGAAAATTGAAATCACATCGTCCACGATGTCGGTAATTCGACACATCACGAACTATGTTTTAATTCCTTGAAGAAGCGGGTGAGGAGGAGAAGAATGATGATGAATTTTCCATTAAAATGAGAAAATATAGAATATAATAGATTCTGTAGATTTCATTCCTCTTGGATAAGAGGGGTTGAGGAAAGAATAAAAAGGAATCACAAAAATAAAAGAAACCGTGAGAGAATTCTTAAGAAAATTCGGCAGCCTAACAGCGTCTCATAAAATTTTATGAAAAATAGATTGATGATAGAAAGGAAATATCTCATTACTCATACATAATTTGGATAGTAAGTGGGAATACTTATTGAAATATCCAAATATAATCCAAAGGGAAAAGAATATAATAACATAAAATGAAAGAAAATAATGAAAATAAAAGAGGATGTTTACCTCTTGATCTCTTCTCCTTGAAATCCTTCTTAAGGGCTTTGGTTTTGGACTTTTGGTGAGACCAGCAGCTCTATGATGTGGGGAAGAGCCTTGGAAATATTAATAGGCTGTACATAGGCATGTATCAAGGATTGGGAGGTGTGGGAAGAAGAGGGGAGTGAGGGTGGTATTTATAGTGGAGGAGAGGGGGTATTTTTCATTATTTTAATCATTATTATAATACTTTTGCCCATGATTATGAATAGTCTTAGTTCATGTGACCTAAAAAAGTAATAATGGAATGTGAGTTTGAACGAAGTGTCCTTGAATCACTTATTAAGTCATAAATAGTGTATTTTACTGAAAATTTTATTGTATGGTATTTTATCATATTTCACTATTCATCAAAAATTAAAGAATTTCAGAAAAATACCAAAAATTTACCACAACCATTTTTCAACGTGTGTAATTAAAAAATAAAGTCCATTTTTAGAAAATAAATTTCTAAATATTTTTCATTTATTTTTTAAATAAAATAATTCTTAATTCGAAAATTAACAACTCTAATTCTAAAACAACTTCTATATCACGATGAAAAACAAACCCAAATGTTATTATTTTAAAGCCTTATGAAAATAAAATAATAATAAAATTTACTATTCATTATGGACATTTTACTATTCATAATGGTATGTTACTATTCACCAAAAAAAGTAGGTCATAATAGAAAACTAATAACATACTGAACACAATTATAGATGAATGTTTTGTGAAATTAAAAACATATAATTGGAAAAAGAATGATTTAAAGGCTAGTAAAAAATACCTTCTTAAAACAATGTTCCATGGATTCCTATATATTTTTTGAAAAACATGGGGTGTTACATTTAATAAGAGAGAAATGGGTATCTCATCACTCAATAATAAAGAGGGAAGTATGGGGGAGGTGTGAAATCATAACCCAACATTTATAATTGAAAATAAAAGTGCATAACAATATTAAGAAACGTGGATAAAAAGAGAAAGGTATGAATTTCTTAATTGGAAGGGTGATCCCAAAGGCTTGGGAGAAGCTTGAGAGAGGCTTCTAGGGGGATTGGGGAACCTTGTGTGGATTCTATAGAGATTAGGGAAGAGGTTGAACGAACTATAAAGTATTGGAGTGAAGAGTATGTGAGATCTTGGGTGGGTTTATATATGAAAGGAGATGAAATTCTTTATTATTTAGGTTTGGGACACCACACATTAAACTAATCAAAACCACAAACCATACCATTGTTTTTTCCCATGGTTTCTTCCAAAGGGGAGTAGAAAAAAATATTTTATAAGTAAAATAGCCTAACTTCATAAAATAATAGAGTTGATTATGTGGAGGTGAGTCACACTCTCAAGGAAAAAAATTTAAAAAGATAAAATGTTTTATAGTCCTTAAAGGGTACAGTAATGATTTTTAAAATAAATCAAACAAACCCAAAATCAGATTATTTTAATGTTAAAACATATATTGGCCGAAAAAATTTTATATTATTTTATTACATCCCTATTAGGTCATTATGATGTCATGAAACAAATTATATATTTAAACGATATTTAATTTTTACCCAAAAAATTCAACTGTCTCGGAAAATTATGAAAAATTCATTGTTAGATAATATTGATGTCCTAATTCCAAAAATATTATTAATTTTATATAAATAGATCACTAAATGGGTGAATTTTTAAATTTAAAATAAAAACTGATATTTATTGAAATTTCATGGGTTTTGACAGAAACGGCTTTCAACCATAATAAAAAATAAAATTGTATCCAAAAAAATTTATACGATCATTTAAACTAAATAAAAGAAATTTAATAATAATAATATTTTATTAAAATAACATTTAATCAAAAAAATACATTAATTTATCAAAATGGATTTCATAGTTGAATATTAACAAAAAATACTATTTGTGCCTTAAAAACAATTTACATAGTTACAACAATAATAAAATAAATTTGTATTCTTTATTATATAAAAAATAATGAAAATAATCATAGTAATAGTGTATTTTTACATAAACCTATAAAACACCTGCATATGTCCTTAAGGAAAGGTGCACGATGGTGACAGATTCATGGGGTGGATCAGATAACATTGCTCGAGTGGTAATCTCTATCAACTTCCATTTCTCTCATAGGTGGTTCCGATCGATCTTAATGTATTAAATCTCAGTTGGGGTTTGGTCAAGGGAGAAGCTCAATGACACCACCTTCATTCCGAGCACCAAAAAATGGGCTTCGTATGGTGAAAATCTGATGGGTGAGGAAATTTCGTCTTTTGTTTGAGTAAATTGGATTTGTTAAAGAAACATATTTATACTAATCATGTTATCACAGATTAATGTCTATATTAGAAATGGTCACGATTCCAAAAGGTATTTTAAAATTCAAAACATAAAACCAAATAAGTTCATATGTTTTATATACCCATAATAAGACATTATATAGATCAATAGAAATTATCATTAATTAATGTTTGTGTTGTTACAATCTCCCCCCTTAAAAAAATTTTCCCTCGAAATTTCCTTTTACCACACTAAAACAGTTATGGGTAACTCTACTTTATAACTTCGTCCAATTCCCATGTCGGTTCTTCAAACATGTGGTTTCTCCACAACACTTTCAAGAGGGGCATTATCTTATTTCGTAGAACTTTTTACATATGATCTAAGATCTTCACTGGTTTCTTATCGTAAGAAAGATCATCATATAAATGTATTACCTCTGAAAAGAGTACATGTTATGGGTCGGGTATGCACTTATTTTAGAGGGATTCATGAAAGACATCTGGTACTTTGGCCATGGTAGGTGGAAGTGCTAGTCAGTAGGTCACAACACTGACATGATCACGAATCTTGAAGGGACCGATGCACTGAAGAAATAACTTCTATTTCATTCCAAACCATATGACCTTTTCCCATAAAGATATGTGTAGAAATACCATTTCTCGAACTTTGATCTCAAGGTCTCATCGACGGTTATCTACATAAAACTTTTTTCTACTTTGGGCTTCCTTGATAGGCTGCTGAAGGGTTTTCACCTTCTCTACCATTTCTTCGACCATTTCAGGTCCTATAAGCTTACGCTCACTGATTACATCCCAACACACCGGTTTTATACATCTTTTCCCATAAAGGGCTTCATATGGTGCCATTTGGATGATCGAGTGGAAACTGTTATTGTTGGAGAATTAAACTATTGGAAGATGTTGAACCCATCGTCCTTTGAAGACCATTGAGAATGATCTCAACATGTCCTCAAGTGTTCGGATAGTCTACTCAGATTGGCAATCATTTAGAGGATGATAAGTCATACTGAGGTTTATCTCAATATCTATAGCATGTTGAAGACTCTTCGAAAACATAGAGGTGAATCTTGGATCTCGATCAGATACATTAGATAGTGGTAATACATGAATCCTTACCACTTATTTGATGTAAATTAGTGCATGTTGATCCAATGAGAAGTCCCCTTTAATCATGATGAAGTGTTCAGACTTTGTAAGATGATCCACAACAACCCATATTTCATTGTTTCTTTTGGATTTCTTCAGAATTCCGGTGACAAAGTCTATGGTGATGTTCTCCCATTTCCATGATGGTATGGGAAATGGTTGCATCATCCATGTAGACTTCTATATCTCTGCCTTCACTTGATGAAACACCAGTAACATTTATGTATACTCATAGATCTACTTATTCATATTATCCCACCAATAATGCTCTCAGAGATCTCGATACATCTTTGTGTTTCCTGGGTGAATAGAAAAATGTGAACAATGTGCATCATCCAAGAGTTCTTCTTTAGCTCCAGACAGATAGAACACATATTCTTTTCCCAAATCTCACAATCCACATTCATTAACATTGAACATAGAAGATTTACCTTTTTAATAGCTTACACTTTCTTCAAAATTAACACATCTTCCGTTTGAGAATCCATTAACCATTTTAAAAGAGACGGTTGAGAAATAATTTGTGAAAGGATTCATGATCATCCCTTATTTATGATTACCATTTCCATCTTCATCAAATCTAAGAAGATTGGATCCTTCTAAATTCTCTTCAATGATAGAATCACTTGGTACATTCTATATAGAGCATTCACCACCTTGTTTGCATTCCCAGGGTTGTAATGGATTGAGCAATCATAGCCTTTGATTAGCTCTAACCATCTTTGTTGGCACATGTTCAACTCTTTTTGTGTGACTATATATACTTGAGGCTATTGTGGTATGTATATATTTCCCACTTCTCCCCAAAGAGAAAATGCCACCAAATTTTTTAGGTAAATATCAACGCAACCAACTCGAGATCATGTGTTGGATAATTCTTCTCATGAACTTCCAATTTCCATGAAGCATAGGCAATGAGTTTTTAATTTTGCATTAAAAAAACCCATTCCCTTATTCGAAGTATCACTGAATACCACAAAAAGTTCTCCACCTATGGGTAAAGTGAAAATGTGCATATTGATAAGCCTCATCTTCAACTCCTTGAAGCTTTCTTTGCATTCATCACTCCAAAAAACATTACTCCCTTCCGAGTATGCTTGGTAAGAGGGTTGTACAATCATGAAAAATTTCTGAAAAATCATCGATAATATCTAGATAACCCGAAGAAGCTACATATATTTGTTACCAATTTTGGCCTTGTCCATCCATCTATTGCTACAGTCTTGGAGGGATCCACATATATCTCATTGCATGTGTTGATATGGCCAAATAATGAGACCTCCTTCAACCAAAACTCACACTTACTATAGCTTGTATTGATCTTCTCCTTCTGCAAGTTCTCTAGTACAATTCTAAGATGTTCCACATGATCCTCCTTGGTTTTGGAGTATATTAGAATATCATCTATAAACACAACCACAAATTTTTCGAGGTAATCTCTAAAGAATCTATTCATCAAGTCCATGATTATTTCTAGAGTATTAGTGAGTCCGAAAGTCATTATTGTGAATTCATAGTTTTTTTATCTTGTACGAAAAGCAGTCTTTGGGATATAATCCTTCTTCACCCTTACTTGATAATATCCCAACAAAAAATCTACATTGGAAAATTATTGTCTTCCATGCATCTGATAGAACAATTCATCAATTCATGGGATATGATACTTTTTCTTTATCGTGATTTTGTTAAGCTCACGATATTCACTACAAACGTGCATTGACCAATCCTTATTCTTGATAAAGAGAACTAGTACACCCCATGGTGAAGCACTTGGGAATATAAACCCATTATCCATATTTTCATGTAGTTGTTTATTTAGATCCCCATTATCTACAATATTAATTCAATACGAAGTCTTATATATTGGAAATGACCCAGTTATAATATCAATTTAGAATTCAACATCTCTTCTTGGAGGAAGACCAGGAAATTCCTTGAGAAGAACTTTAGTTAATTCCCTAACTATAGGCACGTATTCGAGGATTGTTTCCTCCTTATACACAATCATATGAGAAAGATATGTGTGCTCATAGGGTAGTAATATCGATTCTTGAGATGATGGAACTAATGAAGATTCATCTTCCTCCTTGCAGTTGTAAAGAATCAGGGGTTTATTCTCCACATGGAGAGTGATTTCTCTCTCATGGAAATTTATGTTGTCTCTATATAGGGAAAGCCAATCCATGCCAATAATTGCATCAAATTCCAACATATGGATTATGATGAGGTTCACCGGGATGTTCAATCCACTGATTATGACTGGGGAGGTGTTATATTCATGGGATGCAATGATTGTCCCATATTCCGTACTCACCGACATCTTTACTTCCCTGATTTCTGGGGGTGTTGGGATTGTTCTACTAAGCTTTTAGGATATAAAAAAATTCATGGAACTATGGATGACAACACTACCTTCAACTTTTTTATTCCAGTTCTACTCATTTATTTCATTTATAAAGACATGGGGAAGATATTTGTTTTTAATATATTAGACACATAAAGGGGAATTCGAAGAAAAAATGGATGCCTTATAAATTAATTATATTTTCTTAACTTATGAATATATAAGATTCAATCTATTTTATCCGTGATATACTTTATAACATGTATTATTAGGGTAATTTTTTCAATTCCCTTAATAATGGTTCATACTAAGCTTGTGAGTTTACCAAAGCATATCCCCCGGGAGTGTCGCAACCAAGTGTGCAGGAAGACCCATTGTCGTGTACCTGGATACCCTGAGTCCATCCTGAAACTCCCTGTCAGGGTTTTCACCCCTAGTTACATCTGTGCCAGAGCCGCCTCAACCTAATCGTATCAAGACAATGATTTATTTGATTGATAAACCACTTACTCAATATGCACCAAAACTTAGGGATGTTTTTATTATATATAGTCTTATCCCTAAGACTTTCACTAGGTTTTTCTAATCCTAATCCAAAATGTAACTAATCCTCCCTCAGATACTGACTATAATAACCCATTTTCTGTTATTTCACACTTAAACATGATTTATTACATATAATATTCACTTCATACACCATGGAATATTGATATGTATAGTGTCTTTGGGGATAAGGGTTATTAAAAAAACATAAAACATGAAATAAAATGTCTTCATTGAAAAAGTCTTTTTAATGAGCACTAAATACCCTCGTACTTAGAATTTAATGAGATAACATGAGGACATGCATAAGAAAAGTGTGAGCTATAACGCTTATAATTGAATAAACAAGGAATAACATGATGAATACAATACATGTTAGACAATAGATATATCAATGGATCAATAAAGAAACATGATCAAAAGGCATGATAAATCATGATAATCATAACATGGAAATGTGGCAACAACAGTTAACATGGAATTTGCATGATCCAATGCTCATTTCACATGGAGCTTGAGTAAACCCTCAGTGACCATGAAGCATGAGTAAACCCTCTTTGAACTTGAATTACCATGAGTCAACAATCATTTCACATGATGTATCATGATACTATACTTTACCCAATGCATTAGTGTTCTATCAGGGCGTACTGTTCTTAATCATTTCATTTCATTCATAAGTGTGCCACATGGTTCATAAAACATGGATTCATTAAACATCATCATTTATTCCATGATAAATAAATGTTAAATTCATTCATGGAACTATATAATCAATAAGTAGATATGCATAATGGTGAATACCCTTGATATAGAAATGGTCATGGTATTCAATACACAATGACATTGGCTTTGAAAAATGTGGTGCATTTTCAGCAGCATAACAGCTTGACATAAGACTTCATAAAAAATTGGTTGATGAGAGAGAAATGGGTGTCTCTTAATATGTACATGAAATGGATAGTAAGGGGGGTCATTTAGACACATTTCCCAACAATTGTAATGGAATTTATATTCACGATACAAAATAATTTCTTGAATGTAAATGAGGAGAGGGAAATTCCTTTTAGAATTTCATTATAGTAACAGGTGTACATGGGAGGAATTTAATGACTGAGAAAGGGGTATCTCATCATTCAGACATAAATAGGTAATTATGGGGGAAGTGAAAAATCATACCCCAACATTTTTAATTGAAAATAAAATTGCATACCAATATTAAAAAACAGGGACAAAAAGAGAAATGCAGGACTCCTTTACGGAAATTTGGCATAGTAACGACTTAGGTAAGGGTCCAAATAAGGAAGGATAAATAATTACTAATACAAAAAAATCACATGGATGGTAATATAATGATTATAAAATAATGAAATAATAAACATTGTAAATTAAAAGAACTACTTTCAAATAGGATGCTTGAATTTGAATGGAGAGGAAAGTGAGGATTCCTAAGTTGGAAGTGTGATCCCAAAGGCTTGTAAGTGGATTGAGAGAGGCTTATTGGGAGCTTGAGGAACCTTGGTATGATTCTAGAGAGAGTATGGAATATTATTGACAAAATCTAAAGGATTTGAGTGAAGAGGAACTTGGATATTGGGTGTGTTTATATTGGAAAGGAGAAGGAATTCATTATTATGTATGTTCGGGACACCTCACATTAAACTAATCAAAACCACAATACATTCCATGGGTTTTTCCCACAGTTTTTTCCAAAGGGGAGTAGAAAATAATATTTTATAAGGGCAATGGAAGAACTTTTTAAAATGATAGGGTTGCTTATGTGGAGGTGAGTCACACTCTCAAGGAAAACAATTTAAATAGTCAAAATATTTTATAAGTCTTGAAGGGTCCACTAAAGCATTGTGAAATAAATAAAACCAACCCAAAGTCACATTATTTTACTGATAAAACAATTATTGTCCGAAAATGATGTTTAGAGTATTTTATTACATCACTATTGTTTCATTATGATGTTATAAAACACATTATATATTTAAATAGTATTTGATTTTTACCCAAAAAATCAATCATCTCAGAAAAATATGCAAAATTCACCATTGGATAATTTCAACATGATGATTCCAAAAATAATATTAATTTTATATAAATAATTTTATAAATATTTGAATATTCACATTTAAAGTAAAAACTGACATTTATCAAAAATTCATGGGTTTTGACAAAAATAGCATTCAAACCTTAATAAAAATTACAATTGTGTTACTAAAATTATAAAATAATTTAAATTTAATAAAAATTAATTTAATAATAATAATTTTTTATTAAAATATTATTTAATTAAAATATACATTAATTCATCAAAATAGATTTCTTAATTTAATATTAACTAAAAATATGATTTGTGCTTTATAAACTATTTACAATGTAACTATAATAAAAAGAATGTATATTCACTATAAAATAATAATTTACATAATCATAGTACTAGGGTATTGTTACATAACCTCTTAAAACACCCGTATAAGACATTAGCATATGGTACGCGATGGTGAATGACTCTTGGGGTGGCTCAGATAACATTACTCGAGTGGTAATCTCTATCAACTTCTAATTCTCTCATAGGTAGTTCCACTTGAGATTAACATATTCAAGATTGGCTTGGTCTTGATCAAGAGTGATTTCAAATTATTCCAACCTCTTTCCGAGCTCCGAAAAATGGGCCTCGTAAGGGTCAAGTCTAATGGATAAAGTCATCACTTCCTTTTTCTGAGAAACTTGGATTTGCTATAGCCCTATATTTATACTAATTATTTGATCACTATTAAATGATTATATTAGAAACTGTCAAAATTCTTAAGGGTATTTAAAAATCCAAAAAATAAAACCAACTATGTGCATGTGTTTTACATAACCATAAGAAACAGACCAAGAAGAATTTTCATTAGTAAATTTTTGGTTCGTTATAATCTTCCACCCTTAAGAAATGTTTTCCTTGAAATTACATTTTCCACACTAAAATAGATGTGGGTAACTCTACTTCATTTCTTCTTCTAATTCCCATGTTTCTTCTTTAAACTTGTGTTTTTTTATAACACCTTGACGAGGGGCATAGTTTTATTTCATATAACATTTTCTCTACGATCTAAGATCGTCACTGGTTGCTCCTCAAAAGAAAGATCATCATCTAGATGTACTACCTCTGAAGAGAGTACATGTGAAGGGTTTGGTATGTACTTCCTTAAGAGGGATAAATGAATGAAATCATGTACTTTCTCTATGGTAGGTGGAACTGATAGTCGATAGGCCACAGCCCCAACATGATCAAAAATCTCGAAGGGGATGATGTACCTAGGAATTAACTCCCCTTTATTTCCAAACCTTGTGATTGTCTTCCATGGAGATATGTGTAGAAATACCATGTCTCCAACTTTAAACTCAAGGTGTTGTCGACGGTTATATGCACAACTCTTCTGTTGACTCTAGGCTTCCATGATATGATGCTGAATGGTTTTCACATTTTCCACCATTTCATCAACCATTTCTGGTCCTATCAGCTAAAACTCACTGAAATTAACCCAACATGCTGGTGTTATGCAACTTTTCCCATAAAGTTATTTATATGTTTCTATTCATATGATCGAGTGAAAACTGTTATTACAAGATAACTCAACCAGAGGAACATGTTGATCCCATCTTCCTTTGAAGTCCATTGAGCACACTGTAATAATGTCCTCAAGTGTTTGGATTGTTTGCTAATATTGACCATTAGTTTGAGGATGATAAGCTGTACTAATTTTTAGCTCAGTATTCAGATCATGTTGAAGACTCTTCCGAAACATAGATGTGAATTTTGGATTTCATTCGGATACAATCGATAGTGGTACCCCATGCAGCCTTACAACTTCTCTAATGTATATCCATGCTAGTTTTTCCAATGAGAAATCCACCTAAATTGCAATGCAGTGTGAACACTTGGTAAGATGATCCACAAAAACCCAGATTTCTTTTTTCCTTTAAATGTATTCAGAAGTCCGGTGAAAATGTAAATGGTGATGTTCTCCCATTTCTATGCTAGTATAGGCAATGGTTGCATCTTCCTCTTAGACTTCTGCCTATCTTCCTTCACATGCTGACACACTAGACACTTTTATGTATATTCAGAAATATCCTTCTTCATATTATCAGACAAAAATGCTATTGGAGATATCGATACATCTTTGTGTTTCTTGGAAGAGTAGAGAAATTTGAACTATGTGCATAATCCAAAATTTCTTTCTTCAGCTCCAGACATAATAGAACACCTATTATTTTCCCAAATCTGGAAATTCCTTCTTCATTAACATTGAACTCTAAGGATTTATCTTTTATGATATATTCCTCTTTATTATGAATTTCCACATCATCCTTTTGAGCATCCTTTATCCTTTCCAAAAAAGACAATTGAGAAATCATTTCCGAAAGGATTGATGATCTTACTTTTTTGTGATTCACATATCCATCTTCATAAAATCTAAGAAGAATTTACCCTTCTCAATTCTCATCAATGATTGAATCGCTGGGTCATTTCTACTTAGATCATTCTCTACCTTGTTTCTTTCCCAGGGTGGTAATGGATTGAGCAGTCATGGACTTTGATCATCTCTAACCATATTTGTTGGTGCATGTTCAACTCTTTCTTTGTGAATATATTCTTGATGATTTTGTGGTTTGTATATATTTCACACATCTCCCCAAAGAGATAATGCCACAAAATTTATAAAAGGAAGTAAATTTTAGCTAACTATAGATCATGTGTTGTATAATTCAACTCACGAACTTTCAATTTTATTAAATCATATGAAAGGACATTGTCATTTTTCATCAACAAACAGCCCATGCCATTTTTCGAAGTATCGCTGTATATCACAAACATTTATCCACTTTTTAGTAAATTCAGAATGGGCGTAGTGATAAGCCTCCTTTCAAACTCCTTAAAGCTTTATTTTCATTCATCACTCCAAGAAAACATTACTCCCTTCCGACTTAGATTGGAAAGAGGGTTGGATAATCGTGATAAATATCTCACAAATCATAGATAATATCCAGGTAACCCCATAAATCTACGAATATTCATTACCAATGTTAGCCTCATCCATCCGTCTTTTACATCTACATTGGAGGGATCTAGAGATATCTCATTGCTTGTGATTATTTGGCTAAAGAATGAGACCTCCTTCAACCAGAACTCACACTTGTTGTACTTTGCATAAGGATTCTCCTTTATCAAGGTCTCTAGTATAGTTCTTAGATTCTCCTCATGATCCTCTTTGGTTTTGGAGTATATTAAAGTATCATCTATAAATAATACCACAAAATTTTCAAGGTAATTTCAAAAAACTCTATTCATCAACTCCATGATGATTTCTAGAGAATTAGTGAGTCTGAAAGGAATTACTATGAATTCATAGTGCCTTTATCTTGTACATAATGCAGTCTTGGGTAAATCTTCCTTCTAAAACCTTACATGATAATATCCTAACCAAAAATCTACCATGGATACGTATTTTTCTCCAAGTAGCTGATCGAACATGTCATAAATTTTTGGGAGTGGATACTTTTTCTTTATCGTGATTTTTTTAAACTTGAAATAATCTATGAAAAATGGCATTTTACCATCCTTATTCATGATGAAGAGAACTAGGGCACCCCATGGTGAAGGACATGGGTGTATAAACCAATTATCTAGATTCTCATGTAGCTGTTTCTTCGGCTCCTCAAGCTCCACAACAGCCATTCTATATGGAGTCTTGGATATTGGCAATGCCCCATGTATAAGATCAATTGAGAATTCAACATCTCTCTTAGGGGGAAGACTAGGTAATTCCTTGGGAAACACTTCAACGAATGCCTTCAAAATATGCATGTATTCAAGGATGGTTTCCTCCTTAGACATAATCATCTGATCCAGATACACTTGCTCATAGGGCTGTAATATCCACACCTGAGATGATGGTTCTAAATAAGATGCATCTACCTCCTTTCACTTGTATATAATTGGGGGTTGATTCGCCACATAGATAGTGATTTTCCTATCACAGAAATTTATAATGTCTCTATATAAGGAAAGCCAATACCTACCAAGAATTGCATCAAATTACACTAGAAGGAGTATGATGAGGTTCTCCAGAAATTTAAATCCATATAATGTGACTGGGGAGGAGTTATATTGATTAGATGTAATGATTTACCCATTTTCCATAATCACCGACAACTTTACTTCAATGATTTTTTCTGGTGTTGGGATTATTCTACTACATTTTCGAGATGACAAATAATGCATATAACTTGAATAAAAAGAATGTTTCAGTATTATTTAATGAATAAAATGTGTACCTATCACCACATAATTTTTGGGGTTTACTTTGGTGGAAGTGATGGCAAAAGCTCACCCTTGATACCTTGGAGGATGTTGGTTGCTTCTAAAAACCTTTAGATTAGGGCACTAATTTTCAAGATTCCCTGGTTATTTGTACGTGATGCAATGAACTATGTAATGAGAGTCGAACGGAGAGTTCCTCTCTTCCATCTCAGCAGTGGGTTTCTCTTGTTAGCCGTTAACATCTAGGTGAAATTCTCTTCCACACATACAGAATTTCCTCTTCCCCTTCTTGAAATTTTTGGGGTTCTTCTTTACGCACCATTGGCAAGTGGGTGCTGGATTTTATTAGCATCGTTGGATTTATCTATCGGACCGATAGAATTGAAATCCACCTTATGATTCATATCCTGATGATACCCTTGATATTCATCGATCTCCATTTCTACCATGAGGGAACATCAGACAGTTTCCTCATAGCAGTCAAAGTCACGGATTGCTAGGGCTTTCGACATGCTAGGTTTCAGTCCTCCAAAGAAGTGGCCAACCTTGCATTCAGGGGTAACGACAATGCCAGAGGTGCATAGTGAAACCCTTGTGATGTTTTCCTCATACGCTCTGATAGATTATTAATTTTTTTCTTCAGGATAGGGTAGTCCCTTTAAATCTTAAGCCAGATGGTGCAGGGAAAATATTTATAAAAAAACATCTTCTGGAAATCCTTCCATTTCAATGCCTCGATCTCCTCCTCAGGATTCGTATTTTTTATCAATGTCAACCATTGATCAGCATCACCGTCCATACAATAAGTAGACAAAAGAACCTTCTCTTGTTCATAACATTGATGGATGGAGAATATCATTTCAATGGAGTTGATCTATTGTTTGGAGATTGAGGAATCACATGATCCATTAAAAGTAGGAGGCCATTATCTCATGAAACTCTCGATAGTGACATGTTCTTCCTTAAGGGGGGTTGAACGTTCCTCTTGACACATATTTCAATTCAAATCATGAGTTAACCATGATATAATCATGACAATGTTCGCGATTACAGCTCCCATCAGATTGGGAATCTCATTAGCACAGTCAACACATTTATCTTCACATTAGTTGTTAGCTCGAGTCCTCCTATTACCGGCCATTAGCTGGAATGAAACGAAATTTTGGGGTAACACATAAAGGGTAATCCAAGGAAAAAATATATGAAGTATAAATAGCTTTTATTTCCTCAACTAATAAATCAATAACCCTAAATCTATGATATCCATAATCTACTTTTAAACAAATATTCTTAGGGGAATTTTTTATTTCCCTCAAAAATGGTTCAAACTAAGCTTGTGAATTTACCAATGCATATCACCCGGGAGTGTCATAACCAAGAGTGAATCAAGGCCCATTTTCATGTACTAGGATACTGTAGGTCAAGCTTGAAACTTCTTATTATAGTTTTCACTCCTAGATATATCTGTTCCAGAGCCGCCTCAACCTGCTCGTATCTAGAGAGGGATTTTTTTTGATAAACCACTTACTCAATACTCACCAAAACATAGGGATATTTTATTTATACATAGTATAGTCTCTAAGGATTTACAAGGGTTTTCTTATCCTAATCCCAAAAAATAACTAAACCTATCCTCTGATACCAACTATAAGAACCCTGCTATTTATTACATAATTAATCACAATTTATTACATGAGAACATCACTGTAGACAACAAAGAAGATCGAGAGGTCTAATGTCTTTGTGGCTTAATAACAGTACATAAAAACATAAATCATAGAACTCAACATCTTATTGAAAACATCCTTTACATGACCACTGCATTCCCTCATAATTAGCATTGTATAGGATAACCTGAGGACATGCATAAAACAAGGGTGAGATATAAAGCCAAGTAAGGGAATAAACATTAAATAACATGAGGAATACACACTACTAGAAAAACATGCTACATCCATGGATCTATATCCACAGTTTTAAAACTATGTCTATAAGTGGTTATGACCACAGTTATGTGGCCTATATCCATGGTTTTAAAATAATGGATATAGGTCTTTCTTCATGGGCTAGAGCCATGGTTTTCAAAACCGTGGCTGTAGGTCTCCCACCCTCACGTGGTAGAAATTTTTCCTGCTAAAACAATTGTGGGAAAAACTATTTCAATGGTTTTTAGGATATTTCCACGGTTTTTTATAATATATATAACATATTATATAGATATATACAAAATATTTGGTGTTGTAGTGGTTAGGGAAATGGAACATGAAGAGAAGGTGCTAGGATCAAATCCATCTAGGGACATATTATTTCTAGGCTATTCCAACGGTTGTCTTGGGATATATCCATGGTTAAAACCATGGCAATAGGGATCTATTTCCATTGTTAAAACCATGGCCATAGGTCTACTTCCACAGTTGAAAATGGAGACACCTATTGCTAGGGTTTTCAAAACTGTGGGACTAGGCCACCTATAGACACGGTTAAAACTATCGAAATAGGTCAGACCCTACTCCCACGGCGATAGCGCCCACGGTTGGGAAAAACCATGGTCGTAGCCTATGGCCATGATTTTGGGCCCTATTGCCACAATTTTGAACTGTGGCAAGAGAATTTTTTTCTAGTAGTGACAATACATGTTAGAAAATTGTAATATCAATAGGGCACAAGGGAAACATGAACATAAAGGCATGATAAAGCATGATAAGAATAACATGGAAATGTGGCAACAACACTTACCATAGAATTAGCATAAGCAAAGGCTCATTACACATGGAGAATGAGTAAACCCTCATTGCACATGAAGCAAGTGTAAACCCTCATTTCACTTGAATTATCATGATTCAACACCCATTTCACATGAATTATCATGATACTATACTTTACCTATTGCATTGGAGCACTATTAGGGCACACCCTTTCTTGAATATTTCATTTCATTCATTAGTGTGCCACATGGATCATAAAACATGGATTCATTAAACATCATAATTTATTCCACGCTAAATGAATTTGGAATTAATACATGAAACTATATAATCAGGAAGTAAATGTGCATAAAGGTTAATACCCTTGATAGAGAAATGGTCATGGTGTTCCCTACACAATGACATTGGATTTGAAAAATGGGTGCAATTTCGGCAGCATAATGACATGACATAAAAATTCATAAAAAATGGTTGATGAGAGATAAAGAGGTGTCTCATCATATTTACATGAAATGGACAGTAAGGGTGTCATATATATACATTTCAAAAAAATTGTAATGTAATTTATATTAATGATACAAAATAAATGCTTGAATGTAAATGAGGATGGAGAAATTCCTTTCTGAACTCTGGTATAGTAAAAGGTGTACATGGGAGGCATTTAATGAGAGATAAAGGGGTATATCAGCATTCAAAAATATATATGGAAGTATGGGAGAGGTTCTAAATCATACCCCAACATTTATAATTGAAAATAAAAGGGCATAAAAATATTAAGAAACTGGATTAAAAGAGAAAGGTAGGAATCCATTACTGGGAAGTGTGTTTTCAACAGATTGTGAGGGGATTAAGAGAGTATTATTGGGATATTGGGGCGCCTTGGGAGGATTCTAGAGAGAGGAGGGCAGAATTTTCCACTACTACAAATATAGCTTTTATCATCGCTAATAATGGCATTTATCAGAGCTAGAAAAGCAATGATAAAGCCAGCAAAGATAAAGGGGGGGTCCCCTTTATCAGCACAAAATCAAAGCATTGATAAAAGGGTCTTTTATCAGTGCTTTCTTTTTAGCGCTGATAAAAATAAATAAAATTAAAAAAAATTAAAAAAAAATTAAAAAAATACTGCCAATATCGGGGGGCGGGGGGTTTTTTACAATGCTTGATCCCCACTTTATCAGCACTTTCCAGCACCTCCAGTGCCTGCCCGCACCGCCTACACCCTATATCAGTGCTAGCCCCTTAAATAAACCTTATGTGCGCACCCATTCCTCCACCCGGCTTTGATCTCGAGACCTCCCCCTACGCACCTAAAGCCTTTGCTACTGCCATATATTGATTTGTTCTCTTATTCATGATATATCTATTTATTTATATATATATTTAGTTATATTTATTCGTATAGTAATATATATTTATATTAATATATATAGTTATATTAATATATATATATAGTTATATTAATATATATATATAGTTATATTAATATATACATATAGTTATATTAATATATGTATAGTTATATTAATATATGTATAGTTATATTAATATATAGAAGTTATATAAATATTCATATATTTTTATTTTAAATAAAATGGATATTAGTTATTATTTAGATAAAGCTAATATATTTTATATGTAAATATGTTTAATTATTTATTTAAAAAATTTAATCTTCAGGTGTGAATATATAAAAAATGTACATATAGTTATATATTTGATTATAAATAGTATTGAATTATAAAAAAGGATGAAATTTCAAATACATAATATCAATATGAATGTAATACATTGGAATAAATTAAATCCCCACAAAAAAATCCAATAATACCCACTTAAACGAGGCTGAAAATCCACAAAATGTTAAAAAATCTGGGTACCCCGATAAAAACTCAGTTTTGGAGGACTTCTGGGCGTCGTTTGGCCTTGAAAAACGCTTCACCCAGGTCACCCCGGTCACATCGACATAGAGTTCGTCGCAGGCTTCGATTTGATATGTGGTAGAGCTCAAACGGACACCCGGATCAAAAGTTATGGCCGTTTGAAGTTCAATTTGCGTTTTCAACATATTTTGGATCTTTTTTTAATTTTTTTTAATTTTTTTAGTCTTCAAATTGTTATTAAATGACTATTACTCCATAATAATTAGAAAATTATTAATTAAAAATATGTTTTAAATTATTTAAGAAGCCATTTTCACTAAATATCTTATATATTAAATATAATAAGTGTAAATGTACATTTATTCTTACCTAAAATATATTTAAAAATTATATATTATATTTATATCAATATAACTATATAACTATATTTATATATTAAATTTTATAATTTTTTTTTGAAGTCGACCCTTTATCAACGCTTTTAAAAAAATCGCTGATAAAGGCCTCCCCTTTATAAGCACTACTAAACAATCGCTGATAAAGGGGGTCCATTTATCAGTGCTTTTTCGTTAGCACTGATAAAGGGGTGGCACTGGCCTTGCCCAGTTTTGTGGTAGTGTACTAAAAAGGCTTTTGTTAAGGAGAAATTGGGAGCTTGGGTGGGTTTATATAGGAAAATAAAGAGAATTATTTTTTGTTTAGGTTTGGGACACCACACATTAAACTAATCAAAACCACAAACCATCCCATGGTTTTTGCACATGGTTTTTGACAAAGGGGAGTGGAAAAAAATATTGTATAAGGAAAATGGTCTAACCTCTTAAAATAATGGGGTTTCTTATGTTGAGGTGAGTCACGCTCTCTAGGAAAACAATTTAAAAAGAAAAAATGTTTTATAAGTCTTGAATGGTCCACTGATGATTTGTAAAATAAATCAAAAAACTCAAAATAAAATTATTTTAATGGTAAAACATATATTGGTCGAAAATAATGATTATAGTATTTTAAAAAATCACTATTTGGCCATTATGATGTCATAAAACACATTATATATTTAAAAGGTATTTAATTTTTACCCAAAAATTCGACTATCTCAGAAGATTATGAAAAATTTACAGTTGGACAACTTTTATGTCCTGATTCCAAAAATAATATTCATTTTATCTAAATAATTTTTTAAATATTTGAAACTTAAAATTTAAAATAAAATCCGACATTTATCGAAAATTCATGGGTTTTGACAGAAACAACATTCAAACCTTAATAAAAATTAAAATTTCATTCATAAAATTATATGATCATTTATATTTAATAAGAATTAATTTAATAATAATATTAAATAAACTATTATTAAAATATTATTTGATTCAATAATCTGTTAATTCATCAAAATATTTTTCTTAGTTGAATATTAACTAAAAATACTATTAGTGATTTAAAAACTATTTACAATGTAAAAATATTAAAAAAATGTATATAATCTATACAAGAATATTTTACATATTCTTGGTATTGGGGTCTTATTAAATAACCCCTTAAAACACCGGAATAAGACCTTAGGTTAAGGTGGGTGATGGTGGTAGACTCTTGGGGTGGCTCAGATAACATTGCTCAATTGGTAATCTCTATCAACTTTCACTTCTCCCGTAGGCGGTTCCACTCAAGCATAACATATTCTAGTTCGGATTGGTCTTGTTCAAGAGAGAAGCCCAATGACACCACCTCCTTTCCAAGCTCTGAAAAATGGGCTTCGTAGGGGGAAAGTTTACTGGATGAGGTTATCGCTTCCTTTGTCTGAGTAAATTGGATTTGTTAAAGAACTATATTTATACTGATCATATAATCATTGTTCAATGAATATATTAGAAACGGTCACAATTCATCACAATATTTTAAACTCCAAAACATAAAACCAAATAAGTGCATATGTTTTACATAACCATAGAAAGACATTTAAATATATGATGAAGAATTTTCCGTCATGAATATTAGGGTTGTTACAATCTTCCCCCTTAAGAAATTTCTCCCTCGAAATTTCCTTTTCCCACACTAAAATAGATTTGGGTAACTCTTCCTCATCACTTCATCAGATTCCTATGTCACTTCTTCAAACTTGTGGTTTTTCCACAACACCATGACGAGGGTCATTTTCTTATTTCATAGAAACATTTCTCTATGAACAAAGATCTGCAATGGTTTTCCTCATAAGAAAGATAATACTATAATTTTACTACCTCTAAAAATAATACATGTGAAGGTTTAGATATGTACTTACTTTAAAGGGATACATGAAATACATCATATACTTTGTCCATGGTATGTGGAAGTGCTAGTCGGTAGGCCACAGCCTAAACACGATCAAGAATCTCTAAGGGGCCAATGTACCTAGGACTTAACTTCTATTTCTTTCCAAACGTCATGAACTTATTCAATAGATATATGCATATAAATACTATGTCTCCAACTTTGAATTCAAGGTCTTATCGACTGTAATCTGCATATATCTTCTGTCAACTTTGGGCTTCCATGATATGTCGCTGAATGGTTTTCACCTTCTCCACCATTTCTTTGGCCATTTCAGGTCCAAGCATCTTACACTCATCGACTTCATCCCAAAAAACTAGTTTTCAACAACTTTTCCCATAAAGGGATTCATATGGTGCCATTCAGATGCTTGAGTGAAAACTGTTATTGTAGGAGAATTCAAACATATGAAAATGTTGATCCCATCCTCCATTGAGGTCCATTAAGAATGCTCTCAACATGTGCTCAATTGTTTCGATAGTCCACTAAGATTGACCATCTTTTAGAGGCTGATAGGCCTTACTAATGTTTAGCACAGTATCCAGATCATGTGGAAGACTCTCCCAAAACATATAGGTGAATCTTGGATCTCAATCGGATACAATAGATATTGGTACTCCATGCAGCCTTACCACTTCTTTGATGTAAATCGGGCATGTTGATACAATGATATGTCCTCTCGAATCACGATGAAGTATACATACTTTGTAAGATGATCCACAAAAACCCATATTACATTTTTACCTTTGGATGTCTTCGAAAGTCTGGTGACAAAGTCCATGGTGATGTTCTCCCATTTTCATACTGGTATAGGAAATGGTTGCATAATAACCTTAGACTTGTTCCTCTCTACCTTCCCATGCTGAAACACCAGGAAATTTCATGTATACTCGGTGATCTCTTTCTTCATATTATCCCACCAATAATGGTCACAGAGATCTAGATACATCTTTCTGTTTCCTAGTGGAATAGAGAAATTTGAACTATTTCCATCATCCAAAAGTTCCTTCTTCATCTCCAAACTTGATGGAACATATAGTCTTTTCCCAAATCTCACAATTCTTTATTCATTAACATTGAACTATGATGATTTCCATTTTCTAATAGCTTCCACTTTCTTCTGAATTCCCACATCATCCTTTTGATCATTCTTTAACCTTTCCAAAAGAGACAGTTGATGTAGATACCCGAAGCTTGACGTACATGGACATTATATTACTTTTGCGGAATACTTAGTACATAAAAAAACACACACACAAGGACCATAATAGTTTAGTGTCTTTGGAAACTCGGAACGTAATCTTCTAATCATGGTGAAAGATCTTCAACATCTCCCATAAAGATCTTCCTTTTTTTTACCTAAAACCTTTCTTTATATCCTATGGAAAAGAAAACATAAAAGGGTGAGCTCAAATTCTCAGTAAGGGTAAACAAAATAAATATCAATCACATCATATTCATAAGAACATATCTTTTGGAAATCATAACCTGAAAAAGAGATCATAATTTCATAACATGGGATAAATCATAGTAGTGAAATGTAATCCCAATAGTCATGACTAAAAACACGAAACTTTGTGGCATACACACATAATCATAGAGAATAATTTCTTATTAGTCAAGACTCATTCCCAAGACTATCTTAGTGGACAAAGTCCATTTATGAACCGAGTCACCCTCGTTTCAGTCCTGTTTCACTGAACCGGTATAACCTACCGTTCCAGCCATGTCTATCTCCTGAGATATAAAATCTTTCCCCAATACATTTGAGGGAGATATAGGTCCAACCCATCTCATAATGATACCATTCTTATGTGTGCCACAAAATCAGAAACCATACATCATAGCATAACCCATGTAATAAAAATGGGAATCTTAAACAATGTGACATCATAAAACAATTCATATAAGATAAAGGAATTCATAAAAATATAATTCCATCACAACATAATCAAATCAATGTAATAATAGTGATAGAAATAGAACCATTTATTATCTTATATGGAAAAATAATTTTGATAAAACACATGACCTCCATTCTTGAGGAACATATCCTTTCTGCTTCAAAAACACTTTTCCTATCTTAACATATCGTACTATTCTAAACTAAAAGAAGTTGATTAAAAATAAACTTGAAAAATTGTAAAGGAAGCTTCTTTGAAATAATGTTTTAAAAATCCATTAATGCCGTATAAGTTAAAAAAAATTCTTCGTACTTTTGTCGGAAAAGTCAAAAAGTACCTCGTACAAAATACGACAAAATATTCCTTTCATATCCTTTACTAAAAACTCACCGAAGGGTAAAATTTGATTTAAAAAATTGTAGGTGGATGGAAATAATATTACATATTGAGGAAACATGGATTTGGATGATAAAATACACCCCAGTAAATTCCAAAGTATAAACAATCTCGGGTAAAAATGAAATTGTGATATTTCCCTTACCTTATGTCTGATATGCCTTCTACGTATCCGAACCTCCTGTATAATGATTTAAATAATGTCATTAACTTATTACTGAATCATATTCATTATTATGATATCATATATGGTTCACTAATGACTTTATATTACCCGTTCTTTTCTAAATTCAATGTTAATGAAGCGTTTTGGGTAAAATCGTTTCATTTATCGTAGGTGTTTGGACTTGTTGTTCTTGACATTATTATTACTTATATCATGATTTACATACTTCCAGAATATAAAACATGATTTATATATCATATATATCCAGTATATTTATATATATAATAGATAGATAAATGAAATTAAACACACCGTTCATGGAGACGGTAGTCCATACGTACCCATGAACGTTGTTTTCCTTTCCTTATTGTCTTGAATGAAAGTAAGTAGATGACATACATATATATATACATAAATCCAGTAGATTTAACATGTCATATATTTAATTATTATTCATTATATATACTTTATAGTAATTCATGAATGGTTAATGTGGAGAATGAATCTCATCGCGTCGTGGAGACGGTAGTCCGTACGTACGCACGGGCGATGATATCGTTCTCATGATCGTGAACTTATGTTTAAGTGTCTGTATACTATTTCAGTATCAATATCAATTTATAATAATCATATATAGTTACTCATTACACCATTATACCCATGCAATTAAGGTGGTGGTGGAAAATAGATTATACCACGGCGTGGAGACGGTATTCCATACGTACGCACGCGTGGTGATTTCCTTTTTCTGTAAGATGGATAGAAGGTTAATTAGAGTTGTTTCATATTTATAATAACATATCAGTATATAATAAATACTGATGTTATTTCTTTATCATGAAACAACTAAAGAAGAAGAAGTTGAAGAAGAAAGAAATTGACAAAGATCTGTAACAGATATTACCTCTTTTTGACGCGCCTTTTCTTAACCTCCACTTAAAGAACTAAGGATGGTCATTGAAGAAGACCAGGACATCTAGGATGATACTAGGGAAGTGGATAAGAGATTTTGGCAGGGGTTGGCCGAGCTTGAATGCTAAAATTGGTGTGAGGAGGAGAGGGAGGAGGTGCCCTTTTATAATGGAGGAGAGGGGCACCTTTGGGAAAACTAAAAATATTATTTTATTATAAAGTCAAGTTCAGTTTTAAATAGCTCTGAATTGATATATTTCGAAGCTAAGGTGGGTATGGGTCTAAATCCTATCATCCAATATGATTTAGACAAGTTTAGGTTATTATTTTGACCTTATCAATTAGATTTAACTCTAAGTAAAATAATTTAACTTTTACCGTGTCTTTTTGTTTTCTTACACTATATAGTTAATAAACATACTATATCAAGCCAAAAGAACCCCAAGTTGTTTATTATTAATATATATAAACTTATCTAAGTCATTTTTCCGAACCTTAGATTTTTAGGAATAAAATAACAATTAATAATATAATATTAGTTTTAAAAAATAATTTATGTCAATTTTGACACTATTTGGTACATGATTTTTATGAAATTTATAACAGAATGATAAGTTCGAAAAAAGTTACTTAAATCAACAATAACATGTCATATTAACCTTGAAAATTAGTTTAAGTCATAAAAAGTCTCAAATTACATTTATTTGGGCATTTATAACATCATTTATGTTAATATTTTCTTAAAAAGGTAATTACTGCATCATCGTTGTGTCATAAATAAATTAACTTATATAATGTCTAAAAATTACAAATAAAATATAATTATGTAGGAAATCGTTTTAGCTTTCTAATTAATATTTATAGTCGAATTTATCTTATGCATAACCCTATATTAAAAATGATGTACTTATTAAACATTGATTTTAACTATTTTAACACTTCTTTAAATAAATTAATAATAAATGTCCTAATCTAATCCAAGTGGGCTTAAATGGTCATATGTTATTACTAAGGTTGTTTTTGGTCGAATTACACTTATCCAATAGAATTAGGGCATGTGTTAGGGTAATAATAATATCATTTTTACCCTTAATTACCCTATTTACTTTTAACCGTGGTAAAAAAAAGTCAAAATTTACTATTCACCAAAAATTATTTTCATCTCATTAAACCACATTTTAGTCCTTGATATTAACCGTGTCTCTCAGATTTTCGAAATTCCACTCACAGAAGCGGTAAAATTAAGTTTTATGAAAAATTCAGTTTTTTTAACTACCACTTAGTGGTTTCACTATTCATCAAAAAAATGAATGTTTCCATAAAAATATAAAAAATTAGGCCTAAGCTATATTTGATATTATGAATTCAAAAATTATGTCTATTTTACCAAATTCAAAACATATCAGTTACATTAATTAATTTAAAAATTAATTCCCGTCGTCAAAACAAATAGCGTGTTTTTGAGAGATAATAACTATCAAAAGATTGACACTTGTTTATGTCTGGTTTAAATGTGAAATTACATCCAATGACCAACATTGTATTAAATTGTAAAAATTTATTCTAAATATACTTTAAAACCACTCAAATTAATAACTTATTACTATTAATTATTTCTATTAAAAAAGTTGTTTTTAATTAAAATTTAGTAATTTTCACTATTCATCAGAATATGAAAGTTATCCGAAAAGTACAAAAATTTCACCCTAAGATAATTTCGATATTCCGTATCCAAAAATGAAGTCCATTTTGAAAAATAAAATTTACAAAATTTCAAAAAGTGTTTATTACTATTCATAACAGCTAGTTTTAATAATATTTTAATAGCATATCGTTGTTTAGTGAAACTCGATATTGCGTACTACACACGCTATCGAGGAAGGTCGCGATTGCGTGTAATGCAAGGAAAGTCAAGGATGCATGTTGTGCAAGATCCTTTTGGTGTAGTGTACAACACAAGAAATGAAATTAAAAAGAATATTTTTCATAAAATCTTGGGGTGTTACATTTTACCCCCCTTAAAAATGAATTTCGCCCTCGAAATTCGTCGGGGTTATAAATGGTTTACTATTAGAAAGTTTCTTTAATAGAAACCCACATCGTAAAAAGGAATACCAAAACCAATCTTTAAAAACAAATGTATGAAACGTAACAGTTACCCAAATAAACTAATCATTGGGTTTCCACATAGGTGAAAATTTGGATATGGAATAGAAATCTAACCATCATGTTCTGATGGAGAGTGGTAGAGAACATGGCTATGGAAAATCCAGCAATCACAAAGCCATAAATTTGTGATGATATAACGTACCATCTGATTCATCAGATATAAGAGCACTAGGACAACATTTTTGGTTTTCAAGATCATTTCCCTAAAGTTGATGAAATTGGAATTAGAAGAAATACTTTTGTGATTTTGGTATAGTCTCACCCTTTGTCGTTCTTTGGAAAATTTCCACTTCATCTCTTAAAGAAATGAAGTTGAATTTGTCATTCGTGATGTGTTAGCAGATCATGTGATAGAATGATGAGTCATTTCATCTGTCTCAAACAAAAGGTTACAAAATTTATCAAAAAATACATAAGTCCATATATAGTGAGATTCATCATATATGGTTCCTAAAATGGACTTATACTTAATATATCATACTTCTTAATATAATAAAACTAGTTTCTACTAAACAGGGATTTCCTGTAGGTCAGTGGTAGCTGATAAAGGCCAGTCGCACTTCGGTTGTGGGTTTGATTCCCACATCCTTGTCCGACGCGATGGGCTGTCGCCCGCCCTGCAGGGTGTCCTTTTTCTAAAACTACATTACTATAACATCTCATCAATAATATCGAAAAAAAGTTCTATCCTTAAACAATACTAACTTATATCCAACATAATCCATTCCAATCTTTAGTCTTATCTAAAATACTTCTGCCCAAGCTCATTGTATAAAGAAAACGATTACTTGAAATGTCATCAACCAAGCAAGTGAATACCATCATTTATCCCCCATATACCGTATTGGTCACACTGTAATCATGTGAATACCTTAATCATGTATTCTCTTGAAAAAAAGGAATACCCATTGAACCTTAGTGAAAAAATGAGTGCTGTCAAAAGTTGACTCTTTCCCCATACCAAAACGCCAAAATTCTATATACTCAAATCATGATATAAATATTTCCTTATATCAGTCATGAGTTCATGAATACTATCAAACATTTAATTTTCTCCTATCCCTTCATTATGCGCATATCATCTACTTTCCAAAAATATCTGAATAACCTTTCATGGATACCAGTACCATTAATCATACACTTTCAAAACTCAAGGAAAGACAATAGTGTAACAATCCTTAGATTTCTCTTTATTCCATAGTACCATGAGATTACTTATACAACATTACACTTGATAAACATGTAATCATTCCACTACATTCTTAAACCATTGACCGAGCATCAACAATTCATTCAAATCACATATCATTTGTAGTCTCTTCATCATCATCAACATAAATACTACCCATACGACCATACTGATTCTCTTCATGAGACTTTCCCTTAGGGCATTGGTTTGCATAATGCCCGTACATTCCACATTTAAAACATTTAACCACTATTGATGTCGTAGCAATACCATTATCCTCATCCCCGGTGTTAACTGAACCTTTTCGTTTTCACTTAATGGCTTTGTGTCCTTATTTTCCACACCCAAAGCATCTTCCAGTTCCTTTGAAACATTCTCCTTGATGCCTCTTTCCACATGATTTACATAGGGGAAATTGAACTTTCTTTCCTCTATGATCACCATGAAACTCCATCTTTCTCTTATTAGCTGAGTCAGGAAACTTACCAAATTTTACTTTATTGATAATATTATGAGATTTCTGATTCGGCAGAATAATGATGTTTGGACCTCCAAATCCCATTTCATTTGGTTTCTCATGAAGAATATCATTCCATTTTCCATCATATCCTCCATTATCGTGAATCATCTTGTTTCCAGCCATTTTCTAAAACCCAAAAAGAATAGTGTGAGAGGAAAAAATCATAATAAAGGGGGAGTAACATCAATATCTAACATCTTTGGTTTAATCTAATATCATTACCATAGTTCTAGGACTATATCATATAGGTATACTTATCCTTAGAGACATCCCTAGACATACCTTAGAAATATCTCTCTGGATCTCACTAACGTTTTCGCATCCTAGTTTCCAAAGGTTGACTAAACCTTTCCTATAATACCAACTGTAGAGACCCGAAGCTTGACGTACATGGACATTACATTACTTTTTCGGAATACTTAGTACATAACAAAAACACACACACAAGGACAGTAATAGTTTAGTGTCTTTGAAAACTCGGAACGTAATCTTCTAATCATAGTGAAAGATCTTCAACATCTCCCATTAAGATCGTTCATTTTTTCTTACCTAAAACCTTTATTTATATCCTAGGGAAAAGAAAACATAAAAGGGTGAGCTCAAATTCTCAGTAAGGGTAATCAAAAGAAATATCAATCACATCATATTCATAAGAACATATCTTTTGGAAATCTTAACCTGCAAAAGAGATCATAATTTCAAAACATGGGATAAATCATAGTAGTGAAATGTAATCCCAATAGTCATAACTTAAAACATGAAACTTTTTGGAATACACACATAATCATAGAGAATCATTTCTTATTAGTCAAGACTCATTACCAAGACTATCTTAGTGGACAAAGTCCATTTCTGAACCGAGTCACCCTCGTTTCAGTCCTGTTTCACTGAACCGGTATAACCTACCATTCCATCCATGTCTATCTCATGAGATATAGAATATTCAACCAATGAATTGGAGGGAGATGTATGTCCCACCCATCTCATAATGATACCATTCTTATGTGTGCCACAAAATCAGAAACCATACATCATAGCATAACCCATGTAATAAAAATTGGAATCTTAAACAACGTGACATCATATAACAATTTATATAAGATAAATGAATTCATAAAAATATAATTCCATCACAACATAATCAAATAAATGTAATAATAGGGATAGAAACATAACCCTATATTTTCTTATATGGAAAATAATTTTGATAAAACACATGAACTCCATGTTTGAGGAAAATATCCATTCTGCTTCAAAAACACTTTTCCTTTCTTTACATGTCGTACAATTATAAACTAAAAGAAGTTTATTAAAAATAAACTTGAAAACTTTTAAAGTAAGCTTCTTGGAAATAATTTTTTAAAAATCCTTTCATTCCGTATAAGTTAAAAAAACATTCTTCTTACTTTTGTCGGAAAAGTCAAAAAGTACCTCGTACGAAAAATGACAACAGATTCCTTTCATATCCTTTACTAAAAACTCACCGAAGGGTAAAATTGGATTTAAAAAATTGTAGGTGGATGGAAATAATATTACATATTGAGGAAACATGGATTCAGATGATAAAATACACCCCAGTAAATGACAAAGTATAAATGATCTCGGATAAAAATGAGATTGTGATATTTCCCTTACCTGATGTCCGATATGCTTTGTACGTATCCAAACCTCCTTTATAATGAGTTATGTAATGTCATTAACTTATTACAGATTCATATTCATTGTTATGATATTATATATGGTTCAATTATGACTTTATATTACCCGTTCTTTTCTAAATTCCATGTTAATGAGCGTTTTGGGTAAAATCGTTTCATTTATCGTAGGTGTTTCGACTTGTTGTTATTGACATTATTATTACTTATATCATGATTTACTTACTTCCAGAATATAAAACATGATTTATATATCATATATATTCAGTATATATATATATATATAATAGATAGATAAATGAAATGAAACACACCATTCATGGAGACGGTTGTCCATACGTAGGCATGAACGCTGTTTTCCTTTCCTTATTGTCTTGAAGGGAAGTTAGTAGATGACATACATATATATATATATACATTAATAAAGTAGATTTAACATGTCATATATTTCATTATTATTCATTATATATACTTTATAATCATTTATGAATGGTTAATTTGGAGAATGAATCCCATCGCGTCATGGAGACGGTAGTCCGTACGTACGCACGAGCGATGATATCGTTCTCATGATCGTGAAATTATGTTGAAGTGTATGTATACTATTTAATTATCAATATCACTTTATAATAATCATATATAGTTACTCATTACACCATTATACCCATCCAATTAAGGTGTTGGCGGAAAATAGATTACACCACGGCGTGGAGACGGTATTCCGTACGTACGCACGTGCGGTGATTTCCTTTTCCCATAGGATGGATAGAAGGTTAATTAGAGTTGTTTCATATTTATAATAACATATCAGTATATAAGAAATACTGATGTTATTACTTTATCATGAAACAACTAACAATGAAGAAGCTGAAGAAGAAAGAAATTGAAAAAGATCGGTAATGGATATTACCTCTTTTTGACGCGCCTTTTCTTAACCTCCACTTAAAGAAATAAGGATGGTCTTTGAAGAAGACCCGGACCTCTAAGATGATACTAGGGAAGGGGAGAAGAGATTTTGGTAGGGGTTGGACGAGCTTGAATGCTCAAATTGGTGTGAGGAGGAGAGGGAGGAGGTGCCCTTTTATAAGGGAGGAGAGGGGCACCTTTGGGAAAACTAAAACTATTATTTTATTATAAATTCAATTTTGGTTTTTAATAGCTAAAAATTGATATATTTCAAAGCTAAGGTGGGTATGGGTAGAATCCCTCTCATCCAGTAGGATTTAGACAAGTTTAGGTTAATATTTTAACCTTATCAATTAGATTTAACTCTATGTTAAATAATTTAACTTTTACCGTGTCTTTTTGTTTTCTTACACTGTATAGTTAATAAACATACTATATCAAGATAAACTAACCCCAAGTTGTTTATTATTAATATATATAACCTTATATATGTCATTTGTCCGAACATTAGATTTTTTGGAATAAAATAACAATTAATAAAATAATATTTGTTTTAAAAACTAATTTATGTCAATTTTGACACTATTTGGTACATGATTTTTATGTAATTCATAACAGAATGATAAGTTCGAACCAAGTTACATAAATCAACAATACCATGTCCTATTAACCTATAAAATTAGTGTACGTCATAAAAAGTCTCAAATTACATTTATTTGAGCATTTATAACATCAATTATGTTAATATTTTCTTAAAAAGGTAATTACTGCATTATCGTTGTGTCATAAATAAATTAAATTATTTAATGTCTAAAAATTACAAATAAAATATCATTATGTAGAAAATCTTTTTAGATTTCTAATGAATATTTATAGTTGAATTTATCTTATGCATAACCCTATATTAAAAATGATTTACTTATTAAACATTGATTTTAACTATTTTAACCCTTCTTTAAATAAATTAATAATAAATGTCCTAATCTAATCCAAGTGGGCATAAATGGTCATATTTTATTCCTAAGGTTGTTTTTGGTCGAATTACACTTATCCAATAGAATTTGGATATGTGTTAGGGTAATAATAATATCAATTTTACCCTTAATTACCCTATTTACTTTTAAACATGGTAAAAACAAGTCAACAGTTACTATTCACCAAAAATTATTTTCATCTCATTGAACCACATTTTAGTCCTTGATATTAAATGTGTCTCTCATATTTTCGAAATTCCAGTCACAAAAGGGTAAAATTATGTTTTATGAAAAATTCAGTTTTTTTAACTACCACTTAGTGGTTTCACTATTCATCAAAAAAATGAACGTTTCCAGAAAAATAAAAAAAAATTAGGCCTAAGATATATTTGATATTATGAATTCAAAAATGAAGTCTATTTTACCAAATTCAAAACATATCAGTTACATTAATTAATTTAAAAATTAATTCCCGTCATCGAAACAAATAGCGTGTTTTTGACAGATAATAACTATCAAAAGAATGACACTTGTTTATGTCTGGTTTAAATGTGAAATTACATCCAGTGACCCAAATTGTATTAAATTGTAAAAATATATTATAAATATACTTTAAAACCACTCAAATTAATAATTTATTACTATTAATTATTTCTATTAAAAAAGTTGTTTTTAATTAAAATTTAGTAATTTTCACTATTCATCAGAATATGAAAGTTATCTGAAAAGTACCAAAATTTCACCCTAAGCTAATTTCGATATTCCAAATCCAAAAATGAATTCCATTTTGAAAAATAAAATTTACAAAATTTCAAAAAGTGTTTATTACTATTCAAAACGGCTAGTTTTAATAATATTTTAATAGCATATCCTTGTTTAGTGAAACTCGGTATTGCGTACTACACACGCTATCGAGGAAGGTTGTGATTGCGTGTAATGCAAGGAAAGTCAAGGATGCGTGTTGTGCAAGATCCTTTTGGTGTAGCTTACAACACAAGACATGAAATTAAAAAGAATATTTTTCCTAAAATCTTGGGGTGTTACAATTGACCAATAATTTATGAGAGGATTGATGATGTTCTCTTCTTTATGATTCCCATGTTCTCTTCATCAAATCTAAGAATATTGGATCATTATCAATTCTCATCAATGATATAATTGATGGGTCCTTTCTACATATAGCATCTGCCACCATGTTTACATTCCTAGGATGGAAATGGATTGAGCAGTCATAGTCTTTGATCAGCTCTAACCATCTTCATTGGCACATCTCAACTCATTCTATGTAAATATATACTTGAGGATTTTTTAGTCTCTATATATTTTACAATTTTCCGCAAAGAGATAATTCTGAAAAAAAATTTATATTGATGATCACATAATCTAACTCCAGATCATGTGTTGGATAATTCTTCTCATGAACTTTTAATTTCCTTGAATCTTAGGCGTTGACATTATCATTTGGCATCAATACAAATCCCAATCCCTTCTTCAAAGCATCAAAAAATACACCAAAAAGTTCTCCACTTGTGGGTAATGTGAGAATAGGCGCAGAGATAAGCCTCATTTTTAACTCCTTGAATCATTAATTGAATTCATAACTCCAAGAAAAGTTTACTCCCTTATGAGTTATCTTGGATAGAGGGTTGGAAAATTGTAGGAAATTTATCACAAATAGTCGATCATATCTAGATAACCCTAAGAAGCTACAGATATCTATTACCTATGTTTGCCTCGGTTATCCCTCTATTGCAGTTCTCTTAGAGGGATCCATATATATCCCATTTCTTGTGATGATATGGCCCAAGAATGAGACCTCCTTCAACTAGAACTCACACTTTTTGTACTTTTCATAGAGCATATTCTTTCACAAGGTCTGTACTATAGTACTTATATTATTCTCATGATCCTCCATGGTTTTGGAGTATATTAGAATATCATCTATAAAGACTGCTTCAAATTTTTCAAGGTAACCTCTAAAGACTCTATTCATCAAGTCCGTGAAGATTTCTAGAGAATTAGTGAGTCTAAAAGGTATTGCTATGAATTAATAGTGCCCATATCTTGTAAAAAAGCATTCATTGAGATATATTCCTTCTTCACCCTTACTTAATAATATCTCAACTGAAAATCTACCTTGGAGAATTATTATGCTCTATACTGCTGATTGAACAAGAAATTCGTACGTATGCATGAGCGATGATATCATTCCCATATTTATTTAATGGAATTGGAGTGGATGATATAATATCTTAGAATCTGTATGATATTATAATAATAATTTATAGTTATTATTTACACCATTATACCAATCCATGTAAGGTGGTGCTGGAAAAACTGATTACACCATGGCGTGGAGACAGGCTTTCGTACGTACGCACTCCCGGTGATTTCGTTTTCTGTAGGATGGATAGAAGGTGAAATAGGGTTGTTTCATATTTATAATAACATATCAGTATATAATTAATACTGATGTTATTACTTTATAATGAAACAACTAAAGGAGAGGAAATAGAAGAAGAAAGAAACATGAAAGAGTCGGTAGAAGAGATTACCTCTTCCTCGATGCACCTCCATTACATTTCTTCTTAGGGAAATATAGTTGGTCTTTTGAAAGGACCAGGAAAACTATGATATAACTAGAGAGGTTGAGAAGAGTAATTGGTAAGGTTTGGCCGAGATTCAAGGCTCAAAAGGGTGTGAAGAGAATAGGGAAGGGGTGCCCTTTTTATAAGGGAGGAGAGGGGCACTTTAGGAAAAACTTAAAATATTATTTTATAATAAAGTCATATTCGGTTCTTAATAGTTCCAAATTAACTTATTTCAAAGATAAAGTTGGGATGGGTCGCAATCCTTTCAACCAATAGGTTTTAGACAAGTTTAGGTTACTATTTTAACCTTATCGTTTAGATTTAACTTTAAGTTAAATAATTTTACTTTTATTGTGTCTTCTTGTTTTCTTACACTATATGGTTAATAAACTCCCTATAATAAGACAAACGAACCCCAAGTGGTTCCTTATTAATATATATAACCTTATCTATGTCATTTGGCCGAACCTTATATTTTTAGGAATATATTAAATATTTGTTTTAAAAATTATTTTATGTCAATTTTGACACTATTAGGTAATTGATTTTTGTGAAAATTATAACAACATGATTATTTCGAAAAAAGTTAATTGAATCAATACTAACATGTCATATCAACCCCTAAAATTAGTGGAATTCATAAAAGGTCTCAAATTACATTTATTTGGGTATTTATAACATCAATTATGAAATATTTCATTAATAAGGTAATTACTGCATCATCATTGTGTCCAAAATAAATTATAATATTTAATGTCTAAAAATTGTAAATAAAATTCCATTATGTAGGAAATATTTTTATCTTTATAATTATTATTTATAGTCGAATTTATCTTATGTATAACCATATATTAGAAATGTTTTATTTATTAAACTTTTCTTTTAGCTATTTTAACTCTTCTTTAAATAAAATAATAATAAGTGTCCTAATCTATTCCAAGTGGACCTAAAGGGTAATATATTATTCTTAAGGTTGTTTTTGGTCGAATTACACTTATCCAATAGAATTAGGACCAGTGTTAGGGTAATAATAATATCATTTTACCCTTAATTACCATATTTACTTTTAACCGTGGAAAAAATGTAAAAAGTTACTATTCACCAATTATTATTTTTATCTTCTTGAACCACATTTTACTATTTTATATAAAACATGTCTCTTGGATTTTTGAAATTCCACTCACAGAAGAGGTAGAATTAGTTTTTACATGAATTTTCAAATTCTCCAAGAAGGTGGAAAAAGACGGTGAAAAGTTCAATAACATTTTTATATATCTAAAATTATTATAAAATGACTCAAATGAATTACATTGAACTTATATAGGTATTATGTATCAATTTTGACATAAAAAATTTAAATAAAATAAATAATTATTTAAATAAAAAGTCGGTTTTTAAATAGTAACCTAGTGTTTTCACTATTCATCGAAAAATGAATGTTTTCAGAAAAATACCAAAAAATCAACATAGGCTAATTTTGATATTCCGAATCCAAAAATGAAGTCCATTTTGAATGATAAAATTTATAAAATTTAAAAAAGTGGGTATTACTATTCATAATGAGTAGTTTATTTAATATTTTAATAACATATCGTTGATTAGTGAAACTCAGTATTGTATACAACACACGCTATCATGGAAGGTCACGATTGCATGTAAAGAAAGAAAATTTAGGGTTGCCTATAGTGCACGATTCCTTTGTTGGTGTGTATAATATAATCCAACCATATTTCATTTATACATTGAATATATATATATATACAAACTCAATGTTGTGTACTTGAAATTTTGTGTAACACGATCCAAGAATAGTGTTGTGTATACTGAAAGCTAATACAGTGTTTCGTATAGCGCAAGATAATTTTTGTGTAGAATACAACACAAGAAATCAAATAAATTAAAAAGAATAATTCTCATAAAATCCCGTGTTGTTACATTCTACCCCCCTTAAAATGAATTTCTCCCTCGAAATTCATTGGGGTTATAAATCATTTACTACTTGAATGTTTCTTTAATAGAAACCCACATCGTTAATGATTAATTTTAAAAAATAATGTATGAAACATAACAGTTATCCAAATTAATTTATCCCTGGGTTTCCACATAGGAGAACTTAGGTGAAAATATGGATATGGAAGAGAAATATAACCTTCACGTTCTGATGGAGAGTGGTAGAGAACATGGATTTGAAAAATCCAAGAATCAAAAAGCCATAAATTTGTGATGATTTAAGGTACCATCTGATTCATCGGATATAAGGACACTAGGAAAACATTTTTTGGTTTTCAAGTTCATTTCCCTAAAGTTGAAGAATTTTTGAATTAAAAGAAATACTAACTTGATTTTGAAACAATCTCAACGTTGATCGTACCTCGAACAATTTCCACTTCATCTCTTAATGAAATGAAGTTTAATATGTCATTCACGAAGTGTTAGCAGGTCATGTGATAGAATGATAGGTCATTCCATCTCTCTCAAACATGGGGTTCGCAAAACTTATATAATAACTCCATCTATGGTGAGATTAATCGGATATGGTTCCAAAATGGACTTATACTTCATATATCATCCTGCTTAATAAAATAAAACTAGTTTCTACTAACTAGGGACTTCATGTAGGCCAGTGGTAGGCAATAAAGGCCTGTCACACTTTGGTTGTGGGTTCGATTCCCGCAACCTTGTCCGACATGATGGGTTGTCACCCGTCTTGCAGGTTGTCCTTTATCTAAAACAACACTATTATAACATTACAGAAATAATATAAAAAAAGGTTTAAGACCTAAACAATACTATCTGGTGTCTAAATTTATCTATTACAATCATTAGGCTTATCCAAAATACTTATATCCAATCACATAGTGTAATTTAAACGATTACTAGATATGTCATCTACCGAGCATGTGAATACCATCATCCCTCATGATATATCATGTTGGTCACATTCCAAACATGTGAATACCTTAATCATGTATTTTCTTGAAAAATGAATACCCATTGAACCTTAGTGAAAACATGAATGTTGTCAAAAGTTAACTCTTTCCACATACCACAAACCCAAAATTTCTATATACTCAAACCATGATACCACTTTTTCCTTATATCAGTCATGAGCTCATTAATACTATCAAACATATTATTTTATCTTTATACCTTCATTATGCACATATCATCATCTTTCCAAAAATATTTCAATAACTTTTCATGGTTACCGGTACCATATTCTTATATAAAACCAAAATGGACCAATACAAAGATATTTCAATATACTATAAAAGTACCTCAACATCATTATTATTGAATTCAAATATATAATCCCTTCAATCCATCCTCTTCAATGATTGGCATGGAATGGGTCCTTCCTCTATTTATAAGTAACTTCTTAGGTCAGGGTATTGATTTGGGTAATGCCCATGTTCTCCACAGAAAACAAATTGGACTCCATAACAGTCTGTCACTCTATGACCCTTTTCTCAACATAGATAACATCTTCCCCTCTATTTGAGGTATTCCTCAAGGTTCTTCTTCACTTCTTTTGAAATCTCAATCTTCTTAACTCTATGATCCTTACCATGCGAACATTCATAAAATTCCATCTTCTTCTTATTTGATGACTTAGGAATACAACTAATGTTCACATTGTTAATCATATATCGAGATGTCTGATTTAGAATAATCACAATATCTTTCTCTCCAAGAATTACACAATTTCATTGATCATAGTAACCAATTTGTGAATTGAAATCAATGTTAATTAAATTCCTTCTCATTCCCACTATTGACTAAGACATGAAACCATAGTGTAAGAAAAATTTAAAATAACAAGGAACCGCGTAATCATAAAAAGTCACATATGGGATGTCTAACTTATCAAAAATTATTTAATCCATGACACCTTACGTTCACCCTAGGTTATTCATGACCGTCAATATAATTCTTGGACTCTAACCAATACATATAAATAACCTTAGGGACATTCGTAGACATACCTTAGAAATATCTCTAGGGATTTCACTAAAGTTTTCACATCTTAGTTTCCAAAGATTAACTAAACCTTCCCTATAATACCAACTGTAGAGACAAAAATATTGACTTACATGGACAATACATTACTTTTTCGGAATACTTAATACATGATAAAAACAGACGCCCAAAGATCGTATTAGTTTAGTGTCTTTGGAAACACGAAACGTAATCTTCTAATCATGGTGAAAGATATTCAACATCTCCCATAAAGATCTTCCCCTTTTTTTTCATACCTAAAACCTTTCTTTATATCCTGGGGAAAAGAAAACATAAAAAGGGTGAGCTCAAATTCTCAATAAGGGTAAACATAGAGAACATAAAACAATCCATAAACATTTTAATGCAAAAACATGACCATAAAATATATACATAAAAATCTTGAGCGAAGACATAAATCTTGGATGTACGTAAGGAATATATCATAAAGAAACATCAATCATGATAAAATAGAATGGGAATAAAACATTTGATTATGGAAACCATTAAGAACATGATATGATTTCCATAGTAGCCAAGGCATTTCTTCCAAGACCATCTTAGTGGACAAAGTCCCTTTCTGAATCGAGTTCACTCCTCGTTCCAGTCCTGTATTACTGAACTGGATTAATTTACCATTCCAGCCATGTCTATCTCATGAGATATAAATCTTTACCTAATGCATTGGAGGGAGATATTGGTCCCACCCATCTCATAATCAAATCATTCTTACTTATGCCACAAAATAACCATAAATCATTCATCATAACCCAAAGAATAAAATGGGTTTCATAAACATCATCCCTTCATAACATAATCCATATAAACAAAATGGACATCATTTCATCATAAGAAAATTGAAACCATGTAAATAATACATAAATTATACTTGAAACATAAACATTTGAAATAATGTCATATTATATGAAAAATGGTTTTGATAAAACACTTGAAATGAATTCTTGAGGAAAATATCCTTTCCTTTTCAAAGTCATTTCCTTTTCACAAAATCCCATGAAAAATTAAAAGGAAAGGATTTTGTTGAAAATACTCATGAAATCATGTAGAGTAAGCTTCATGAAAATAAGGTGTTTTGAAACTGTAAAAATCCATTCATTACATATATGTTAAAAAAACATTCTTCTCGTACTTTTTTTGGAAAAGTCAAAAAGTACCTTGTATGGTAAACAAAAGAAAGATTCCCTCCATATGCTGAGGAAAAACTAAAAAAGGGAAAAAATGACTTTAAACATACATGGGAGAAAATTAAACATTTTATGAAAATAGATTGAGAACATAGGGACATGGATAAGAAACATAACCCCAGTAAATACTTATGAATAAACAATCTCGGATAAGAATGAGATTGGAATAATTATCCCTTACCTTATGTCAAATTTCTTACATATGTGTCACAGACTCCTGTATAGGAGCTTTAAACATATTATTAACTTGTAATAGAACTATAATAATATTTATGATATCATATATGATTCACTTATGACTTTATATTATCCATTCATTTGTCAATTCCATGTTAAAGCAGCGTTTTGGGTAAAATAGTTTCAATTATCTTCCGTGTTTTGACTTGTAATTATTAACATGATTACATAGATCATGATTAATTAATTACAGAATATAAAACATGATTTATATATAATATATATTCATAATATATATATATATAATGGATCTATAATTGGAAAGAAATACACCGTTCATGGAGACGGTAGGCCGTACGTACGCATGACTGCTATTTTTCATTTCTTTATTGAATTGAATGGAATTAAGTAGATGACATACATACATATATATATATATACATAAATCCATTAGAATTATTATGTCATATATTTCATTATTACTTATTATATATACTTTCTGATCATTCTTGAATTTTTAACATGGAAAATGAATCTCATCGCCTCGTGGAGACGGTAATCCGTACGTACGCACGAGCGATGATATAATTCCCATATTTATTGAATGGAATTGGATTGGATGATATAATATAATATAATCATTATAATTTTATAATAATCATATATATTTATTCTTTACACCATTATACCCATCCAAGTAATGTGGTGGTGGAAAAACTGATTACACCATGGCTTGGAGACGGTATTCCGTACCTACGCACGCGTGGTGATTTCACTTTCCGTATGATGGATAGAAGGTGAAATAGGGTTGTTTAATATTTATAATAACATATCAGTATATATTTAATACTGATGTTATTACATTATAATGAAACAACTAAATAAGAGGAAGTAGAAGATGAAAGAAACTTGAAAGAGTCGGTAGAAGAGATTACCTCTTCCTCGACGCACCTACTTTAAACTTTTTCTTCGGGCACAAGAGTTGGAATTTTGGGAAGAAAATAACCTATATGATATAACTAGAGAGGTTTAAAAGATGAATTGGTAGGGTTTGGAAGAGCTTCAAGGCTCAAAATGGTGTGAAGAGAAGAGGTAAGGGGTGCCCTTTTTATATGGGAGGAGAGGGGCACTTTAGGAAAAACTTAAAATATTATTTTATAATAAAGTCATATTCGGTTCATAATTGTTAAAAATTGATTTATTTAGAAGATAATGTGGGGATGGGTCGAAATAATTTCAACCAATAGGATTTAGACAAGTTTAGGTTACTATTTTAACCTTATCTTTTAGATTTATCTCTAAGCTAAATAATTTAACTTTTACTATGTCTTCTTGATTTCTCACACTATATGGTTAATAAACTCATAATAATAAGAAAAACGAACCCCAAGTGGTTAATTATTAATATATAAAACCTTATCTATGTCATTTTTCCGAAACTAATATTTTTAGAAATATAATAAATATTTGTTTTAAAAACAGTTTTATGTCAATTTTTATACTATTTGGTAATTGATTTTTTTGAAAATTATAACAACATGATTAGTTCGAAAAAAGTAACAAGAATCAATACTAACATGTCATATTAACCTCTAAAATTATTTTAATTCATAAAAAGTCTCAAATTACATTTATTTGGGTATTTATAACATCAATTATGTTAATATTTCATTAATAAGGTAATTACTACATCATCATTGTGTCATAAATAAATTCAATTATTTAATGTCTAAAATTTTTAAATAAAAAAACATTATGTTGGAATATTTTTATCTTTCTAATTATTATTTATAGTCTAATTTATCTTATGTATAACCCTATATTAAAAATGTTTTAGTTATTAAACATTGATTTTAACTATTTTAACACTTCTTTAAATAAAATAATAATTAGTGTCCTAATCTAATCCAAGTGGACCTAAAGGGTAATATTGTACTTTTTAAGGTTGTTTTTGGTCGAATTACACTTATCCAAAATAATTAGGTCATGTGTTATGGTAATAATAATATCATTTTTACCCTTAATTACCCTAGTTCCTTTTAACCATGGTAAATAAAAGTAAAAAGTTACTATTAACCAATAATTATTTTTATCTTATTGAACCACATTTTACTCCTTGATATTAACCGTGTCTCTTGGATTTTCGAAATTCCACTCACAGAAGTGGTAAAATTTTGTTTTATGTGAATTTTCAAATTCTCCTAGGAGGTGGGTAAAACACGGTGAAAAGTTCAATAAAATTTTTATATATCTAAAATTATTATAAAATGAATCAAATGAATTACATTGAACATATATAGGTATTACGTATCAATTTTGACCTAAAATAAATTTAAATAAAATAAATAATTATTTAAATAAAAAGTCTGTTTTTAAATAGTAACCCAGTGTTTTCACTATTTATATAAAATTGAAAGTTTTTAGAAACAAACAAAAAATTCACCGTAGGCTAATTTTGATATTCATAATCCCAAAATGAAGTCCATTTTGAAAGATAAAATTTATAAAATTTCAAAAATTGGGTATTACTATTCATAATGGCTAGTTTATATAATATTTTAATAACATATCGTTGTTTAGTGAAACTCAGTATTGCGTACAACACACACTATCGTGGAAGGTCAGGATTGCGTGTAAAGAAAGCCAGTTCAAGGTTGCATATAGTGATCTATTCCTTTGTTGTTTTGTATAATATAATCCAATCATATTTCATTTATACATTTAATATATATATATATTCACTCAATGTTGCGAACATGGAATTTTGTGTAACACGATCCAAGAATAGTGTTTCATATACTGCATTATAATATGGTGTTTCGTATAGCACAAGATAATCTTGGTGTAGCATACAATAAAAGACATCAAATAAATTAAAAATAATAATTCTCATAAAATCTTTGGTTGTTACATTCTACCCCCCTTAAAATGTATTTCTCCCTCGAAATTCATCAGGGTTATAAATCGTTTACTACTTGAAAGTTTCTTTAATAGAAAACCACATCGTAGAAAGGAATACTAAAGCTTAATTTTAAAAACTAATGTATGAAATTTAAGGGTTATCCAAATTAATTTATCCCCAGGTTTCCACATTGTAGAACATAGGTGAAAATATGGATATGGAAGAGAAATATAACCATCATGTTCTGATAGAGAGTGGTAGAGAACATGGATATGAAAAATACAACAATCACAAAGCCATAAATTTGTGATGTTTTAAGGTACCATCTGATTCATCAGATATAAGGACACTAGGACATCATTTTTTGGTTTTCAAGATCATTTCCCTAAATTTGAAGAATTTTTTAATTTAAATAAAAACTTACTTTATTTTTATACAATCTCAACGTTGATCGTGCCCCGAACAATTTCCACTTCATCTCTTAAATAAATGAGGTTGAATTTTTCTTTCACGAAGTTTGAGGAGGTCATGCGATAGAATGATAGGTCATTCCATCTGTCTCAATCATAGGGTTAGCAAAAGTTTTATACATAAGTCCATCTATGGTGAGATTAATCAGATATGGTTCCATAATGGACTTATACTTCATCTATCATCTTGATTAATAAAATAAATCTATTTTCTACTAACCAGGGACTTCCTGTAGGTCAGTGGTAGGCGATAAAGTCCTGTCACACTTCGGTTGTGGATTCGATTCCTGCAACCTTTTCCGACATGATGGGTTTTCACCTGTCTTGCAAGTTGTCCTTTTTCTAAAACAACACTATTATAATCTTATAGAAATAATATAAAAAAAATTTATAGACTTAAAAAATACTATATTATATCCAAATTAATCCATTATAATCTTTAGGCTTATCCAAAATACTTCTATCCAATCTCATAGTGTAATGTAAACGATTACTTGAAATTTAATCTACCGAGCATGTGAATACCATCATATATCATGATATATCTTCTTGGTCACATTCCAAACATGTGAATACCTTAATCATGTATTCTCTTAAAAAATAAATACCCATTGGTCCTTAGTGAAAACATGAATGCTGTCAAAATTTACCTCTTTCCACATACCAAAATCCCAAAATATCTATATACTCAAACCATGATATCACTTTTTCATTATATCATTGATGAGCTCATTAATACTATCAAACATATTATTTTCTCCTAATCCATTCATTATGCACATATCATCTACTTTCCAAAAATATTTCAATCACTTTTCAAGGTTACCGATAACAAATTCTTATAGAAAACCACAATGGACCAATACACATATATTTCAATATACTATAAAAGTACCTCAACAAAATTATTATTTACATCCAATACATAAGCCCTTCAATCCATCCTATTCAATTATTGGAATGGAATAGGTCCTTCCTTGATTTAAAAGAAACTTCTTAGGTCAGGGCATTGAGTTGTGTAATGCCCATGTTCTCCATAGATAGGACATTGGACTCCAAAACAGTCAGTCACTCTATGACCCTTTTCTCCACATAGATAACATCTTCCCCTCCATTTGAGGTATTCCTCAAGGTTCTTTTTCCCTTATTTAGAAATCTCAATATTCCTATCTCTATTCTTCTCACCATGCGAACATTTATAAAATTTCATTTTTTTTATTTGATGACTTAGGAATACAACTAAAGTTCACCTTATTAATCATATATAGCGATGACTGATTCAGCATAATCAGAATATATTTCTCTCTAGGAATTACACAATTTCGTTGATCATAGTCACCAATTTTTCCCTTGAAATCAATGTTAACTAAATTCCTTCTCATTACCTACATTGACTAAGACAGGAAACCATAGTGTAAAAAATAGTTAATAAAATGAGGAACAACATAATCATAAAAATTCACTTATGGGATGTCTAACTAATCAAAAATTCTTTAATCCATGACACCTTAGGTTCACCCTAGGTTATTCCTTATTGTCAAAATAATTATATAACTCTAACCTATTCATATACTTAACCTTAGGGAAATCCCTAGACATACCTTAGAAATATCTCTACGGCTTTCACTAATGTTTTTGCATCCTAGTTTCCAAAGGTAAACTAAAACTTCACTCTAATACCAATTGTAGAGACCCAAAGATTGACGTAAAGGGACATTACATTACTTTTACATAATACTTAATACATGACAAAAATATAATCCCAACGATAGTATTAGTTTAGTGTCTTTGGAAATTCAGAAGGCAATCTTCTAAGTATGGTGAAAAATCTTCAACATCTCCCATAAAGATATTCTCATTTTGGTTTTCATACCTAAAACCGTTCTTTATATAATGTGGAAAATAAAACATAAAAAGGGGGAGCTCAAATTCTCAGTAAGGTTAAACATAGAGAACTTAAACAATCCATAAAAATTTGAATACAAAAACATGAACATAAAATCTAAACATGAAAATCTTGAGCGAAGACATAAATCTTGGAATTACATAAGGCAGTTATCATAAAAGAACATAAATCATGATGAAATAGCATGGGAATGAAACATGTGATTGTGGAAACCATTAAGCACATGATATTATTTCCATAGTAGCCAAGGCATTGCTGCCAAGACCATCTTAGTGGAAAAAGTCCCTTTCTGAATCGAGTTCACTCCTCATTCCAGTCCTATGTTACTGAACTGGATTAACTTACCGTTCCATCCATGTCTATCCCAAGAGATATAAATATATACACAATGCATTGTTGGTAGATATAGGTCCCACCCATCTCATAATGGAATCATTCTTACTTGTGCCACAAAATAAACATAAATCATTCATCATAACCGAAAGAATAAAATGGGTTTCATAAACATCACCCCATCATAACATAATCCATTTAAAACAAATGGATATCATTTCATCATAAAAAAAGTGAAACCATGTAAATCATACATAAATTATACTTGAAACATACACATATGAAATAATGTCATCTTAGATGGAAAATGGTTTTGATAAAACAATTTAAATGAATTCTTGAGGAAAATATCCTTTCTTTTTCAAAATCATTTTCTTTTCACAAAATGCCACGAAAATTTAAAAGAAAAGGATTTTGTTTAAAATATTCATGAAATATTGTAGTGTAAGCTACATGAAAAAAAGGTGTTATGAAAACCTAAATATACATTCATGCCATATAAGTTAAAAAAACACTCTTCTCGTACTTTTGTCGGAAAAGTCAAAAAGGTCCTTGTATGGTAAACAAAAGAAAGATTCCTTCCATACAATGTGTAAAAAGTAAAAAAAGGGTAAAAATGACTTTAAAAATTCATGGAAAAAAATTAAACATTTTATGAAAACATTTTGAGAACATATGGACATGGAAAATAAACATAACCCCAGTAAATACTTATGAATAAACAGTCTCGTATAAGAATGAGATTGGAATAATTATCCCTAACCTTATATCCAATTTCTTTTGTATGTTTGTGAGACACATTTATAGTGGCTTTAAACATATTTTTAACTTTTATACGAACCATAATAATATTTATGATATCATATATGATTCACTTATGACTTTATATTATTTGTTCATTTGTCAATTCCATGTTAAAGCAGCATTTTGGGTAAAATCATTTCATTTATCATCCGTGTTTTGACTTGTAATTATTAATATGATTACTTAGATCATGATTACATAATAAAAGAATATAAAACATGATTTATATATAATATATATTCATAATATAAATATATATAATAGATCTATAAATGGAAATAAATACACCGTTCATGGAGACGGTAGGCCTTAGGAACTCATGAATGCCGTTTTTCATTTCCTTATTGAATTGAATGGAATTATGTAGATGAAATACATATATATATATACATAAAACCATTAGAATTATTATGTAATATATTTCATGATTACTTATTATATATACATTCTGATCATTCTTGAATTGTTAACATGGAAAATGAATCTCATCATGTTGTGGAGACGGTAATCCGTACGTACGCACGAGCGATGATATTGATCCCGTATTTATTGAATGGAATTGGATTGGATGATATAATATCATAGAATCAGTATGATGTTATAATAATCATATATAGTTATTCTTTACACCGTTATACCCATCCAAGTAACGTGGTGGTGGAAAAACTGATTACACCACGACGTGGAGACGGTATTCCTTACCTATGCACGCGCGGTGAATTCGTTTTCCATAGGATGGATAGGAGGTTTAATAGGGTTGTTTCATATTTATAATGACATATCAGTATATAATAAATACTGATTTTATTACTTTATAATGAAAGAACTAATGAATAGGAAGTACAAGAATAATGAAACTTGAAAGAGTCGGTAGAAGAGATTACCACTTCCTCGACGCAGCTCCTTTAAACTTCTTCTTAGGGAACTAGAGATTGTCTTTAGAGAAGACCTGAACCTCTATTATATAACTATAGAGGTTGAGAAAATGAATTGGCAGGGATTTTCTGAGCTTCAAGGCTCAAAAGGGTGTGAAGAGAAGAGTGAAGGGGTGCCCTTTTTATAAGGGAGGAGAGGGGTACTTTAGGAAAAACATAAAATATTATTTTATAATAAAGTCATAATCGGTTCATAATGGTTCCAAATTGATTTATTTCTAAGCTAAAGTGGGTATGGGTCGAAATCCTTTCAACCAATAGGTTTTAGACAAGTTTAGGTTACTATTTTAACCTTATCATTTAGATTTAACTCAAAGTTAAATAATTTAACTTTTACTATGTCTTCTTGTTTTCTAACATTATATGGTTAATAAACTCCCTATAACAATACAAATGAAGCCAAAGTGGTTCATTATTAATATATATAACCTTATATAAGTCATTTGGCCGAACCTTATATTTTCAGGAATATAATAAATATATGTTTTAAAAACTATTTTATGTCAATATTGACACTATTTGATAATTGATTTTTGTGAAAATTATGACAACATGATTAGTTATAAAAAAGTTAATTGAATCTATACTAACATGTCATATTATCCTATAAAATTAGTGGAATTCATAAAAAGTCTCAAATTAAATTTATTTGGGTATTTATAACATCAATTATGTTAATATTTCATTAATAAGGTAATTACTGCATCATCATTGTGTCATAAATATATTAAATTATTTAATGTCTAAAAATTGTAAATAAAATTCCATTATGTATGAAATATTTTTATCTTTCTAATTAATATTTATAGTCGAATTTATCTTATGTATAACCCTATATTAAAAATGTTTTAGTTATTAAACTTTGATTTTAACTATTTTATCTCTTCTTTAAATAAAATAATAATAAGTGTCCCAATCCAATCCATGTGGACCTAAAGGTTAATATATTATTAGTAAGGTTGTTTCTGGTCTAATTACACTTATCCAATAGAATTAGGACCAGTGTTAGGATAATAATAATATCATTTTTACCCTTAATTACCCCATTTACTTTTAACCGTGTTAAATAAAAGTAAAAAGTTACTATTCACCAAAAAATTATTTTTATCTTATTGAACCACATTTTACTCCTTGATATTAATCGTGTCTCAAGGATTTCCGAAATTCCAGTCACAGAAGTGGTAAAATTATTTTTTATGTGAATTTTCAAATTCTCCAAGGAGGTGGGTAAAAGACGGTGAAAAGTTCAATAAACTTTTTATATATCTAAAATTATTATAAAATGACTCAAATGAATTAGATTGAACTTATATAGGTATTAGGTATCAATTTTTACCTAAAATAAAATTTAAATAAAATAAATAATTATTTAAATAAAAAGTCGGTTTTTAAATAGTAACCCAATGTTATCACTATTCATCAAAAAATGAAAGTTTTCAGAAAAATACCAAAAATTCACCATAGGATAATTTTGTTATTCCCAATCCAAAAATAAAGTCCATTTTGAATGATAAAATTTATAAAATTTCAAAAAGTGGGTATTACTACTAATACCGGCTAGTTTATATCATATTTTAATAACATATTGTTGTATAGTGAAACTCGGTATTGCGTACAACACACGCTATCGTGGAAGGTCGTGATCGCGTGTAAAGAAAGCCAAGTCAGGGTTGTGTGTAGTGAAAGATTCCTTTGTTGTTGTGTATAATAAAATCCAACCATATTTCATTTATACATTGAATATATATATATACACACAATAAATGTTGCGAACTTGAAATTTTGTGTAACACAATCCAAGAATAGTGTTGCGTATACTGCAAGATAATACAGTGTTTCTTATAGCGCAAGATAATCTTGGTGTAGCATACAACACAAGACATCAAATAAATTGAAAATAATAATTCTCATAAAATCTCGGTTTGTTAGATTCTACCCCCCTTAAAAAGAATTTTACCCTTGACATTCATCGGGGTTATAAATCATTTACTACTTGAATGTTTCTTTAATAGAAAACCACATCGTAAAAAGTAATACTAAAGCATAATTTTAAAAACTAATGTATGAAAAGTAACCGTAATCCAAATTAATTTATCCCTGGGTTTCCACATAGGAGAACATAGGTGAAAATAGTGATATGGAAGAGAAATATAATCGTCATGTTCTGATGGAGAGTGGTAGAGAACATGGATATAAAAAAATCCAACAATCACAAAGCCATAAATTTGTGATGATTTATGGTACCATCTGATTCATCATATATAAGGACTCTAGGATAACATTTTTTTGTTTTCAAGATCATTTCCCTAAAGTTGTAGAATTTTTGAATTAAAATAAATAATTACTTGATTTTGATACAATCTCAATGTTGATCATGCCTCGAACAATTTCCACTTCATATCATAATGAAATGATGTTAAATTTGTCTTTTGCAATATGTTAGTTGGTCATGCGATAGAATGATAGGTCATTCCATCTGTCATAAACATAGGGTTAGCAAAAGTTATACACATAAGTCCATCTATGGTGAGATTATTCGGATATGGTTCCAAAATGGTCTTATAATTCATCTATCATCCTCCTTAATAAAATTAAACTAGTTTCTACTAACCCGATACTTCCTGTAGGCTAGTGGTAGGCGATAAATACATGTCACAGTTCAGTTGTGGGTTCGATTCCCGCAACCATGTCCGACACGATGGGTTGTCACCCGTCTTGCAGGTTGTCCTTTTTCTAAAACAATACTATTATAACATCACAGAAATAATATAAAAAAATGTTCTAGCCTTAAAAAATACTATATTTTGTCCAAATTAATCCATTACAATATTTAGGTTTATCCAAAATACTTCTATCCAATCTCATAGTGTAATGTAAACGATTACTAGAAATATCATCTACTGAGCATGTGAATACCATCATCTATCCTGATATATCTTGTTGGTCACATTCCAAACATGTGAAAACCTTAATCATGTATTATCTTGAAAAATGAATACCCATTAAACCTTAGTGAATACTTGAATGCTGTCAAAAGGTAACTCTTTCCACATACCAAAATCCCAGAATTTCTATATACTCAAACCATGATATCACTTTTTTCTTATATCAGTCATGAGATCATTAATACTATCAATCATATTATTTTCTCCTTATCCCTTCATTATGAACATATCATATTCTTTCCAAAAATATTTCAATCACTTTTCATGGTTACGAGTACCATATTTTTATAGAAAACCACAATGGACCAATACACAGATATTTCAATATACTATAAATGTACATCAACAACATTATTATTTAATTCCAATAAATAATACCTTCCATCCATCTTATTCAATGATTGGCATGGAATAGGTCTTTAGTCGATTTATATGTAACTTCTTAGGTCAGAGAATTGATTTGGGTAATTCCCATGTTCACCACAGATAAGACATTAGACTACATAACATTCTGTCACTCTATGACCCTTTTAACCACATAGATAACATCTTCCCCTCCATTTGAGGTATTCCTCAAGGTTTTTATTTCCTTCTTTAGAAATCTCAATATTCCTATCTCTATGCTCCTCACCATGCGAACATTCATAAAATTACATCTTCCTTTTATTTGATGACTTAGGAATACAACTAAAGTTCATCTTGTTAATCATATATCGAGATGACTAATTCGGCATAATCACAATATCATTCTATCCAGGCATTACACAATTTTGTTGATCATAGTCACCAATTTTTCCATTGTTATCAATGTTAACATAATTCCTTCTCGTTACCTCCATTGACTAAGACAAAGAAACCATAGTGTAAGAAACAGTTAAAATAACGAGGAACCACATAATCATAAAAGGTCACTTATGGGATGCCTAAATAATCAAAAAATATTTAATCCATGACCCCTTAGGTTCACCCTAGGTTATTCATGATCATCAAAATAATTCTAGGACTTTTACCTATACATATACTTAACCTTAGGGACATCCCTAGACATACCTTAGAAATATCTCTAGGGATTTCACTAATGTTTTCACATCCTAGTTTACAAAGGTTAACTAAACCTTCACTCTGATACCAACTATAGAGACCCAAAGCTTGAGGTACATGGACATTACATTACTTTTGTGGAATACATAATACATGACAAAAACAGACACCCAAAGATCGTATTAGTTTAGTGTCTTTGGAAACTAGGTACGTAATCTTCTAATCATGGTGAAAGATCTTCAACATCTCCCATAAAGATCATCCCCTTAGGGTTTTCTTACATAAAACCTTTATTTATATCTTAGGGAAAAGAAAACATAAAAAGGGTGAGCTCAAATGCTCATTAAGGGTAAACATAGAGAACATAAAACAGTCCATAAACATTTGAATGCAAAAACATGAACATAAAATCTAAACATCAAAATATTGAGCAAAGACATAAATCATAAAATTACGTAAGGAATATATCATAAAGGAACATCAATTATAATAAAATAGAATTTGAATAAAACATATGATTGTGGAAACCATTAATCACATGATATGATTTCCATAGTATCCATGGAATTGCTACCAAGACCATCTTAGTGAACAATGTTCATTTCTGAATCGAGTTCACTCCTCGTTCCAGTCCTGTATTACTGAACTGGATTAACTTACCATTCCAGCCATGTCTATCTCATGAGATATAAATGTTTACCCAAAGCATTGGAGGTAGATATCTGTCCCACCCATCACATAATGAATTCATTCTTACTTGTTCCACAAAATAAACATAAATCCTTCATCATAACCCAAAGAATAAAATGGGTTTCATAAACATCATCCCATCATAACATAATCCATATAAAACAAATGGATATCATTTCATCATAAGAAAAGTGAAACTATATAAATCATACATACATTATACTTGAAACATACACATATGAAATAATGTCATCTTAGATGGAAATTGGTTTTGATAAAACACATGAAATGAATTCTTGAGGAAAATATCCATTCTTTTTCAAAATAATTTTCTTTTCACAAAATTCCATGAAAATTTAAAACAAAATGATTTTGTTGAAAATAGTGATGAAATCATTTATTGTAAGATTCATGAAAATAAGGTGTTATGAAACCGTAAAAATCCATTCATGCAATATAAGTTAAAAAAACATTCTTCTAGTATTTATGTCAGAAAAGTCAAAAAGTACCTTGTATGGTAAACAAAATAAAGATTCCTTCCATATGATGTGGATAAAGTAAAAAAAGGGTAAAAATGACTTTAAACATACATGGATGAAATGAAAACATTTTATGAAATTTTTTTAAAATCATATGGACATGGATAATAAACATAACCCCAGTAAATACATACGAATAAACAATCTTGGATAAGAATGAGATTGGAATAATTATCCCTTACCTTATGTCCAATTTCGTCTGTATGTGTCCGAGACTCCTGTATAGTGGCTTTAAACATATTAGTAACTTTTAACAGAACCATAATAATATTTATGATATCATATATGATTCACTTATGACTCTATATTATCTGTTCATTTGTCAATTCCATGTTAAAGCTGTGTTTTGAGAAAAATCGTTTCATTTATCATCCGTGTTTTGACTTGTAATTATTAATATGATTACATAGATCATGATTAATTAATTCCAGAATATAAAACATGATTTATATATAATATATATTCCGAATATACATATATATAATAGATTTATAAATGTAAATAAATACACCATTCATGAAGACGGTAGGCTGTAGGTACGAATGAACGATGTTTTTCATTTCCTTATTGAATTGAATGGAATGAAGTAGATGAGTAAATATATATATATACACATAAATCCAGTAGAATTATTATGTAATATATTTTATTATTACTTATTATATATACTTTCTGGTCATTCTTGAATTGTTAACATAAAAAATGAATCTCATCACGTTGTGGAGATGGTAATTCGTATGTACGCACAAGCGATGATATCATTCCCATATTTGTTGAATGGAATTTACGTGGATGATATAATATCATAGAATCATAATGATGTTATAATAATCATATATAGTTAGTCTTTAGACCATTATACCCATCCAAGTAAGGCGGTGGTGGAAAACTGATTACACCACGGTGTGGAGACGGTATTCTGTACGTACGCACACACGGTGATTTTGTTTTCCATAGGATGGATAGAAGGTGAAATATGGTTGTTTAATATTTATAATAACATATCAGTATATAAGTAATACTGATGTTATTACTTTATAATGAAACAAATAAATAAGAGGAAGTAGAAGAAGAAAGAAACTTGAAAGAGTTGGTAGAATAGATTACCTCTTCCTCAAAGCACCTCCTTTAAGCTTTTTCTTAGGGCACTAGAGTTGGTCTTTTGAGAAGACCAGAACCTCTATGATATAACTAGAGAGGTTGAGAAGATTAATTGGTAGTGTTTGGATGAGCTTCAAGGCTCAAAAGGTTGTGAAGAGAAGAGGGAAGGGGTTCCCTTTTTATAAGGGAGAAGAGGGGCACTTTAGAAAAAACATAAAATATTATTTTATAATAAAGTCATATTTGGTTCATAATGGTTCCAAATTGATTTATTTCGAAGATAGAGTGGGGGTAGTTTTAAATCCTTTAAACCAATAGGTTTTAGACAAGTTTAGGATACTATTTTAACATTATCATTTTGATTTAACTCTAAGTTAAATAATTTAACATTTACCGTGTCTTCTTGTTTTCTTACACTATATGGTTAATAAACTCCCTATAACAAGACAAACGAACACCAAGTGGTTAATTATTAATTTATATAGCATTATATAAGTCATTATTCTGATCCTTATAATTTTAAGAATATAATAAATATTTGTTTTAAAAACTATTTTATGTCAATTTTGACACTATTTGGTAATTGATTTTTGTGAAAATTATAACAACATGATTAATTCGAAAAAAGTTTATTGAATCAATACTAACATGTCATTTTAACCTTGAAAATTATTTTAATTCATAAAAAGTCTCAAATTACAATTATTTGGGTATTTAAAACATCAGTTATGTTAATATTTCATTAATAACGTAATTACCGCATCATCATTGTGTCATAAATAAATTAAATTATTTAATGTCTAAATATTGTAAATAAAACACCATTATGTAGGAAATATTTTTATCTTTCTAATTAATATTTATACTCGAATTTATATTATGTATAACCCTATATTAAAAATATTTTAGTTATTAAACTTTGATTTTAACTATTTTAACTCTTCATCAAATAAAATAATAATAAGCATCCTACTCTAATCCAAGTGGACCTAAAGGGTAATATTTTATTCATAAGGTTGTTTTTGTTTGAATTATACTTATCCAATAGAATTATTACATGTGTTAGGGTAATAATAATATCATTTTTACCCTTAACTACCCTATTTAATATTAACCGTGGTAAATAAAAGTAAAAAGATTATATTCACCAAAAATTATTTTTATCTTATTTAACCACATTTTACTCCTTGATATTAACCGTGTCTCTCGAATTTTCAAAATTCCACTCACAGAAGTAGTAAAATTATGTTTTATATGAATTTTCAAATTCTCCTAGGAGGTGGGTAAAAGACGGTGAAATATTCAATAAATATTTTATATATCTAAAATTATTATAAAATAACTCAAATGAATTACATTGAACTTATATAGGTATTATGTTTCAATTTTGACCAAAATTAAATTTAAATAAAATAAATAATTATTTGAATAAAATGTCAGTTTAAAATAGTAACCCAGTGTTTTCACTATTCATCTAAAATTGAATGTTTTCAGAAAAATACAAAAAATTAACCATAGGCTAATTTTGATATTCCAAATAAAAAAATGAAGTCCATTTTGAAAGATAAAATTTATGAAATTTCAAAAAGTGGGTATTACTATTCATAACAGCTAGTTTATATAATATTTTATTAAAATATTGTTGTTTAATGAAACTCGGTATTGCGTAAAACACACGCTATCGTGGAAGGTCATGATTGCGTGTAAAGAAAGCCAAGTCAGGGTTGCGTTTAGTGAAAGATTCTTTTGTTGTTGTGTATAATAGAATCCAACCATATTTCATTTATACATTGAATATATATATTTATATATACACTCAATGTTGCGAACTTTAAATTTTGTATAACACGATCTAAGAATTGTGTTGTGTATACTGCAACCTAATACGGTGTTTTGTATAGAACAAGATAATATTGGTGTAGAATACAAACAAAGACATCAAATAAATTAAAAGGAATAATTCTCATAAATTCTCGGGTTGTTACACTACACAATGATCGATGCTTGGAAAAACACTGTGCAATTTCGGCAGCATAACGTCGTGACATAAGGATGCATGAAATTGGTTGATGAGATAGAAAAGGTATTTTCATAATATATACGTGAAATTGAAAGTAAGGGTTCATATAGATACATGTACCGGCAAAAATAATGGAATTTAGATTTATAAAAAAACGAATTCCTTGGATGTAAAAGAGGAGAGAAAAATCCCTCACTAAATTTCGTCATGGTAACGGGTGTACATGGGAGGAATTAATGAGTGATAAAGGGGTATCCCATTATCCAAACATAAATAGGATAATCTGGGGGAGGTGAAAAATCATACCCCAGCATTTGAAATTGAAAAAAAGGGTATAACAACTTAATGAAGATTGGAAAAAAAATGAGAAAGGAATAAATCATTTACTTGGAAGTGTGATCCAAAAGGCTTCGGAAAGGCTTGACAGAGGCTTAATGGGAGCTTGGGGAACCTTGGGAGGATTATAGAGAGAGTAGGGGAGATTGTTTTAGAACTCCAAAGGCATTGAGTGAAGAGGAAGTTGGATCTTGGGTGGGTTTTTATAGGAAAGGAGAGGGAATTCTTTATTATTTAGGTTTGGGACACCTCACATTAAACTAATCAAAACCAGAAACCATAACAAGGTTTTTACCAATGGTTTTTTCCAAATGGGATTGTAAAACAATATTTTGTTAGGCCAATGGATGAAATTTTTAAAATAATATGGTTTCATATGTGGAGGTGAGTCACACTCTCAAGGAAAAAAATTTAAAAAGACAAATTGTTTTATAAGTCTTGGAGGGTCCACTAAAGCTTTGTAAAATAAATCAAAAAAACCCAAAATCAAGTTATTTTAATGGAAAAACATAAATTGGCCGAAAAAAATGTTTATATTATTTTATTACATCACTATTGGGTCATAATGATGTCATAAAACACATAATATATTTAAACGGTATTTAATTATTACCCAAAAATTTGACTGTCTTAGAAAATTATGAAAAAATCACCATTGGATAATTTTGACATTCTGATTTTGAAAATAATAATCATTTTATCTAAATAATTTTATAATTATTTGAATTTTCACTTTTAAAATAAAAACCGACATTTACCGAAAATTCATGGGTTTTGAAAAAACAACTTTCAAACGTTAATAAAAAAAACAATAACATTGATAAAATTATATGATAATTTATATTTAATAAAAATAATTTCATTTTAATAATATTTTATAACAATATTATTTAATTCAAATATACATTAATTCATCAAAATAGATTTTTTAGTTGAATATTAACTAAAAATACTATTTGTGATTTAAAAACTATTTAAAAAGTAAAAATAATAAAATGAATGCACATTATTTATAAAAAAATAATGTACATAGTTATAGTTCTAGTGAATTTTTACATAACCCATTATAACACCCACATAAGACCGAAGGGTAAGGTGTGTGATTGTAAAAGACTCTTCGGGTGGCTCAGATAACATTGCTCAGGTGGTAATCTCTATTAACTTCCACATCCCCCGTAGTTGGTTCCACTCAAGCTTAACATGTTCAAGATCAGCTTGGGCTTGGTCAAGAGCGAGGCCCAATGATGCCAAATCCTTTATGAGCTCTAAAAAATGGGCTTCGTATGGGGATGGTCTACTGTTTAAGGCCATCGCTTCCTTTTTTTGAGTAAATTGGATTTGTTAAAACCCTATATTTATACTAATCATGTGATCATTGTCCAATGGCTATATTAGCAATAGTCACAATTAGTAATGGAATTTTAAAATCTAGAAACATAAAACCAATTAAGATCACATTTCATATATCCATAATAAGATATTTAATTAGATTAAGAGGCATTTTAACTAATGAATGTTTGGGCCGTTACAATATTCCCTCGCTAAATAAATTTCTCCCTCAAAATTTCATTTTCCCTCTCTAAAAAAATTTGTATAACTCTGCTTCATCACTTCCTCTAATTCCCAAGTCGCTTCTTCCAACTTGTGGTTTCTCCACCTTACCTTGATTAGGGGAATTGTCTTATTTTGTAGAACTTTTTCTATATGATCTAAGATATTCACTGGTTGATCCTCGTAAGAAATATCATCATCTAGCTATAAAGCCTCTAAAGAGGGTACATGTGAAGGGTATAGTATGTACTTTTTTAAGAGGGATACATGAAAGACATCATGTACTTTGGCCATGGTAGGTGGAAGTTCTGGTCGATAAGCCACATCCCCAACACTATCAAGAATCTGGAAGGGCAGTACTGGAATATTGTGTTTTCCCAAAACATGTATACCAACGGTTTGAATAAACCTTTGGTATTCTTAATTTTTCCCAATGGTTTCTTCAAATAGTTTGGATAATGGGATGAGAACAATATTTTTGCAATGTTTTAGTCAAACCATTGGGAAAATCTATATATATACAAATGGTTTTTAAAAACTATTGTTAAATACACTCTTTCCCCTAAATAGCAGCACATCCAGAATCCCTTTGCGCGATTGCATCCATAAACTTAATCGCCCCGGATGTGCTCCTGACACTGTCTCTTCACCCCAAAGTATCTCTCGAAGCTCTCTCTACAATCAATCAGGTAATTCTTTACTTCTAAAATTCTAATCTGTAAGTGGAATGTAGTTAATCTATTTTTTTTATCTATTTTGATTTATCCTAAATGAGATCCGTGTGGTCTACTTCTTCCTATATTTTTATTTCTCCTATCATGTTTCTCTTCCACAAGACCCTTCTGCAAGATATGATCATGAGAGTGAGGTTTTATATTATTTAATGTGATGGGGGCCTTGGGTACAAGTTCCTTCTAGTGCGAATCCATTACATTTGTACAGTAAGGAATTCTATAGTTCCATGTGGATAGTGAAAACACATTTGAGGTGTTGAATAATTGTGGTTCTTGTTTTTATGGGTTATGTTATCTCAATTATGAGAGTTATTGGTTGTATAATGAAACTATTTTTATCAGGGACTTCATGTATAGTGTAGTTGAAATTTTATTCATCGATTTCATATATAATGTGATAACATGTTTCATTGATTTGTATTATTTATCTTTCTATCACTATTGATAAATGTAAGATGTTGTCTTTGTGTGGTTTAGTTTTGGTAGACTTTTTTTAGTGACAACTCTTCATAAGAAGATATATTGTTACATAGTTTTTTATTCGTATAGTACATGGAATGTGTTTGAAAGGGATAATGTTCTGAGTGACTCATTGGGGTTAAATTATTTAGTGAGTTGGGTAGGTTGGAAATTTTTATGTGAGTTCCTTGTGGAATATGGGGTATGGTTAAAACCTATAGGTGTGTTATTATGGGATGTGGATGAGGGTGGCTGATTATATTGGCCATATATCAATTATTTTCTATGGGATTTTGTATAACATTATAATATTTCAGTGTTTTATGATATTCGTTGGGTAGTATGGTATGGTCGGATGGGATAAGAAAATTGATGATGATTTTTTATACAAATTTCACATAGGATGGGGGTGTGGGATGTCTAGGGAGGGAGGGGAGTTTCCCATCCCCACCCCCTTGTACAACTCCCCTAGAAACCATTCCACCCCCTAGACACCCCCAAACCTGTGGACACCCCCCCCCTTGGACATGCCCCCTAGACACCACCCCACCCCCTTGGAAAACCCCCAACCCCTAGATAGCCCCCCCTGGACACCAAACCACCCCACCCCCTGGACAGCCCCCACCCCCAAACAACCCCCCCTGGGCACCACCCCACCCATGGACAGCCCTACCACCCCCATGGACAACCCCCATGGACACCCCCACCCCCATGGACAACCCCTCCCCCCCCAGACACCACCCCACCCCTTGGACAAACCCCACCCCCTAGAGCAAGTTATAAAGATATCCTTCTATTTTCAACCTTTATCTATTTATTTCACTATCTAGAAAGATCACTGTCATTATTACTTAAATATATTTTCGATTAAACATAAATCTTATTGAATTGATTATGTTGAAATGACTTATAACAATTATTTTTATAGAATGGATAGAATTTGGATGTATGAAACCGATCAGATCTCAAGCGATATTCAAAACAATTTGGGAATATTTTTATATTTTTCGTTTCACACTACTTCAGATAGTGGTCTCATACACTTCCCATGTTACAATTGGTTTGGTAGACCATGGTTGAATTGTGAAGATGTCAGCTACCACATAACCAAATATGGTTTTCAAGGAAACTAATATGTGTGGTATAACAATGGGGAGAAAATGATATCTCAAATTGCTGATGATCTAAATGAAATAATTAGACTAGAGAATTTTTTAAATGACCAGTTTCCATTTATTCAACATCAAATAAAGAATGGATTTTGAATCAATAAGACTTTGATATGAGGACAGATGATGCTTCTAATAAAAATGATGATATTGTCAGGGTGAAAAAATGGAATGATGTTGTCACGACTCCAGTATATTGATAATGAGATAAAATGAAAAAGATGGAATTTTTAATCTGATTGTTTCATGGGAAAACTATGTATGGAATTTCTAATATAGAAATCGATTACATTTTTACCTTCTTGAAGGATTTACGTTTAGATGATGCAGATATTCTCTGAAACCACTATATCGCATGGCAGTAAGTCGAGGAACATCGATTTTCAAGAAAAAAAATTCATTCTTTCCCAAAAGATTTCAGTTTATTCTAGGTGGAAACCGATGAATGAAATGATTGTATAAAATGTGTCACATCTAGCTGGAAGACAAATTCCGATTGAACACCATCCTGCGTGCCACAGAAAGTAATGTGGCACTTTCCATTGATCTCCAGACTCCAGAATCTTCTTATGTATAATGAAATATCAATTAAAATGAGATATAATGATACAGAGACAAACAATACTAATGAGTATTTTTTTCACCCTGCATATGGATTTTCATGGAAGATATTTGATACTAAGTATCCTGATTTTGAAGCTAACGTGTATAATGTGAGGCTGGGTCTTTAATGTGACAGTTTTAATCTGTTTGGGCAGATGCTTACATTTCACATCACATGTCTAGTTTTTATACACATTTATATCTTCCCCCATTGTTGTGTATGAAAAAACATTTCACTTTCATTAGTATACTCATATCTAGCCTGTCTGATCCCAACATTGATATTCACGTATACACACAACCTTTAATAGAAGAGCGGAAATTTTTTTGGGATGTGGGTGTGCCACATACGATGCATATTCTAAATACATATTTTAGATGTGTGTTGTGCTTATATGGACGATAAATGATTTTCCAGCTTATGAAATGATATCTGGATGGATCATGAAGGGAAAACAATAATGTTCTATTTGTATGAAGAATACACGATCCAGAAGACTGAAACATCATTGTAGTTTCATTTTTGTGGGACTTTGATGATTATTTCCAATGGGCCATCCAAATAGAAATAATAATCAATGATTTGATAATACCATATAGGATGATGATCCACCTCAGCTTATTTCTAGAACTGATGTGCTTAATGAATTGAAAGATTTATGTTTTTTATGTGGGAAGAGTCAACTGAAATATAGAAAGAGAAATAATTTTTTCACTGAAACCTATTACAATTGGAGGATGATGAGTATCTTTTTTTATTTTCCTTATTTTTCAACCAATTTTTTATGTAATTTATAATATGTAATTCACATTAAAAAAGAATATAAGTGAAAATTTTCTTTCCATACTTCTAAATGTTAAGGGAAAGACACAATATGATTTATGATCTCGGCGTGACTTGGTGGATTGTCACATCAGACCAGAATTGCATCTCGTGTGTATCACTGAAAATAAATGTCTAGTTCTATGTGCTTCTTATGTGATGACACCTATGGAAAAAAAAAATTCTAGATGTATTAGAGACTATTAGAGTTCCTGATGTCTATTCAAGCAACATATCTAAACGGGTCAACATAAGAGAGTTGAAGTTAAAATCTTTGAAGACTCATGATTATCACGTTCTTATGCATGATTTGATTCCAATAGAAATCTATCATATTTTTTTCAATACTTTAAGGGTGATTATTATTCGGTTGTTTAATTTTTTAGAGACCTTTCTGCTAATAATATTTCCATGTATTTCTTGCAAAAAATGATGACAGATGCCCAATTAATTTTGTTTGAGTTGGAGAAAAAATGTTATTCATCATTTTTTACATGAATGCTGCATCTCACTATCCATATTCCCACTTAAATACTTCTTATAGGACCTGTTTCTTTTCATTGGATGTATACGATAGAAATAAATATTTAAATATTAATGTCTAATGTCTGAAATAGGAATCATCCCAAAGGTTCTATCATGAATGGTTACTTGGCTCAAGAATGTATGGATTTCTGCTCATTGTATTTGTCTGATCTTAATATAAGAATGAACAGACAAATGAGAAATGAAGAAGAACAATATGAGTAAATTGTTCCCAATTTTCCATAACTTCCTCAAACGGGAGGAATTTCTGGATCATATACATTGAATAAATTAGGCCTTGAAGAGCGGGAGATGGCACATAGTATAGTTTTGTTCAACTATGATTTTTTCGATAATTACATCATGTAACTAAATTGAATTTGTATATCTTACATATATATCTATTAATATATTCATATTTTTTACCTACATGGAACATAAAACAATGATAAATAGAAAAAATCATTCGTTATCTTTGAGAAGGAGGGAGAATTTTCATAGAAAAGAGTTTTCTTTTTGGTTAAAATTGAAGGTAAATATATTAATTTTTAAAATAGTTAAATCAATATTTAATTAATATTATTATTCATTTATATTTCAGGTTTTGATTTTTCATGTTGACTCTGTCTCTGAGGAAATAATAACTTTGACTTTTGGTCCTAATACTGTCATTCGTGATGGTAAATCAATTGTTATCAATCGGTATAAATTTATTGTCACCGTACAAGAAAAGAACATGAGAAAACAACATGTTAGTGTTATGGTTACTGCCTCAATAGATTGTTGTGCCAGTGCATCAGATAGTAGACTATGATTTGAAAATATGGGTTATTATGGAGTCGTTGAAAAAATAATAATATTGTATTATTACTCTCATGGACAAGTCAAAATGATGAAATTCCATTGGTTTGATTCGATGTTGAAACATGGAACATTTATTGATGATTTTTTATTTTGAGTAATTAATATGACGCACACTCTTCCTATTGAAGAACCATATGTATTGGAATCAATGGATGAACACGTTTTTTATGTCAAAGACCAACATCGACCTGAATTTGGTGTCAAAGTTGAAGTAATTCCAAGACATATTTTTGATGATGGTGATGATGGAATTGACACTGTCCCTACTACCATTGAAACCAATCCATTTATTTATTTTGATAACTCTAATAGCTCAATTTTCAGAGTTGATTGTGAACTTGAAGTTAAGGTGGAAAATATATAGAATCATCCATCCATGTTCTCAATTATTTTGTTTTACCTCGAGTTGGGTTGTTAAGGTTGTTACTATTCAAATTGATTTAATATTGATTACAAATATGTTGTATCCTCTTTGACCATTATATTGATTTTCAATGTTTATTGGTGGGAATTTTTATTTGAATTGCATTTGGTAATTTAGAATTTAACTATTTTTAATCCCACTAAACCAAAATTTCTAACTTGGTGAACATTTCATTGCTTCAACTGTGATTTGCATAAAATTTGTAAGAATATAAGTCCTCTTATTAAAATTTTACTAGGTAATGAACATGATGGTTCACAATGTGGCAGTTCTAATGGTGGTTAAGATAATGGCGAGGAGGAGGCTGAGGCAGAAGATGATGAGGAAGATGAGGAGGTCGAGGCATAGGAGTAGGGAGAGGAGGAGGATGGGGTTGAGGAAAAGGGAAATGAGGAGGCTGAGGCTGAGTATGAGGGTGCAGAGGATGGTTGGGATGAAGATGGGGATGACTATGAGGATGAGGGTGTGGGTGACGATGATGGTGATTATAGTGATGGTGATGAGGGACAGATTGATCTGTTACATTTTTGAAATATATTACTGATATTTGATGTTTGTTTATTTGTTGTGCCTTAATATATGTGTGATTAGGAAGGTCACAATATCATTATTTTTTTTATCTATTTTAATTAAATTGTAATTTTTAGTGGAATTTAGAAAATTGATGGTCTGATTAAAAGTTGATATATTGATATTATTTTTTTAACATTGAAAGAATTTTCTTAGAAAATATGTAAATATCATCTCATGTGTTCGGGACATCCCCTCATACAGCCCACCCCCCGACCTTCCTCTCTGGACCCCAGGCAGCCCCTGGAAAGCCCCCCTGACAGCCCCACCACCCTCCTCCCTAGACCCCAGATAGACCCCACACCCTCCTCCCTGTACCCTGGATAGCCCCCCCTGGACCTTGGAAAGCCCCCACAACCCACCTCTCTAGACCCCTGACAGCCCCTAGGCATCCCCCCAAACAGCCCCCACCCTCCTCCATAGAGCCTGGACAGCCCCCCACCCCCTCCCTGGACCTCAGAAAGCCCCCCTCCTCCCTGGACCCTGGAAACCCCCCCCCCCCACCCTCCTCCATAGACCCCGGACAGCACCCCACCCCCAACCTCCTCCCTCAACCCTAGACAGCCCCCTGGACAGCGGCCCACCCTCCTCTCTGGACCTTGGACAACCCTCCACCCACCCTCCCCCTGGACCCCAGAGAGCCGCCTAACAGCCCCCAAACACCCCCCCCCCATCCTCCTCCCTGGACCAGGGAAAACCCCTAAACATCCCCCACCCTACCTTCTGGACCAGGAACATCCCCAAGACAGCCCCAGGACAGCCCACTAGATAGGCCCCCATACAGCCCCATGGACAACACCCCGGAGAGCCCCCCACCCTCCTCCCTGGACCCCAGATAGACCCCCACCCTCCTCCCTGGACCCCGAACAGCCCCCCCCCCACCCGACATCCCAACATTGGGAGAGGGGTGATTCGGCATATATAAAACATCACTACAATTCACGAAAGGCTAAGGAACACATACCATGATTCCGGAGACAACCACACTCCTAATTCGGCGTCTTGGATCCCAATCTATGCTCTCTTTAAAATGGACACCCTTTTAAGTAAAAACAACTAGGATACGGAAATATTACCAAACATATATGGATTATGTTCATACTTTATAACAAGGATCCATGGGTCATTTGTGATGTGTACGATTCAACCTTGCACCAATTCGAGACACTTTGTGGATGGTACCACTCAAAGTGTCTCACATTTATTTTAAATGGACAACATTTTAAGTGAAAACAACAAATGGCATATAAAAAATAGACCAAATGCATTCTGATTCTACTAATACATTAGGAAAAGGATCCATGTGTCATATGTGAAGTGTACGAGTCAACCCCACCTCAATCTGAGGAGCGGTGTGACCGGTATCAGTTGAAGTGTCTTTATTTTGTTTAAAATGGGCACCCTTCTGTGTAAAAGCCACTGGTATATGGAAAACCAACCAAACATATTGGTATTGTGTTGATAATTTAGCACAAGGATCTATGGGTAACTTGTGATGTGTATGAGTCAACCCTGCCTCAATCCGAGGCACGGTGTGGTCGGTGCCACTCCAAGAGTCTCACTTTTATTTGAAATGGACAACTTTTTAAGTGAATAAAACAATTGGAATATGAAAAACTAACAAAAATACATTCATATTCTATTGATAAATTAGGAAAAGGATCAATGGGTCATATGTGACATTTACAAGTCAACCCCAGCTCAATCTGAGGAATGGTGTGGCTGATAGCACTTGAAGTGTCTTTCTTTTATTTAAAATGGACACCCTTTTAAGTAAAAACAACTGGCATACGGATAACCCACCAAACATATTTTAATTGTGTAGATACATTATAAAAATGATCCATGGGTCACTTGTGACATGTAGAGTCATTACCGCCTCAATTTGAGGCACAGAGTGTCCGGTGCCACTCAAAGTGTCTCACTTTTATTTGAAATGGACAACATTTTAAGTGAAAAGGACATCTGGAAAATGGAAAACTGACCAAATTCATTCTTATTTTATTGATACTTTAGGAAAACAATAAATGGGTCATTTTTTATGTGTAGTAGTCAACCCTGCCTCAGTCTGATGCACATTGTGACCGGACCCACTCCAACTATCTCACTTTTATTTTAAATGCACTGGATTTTAATTGAAAACAACAACTTGTATATAGGAAACTGATCAAATGTATTCGAATTGTATTGATACTTCAGCAAAAATATCCATGAGTCATTTGTGATGTGTAAGAGTCAACCCTATCTCAATCTGAGGCATAGTGTGGCCGGTATCACTCAAAGTGTATGTCTTTTATTCAAAATTGAAACCATTTTATGTGAAACCAACAACTGGCATACAGGAAAAGGACCAAACAAATTAAGATTCTATTGATACTTTAGGAAAAAAGATCCATGGGTCATTTGTGATGTGTAAAAGTCAACCATTCCTCAATATGAGGCATGGTGTGGCCGATACCACTAAAATTTTATCTCTTTTGTATGAAATGGACACTATTTTAAGTAAAAACAATAGACATACATAAAATTGAACAAATGTATTCTGATTGTGTTGATATTTTAGAAGAAGGATCCATGGGTCATTTGTGAGATGTACAAGTCAACCCTACCTCAATTCGAGGCACAGTTTGGCTGGTAACACTCAAAGTGTCTCACCTTTATTTGAAATGGACAACATTTTAAGTGAAAACAACAACTGGCACATGGAAAACTGACCAAACACATTCATATTGTGTTGATACATTAGGAAAACGATCCATGGCTCATATGTGACATGTAAAAGTCATCCCCACCTCAATCTGAGGCACGGTGTGTCTGATACCACTGAAACTGTCTCACTTTTATTTGAAATGGAAGGGATTTTAAGTGAAAACAACAACTTGCATACGAAAAACCAACAAAATGCTTTCTAATTGTATTGATACTTTAGTACAATGAAACATTAGTCATGTGTAACATGTACGAGTCAACCCTACCTCAATCTAAGACACATTGTGGCTAGTATCACTCAAAGTGTATCTCTTTTGTTTAAAATGGACAGTGTTTTAAGTAAAAACAACATACATTCGAATAACCAACCAAACGTATTCTGATTGTGTTGATACTTTAGAACAAGGATCCACAGGTCATATGTAACGTGTACGAGTCAATCTCATCTCAATCCGAGGATATTTTTGGCTGTTACCACTCAAAATGTCTCACTTTTATTTGAAATGGACATCATTTTAGGTGAAAACAACAACTGGAATAGGGAAAACTTACCAAACGCATTCAGATTCCGTTGACATGTTATTACAATGATCAATGGGTCATTTTTGATGTGTACGGGTCAACTTTGAATCAATAAGAGGCATGGTGTGGCCTGTACCACTCAAACTATCTCACTTTTATTTGAAATGGACAGGATTTTAAGTGAAAACAACAACTTGCATATGGAAAACAGACCAAATGTATTCGGATTGTGTTGATACTTTAGTACAAGGATACATGTTCTAGCCTCACAGAAATCCAATTCTCATTTGAGGAACTACTACACCTATTCTAAAACACATGACATTTAAAACAACAATCCCATCCTCAAACAATGGGTTCTACGACCAAACCAATGTCCCTTTGGCAACCCAATACCAAAGACATAATTGAATATTCATACCCACTACCCAAAATGGGGATTCCTCTCACATCACACCAAGGAGAAAAAATTAATATTATCCACATACCCCCTTCTTCCAATTGAACAGTCTATGAAAAACATGTAGGCTATTCTGGTAACCCATCTCATATGTCGAGATTGGCCAATGTTTCGTACTAACACATCATAAACCATTTATACATGGATAAATAGTCATTATATGAATATAAACATCCCATTTTATTTCTATAACACATCCTAGATCAAATAACATGGCCACTACCATTGTCTATCTTATGGGTATCATGATCCTTGTCCACTCTACCAAATTTTTTCTATTGGTTTTAAGATAGTCAACCTAAGACAATGAGTAAACATCCCATGAGCTTCCTAAAACATGTATTTTTTTTCTCTTCTGTGTATTAGTGTTTTGGTTTGAGTGAGAAGTGAATTATTAATTTTTAATACTGTTATGGGCGTTATTGCTTTTCAATTCTAAATTTCTGAATTCTGGATGTATTGGATTCTGTCTGTATTGGTAATGAATTCTAAATTTTGAATCCCTTTATGTTTATTGGATTTTGGATGTATTGTATTTTATTTTTGTATTACTGTCATGGATGTTATTGCACTTCAATTCTGGATGTATTGGATTCTGGATTTTTCTCTTGTGTAGTGGTTTGAGTGAGGAATGAATTTTAAATTTCTAAATTTCTGAATTCTAGATGAATTTTAAACATCCCATGTTGGGTTTTGGATTCAGGCTATATGTGTTCTTGCAGGTCAGGGGGGGTTTAAGGTTGGAGGTGGCTGATGGCTGCTGTGGAGATATAACATATGTATACCAAAGGTTTTCAAAACCATTTGTATAGCCTTTTGATATATATTATACCCACGGTTTTCAAAACCTTTGGTATATCCTTTGGATTTATATTGTACACTATATACCAACGGTTCTAAAGAGTTGGTATAAGGGTAACACATACCAACGGTTTGTGAAACCGTTGGTATACCTCTTAATTTGACACATATACCGACGATTTACACAGAACCATTGGTATAAGACTATACTCACAGATTAATTGGCCACGGTTTGGGAAACCATTGGTATATAATATACCAATGGTTTCCCATCCTTTACCAACGGTTCTGAACCCTTGGTACGGGGTAAAATTCCACTAGTGGGGGCCAATGTACCTAGGACATAACTTCACTTTCTTTTCAAACCTCATGACCTTCTTCCATGGAGATTTTTGTTGAAATACCATATCCCCAACTTCAATCTCAAGGTTTCTTCAATGGTTAACTTGAAGACTCTTCTTTCGACTCTAGGCTGCCTTGATATGATATTGAATGTTTTGTCACCTTCTACACAATTTCTTCAACCATTTCTAGTCGTAACAGCTTACATTCACTAACTTCATCCCAACATGTCGGTGTTCTGTACCTCATCCCATATAGGGCTTTGTAAGATGCCATTCGTATGCTCGAGTGGAAACTATTATTGTAGGATAATTCAACCAGTGGAAGATGTTGGCCCCACCCTCCTTTGAAGTCCATATAACATGATCTTAACATATCCTCCAATGTCGGAATAGTTCACTCAGATTGGGAATTATTTTGGGGATGATAGGCCATACTAAAGTTCAGTTCATTATCCAGAGCATGTTGAAGACTCTTCTAAAACATAGAGGTGAATCTTGGATCTCAATTTAATATAATACATAGTGGTAATCCATGGAGCCTTACCACTTCCCTGCTATATATCTGTGTTATCTGATCCATTGAGAAATCCTCCCAAATTACAACGAAGTGTGCAGAATTTGTAAGACGATCCACAAAAACCCATATTTCATTGTTTCCTTTGGATGACTTCGGATGTTCGGTGATAAAGTCTATGGTGATTCTCTCCCATTTCCATGAATGTAAAGGCAACTGTTGCATCATCCCCTTAGACTTCTTTCTATCTACCTTCACTTGTTGACACACCAGGAACTTTGATGTATACTCAATGATATATTTCTTCATATAATCCCATTGATAATGCTCTCAATGATTTTGATACATCTTTTTGTTTCCTAGGTGAATAGAGAAATCTGAACTATGCGCATCATCCAAAAGTTATTTCTTCAGCTCCAGACATGATTGAACACATAGTCTTGTCCCAAATCTCACAATTCCTTCTTAATTAACAATTATCTCTGAGGATTTCCCTTTTTGGATAGCTTCCACTCCTTTATGAATTTGTATATCATCCTTTTTATCATCCTTTAATCTTTCCATAAGATATGGTTAAGCAATCATTTTTGAAAGGATTGATGATGTTCCCTTATTTATGATTCCCATTTCCAACTTCATCAAATCTAAAAAGATTGGATCCTTCTCAATTATCATCAATGATAGAATTGTTGAGTTCTTTCTACTTAGAGCATCTACCACCTTGTTTTCTTTCCCAGGTTGGTAAGGGATTGGGCAGTAATAGTCATTGATCAGCTCTATCCTTCTTCATTAGTGCATTCTCAACTCTTTCTGTGTGAATATATACTTGAGGCTTTTGTGGTCTGTATATATTTCACACTTCTCCCCAAAGAGATAATGCCGCAAAATTTTTAAAGTGAATATCACCACATTCAACTCCAAATCATGATTTGGATAATTCTACTCATGAACGTTCAATTGCCTTAAAGAATAGACAATTACTTTTTCATGTTTCATCAACACATATCCTAGGACCTTCTTCGAAGAATCACTAAATACCACAAAAAGTTCTCTACTTTTGGGTAATGTGAGCATGTGCACAGTGATAAGCCTCCTTTTTAACTCCCTGAAGCTTTTTTCATATTCACCACTCCAAGAAAAATTTACACCCTTCTGAGTTAGCTTGGTAATAGGGTTAGACAATCATGAGAAATTTCTAACCTATTTTCGATAATATCCAGCTAACCCCAAGAAGCTACAGATATCTATTACTAATGTTGGAGTAGTACATCCCTCAATTGCATCTTTTTTGGAGGGATCCATAGATATCCCATTTCATGTGATGATATGGCCCAAGAATGAAACCTCCTTCAACCATAACTCAAACTTGTTGTACGTTTCATAGAGATTCTCCTTCCGCAAGGTCTCTAGTAATGTTCTTAGATTCTCATCATGATCATCTGTGGTTTTGGAGTATATCAGAATGTCATCTATAAAGACTACCATAAATTTGTCAAGGTAATCCCTAAAGACTATATTAATAAAGTCCAGGAATATTTCTAGCACATTAGTTAGTCCGAAAGGAATTAATATTAATTCATAGTGCCCATATCTTGTATGAAAAGTAGTATTGGGTATATCTTCTTTCTTCACCCTTAATGAATAATATCCCAACCAAAAATCCACCTTGGAGAAGTATTGTGCTCCACGTAGCTGATCAAACAAGTCATTGATTCATGGGAGAGGATACTTCTTCTTTAACATGATTTTGTTAAGCTCACAATAGTCGATGAAAAGGCGTATTTACCCATCTTTCTTCTTGACGAATAGGACTACTGCACCCCATGTTGAAGCACTTGGGCATATAAACAATTTATCAATTTTCTCCTGTAGTTTTTTTTTTCAGATCCTCAAGATCCAAAACAGACATTCTATACTGATTCTTGGATATTGTCAATGCCCTAGGTATAAGATCAATTGAGAATTCAACATTTCTTATAGGAGTAAGACTAGGAAATTCCTCGGGAAACACTTCAGTGAATTCCCTCAAAATAGGCATGTCTTAATGAATGGTTGCCTACACAGACTCAATTATCTGAGGCAGATACGCATGCTCATAGGACAGTAATATCCACGTTTGAGATGATGGAGCTAAAGAAGATTCATCTTCCTCCTTGCACTAGAATATAGTCTGGGGATGATTCTCCACATGGAGAGTGATTTCCCTCTCACAGAAATTTATGTTGGATCTATATAAAGAAATCCAATCCATGCCAAGAATTACATAAAATAACACAAGAGGGAGTACGATGAGGTTCGTTAGGAAATTCAATCCACATATTATGATAGTGGAGGAGTTATATTCATGGGATGCAATGATTTCCCCATTTTCCATACTCACCGACATTTTTACTTACATGATTTTTGGTGTTTCTGGGATTGTTCTACAAAACTTTTGGGATATAAAATAATGTATAGAACCTAAATAAAAAAGTATGTTCACTATTATTGAATGAATAACTAGCATACCTTTCACCACTTCATTGTCGGGGTTCAATTAGGCAGTAGTGATGGAAAAAATCTCTCCCTTACTGTCTTGGAGGTTGTTGGTTTCCTCTGAAAACCCTTGACTTAGGGAACTAATTTGCAAGATGCACTGGTTCATTGCAGTTGTAGGAATTAACGACACATTGAGGTTCGAACGGATCCTTACTTTCCTCTGTTGCAGCTATGGGTTTTTATTTATGGCAGTTAATAGCTAGGTACCCTTCTCTTTCACACCTAAAGCATTTACTCATCCCCATTAGGAAATTTTCGGGGTTCTTCTTTCAACACCAATGGAAAGTGGGTTACTGGATCTTCTTAGCACCATTGTATTTATCAATTTGACTGCCAACATTGAATTCTGCCTTACGTTTCATATCCCCATGATACCCATGAGATTATCCAATCTCCATTTCGAACTTGAGGGCACATTAGACAATCTCCTCAAAGCTATCAAAGTCATGGATCACTAGCACTTTCAGTAGGCTAGGATTCAGCCCACCAAAGAAGCTGACAACCTTGAATTTGGGGGTAACAACATAGTAGGAGGCATATTGTCCAATCCTTGTGAAGTATTCCTCATACACTCTGACAGATTCGTCATCTTTTTTCTTAAGGGAATGGAATTCCCTTTCCATCTTAAGTCAGAGGGTGAGAGGAAAATATTTATCGAAAAATATCTTTCGTAAATCTTTACATTCCAACTTCTTGATCTCTTCCTTAGTCATCATATTTTTGATCAACGCCCATCATTGATCGGCTTCACCCTCCATAGGTTAAGTAGCAAGAAGAACCTTCTATTATTTAGAACAATGAAGTATGGAGAATATATTTTTAATGGAGTTGATCCATTGTTCGGTAATTAATGGATCAGATGATCCATTAAAAGTAGGAAGCCTTTATCTCATGAAGCTCTCGATAGCGACTTGTGCTTTATTAGTGGGGGTTGAACGTTATTCATGACCAATGTTTCTATTAAAATCATGAGTTAACTAAGAGTGCAGTTTGACAAAGTTTTAGATTCCTGCTCCCATCGTATTGGGCATCTTATTAGCACAGTCATCACATTAATATTCCCAGCGGTTGTTAGCCTGAGTCATCCATTTATTGGCCATAGGCTGGAATAAGAGGAATGATAGGGGTAACACATAAAGGGTAATCCATCAAAAAAATAGATGAATTATAAATAAATTTTATTTCCTTAACTTATGAATCTTTAGGCTTCAATCTATTCTATTCATGGTCTACTATCTAACTTATATTCTTAGGGTCATTTTTTCATTCCCTTAACAAGGGTTCAAACTAAGCTTGTGAATTTACCAAAGTATATCCCCTAAGAGGGTCATAACCAAGATTGCATCAAGGCTCTTTGTCCTACACTAGTTCTCATTCTAGTCTAGCTCAAAGTGATGTTTTCGGGTTTTTCCCCTAGGATAAATTTGTGTTAGAGTCATCTCTACTTGGTCATATCTAGATAAGGATGTATTTTCTTGAGAAACAACTTACTAAATACTCACCAATACATAGGGATGTTTTTATTCTACTTATTCTTGTCCCTACATCTTCCCTAGGTTTTTCTAATCCTAATCCCAAAAATAACTAAACTTATCCTCTGATACCAACTATAACAACCTTGTTTTTATTACACACTAATACCTTATTTATTACATAAAATATTAACTTGATACAACATATAATATTGAAGGACCTAGTGTATTTGGGGATTAGGAACATTACATAATAGCTTAGAACATAAAACACACAACATATTTATTGAAAACATCATTTACATGACCATTACATTCCCTCGTACTTAGCATTGCATGGGATAACCTGAGGACATGCATAAGAAAAGGGTGATTTATAAATCCCAGTAAGGGTATAAACATGCAATAACCTGATTAATAAAATACATGTTAAAAAATAGGCATATAAATGGAGCACAAGTGAGACATGAATATAAAGGCATTATAAAGCATGATGATCACAAAATGGAAATGTGGCAACAACACTTAACATGGAATTAACATGAGACAAGGCTCATTGAACATGGAGCATGAGTATACCCTCATTGCCCATGAATCATGAGTAAAACCTCATTTAAAATTAATTATCACGAGTCAACACCCATTTCACATGATGTATCATGATACTATACTTTACACAAGGCATTGGAGTGCTATGAGGCCACACCCTTCATAAACATTTCATTTCATGTTATAGTGTGCGACATGGATCATGGAATAAATAAAAATAATAAGTTATCTCATGATTAAGTAATGAGTAATAAATTTATGAATGTAACATTAAATGTGTATATGTGTATATAGTTGATTACCCTTTATAAATACATGGGTATGGTATTCACTACACAATGATCTTGGCTTAGAAAAACGCAGTGCAATTTCGTCAGCATAACGACGTGACATAAGGATTCATGAAAATGTTTGATGAGAGAAAAATGTGTGTCTCATCATATATACATGAAAATAGATAGTAATAGGGTCATATATATACATGTCCCAACAAACGTAATGGAATTTACATGCATAATACAAAATAATTACTTGGATGTAAAAGAGGAGTGTGAAATCCATCATGGAATTTCGGCATGGTAACGGGTGTACATGGGAGGAATTAATGAGAGATAAAGGGGTCTCCCATCATAAAAAAATAAATAGTATAGTATGGGGGAGGTTCGAAATCATACCCCAACTTTTTTAATTGACAAAAGGACATAACAACATAATGAAAATTGGACAAAAATGAGAAAAGAAGAAATCCCTTACTTGGAAGTGTGATACCAAAGGCTTGGTAGAGGCTTGAGAGAGGTTTCTTGGGAGAATCGGGCACATTTTTAGGATTATAGAGAGATTATGGAAAGGGTTGGTCAAACTTAAAAGGATTTGAGTGAAGAGGAGGTGGGAGATTTGGTGGGATTATATTCAAAAGGAGAGGGAATTGTTTATTATTTAGGTTTGGGACGCCTCACATTAAACTAATCAAAACCACAAATCATACCATGGTTTTTGACCATGGTTTTTCCCAAAGGGGAGTATAATAAAATATTTTATAAGGCGAATTGCATAAATTATTAAAATAGTAGGCTTTATTTTGTGTAGGTGAGTCACACTCTTAAGGAAACCAATTTAAGAAGAAAAAATGTTTTATAAGTCCTCGAGGGTCCACTAAATCCTTGTAAAATAAATCATACAAATGTAAAATTATACTATTATAATGGTAAAACATATATTAGCCGAACATAATGTTTACATAATTTTATTACATCATTGTTGTGCCATTATGATGTCATAAAACTCATTATAAATTTAAACGAGATTTAATTTTTACCCAAAAATTCGACTGTCTCAAAAAATTATAAAAAATTCACCATTGGATAGTTTTGAAATATTTATTAAAAAAATTCATTTTATCTAAATAATTTTATAAATATTTGAATTTTTACTTTAAAATAAAAACCAACATTTACTGAAAATTTATGGATTTTGACAAAACTGCTTTCAAACCTTCATAAAAATTACAATTTCATTCATTGAATTATATGATCATTTATATTTAATAAAAATTAATTTAATTATAATAATATTTTATTAAAATATTATTTAATTCAAAAATCCATTAATTAATCAAAATATATTTCTTAGTTGAATATTAACTAAATATACTATTTGTGCTTTAGAACTATTTTAAAAGTTACAATAATAAAATGAATACACATTCTTTATACCAAAATAATTTACATAGTCATAGTTCTAGGGTCTTGTTACATAACCCCTTATAACACTCGCATAAGACTGAAGGGTAAGGTGGGCGATGGAGACAGACTCTTGGGGTGGCTTAGATAACATCGCTCGGGTGGTAATCTCTATTAACTTCCACTTCTCTCGTAGTCGGTTCCGCTTAAGCTTGACGTGTTCGAGCTCCGCATGGGATTGGTTAAGAGTGAATCCCAATGACTCCACCTCATTTCCGAGCTCCAACAAATGGACTTAGTATAGGGAAAGTCTACCAGATGAGTCCATCGCTTTCTTTATCTGAGTAATTAGATTTGTTAAAGCCCTATATTTATACCAATCAAGTTATCATTGTTAAATGGAAATATTAGTAACGGAAAAAATTATTAACGGTATTTTAAAATCTAGGAACATAAAATCAATGAAGTTCACATTTTATATAACCGTAATAATACATTTAACTAGATCATGTGGAATTTTCATTAATGAATGTTTTGGTCATTACAGTAGCGAATACCATACCCACACCTCTATCAATGGTATTCACCTTTATCAACATGTACTTACTGATTGAGGACATAAATTTATGTATTACACACCTCTTATTCATGGAATGAATTGTTATGTTAATGAATCCATGTTGTATGATCTATGTGGCACACTTATGCATTAATTGAGATGATTATGTAGGGTGCACCATGATAGTGCTCCAATGAATTGGGTAAGGAAAAGTATCATGATACGTCATGTGTAATGAGTGTTGAATAATTCTAATTTAAGTGCAACGAGGGTTTACTCATGCTTCATGTGAAATGAGGGTTTACTTATGCTCATTGTTCAATGAGCCTTGGGTCATGATAATTACATGTTAAGTGTTGTTGCCACATTTCTATGTTATGATTATCAGGATTATTCATTACTTTATTTTCATGTTTCTCTTTTTCTCCATTGATATTCCAATTTTCTAACATGTATTTTATTCCTCGTGTTATTCCATGTTTATTCCCTTACTAGGATTTATAGCTCACCCTTTTCTTATGCATGTACTCAAGTTATCCCATGAAATGCTAAGTACGAGGGAATGTAATGGTCATATAAAGGATGTTTTCAATAAGATGTTGTGTTCTATGATTTAATTTGTTATGTAATGTTCCTATTAATCAAAGACAGTAGACCTCTCGATCTTCTATGTTTTATCAAGTGATTGTTTTATGTAATAAATCATGTTTAAGATTGCAATAATGAACATTGTTGTTATAGTTTGAATCATAAGATAGGTTTAGTTGTTTTTGAGATTAGGATTAGAATACACTAATTAAACAGTAGAGACAAGACTAATTATAATAAAAATATCACTATGTTTTGGTGAATATTGAGTAAGTGGTTTATCAATCAAATACAGCCTTTTCTGGATATGATCAGGTAGAGGTGGCTCTGGAACAAATGTACCTAGGGGTGAAAACCCCGACAAGGGGTTTCGGGCTTGACCTGGGGTATCCTGGTACACAACAACGGGCCATGTTTCACTCTTTGTTATGAAACTCCCAGGGGATATGCATTGGTAAATTCACAAGCTTAGTATGAACCAGTATTAAGGGAATTAAAAAAAATTCCTTTATGAATATATGTTAGAAAGTAGATCACGGATAAAATAGATTGAAGCTTGTTGATTCAGATGTTAAGGAAATAATATCTTTTTATAAGTCATCTCTTTTTTTCTAAGATTACACATTATGTGTTACCCCCAACATTACTTTCATTCTAGCCAATGGCTGGTAATAGGAGGACACGGGCTAACAAACAATGCGAAGACCAATGTGATGACTATTCTAATGAGATGCTCAATCCAATGGGAGCGGGAATCATGAAAATTGGCATGATAATCTCTCAATTAACTCAAGATTTGAATAGAAACATGGGACATGAGGAACGTTCAACCCCCCACCCTATGAAAGAACAATTTACTATCGAGAGTTTCATGAGAAAAAGGCCTCCTACATTTAATGGATCATTTGATCCCTCAATCTCCGTATAATGGATAAAATCCATTGAAAATATCTTATCCATATTTCAATGTTCCGAAAAAGAGAAGGTTCTCATATCTGCTTATCATATAGAGGGTGAAGCTGATCAATGGTAGATGTTGATCAAAAATATGAAGCCTGAGGAGGATATCGAGGTGTTGGAATGGAAGGATTTCCAGAAAATGTTTTTCTATAAATATTTTTCCAGGCATCCTTCGACTTAATATAGAAAAGGACTTCCTTTCTCTCAATAAAAAAGATGATGAATCCAACATAGCATACTAGGAAAACTTCACAAGCAATTCACATTACCCCTTCGGCTTTTTTGTTACCTCCGAATGCAAAGTTGACTGATTATTTGGTGGGTTGAAGCCTAGCCAGCATGAATCGTTGGTGATCTGTGACTTCGACAGCTATGATGAAATTGTTCGATGTTCCCTCAAGGTCGAAATGGAGATCGGAGAATCTCATGGGTATCATGGGGATAAGAAGTGTGAGGTGGATTTCAATTCTGATGGTCTGATGGATAAATCCAACAGTGCTATGAAAATCCATCACCCCACTTGCCAAAGGTGTGGACAGAAGCACCACAGATATATCTTTAAAGGGATGAGTAAATGCTCTAGGTGTGGAAGAGAAGGAAACCTAGCTATTAACTACCGACAAGAAAAACCCACAGATACAATAGAGGAGAGGAAGGATTTGTTTAAATCTCAATGTGTTGTTCATTACTTCAACTACAATGAACCAGTGCATCTTGAAAATTAGTGTCATAAAGAAAAGGGTTTTCGGAGGCAACCAACAACCTCCAAGGCAGTAAGGGCGATATTTTTCCATCACTACTCCCGAAGTGAACATCGACAAAGAAGTGGTGATAGGTATTTAGTTATTCATTCAAGAATATATAATGTACTTTTTGATTCAGGTGCTACACAATATTTTGTATGCAAAAAGTTTAGTAGAACAATCCCAAAACTACTACAAATCATGGATGTAAAGATGTTGGTGATTACGAAAAATGGAGAAATAATTGCATCCCATGAATATAACTCCTACCATGTCATAATTTGTGGATTAAAATTCACAGTGAACCTCATCAGACTCCCTATGGTGTAATTTGATGCAATTTTTAGGATGGATTGGCTCTCCCTATATATATCCAACATAAATTTCCATGAGAGGTAAATCACTCTCTATGTGGTCAATCGGCCCCTGATTTTGTACAAGTACAAGGAGAAAGATTAATCTTCTTTAGCTCCATCATCTAAAACATGGATATTACTACCCTATGAGCATATGTATCTGGCTCAGATGATTGACTCTAAGGAGTTAACCATCCTTGAAGACATTCCTATTGTGAGTGAATTCGTTGTAGTGTTTCCTAATGAATTTACTGGTCTTCATCTAATAAGATATGTTTAATTCTCAATTGATGACTTGTTCGATCAGCTATGTGGAGAAAAAAACTTATCCAAGGCAGATTTTCAGTTGAGATATTATCAATTAAGGTTGAAGAACTATGTTATCCCCAAGACTACATTTTTGATAAGATACCGACACTATGAATTCATATCAAAGCCTTTAAAACTCACTAATTCTCCAAAAATATTCAAGGACTTGATGAATATATTATTTAGAGATTACCATGAAAAATCTATGGTAGTCTTTATAGATGATATTCTAATATACTACAAAACCAAGGAGGACCATGAGGAGCATCTATGAACTGTACTAAAGTCCTTGATAATGTAGAAGCTCTATGAAAATACAGATGGTGTGAGTTCTTGATGAATGTGGTCTCATTCTTGGGCCATATCATCACAAACAATGGGATATCTGTGGATCCCTCAAAGACAGGTGCAATAGAGCGATGGCCAAGGCCTACATCAGTAATGGATATCCAAAGATTTTTGGGGTTAGTTGCATATTATCGATGATTTGTGAGAAGTTTCTCAGGATTTCCCATCCCTCTAACCAAGCTAACTAAGAAGGGAGTAAAGTTTCCTTGGAGTGATAAATGTGATGAAAGCTTCATGGAGTTGAAAAGGAGTCTTATCACTGTGCTTGTTCTCACTTTACCCAAAAGTGGTGAACTTATTATGGTATTAAGTGATTCTTAGAAGAAGGGTTTGGGCTATGTGTTGATGAATAATGATAAAATAATTTCATATTATTCATGTAAATTGAACGTTCATGAGAAAAACTATCCAATTCATGGTCTGGAGTTGGAGGTTGTGATCTTTGTGTTGAGAATTTAGAGGCATTATCTCTTTGGGGAAATGTTTGAAATATATACGGACCACAAAAGCCTCAAGTATTATTCACATAGAAATAGTTGAACAAGCACCACCGAAGATGGATAGAGTTGATGAAAGAGTATGAATACACAATCCATTACTACCCAAGGAATGAAATCATGGTGGTGGATTCTCTAAGTAGAAAGGACCTAGCGATTCTATCATTGATGAGAAATAAGAAGGATCCAATATTTTTAAATTTGGTGAAAATGGACATGGAAATCATATATAAGGTAACATCATCAATCCTTTCAGAAATTATTGTTCAAACGTCTCTTTTGGAAAGGTTAAATGATGCTCAAAAGGATTATGTGGTAATTCAGAGGAAAGTGGAAGATATCTAAGAAGGTAAATCCTTGGATTTCAATGTCAATGAAGATGGAATTGTGAGATTTTGGAAAAGGCTATGTGTTCCATAAAGTCTGGAGATAAAGAAGGAACTTTTGGATGATGCACATAGTCCAAATTTCTCTATTCACCTAGAAAACCCAAAGATGTACTGTGATCTCTGAGAGAATTATTGGTGGGATAATATGAAGAAGGATATTTCTGAATATACATCAAAGTGAATAGTGTGTCAGAATGTCATGGCTGATAGGTAGAAGACTAAAAGAAAGATGAAAACATTGTACATACCAGCATGGAAATGGGAGAACATCAATATGGACTTTTTCATTGGACATACGAAGACATCCAGAGGAAAAAATGCAATCTGAGTTATTGTGGATTGTCTTAAAAAGTATTCACAATTCATTTCAATTAAGGAGGATTTATCATTTGATCAAATAGCATGGATATAAATCAGATATGTGGAGAGGTTTCTTGGGGTACCACTATCGATTGTATCTGATCGAGATCCACTAATCACCTCTATATTATGGAAGAGTCTTCAACATGCTCTTCATACTAATCTGAACATCAGTAAAACTTATCATCCTCAAACTGATGGTCAATCTGAGAAGACTACCCAAACACATGAGGACATGTTGAGAGCATTCACAATAGACTTTAAAGGAGGATGGGATCAATATCTTCCTCTAGTTGAGTTCTCTTAAAATAAAAGTTTCCAATCGAGCATCTGAATGGAACCATATAAAGCCTTGTATGGGAAGAGATGCAGAAAACTAGCTTGTTGGGACGAAGTCGGTGAGTGTAAGATTCTAGGACCTGAAATGGTTGAAGAAATGATAGAGAAGGTGAAAACCATTTAATAGTATATCAAGGCATCCCAAAGTCGACAGAAGAGTTATGTGGATAACCTTCCATGATAATTTGAGTTCAAAGTTGGGGACATGATATTTCTAGGCATATCTCCAGGGAATATGGTCATGAGGTTTGGAAATAAGGGGAAGTTAAGACCTATGTACATTTCCCCGTTATAAATTATTGATCTTGTTAGGGTTGTGGCCAATAGACTAGAACTTCCACCTACTATGGCCAAAGTACATGATGTCTTTCAGGTATCCCTCTTATGTAAGTACATACCAGACCCTTCATATGTACTCTTTTCAGAGGTATTATAGCTAGAGGTTGATCTTTCTTATGAGGATCAACCGGTGATGATCTTAGACCATAGAGAAATAGTTTTATGAAGTAAGACAATGCCCTTCATCAAGGTGTTGTGTAAAAACAAAAGTCTGATGAAGCAATGTGGGAATCAGAGGAAGTGATGAAGTAGAGTTACCCGTATTTGATTTAGTGTGGAAAAAGGAAATTTCAAGGGAGAAATTTCTTAAGAGGTTAATATTGTATCGGACCAAAAATACATTAATGAAAATTCCTCTTGGTTTATTTAAATATCTTCTTATGGTTCTGTAAAATGTATACACTTTTTTATTATTACGTTTTGGATTTTAAAATACCATTATGAATTTTGATCGTTTCTAATATATATATTGAACAATGATCACATGATTAGTATAAATATAGAGCTTTAACAAATCCAATTTACTCAGAAAAAGGAAGTGATGGTCTCATCCAGTAGACTTGACCCTTATGAAGCCCATTTTTCGGAGCTCAGAAATTAGGTGGAATCATTAGGTTTCACTCTTGGCCAAGCCTAAGATGATCTTGAATACGTTAATCTTGAGCAAAACTACCTACGGGAGAATTGGAAGTTGATAGATACTACCACTCGAGCGATGTTATCTGAGCCACCCCAAGAGTATCTCACCACCACACACCATACCCTAAGGTATTATATTGGTGTTTTAAGGGGTTATGTAACAATAAACTAGTACTATGATTATGTACATTATTCTTTTATAGATAATATACATTCATTTTATTATTATTACATTGTAAATAGTTTTAAAAGCAAAAATAATATATTTAGTTAATATTCAAATAAGAAATATATTTTGATGAATTAATGTTTTTATTTGAATTAAATAAAATTTTAATAAAACTTTATTATTATTAAATTTATTTTTATTAAATATAAATGATCGTACTATTTTATGAATGCAATTGTAAATTTTATTATGGTATGAAAGCTATTTCTGTCAAAACCCATGTACTTTCGATAAATGTCGGTTTTTATTTTAAAAGTAAAAATTAACATATTTAGAAAATTATTTTGATAAAATGAGTATTATTTTTGGAATCAGGATTTCAAAAGTATCCAATTGTGAAATTTTCAAAATTTTCTGAGACAGTCTCATTTTTTGGTAAAAATTAAATATCGGTTAAATATATAATGTGTTTTATGACCAAATAATGACCAAATAGTGATGTAATAAAATACTATATACATTATATTAGTACACTATATGTTTTATCGTTATAATAATTTGATTTTTCGTTTTCTTGATTTATTTTACAAATATTTAATGGAACCTTCAAGGCTTATAAAATATTTTATATTTTTAAATTGTTTTCCATGAGAGTGTGACTCACCTCCATATAAGAAAACCTATTATTTTAAGATGTTAGGAAATTGGACTTATAAGATATTGTTTTCCACTCCCCTTTGACAAAAACTATGGGCAAAACCATGGCCTGGTTTGTGGTTTTGATTAGTTTAATGTGTGGTGTCCCAAACCAAAATAATAAATAATTTCCTCTAATTTCCTATATAAACCCACCCAAGATCCCACTTCCTCTTAACTAAAAGCCTTTTAAGTTCATATAAACTCTTCCATATTCTCTTTATAATCATCCCCAGTCTCCCCAAGATCCCATGAATCCACTCTTAAGCCTCTCCCAAGCCTTTGGGATCACACTTCCATGTAAGGGATTCCAACATATCTCTTTTTATCCATGTTTCTTAATATTGTTATGCCCTTTTATTTTTTATTATAAATGTTGGGGTATGATTTCCCACCTCTCCCATAATTCCCTTCTTATGTTTTAATTATGAGAGAACACTTTATATTTCATTAAATGCCTCCCATGTACACCCATTACCATGCTGAAATTCTGTAAGGAATTTATATCTCCTCATTTACATTAAAGAAATTCATTTATATTATGCATCTAAATTCCATTCAATATGTTTCTATATTAATTAAAATCATCACATTAATGTAAATTTAATGTATAAATTATGATAGACCCCTTTCACTCTCATAAACCCATTTTATGAATTTCTATTTGACATCGTTATGCTTCCAAAATGACACCAAAATTTCCATAACAAAATCATTGTGCAGTGAATACCACACCCACTCCTCTATCAAGGGTATTCACCTTTATGAACATGTAATTGTTGATTGAGGAATTACATTTAATTATTCCACCTCTATTATTTTTGGAATTAATTATGATGTTTATGAATCCATGTTGTATGATATATGTAGCACACTTATTCATGGAATGAGATGATTATGAATGGTGTTCCTGATAGCGCTCCAATGAATTGGGTAAAGTATAGTATCATGATACATCATATTCAATGAGTGTTGAATCATGATAATTCAAGTGCAATTAGGTTTTACTCGTGCTTCATGTGCAATGAGGTTTTACTCATGCTCCATGTGCAATGAGCCTTAACTCGTGCTAATTCCATGTTAAGTGTTTTTGCCACATTTCCATGTTATGATTATAATGCTTCATCATGTATTTATGTTTATGTTTCCATTGTTCTCTATTGATATGCCTAAATACATTAATGAAAATTACTATTGATCTATTTAAATGACTTCTTATGGTTATGTAAAATGTATGCATATATTTGGTTCTTTGTTTTTGATTTTAAAACACTATTAAGAATTCTTACAATTTCTAATGTAGTCTTTGAACAGTGATCACATGATTAGTATAAATATAGGGATTTAACAAATCTAATTTACTCAGAAAAAGGATGTGATGACCTAATCCAGTAGACTTTCCCTGTACGAAGCCCATTTTTCAGTGCTCAGAAAGGAGGTGGAATCATTGGGCTTCATTCATAACCAAGCCCAATCCCAGCATGAACATGTTATGATTAAGCGTAACTGACTATGGGAGAAGTAGAAGTTAATTGAGATTACCACCCGAGCGATGGTATCTGAGCCACCCCAAGAGTCTATCACCATCACACACCTTACCCTTCTGTCTTATGCAGGTGTTATAAGGGGTTATTTAACAAGACCCTAGTACTACGATTATATAAATTATTCTTGTATAGAGAATATACATTCATTTTCTTATTGTTACCTTGTAAATTGTTTTTAAAGAGCAAATAGTATTTTTAGTTAACATTAAAATAAGAAATGAATTTTCATTTATTAATTTATTTTTTAATTAAATATTTTTTCATAAAATATTATTATTATTTTTATTAAATTAGTTTTTATTAAATATAAATGTTCTTATAATTTTATTAATGCAATCATAATTTTTATTAAGGTTTGAAAGCTGTCTTTGTCAAAACCCATAAATTTTAAATAAATGTCATTTTTTATTTTAAATGTAAAAATCCTACTATTAGGAAAATTATTTAGGTAAAATTAATACTCTTTTTGGAATCAGGACGTTGAAATTATCCAACAGTGAATTTTTCAAAATTTTCTGAGACAGTTGATCATTTGGGTAAAAATTAAATACCGTTTAAATATATAATGTGTTTTATGACATCATAATGACCCAATAGTGAAGTAATAAAATACTATAAACATTATATTCGGTCAATATATGTTTAACCATTAATATAATGTGATTTTTGGTTTGTTTTATTTATTTTACAAAGCATTTGTGGAAACTCCAAGACTTATATAACATTTTATCTTTTTAAATTGTTTTCTTAGAGAGTGTGACTCACCCAACATAAGAAACCATATTATTTTTAGAAGTTAGGCCATAGTAATAATAAAATATATTTTTTCACTCCCCTTTGACATAAACCATCGGCAAAAACCATGGTATGGTTTTTGGTTTTGGTTACTTTAATGTGTGGTGTCCCAAACCTAAATATTAAAAAATTCCCTCTCCTTTCCTATATAAACCCACCCAATCTCCCACTTCCTTTTCACCCAAAGACTTTTTAGTTTGACCATCCCCTTCCATAGTCTATCTATAATCCTCCCAAGGTGCCCCAAGCTCTCAATAATCTTCAATCAAGCCTCTCCCATGCTTTTGGGATCACACTTCTAAGTAAGAGATTCTCACTTTCTTTATTTATGTCCAAACTTCCTTATATTGTTATGCCCATTTATTTTCAATTATAAAATTTGGGTTATGATTTTTCATCTCCCCCATAATACCCTATTCGCGTTTGAATAATGAGAGATCCCATTTCTCTCTCATTAATGGATTCCATGTATACTCATTACCATGCCAAAATTCTCTAAGGGATTTCTCTCTCCTCATTTACATTCAAGTAATTCTTTTGTATCATGAATCTAAATTCCATTAAAATTGTTGGGACTTGTATCGATATGACCCCCCATACTTTTCATTTCATGTACATATAATGAGACACCCCTTTCTCTCTCATCAACCTTTCTTTATGACTTCTTATGTCACGCTGTTATGCTTCCAAAATTGCACTTTGATTTTCCAAGACAAAGTCATTGTGTAGTGAATTTAACACCCCATAATCATAAAGGGTTAAATGACTAAAATGATATGAATTGTGTCAACAAGGTGACACTTTCTTTTTAGAAGCCCTCCCGATTAAACTCCATGGTTAAGCGTGCTTGAACTGGAGTAGTGGTCGGGATGGGTGAACTTTTGGGAAGTTTCTCAGGATGTGTGTGAGTGAGGACAAAGAACACTACAAAGGACATGTGTTGGACTCTGGGGACTTTCATTAGTTAGATGACCCGATCAGGCTTGTGGGTGGGCCCCAGGGTGGGGATCACATGCCTACGAGGCAACTGGTAGTACCTGGCAGACAAGGACCCGACGACCATGTTAAAGTGGGGATTCTATGTTGTCACCAGGATCTAGTTGTTACATGATGTATCATGATACTTTACTTTATCCAATTATTTGTTGCGCTATTAAGGTGCACCTTTCTTAATCATATCATTTCATGCATAAGTGTGTCACATGGATAATAAAACATGGATTCATTAAACAACATATTTTATTCCATGATAAAGGAGTGTGGAATTCATATATGAAATTCTTTAAACAATAAGTAAATGTCCATAAAGGTGAATACCCTTGATAGAGAAGTGGGCATGGTATTCAATACACAATGAATTTGTCTTGAAAAATCCCTGTGCAATTTTGGTAGCGTAACATCATGACATAAAAAAACATAAAAATGGTTGATGAGGGAGAAAGGGGTGTCTCATCATATGTACATGAAATGGGAAGGGATTCATATTGATACATGTCCCTATAATTGTAATTGAATTTATATTCATGATACAAAAGTATTACTTGAATGTAAATGAGGAGAGATAAATTTCTTATAGAATTTAAACATAGTAACAGGTATACAAGGAAGGCATTAATGATAGATAAAGGGGATATATCATTATTAAAACATTAAGGGGGAAGTATGGGGGAGGTTAGAAATCATACCCTAACATTTATAATTGAAAATAAAAGGGCATACCTATATAAGGAAACTTGAACATAAATAAGGAAAGTGAGAATCCCTAACTTGGATGTGTGATCCCAAATACTTGGGAGAGGCATGAGAGAGGCTTATTTGGATTTTGGGGCACCTTGGGAGGATTATTAAGATAGAAGGGTAGGGTTTGGTCAAAATCCAAAGGTTTGAGTTAAGAGGAAATGTGATATTGGGTGGGTTTATATAGGGAATGAGAGGGAATTCTTTATTATTTAGGTTTGGGAAACCACACCTTAAACCAATCAAAACCACAATCCATCCCATGGCTATTTCCCATGACATTTTCCAAAGGTGAGTAGAAAACAATATTTTATATGTCCAATGGCATAACTTCTTAACATAATAGTTTTTCTTATGTAGAGGTGAGTCACACACTCAATAAAAACATTTTAAAAAGGCAAAATGTTTTATAACCCTTGAAGGGTCCACTAAATATTTGTAAAATAAATCAAACAATCCCAAATTGAAATTATTTTAATGTTAAAACATATATTGGCCGAACAAAATGATTTTAATATTTTATTACACCACTATTGGGTGATTATGATTTCATAAAACACATTATATGTTTAAACGGTGTTTAATTTTTACCCTAAAAATCCACTGTCTCAGAAAATTATGAAACATTCACCAGTGGTTAATCTAGAAGTCCTGAATAAATAATAATATTTATTTTATGTAAATATTTTTCTAAATATGATAGTTTTTACTTTTAAAATATAAACCGACATTTGTCGAAAATTCATGGGTTTTGACAAAAACAGCTTTCAAACCATACTAAAAATTACAATTTCATTCATAAAATTATATGATAATTTATATTTAATTAAAATTAATTTAATAATAATAATAATAATTTATTAAAATATTATTTAATTCAAAATCTACTTTTATTCATCAAAATAAATTTCCTAGTTTAATATTAACTAAAAATACTATTTTTGCTTTAAAAACTATTTACAAAGTTAAAATGATAAAAATAATGTATATTCTATATACAATAACAACATAAAACACCTGCATAAGACCTTAGGATAATTTACGCAATGGTGACAGACTCTAGGGTGGCTCAGATATCTTTTCTTGAGTGGTAATCTTTATCAACTTCCACTTCTCTCGTAGGCTGTTTCGATCGAGCATAAAATATTCAAGCTTGGCTTGGGCTTTGTCAAGAGCGATGCCCAATGACGCCACCTCCTTTCTGAGATTTGAAATATGGGATTCATATGGGGAACATCTACCGGATGAGACCATTTCTTCCTTTTTTTGAGAAAATTGGATTTGTTAAAGCCCTATATTTATACTAATCATGTGATCACTATTCAATGACTAAATTTTCAACTGTAACAATTCATAACTGTATTTTAAAATCCAAAACATAGAACCAAATAAGTGCCTATGTTATACATAACCACAAGAAGACATATAAATAGAACAAGAATAATTTTCATTAATGAATTTTGGATCATTACAATCTTCTCCCATTAAGAAATTTTACCCTCAAAATTTCCTTTTCCCACTCTAAAATAGAGGTGGGTAACTATACTTCATCACTTATTCTGATTCCCACGTCACTTCTTCAAACTTATTTTTTTTCACAACCCCTTGACGTGGGGCATTGTCTTATTTCGTAGAACCTTTCTCTACGATCTTTGATATTTACTGGTTTCTCCTTGTAGGAAAGATCATCCTCTCGCTTTACTACTTATGAAGAGTGTACATGTGAAGGGCCTAGTATGTACTTCTTTAATAGGGATAAATAAAAGTCGTTATGAACATTGGCCATGGTGGGTGGAAGTTCTAGTCGATAGGCCACAACCCTGACACGATCAAGAATCTCGAAGGGGCCGATGTACTTAGGACATAACTTCCCCTTCTTTCCAAACCTCATGACATTCTTCAATGGTGATATGAATAGAAATACAATGCCTCTAACATTAAAATCAAGGTCTCATTGAAAATTATCTATATAACTCTTCTATCGACATTGGGCATCCTTGATATGCTGCTGAGTGGTTTTCACCATCTCCACCATTTCTTTGACCATTTCAGGTCCTAGAATCTTATGCTCACCGACTTCATCCCAACATGCCATTGTTCTGCACCTCTTCCCATACAGGGCTTCATAAGGTTCCATTCGGATGCTCGAATAGAAACTTTTATTATAAGATAACTCAAACAGATGATGATGATGATCCCATCCTTATTTTATGTCCATTGAGCAAGATCTCAACATGTCCTAAAGTGTTTGGATTGTTTTCTCAGATTGGCCATCAGTTCGAGGATGATAAGTCATACTAAAGTTCAGCTCTATATCTCATGCATGTTGAAGACTCTTCTAAAACATAGAGGTGAATCTTGGATCCTAATAAAACACAATATATAGTGGTACTCCATGTAGCCTTACCACTTATTTGATGTAATTTTGTGCAAGTTGATCCATTGAGAAGTCCTCTCGAATGACGATGAAGTGTGCAGACTTTGTAAGACGATCCAAAACAACCCAGATCGCATTATTTGATTTGGATGTATTTGGATGTCTGGTGGTAAAGTCCATGGTGATGTTGTCCCATTTTCTTACTGGTGTGGGCAATGGTTGTATCATCCCATTAGAGTTATGCCTCTCTGGATTCACTTGTTGACACAACAGGCACAATTATTTATACTCATTGATATCCTTCTTTATCTTATCCCACCAATAATTCTCTCGGAGATCTCGATACATCTTTGTGTTTCCTGGGTTAATAGAAAAATTTGAATAGTGTTCATCATCCAAAATTTACTTCTTCATATATGAACATGGTGGAACACATAGTCTTTTCCCAAATCTCACAATTCCTTCTTCACTAACATTGACCTCTGAGGATTTCTCTTTTTTGATAACTACTAATTTCTTCTGAATTCCCACGTCATTATTTTGATCATCATTTCACCTTTTCAAAAGATATGGTTGAGCAATAATTAGTGAAAGGATTGATGATGTTCCCTTCTCTATGATTCCCATGTCTATCTTCATAAAATCTAAGAAGATTGAATCCTTATCAATTATAATCAATGATAGAATCGACGGGTCCTTTCTACTTAGAGCAACCACCACCTTATTAACTTTCCCAAGGTGGTAATGGATTGAGAAGTTATAGTCTTTGATCATCTCTAACAATCTTCATTGGTGCATGTTCAACTATTTCTGCGTGAATATATACTTGAGGATTTTTTGGTCCGTATATATTTCACACTTCTCCCCAAAGAGATAATTCTGCCAAATTTTTGAAGTGAGGATCACCACAACCAACTCCTTATCATGTGTTGGATAATTATGATCATGATATTTCAATTTTTTTGAAGCATAGGCAATGAATTTTTCATTTTACATCAACACACATCCCATTCCCTTCTTCAAACCATCACTGAATACCACAAAAAGTTCTCCACTTGTGGGTAATGTGAGAACGGGTGCAGTAATAAGCCTCATTTTGAACTCCTTGAAGCTTTCTTCACATTCATCTCTCAAGAAAAAACCTAATCCATTCCGAGTTAAATTGGTAAGAGGTTTCGAAAATCGTGTAAAATTTCTCACAAATCGTCGATAATATCCAGCTGACCCTAGGAAGCTACGAATATTTGTTACCAATGTTATCCTCGTCCATCCCTCTATTGTAGTTACCTTTGAGGGATCTGCAGATATCCCATTGCTTGTGATGATATGACCCAAGAATGAGACATCCTTCAAACAGAACTCACAGTTGCTGTACTTTTCATAGGGCTTCTCCTTTCACAAGGTCTCCAATATAGTTCTTAGATACTCCCCACGATCCTCCTTGGTTTTGGAGTATATTATAATATCATTTATAAATAATACCACAAATTTGTTGAGGTAATCTCTAAGCACTCTATTCATCAAGTACATAATGATTTTTGGAGCACTGGTGAGTCTGAAAGGCATCACTATGAATTCATAGTGCCCATATCTTGTACGAAAAGCAGTCTTGGTGATATCTTCCTTATTCACCCTTAATTTATAATATCACGACCAAAAATCTACCATAGAGATGTATTGTGCTCAACTAAGCTGATCGAACAAGTCATTAATTCGTGGATGATGATAATTTTTCATTATCGGGATTTTTTATGCTCACAAAAATTGATGCAAAGCGCATTGAAACATCAATCTTTTTGATGAAGAGAACTAGTGCACCCCATGGTGATGAACTTGGGTGAATATACCCTTTATATAGATTATCTTTTAGTAGTTTTTTAAGATTCACAAGACCCAAAACAACCATTCTATATGGTGTATTGGATTTTGGAAATGCCCCAGGTATAAGATCAATAGAGAATTAAATGTCACTTCTATAAGGAAGGCCATGAAATCCCTTAGGAAAAACTTCAACAAATTCACTCATAATAGGCATGTCTTCAAGGATGGTTTCCTCCTTAGACTCAATCATCTGAGCTAGATCCACGTTCTCATAGGGCAGTAATATCCACGCTTGAGATGATGGAGCTAAATAAGATTAATCTTCCTCCTTGCACTTATACAGAATCAGGGGTCGATTCTCCATATGGAGAGTGATTTCCCTATCATGACAAATTATGATGCCTCTATATAAGGAAGTCCAATCCATTAAAATAATTGCATCAAATTACACTAGAGGGAATATGATGAGGAGTTCTGGGAATTTCAATCCAAAAACTATAACATTGGAGGGTTTATATTCATGGGTTGAAATGAATTCCCCATTTTATGTACCCACCGACATCTTTACATCCATGATTTGTGGTGGTGTTGGGATTGTTCTACTAAACTTTCAGGATATAAAATAATTAATATCACCTGAATCAAAAATTATGTTGACTATTCTTGAATGAATTACTAGAGTACATATCACCACTTCATTTTCGGGTTTCACTTTGGTGGTAGTGATGGAAAAATCTCACCCTTTCTACCTTGGAGGTTGTTGGTTGCCTCCAAAAACCATTAGCTTAGTGCAGTAATTTTCAAGATGCCCTGGTTCATTGATGTTGAAGCAATGAACAATCCATTGATAGTCAAACGGGGTTTCCTCTCCTATGTCATAGCCGTGGGTTTTTATTTTTGGTGGTTAACAGCTAGGTTTCCTTCTCATCCACAACTAAATCATTTCCTTTTCCCCTTTAAGCAATTTATGTGGTGCTTCTTTCCACACATTTGGCAAGTGGGGTGCTGGATTTTCTTAGCACCGTTGGATTTATCCATCGAGCTTCCAAAATTGAAATCCACATTATTCTTCTTATCCCCATGATATCCTTGAGATTCACATATCTCCATTTTGACCTTGTGGGAACATCAGACAATTTTCTCATATATGTAAATGTCCCATATCTCTAGGTATTTCCACTCAATAGTTTTCATCCCACTAAAGAAGAAATAATCATTGAATTCAGAGTAAGGACTAAGTCGGAGGTGTATCATGAAAGCCTTTTGATGCTTTCCTTATACGCTTTGAAGGATTCGTTGTCTTTTTTTCATGAGAGAAAGTAAGTCCCTTTCCATATAAAGCTGGAGGGTTCATGGAAAATATTTATCGAAAAACATATTCTGAAAATCCTTCCATTCAAATGCCTCGATATCCTCCTTAGTATTTGTATTTTTGATCAATGTCCACCATTGATCAGCTTCACCCTCCATATGATAAGTATCCAAAAGAAACTTCTCATATTCATAACATTGAAGGATGGAGGAGATATTTTCAATAGATTTGATCCATTTTTAGATGATTGAGGGATCAGATGATCCATTAAAAGTAGGAGGCCTTTGCCTCATGAAGCTCTTGATAGTGACTTGTTCTTTCTTTGGGGGGGGGGGGTGTGAACGTTCCTCTTGACCCTATTTTATACTCATATATTGTGTCAACTAAGAGATTATTGTTACAATGTTCATGATTTCTTCTCCCATTGGATTGGGTGTCTCATTAGAATAGTCATCGCAATGGTCATTGCATCGGTTGTTAGCCCGATTTCTCCTATTACTGGTCATTGCCTAGAACAAAATGAATGTTAGGGGTAACACATAAAGGGTAATCCATGGAAAAAATAGAAGACTTATAAATAGCATTATTTCCTTAACTTATGAATCTATAGGCTTCAATATATGTTTTCAATGATCTACTTTCTAAAATATATTCTTAGGGGATTTTTTTAATTCCCTTAATAATGGTTCATACTAAACTTGTGAATTTACAAATGCCTATCTCCCAAGAGTGTCATAACCAAGAGTGTAAAAATGCCTATTTTTTGGTACCAGTATACCATGGGTCAAGCCCGAAACTCATTGTCGGGGTTTTCACCCCTAGGTACGTTTGTGCTAGAGCCGCCTGTACCTGCTCATATCCAGACTGGGATGTATTTTCTTAATAAACCACTTACTCAATACTCACCAAAACATAGAGTTGTTATAATTAAACATATTCTTGTATCTAAGGATTCACAAGGGTTTTATAATCCTAATCCCAAAAAATAAACCTATCCTCTGATACCAACTATGACAATGGGTCCCCCGTGACAGCTCATCCACCCCACCTTAACATGGACGTCAGGTCGTGGACCACCAGGTACCACCAGTTGCCCCGTAGAGACATGGTCCCCACCTAGGGGCCCACCCACATGCCCAAACGGGTCATCTGACTAATGACTATCCTTATAGGGAAACCTATGTCCTTTCTAGTGTGTTTTTTCTTCACTCACACAGACGCTGAGAATCTTCCAAGAAGTCACCCATATTGACCACTACTCCAGGCCAGGCCTGCTTAACTGTGGAGTTATAATCAAGCAGACTCCCAAAAAGGAACAGGTATCTTGTTAACATGAGTCATATCATTTAGCCATTTAAACCTTTATCATTTGGGTATTGTTACACATTTATCATTGATCATAACTTAATTCGGTTAAATATATTCATATTTATAATATTTTAAAGTCCTAGTGAAAATGTTAACAAGATGATATAGGAGTAGTGTTATAGAGGAATGTTATATTTTTTTATATGAAAAGAATATAAATTATAACATTAGATAATTAAAAATTAATTTTACCTCTAATTTTTGTTGGTTCTAACTATGAGTAATATAATGGTCGAATAAAGAAATTTGTTATAAATACTGAGTGTTGTCTCATATAAGGAAAGTACAGAAACATCAAGATGGGGGTGAATTGAATTCAAAAAATCAACTCATAATAATACCACTAAAGAATACTAAATTATTGAAAATTTTAATTACCAATTGAATCACATCACAATAAAAAAGTGATAAAATAGTTTTATAATAGTGTTAAATAAAAACAATCAAAAGATAGAAACTTAACTGAAGTAAGAATTGTAATAAAAATTTACAAAAATCATCATAAAAAATAAATCAAACTGTAGTTTATTAAAATATAAATTCTTCTAATAAGAATACTTATTACAAAAAAATGAAATTATAGAATTCAAATCTTATAACCTTTTGCAGAAGAATATTATATAACATAAATCATGGTATCAACGTTCTGCACAAGGAAAATTGCCTCTAAAAACCCGTCAGAAGGTACACTATTCACACCTGGAACATCATTGATGGATGAATCAATAATATGTAGCTCTATCTCTGACATACTCTTTGATCAGTATAATCGGATGTAAGTCCACATACCCTAGACTTCAGCAAACTCCATGATTCAAAAAATATAGATTCCACGCCTGAAATCTTATCAATCTCAATGATCAGAAAAAGTATTATTTTAAATTGAAAACTATTAAATTTGAAAAATAATACTAACACAAGGGATCTATTAATAAACACAATAAAAAAATATGGTCAAAAACTCTCACAGCAATGAGGTAATGTATAACTCATTGTAGACATTCAATAATTTTTTAACGGCTACTATTACTTGAAGTCATTGGTAAAAACTATAGGCATTGATTTGACTAACTCAACTAAGATAATCATATTTCATTATAATATAATCAGAAAAAACAACTTATTTTAATGGAAACAATTTACTATGATTTCATGATTCTCTATAAATTAGATAGTTTTATTTAATTCACCTAGACATAGAATAAAAAGTTATAAACTGAAAAAAGAGAACATAAGATAAATCCTTAACTTATATCAAATTAAAAATTAAGTGTATAGTTATTTTCAAAACTAGTATACATACGATTCATTTGAAGTATCACATTCATCATAGCACTACCTTTTTCCAAGGAAGACACTTACATTGAATGAAATATAGGATATACCAATGGTTTGGAATCATTGATATATGACCTAAAAATACTATTATATCTTATAAAAATGTTTTAATTATAATTTTTCCATAAAAGAATTTGTAAATACCTACACCAATTATTTGAAAAAACTATTGGTAAAGATATATACTAATGGTTTTGTAAAATAATTGGTATATGTGTTGTAAGAGAAAAAATAGAGGTATATTTTCAACAATAGTCCTATCCATTGTTCCATAAATACTTAACAACCAACATATAACAAAATTTATGTTTACATATAAATAAATATATGTATGTATGTATCAAATTAATTAATTATTTTTAATTATTCATTATTATTTTTATTATTCATAAATAATTGTATGACTTATACCACTGGTTTTTCATAACTATTGGTATAGGTTTCACCTAATTGATAATTAATGAAAATAATACCTAACTAAAATACATTCTCCCTAAACTTAAATTCTATAAAATTTTATAATGAAAATCTATGTGAAATTTAGGTGAGTGAATGTTTTGGGAATTTTAAATGGCTATAAAAATTGCATGTTCATATACCTAAATGTGATATCAAACTATGGTTCAATATATGGGTAATGAGAGGATATTAATTTATTTTGATTTTTGATTGATAATTGACTTTTTTTATTATTAATGAAATAAGCAACAACCCATAATGAAAGAGGTTGTCATGGGGGTCTGAAATGATGCATCATGAGAGTATCCCCTGCACAAAGTTATTGTATTCTCGATGAAAAGTTCCCAAACTAGAAAACACATTCAACGGATCCTCCGGACTACCTCTTCCAGAAAGTGCATCCGCTGCGAAGATGGCCTCCCTTTTCACATGTCGAACTGATCAAACACTTTTGAGCTCCAAGATGCAACTAAAGACCAAATAAGTTATGTTCCAAGGAGGATCCACCTGTCCGTTTACAGCTCTTAAAATAGTTTCAGATTCTGAATCCACCTATGAACACATCAATTCAAGGCCTTTGCCCAGCATGATACCTGTTTGGATTCCCTTTAACACTGCACCTAGAGAACTCCCCAACCCCTAAAAACTACTGATGGTGAACACTACTAAGCCGTACTCATCCTACAATAAACCGCCCCCATGAATTTGATCATTTATACATGAGCCATCCACATTAAGATTATATCCAAGCTGTGGTGGATTCCATATAATCTAGCTTCCCAATGATCTATTCAGGTCAGGTGTCTGACTAATTGACCTGCATATTACATCAGACTGATGTTCGCCTTTCACCATAGAACCCAGATCATGAACCAACCTCTTCATTCTAACTTGGAGGCATGTAGTCGAGGGTCGCACCTCTGTCCTCTCCTTATTAAAGCCTCCCACAATGTCCAGAATATAGCAAGCTCAATGATTCAACGGCTCTTGCAATCCATATGTTGATTCCCTACAACCATAAACCAGCCAGTAATGAAATCCTGCATGGAAGAGCAGGAATCATTGAAACAACCCCAGCTACCCATAAAGGACCATAGATAATTTTCCCATTCACTTTTTATGAATATGTGGATGAACAATTCAGCCTGTGGGTTAGTAGAACAAAAGCATCCCGAGGCCATGAAGATCCCTCTCCGTAGAAATTATCCTCCGTGGGAACGGAACCATTCCGGGCTCTCCATACTAGAAAATTTAACATTTTCGGATCCTCTTTTTACCATAGCCGAGCCACGCACTCATCAAGAACCCCTCCATGATAGAGAAGTGTCCAATAATCATGCCTGCTGAAATAACCTAAAACAGAACCTGTAAAACATACCCAATTATCCCCCTTATTAAAAACAATCTCTCGAGAAAGGAACCTCTTCTCCTCACTTAGAATAGAATCCATAAGTCTGGGAAAATGAGAATCCTCCTTAACCGTCATATCTGGAACTGGACTTCATGAAAAAATAGATTCTCCTCTACATAATTGTCATGCCATAAACTGATCTCCCCTCTCCCTACCACCCAACATGAGTTGTCCTAAAGAATCTCCAGATGATGCAGTGTAGTCTTCACTAGAATGGATAGTTTAAGCTTGTCCCACACCTCCTATAATTGTCCGTATTTATTTTTGAGGACATTGTCCCATAATGATTCGCCAACTATGAAATCCCATGCCATGCGAGCCTACATGGACCGTATTGTTAAGGATATATCCCTGAGACTGACTCCTCCCTCCTCGATTGGTTTTTTAGATGATTCCATGAAGCCCAATGATCCATGACCATAGAATTGGGACCCCATAAGAATCATTTCATAGTTTTCTCCATAAAATAAATATTACCTTTTGAAGGAGATATCACGGACATTACATGCATTGGGATTGAGGAAATCACATTGTTTATCAATGTGACCCAGCCTCTGAATGAAAAAAATCTACTGTTCCAACTTTGTATCCTTCCAAAAATTCTGTTAATGAGATCCTAAAAGAAGGATTGTTTAATATGCCCCTTAGAAATAACAGCCCCATGGGAAATCATTTGAAATTGCTTCCTCTGGATTCCTAGAATATTCTAAACATCCCGAGCTCTCCTTGAACATTTATATTTGATGAAAACGCTGCTCTTCCTTGCATTGATACATTGTCCACTTAGGTGACCATAGATCTCCATAATTATCATAAGATTCAAAATGGAATATGTCCTTCCATTCAAGAAAATCAAAATATCATCAGCAAACATAAGATGTGACAGGGATCCATCTGAGACATTGGTGTGATAAGAAATTATTCTTCTTTCCTCCATGCCTCCGTGTAAGTACTATGAAAGGGCCTCCTGAGCAATAATAAACATCATGGGAGACAATGGGTCCCCCTATCTCACTCCCCCGAACACTTTTTAAGTAACCAAATCCCTTACCCAAAAGAGAGATAGACATCCATGGTGATTAATAGCAACAAAAGCATAAGTCACACACCCATTCAAAAAATCACATACCTCTCATGACCTGAATAATAAAGCTCCAATTCATTTTGTCATATTCCTTGTCCATATCCACTTGAATGATGATGTTGGATCCAATAAACCTTTTATTAATATCTTCCACCATCTCTTTGGAAATTCTGATCACCCCCTGTATGCCCCTTCCATTTTTAAAACCGTGTTGTTCCTGAGAGATCACATTTAGTATCATCTTGCTCAATCTCTTAGCCAGAAGACTTGCAAAACTCTTGTAAGAAAGGTTACATACTCAAATGGATTTAAAGTGATCAACAGAAGAACGATATTTGATTTTTGGAAACAGAACAATTCTGGAAGAACATGAGCTCTGGATAATGGCTCCTCCCCTAAAGAAATCTTGAATGGCATCAGTTACATGAACCCCCAAAAAATCCCATGCCACCACAAAGAAGCTCCCTGGAAAACCATCTGGACCAGGTGCACTATCCAAGGACATGTTGCAGATATTTCACCAAACCTCATCACTTTCTGGTGTGTCCATGAAGATGTTGTTATCCTCTACCTCAAGACTTCTAGGGATATATCCCATGAAAGACTCCTGCTCCTCCACTAAGCCACCACTCAACCCTTCTCCTCGTATATCACCTGCAAGAAGCGTCTCAAAATATTCCAAGGCCAACCGACCAGCTATAATGTAATTAGAAGTTTAAGATCCATCCTCAAGATTAATATTGATTTTCATATTCTTCCTCTCCTTCAAACAAGAATTAAAGAAAGAAGTATTGTGGTCACCCTCTTTAACCCATCTAACCCTAGATCAATTCCTATAATCTCTTTCAATCTCAAGTACCCTCTCAGTCCGAATGCTATTTTTATCACATAGCCTAATGAAGATACACTCATCCCAACTCCACTGTAGTTGGTCCTACAAATTATCGATATCCATTAGAATAGAAGTCACAAAACTAACCTCAATTGGGTTTTTTGAAATCTAGTGGGCAATATCTATCTTATGTCACTTCAACCGCCCAACAAGACCCATCCAAGCCCTACCTTCAATGTCACATTCCCATGAGTGCCAAATCATTTGTAGAAAACTATCCACACCGTTCCATTTACTCAAATATATGAATGTTTTATGTTCCTGAATCCCACGTTTGATCTCAACCAGTAGTGGGGTGTGATCTAAAAAAGCATGGGATAAGTGCGATATAGTGGAAAGATAAAAGGAGTCTAACCCTTGGATGTTGGAAAGGCATCTGTCCAGCCAACTCCAAATGTGCCTAGTCCCTTTAGGATTATTAAACCAGGTATATTTACACCTATTGAATCCCAAATCTAGTAGGCCTTTACTAGACATGGTGTTCCTGAAGTCGAGCATACCATTGATATAACTCTCCAATCCACCTCTCTTTTCTGTGACATCAGCAATCACATAGAAATCCCCACCGATGAACCAAGGTAAGCCCACTGAATCAAAATCCTCTAGATACTCCCATAGTGACCTTCATTCCAGCATGTCATTGCTAGCATAAATGAAAGAGAAACATAGTTCAGTACCTTTGATCCCAATCTTCACCATTATACATTGATTTGTTTCTCGGATAAATTCCACATATATGCTCCATTTCCAGAACAGCCAGATGTTCATATTCGTGGGGTGGTCATGAAAGAACAGTCCAAAACCCATTTTATTCACACACAAAATTGATTTTATCGATATCTTTTTTAGGTTCCAGAATCACAGATAATGATGCACCATATCTCCGGGACTCAGAAGCCAATAATTCACACTTTTTCTATACTCCCAGACCATGTACAGTCCATATAAACAAGGAAACCATTAGCAGAAGGATCATTTTTCCCTCCTTCCATTGTTACCTTGACTGAGGACAAATAAAGTTCTGCAACACCCATCCTTGTACATCGACCGTGTAACTGGCCTAGAAGATCCTAATGAAAAAGATGTTTTCTTTGTTACAAGAAACTTCTTCTTCAAGGATCTATCCTATTCCTCCATCCATTAAATCATTTTCCTCATAGGAGAACATGGAGCAACTGAATTTATTTCCACCTAATGACAACTATTCAAAACCAACCGTGTAGGTGACCTACAGGATGCGATGATTTCCTTCGCCAACCAATCATGTAATGTACCCTACAAAGGATTGATATTGTCATCACTGGAGTGACCCACCTTGGCCAAAAGGGAATATTGAATATTTCTAGCACAAAGAGATGAAGGGACTTGCACACCTGTATGAGGTGAAAATAATCCCATGGGTGTGCGTGTAACCCCACAAGCCAGTAAAAGACTGTTTCTTCTAGAGAAAAGGGAATACACCATTGACTGAATATGGACCATCAAACCCGCTTCCAAAAATTCCATCACCACACCATTGGGATGCATCAGTAAAATATTATATTGCTCATAGTCCTCCGACAAATGTCTGCACACCTGTGTCCCCTCCTCTGATGTACGAGACTTTTCAGGGGCAAATTCGACAGAATTCAAAAATTCAAAAAAACACCGCAGAACCTTTGACTTTTTCCACCCCTGAGGAAGACGATGGTCTAACCTGAGTGGATGATGTCGTGATGGAGACCCCCTGAAATCCTGATCTAACCACATATGACCGAGAAGCCTCCATACGATCACTATGACCATGCCTAGCCCCTGATTATGGTGACATGTATTCCCTTTTCTAAAAAACTCCACCAAATTCCATTAAAATCCACAAGATGAGAAAAATCTGGGTGGAGGTTGGAAAACCAAGAGTTACCACCATTTGAAACCCTCAAGAGATCTAATGAGAAATCGAGAAGGAAACATAACCAAAAGGTCCATCTCAACACAAATTCACAGATTAGCCGCATCCATTAGCACCTCCGTGTTCATATTTGAACGAAGGAAACTCCCAAACGATTCACCCAGTGCCACCAAAATTGAATGGTTATGGAAGGGAAGAGGGATCCCTAGAAGCTTGATCCAAACCGTAGCCATAGAGGATTCTATTCCATAATAACACTGCCAAGACCAGCATGAAAGAGTAAACCGACGGGCACCGCAACACCTATACTCTCGTGCCCATGGTCGCACAAAATCATCATTGTTGAAGAAGTGGATGCAAAACACAAACTCGTAATGTTCTAAAATAGACACTGGGTGAAGCAAACCCCAAGAATCCCCGAAGGATCTGAACACCTCCAGTGAGGGTTTCACCAGACCAAAATGGGCTACCAGGCTAAGCTTATGAAACTCTACAGCCTCCAGGATCTCATTTTCTGAAATTCCAATGACCAGAGCTTCATTCAAACACCCCACACTTTTGTGCTCCATATGAATCCGTGGAATACTGCGAAAGACAGACTCCCCTAACGAGGAACCCCCCATGACGACCTCTTCGAAAAAAAATTCTAAAAACGTCTCTATCATATTAATGCAAACTACAGTAGAAAATTTATCTCAAAGGATAACAATATCAAGAATTGAAATTAGTGTTATAAAATATCTACAATAAATGGTGGTCATGAATAACATCAATAAAAAATTGTTTTCATATACCATACTTATGCCAATGGTATGACCAAACAATTGGAATAGGTCAATATCACTCATATTCATAAAAATTCTTAAATTTATCCTTTTTTTAAATTACCTATAAAATAATTTATTTACATTATAGATATTTGTTATAATAATAAATTCATCTCAACAAATTATATTGTAGGTATATCAATCTATTAGATACCTCATTTAGCATAAAAAATAATCACTTGATCACCCAATTTTTAACCATAAAGTGCCCATCAAAAGGAATGACTATAAACACTATGGTTTAACCATGAATTATATCACAATTCAAGCCTTAAAATTTCTAATTTATAAGTATATGCAATTAACATAAAATATTAATAAAAATTAGTATATAATTAAATCCATGAATTCATCATATAAGAAAACCAAATCATAACCAAAAAATAACTCAGTCCTAACTTCTAAAAATAAAACACAAATAAAAAAACAAACTCAGTAAAACCTGATATGATCCAAGGCGTGCCTTGAAACATAATAAACATTATATAAATAAAATAATCAAAATATAAAAAATAACTTATATTTAAACACCATTAACTGAATTAAAATGTAAACCAAGGGAATAAATATAGATCCCAACCAAAAATGATAAGATAAACTATTAAATGAAGTTTAAATTCAATCAAAAGTTCTAAAATTAGAGTACCTAAACCTAAAAATCAGTTTGAGAATCCTTTGGGGACACTATTTACTGATAAAATATAGTTCACCGTGCCCCCTGGGACTATATGTTTTAGAGTTATTCACAAATTTCAATTTTATAACCAACAAATCCCAAATAGAAATCTAAATCAATAGTTATCCATATAAGATTAATTTTTTATTTTTAACTTTTCATAAGAAGTTAATATTTTTTTTGATATTAATTATTACCAATGCTTTAACAAATATTACAATATTTATTTCTGTAATCCTTGATTTGGCTAGTCATGGAGCACGAATGGACACCTGAATCAAAAGTTATGGAGTCCAAATTTCAACTCCTTCCAGTTTTTAGTATTTATCAAATTTGGGGGTGGGCATCGTGATGAGTATTTCATGGAAAGTATACCAGGACATGGTGCCATTTTTTATAATGAAAGGAATGCTCAGGTTTTCATGACAGGCACTGGCGGTGACACTACTGTGTAAAGCAACGAGCAAAGAAGACGAGGATGTTGTGTGGTGAAAAAATATGGACAGAATAGGTGGCGGGGCCCTATGGATCCATTGTGAAGGTATTATGAGAAATTATAGTGAAGGGGTGAAGGGGAATCATTATATTATAGTTGATAGATAGAACCAGAAGTGGGATGGAGGCGATGCCTTGTGGGGCTGCTGCGGAGCTATGACGAGCATGGAACAAAGGTGGAAGAGGATTTTTGTGATGATGACAGTTTGGGTGCATATTTTGGATGGATATGAGTGTGGTTAATAGTGATAATTATTCCAGCAATTTGGGTGATGGTTTTGGAAATCCAAGTGAGGAGGGAGGGGTTGTATCATGCACACATTGGTTTTATCAACCTATTGGTTGTTATCTTCATGAGTTTAACACCCATTGGGCCTATGGGATATGCTCTAAATAAATAGTGCATGATGGGTGGGTTGTCCCCTTGGGGAGATATGAACTGACTTTCTAGCATATTTCAGTTGGGTTTCTGTGTGTGTTTGTTTCAATGTAATTTTAACCTCGATGACCTATAATATATAAACCAATGGTTTCTTTGAAAACATTACTATCGATAACTTATACTAAAGATATTAAAATCAATTTCTATAGTTATCTTGGATTATAAAAAAATTCTAATATTATTATTTTTTGTTAATTTTTGATATTTTATATCCATATAATGTCTAAATAATCATCCGGATAATCTCACATCATGATAATAATGAATTTCATGGGAATAGAACTATTGGTCAGAGTGGAAACTCAAGAGGGGCAGGTGGTGAATTGAGTTCCAATTAAAATTTCTGTTTAAAATCTCTCTATTAAAATCCCCAAAATTGAATAAAAAGATAATATGTAGTGAACTTTTATTAGAGTAAAGGGTCAATTAGGTTATCAAGAGATTGATTAGTTCTCAGTTAATTCAATCTGAAGATTAATTAACTTTCGAAGATAACCTAAAGCTTTACAATATATAAAAACACTTTCTAGATTAACTATCAAAGTAACTTTAAACAATTTTATATTTCAAAGTAATTGGCAGCAGAATATTAAATATAGGTTAAAATTAAAATAAGTAAGAACAATAGTTTTAAAAAAAGAAGTTCAGTCTCAAGATGAGACTTATTCCTCTCAAACAATTTTTATAAATTTTGATCCACACCTTGGATCGGGGTAAACAACAGAACATAGACTTTACCGGTACTAAGACCTCTACCACAGTTCTTCATGGGAAAACAAAAACAATAGCACACAGGCTATCCAAGTCACACTTGACCTCTTCCACAATTCACAGTGGGATATAGTAATGTGTAAGAAGTTTGGAGTGAGGATTTAGTATCCTCCAGTTCAGTCCAGGAGTCGGTGTGTAAAAACAACACACACTGCACAAAAAGTAATTGAATGAAACACAATAGAGATAAATAGATATAGATGAGTTTAAAGTTCTCTTTGTGTTGTGAGTGAAACTATGGACTCCTTATATTGATGTAAACGAAGCTCTGAGTCCTTCTGTGGTTTTCTTGTAAAGAAAACAGAGTGTCGTAGTTCATGTTTCTTTACTTCCGGTGTAGGTGTTCATCTTGAATTTGAAAGTGTTCTTCGTAATACTGTAGCTTCTTCTTTAACTTTTATTCTTGATGAGTATGAGTGTTCTTCAAGTTCCTCATGTGTTCTTCCTTTCATGTATGTGTGTGCATGGAAGAATTCATTCTAGGTTCCTCTTCACCTCCTCCTTTTAATGCAACTCAATCTTCCTTATATTCCACAATCTCCAGCAATATGAATGATTAACTTTTCAGAGGTATGAGGTACGGTTCCCTGACATGCCAACAACTATCATTCAATATCATTAATTTCATTAAAAACAACAAATATTACCATTGTAATTAAATAAGAGTCAATATGAATTCAAATAATATTCAAGACTATCGGTGAGTCATGAGATCAGTAGGCCATTTTGAATCTGCATCTGTATCGAAAGGTCCTTGGATCAGCATCAGCATCGGTAGGTCATGATCACCATCGGTATCGGTAGGTCATGATCAGCATCGGTATCGATAGCTTGTGATCAGCATCGTCTTCGGTAGCTTGTGATCAGCATCAACTTTCGTAGCTTGTGATCAGCATTGGTATGACCATTTCCATCGGTGCAACCATTTCCATTGGTGCAACCGTTCATCATATGTGGGACCGTTCATCATCGGTGCGACCGTTCATCATCGGTGCAACCGTTCATCATCGGTACTACCATTCATCATCGGTGCGACTGTTCATCATCGGTGTGACCGTTCATCATCGGTGTGACCGTTCATCATCGGTGCGACCATCCATCATCGGTGTGACCGTTCATCATCGTTGCGACCGTCCATCATCAGTGTGATCGTTCATCATCGGTGACTCAAGAAAATAACTAACGGCGAGTCATAAATATGAAATTCACACTAAGTGTCTGTTCAATCCAGAATACATCCAGTTCAATAGTAAGACATAAATTAAAATATATAAACATTATGTAGATGAGATTTAAACATATTTAAATACATTTAGAAAAAATTAAACAAAAGACTAAATTTTTATAAATAAAACACTGATTTGTGATTATTAAAATAACCATCTCACAGAGAGTTCAACAATCTCCCCCTTTTTGATAATCACAAATCAATGGCATAAATGAAGAGAAAATAGAGTATGTAATTTAGTATGCTCCCCCTATGTAAAAATAATATATGCCAAAAGATAAACAGATCATCATAGAATGACATCAGAGTATAAACCAAGAGAGAATATATCAACATAGTATTAAATAAGTAGTCATTTCTCCCCTTTTATAGATATATATTCATTTCTCCCCCTTTCATCATTTATCCCCCTATCATTATTTCTTCCCCTATAATTATTTCTCCCCTTATCATTATTTCTCCCCCTTTGGGATTATCAAAAAAAAGATTAGAAGGAATATACTCAAGAAGAAAAATTCCACATAAAAATAAGTTCTGATAAAGAGTACAAGAACGAGATACAAATGTTAAAAGGTCATGAAATAGACACCCTATCAAAAATGATTGGCACGACAACTTTTTTGGGTGAAATAGAGCTTTCCCTTTCATAGAAGGTGGAATGGATTGTCCAGAGGGTTCTTTGGTGGAAGGTTGATCTAGATGGATGGAGAGAGGAGGCAGGATAGCTCTAGATGGAATCACAGTGGGTGCTATGGTCACTTGCTAAGGAGTTTAAGATCTATCTGAAGGTGGCTGCTTAAAGGATGACCGTATATTTGATAGATCTTGAGAGACTGAAATCTGACCAGGAGCAACATCTGATGAACTGAGAGGCTCTGCGGTAGGAAGAACAATTGCCTTTTCTTACACATGAAGATATGGTTTGCGAAGATTGAAAAATCATGAATTACTTCACCACCATATTTCATATCCTTTTCAAAGTCATCCTTGTTCTTCATGAAACTTTCCATAGTAGTAGTGAAATCTTTCAACTGGTGGACATGAGCCTTGAAAGCTTGAGTGACATGAGGGAGCCTCAAATTCTCAACCATAACCATAAAATCATGGTTCAACACATTCTTGGTATTAATCTTAGAAAATTGGTGATCCATATTCTCTTTGATCTCTTTCTGAGCCGTAGTAGCATTTTCTGAATTCAACCTCACCATCTTGTGAATATGATCACTATTGTCTTTCATCTTTTGCAAGGAGTCCAAATCCAAAATCTGCCCAAAAGCTGCTAACTCTTCTTTTATAATATCCTTTAAGATATTGATTTCATGACCAATGATCTTGGAATCTTTGGAGGAGCTAGCCTGAGAAAAAATCGGAGTGATCTCAGCTTTCAACTTCCTCAAATCAGCTTTCTTCTGGTGTTCAACCAATTTTCATAACACTTCCATCATTCTAGTAATGGTTGATCTAAATTCCCCAGACATAGACACTAAACCACTGCTTAAATCATTGAGTGTTTGATTCATAGAAGTAATATGCCTGCTTATCATCTCATCAGTATTGTACAGTTCTATCTTAATAATACTTACCACTCTTAGAGTCAAAGCATCCATAGTAATCTCGGATAAATTCACAGGAGCCAGAGCAGGAGAATTAGACAATTATTCTTTTATTGTATCTCTAAATTCTTGAAGCAACTCGGATTTAAAATTTTCAAGATCAGATTGTGAAACTGAAGGACAAGGTCTAGATTGAGAAATTGAAGGACCTTGTCTGTCTTCTATCACTTTCATATACTCAACAACAAATCCAGCATTAACTGAATCAATTACTCTTGTAAAATCCACTTCTTCTTCCTCTTCCTCTGGAAAATCAAAACCTAGAACTTCAAGACCAGGGTTTTCTTCCCATGTGGCCTTTCTTGAAGGATACAAAGGTTTCAAAAAAATAGATCTTCCCGAATTTTCAGGAGAGGATTCCTCATTAACATCAATCTCTGATTGTACTGTCCTTTCAGTCTTAGGAACAGGTTCTTGCTCATTTAGTTGGGATTGAGGATTATCTTGAATCACATTTTGTCCATCCACTGGTCAAGTACATAAATCATAACCATCATCACTACTGTCATCTTTACTACTATCACCATCACTGCCATCACCCTCATCACCATATTCAACATCATTGACTGATTGTTCATTTTAACTGTCTTTACTGTTGGATTCATACTGCTCAGAATTTGATTCTTCAGTCTCACCTTCTTCCTCATCATAGAAAAGAGGTTCTATCTCTTGTAACATGAGAGGTGGACTAGATGGTCTATATTCCATTCTTCTTTTCTTCTGACTAACCGTATCAGGAGCACTCCTATCATCAAGAGGTGATTCAGGATCCTTTTCAGTATCATCTTTATCTTCAGCTTATTCTTCTTATGTTCCCTTCTTACTGGACTCACAAGTTTCTTTAGGGACTTCTACTTCCTCTTCTTCATCAAGATAAACCACTTCTTCACCAGGTTTTAAACTATGATCTCTCATCCCCTTTGTTTGCTTAGGATGATCAGTAGGATTGATGGAGTCATACAAATTTTCTTCATTAGCAACCCAAGCCTTCTTCCATGGGTTCCAGTTGATTTTCATCCTTCTAAAAATATACTTTTTAATATAGAAGCTACTGCTGGATGAGATATACTCATATCCATAATCAACATAGCCCAAGAAAATCAACATGGAATAGACTTTCTTGGAGTAGAATAGGGTTGTAGCTTTCTTGGATGGCTTCACCATCTCAGCAATATGGACAGAAAAATATCTACACAGGTTGACCTTTTCAATATTCAACAACAGAAACAATAAAAAAACATCTTGATACTTTACAGAAGAAAAATAAAATTTTCTAGGACAGACTTGGTGTTGAACAAATTTAAATATAATTCTACTCTCACCATCCAACTCAGCAGTAGTTATTCTTCTGGATTTAGACTTACAAGTCAACATATCCAGAGCTAGCTCATAAGAGTATTAAGTGGTAGGAGGGATATTGCCAGTGTAATCCTCGTATCTACCATTATGAGGTACTCCTAAATATTCATCCCACTGCTTCTATGAAAATGTTAACTTTTTCCATTTGATTATAGAAGATAATATCACAAATCATACTAAATTCAATAAAATACTTAAATTTAGATAAAATTCATGCACCAGCATCGGGTAGTAGAGTCGGTTATTATCACAGAACCAGTCTTTCCATCCTTTCTTCTCCTAAACTTTTAAAAGAGAAGACTTGCTGGGTAACACCCATTTGAAACTTACTTATTTTTCAGCTGTAACAACCTGAGTTTCAAACTCCGGGTTCACTGACCTTTAATTTGTGCTACTAGATTCTTCTCGAGCGCATTTCATAGGAGTTGAACTTTCAGATTCCTTTCTTTGTTGGTTTTTCTTGGCCATTTGGTGGTTCGAGAGGATTGAGCAGTTTGAAAGGTTCGAATGGTTCATAAGGTTTGGGATTCAGAAAAGAGGAAAGAGTTCGGAGGGAGATGGAAGGTCAACAGTCTTTAGAAATAGCCGTGGGTCATTATTTTTATCCTTTAGGGTTACAATAATAATAATAAACAATAATAACGATTTAGTAAAACAACGTCGTTTTGACAAACACTAATGGTTTCACAAACTGTAAAACTCAATCGGTAGCGTAGATCGGTTTCAGAGATCTGTTTCACAAATCGGTTTCACAGATCATTTTCACATATTGGTTTCACAGATCGGTTTCACAGATCGATCATTCCCAAATCTGGTTTAATAATGTCTATCCTTTCAGAGTGTAAGGGCTTGCTAAAAATATCAGCTAACTGATGTTCAGAGTCAAACAATTCTAGAGAAATATCACCCTTTTGATAGTGATCTCTTAAAAAGTGAGGTCTGACATCAATGTGTTTGGTCCTAGAGTGATACACAAGATTCTTAGAAATTTTAATTGCACTATTGTAATCACAATTTATATACACATGTCTAAATTTATTTCTATAGTCCAATAGAGTGTGTTTCATCCACAGAATCTGTGCACAACAACTACCACCAGCAATGTATTCTGCTTCAGCAGTAGATAATGAAACAGAGTTCTGTTTCTTACTACACCTAGATACCATGGATTTTCCCAAAAGATGACATGTTCTAGATGCACTCTTCCTATCTAACTTTCATCCAGCAAAGTCAGCATCTGAATAACTCATTAAGTTAAAGGGTTGTCCTTTTGGATAAAATAAACCTAAATTTGCAGTGTGATTAAGATATTTCAACATTATTTTAACTGTAAGAAAATGAGATTATTTAGGATTGGCTTGAAATCTTTCACACACACACACACACTAAACATAATATCTGGTCAACTAGTATTATGGTAATTTATAATCTCAATCATACCTCTATAATTGGTTTGATCAACAGTTTTCCTAGTTTCATTATCATCCAGTTTACAGGTGGTACTCATAGGTTTGTCACTTCCCTTATTACTGTCCAAACCAAAACGTTTTAAAAGATACATTTTATATTTACTTTGATTTAAAATAATACCATCATTCTTTTGAAAAATTTAAAATCCATGAAAATACTTGAGTTCTCCTATTAAACTCATTTCAAATTAATTTTGCATAACCTTTGAAAAATCAGTTCAAAAATAATGTTTTGAAGATCCAAAAATAATATCATCAACATAGATTTTTACAATCAAAATATCTTTGGAAATTCATTTAATAAAAATAGTGGGATTAGAAATTCCTTTAGTAAAACTTTTTGAAATAAAAAAATGTGTAAGTATATCGTACCAAGCTCTTGGAGACTTTTTTAAACCATATAATGCTTTAGAACATTTAAAAAAATGATTTTAGAAATGAGGGTTTGTAAATCTAGGAGGTTGTTCAAGAAAAAAATCTTCAATTATAATACCGTTTAGAAAAGCACTTTTTACATCCATTTGATATAACATGAAATTTAGATGAGCAGCATAGGAAAGTAAGATTCTAATAGCTTCAAATCTTGCTACAGGTGCAACAGTTTCATTATAGTCTATGCCTTCCTCTTGACTATACCCTTGTGCAACTAGCCTTTCTTTGTTTCTAACTAGATTTCCTGATTCATCAACCTTGTTTCTAAAAACCCATTTAGTTCATATGGTCAAGGTGTCCTTAGGTATTTCTACCAATTCCAAGACATTGTTTCTTTCAAATTGATTTAACTCTTCTTTCATATCCATTACCCAAAATTCATCATTGATTGCATCGTTGATATTTTTAGGTTTTAACTGTGAAAGAAAGGATTGATGTTCAACCTGATTTCTTTGACAATCTCTAGTCTATGTCCCTCTATCGAGATTACCAACAACAACATCTAAAGGATGATTCTTTAGAATCCTAGTTGATCTAATAAAGTTAGGACTTGAAATTTAAGGTTCTTCTCTAGGTTCAGATTAATCAGAAGCAGGTTCTGGAACATTTCCAGAACTAGTTGTCTTTACAACAGGTTCATTGAATTTATCACGAAGGTTCAGAACATACAAATATTCTTCCAGATTTTCAACCAAAGGTTTAGGTTCATGTGGATCAGTTTCATCAAATTTGATGTGAACAGATTCTTCCACACACCTAGTTCTCTTATTAAACACTCTATAGGCTTTTCTAAAAAGTGAATATCCTAAAAAGATTCCTTCATCACTCTTGGATACAAATTTTTCTATATTATATTTAGTATTGAGAATGAAGAATTTTCAACCAAAAACTCTGATGTAACTAACTTTAGGCTTTCTATTATTCCACAATTCATAAGGGGTCTTCTTAAAAACATGTCTAATAAAGACTCTATTCATAATATAAAAAGTTGTATTAATAGCTTCAGCCCAAAAATAAACAGGTAATCATACTCCTTGAGAATTGTTCTAGAAATTTCCTGAAGAGTTCTATTTCTTCTTTCTACTTCACCATTCTGCTGAGGTGTCCTGGGGGCAGAAAAATTGTGATTATAGCCATTGTGTGAGCAATAAGATTCGAACTCATGATTTTAACACTCATGACCATGATCACTTTTTAGGGTCTTAATCGTAAGTCCACTAAGGTTTTCTACATACTTGGAGTATGTAACAAAATAATAATATGCTTTACTTTTGTGAGCTATGAAGTATACCGAAGTATATCTCGAAAAGTCATCTACTAAGACATAGGCATAGTACTTCCCATTTAAACTATAAACTCTAGATGGTCCAAACAAGTCCATGTGAACCAACTCGAGAGGTTGAGAAGTTGAAACTTCTTTCTTTGATTTAAAAGAAACATTATGTTGCTTTCCATTTTGACAGGGATTACAAACTTTGTCAGCTGGGAATTCAAGTTTAGGTTTGTATCTAACTATGTTTTTCTTAGACAATTTTCTAAGTGAATAAACATTACAGTGTCCTAATCATCTGTGTCATAGCCATGACTCTTTATGAAAATCATTTAATCTAGTAACTTTTAATTTGGTTAGAGAATTTAAATCCACAACATATACATTTTCATTACTCAAAGCATAAAATACTAAAATATTTTTGCAATAAAAAACATTACAGGAATCATTTTCAAATATAAAATTGAAATGATCATCACACAACTGAGAAAAACTTAAAAAATTATATTTATGTCCATAAAAAATACATTAGAAATTAAAACTGAATCAGTGTTACCAATCTGGCCTAGGCCGATGATCTTTCATTTAGAGTTATCAACAAAGGTGACATGGCCTCCATGAACTTTTCATACGCTTTTGAAGCATAAAAAGTCTCTGATCATGTGTCTTGAACATTCATTGTCTAAATACCATGTCTTACTCCAAGAAATTGTGAAGAATGTTTCCTACAAAACAGGTTTAAACAGAAAATGATTTTGGTACCCAGATTTTCTTGGGTTCAGATAGGTTAGCAAGCAAAGCCTTAGGTACCCAAATTTGTCTCATGGGACTCATATAATCTATAGAATCAATAGTTTTTGAAAGATAAAAATTATTTTATCTATAACCATAGAAATAACTAGTTTAAGAATATGAATTTCCAGAGCTATAACTTGCAGAATTCTGTCCAGATTTTAGAATAAATCTAGTTTTAGTAATCTGTCTCTTTCCAGGATGATAGCTTATTACAGTGGTATATTTTGGTGCCACTTGTTTTCATAACATCTGTCTAAGATTATCCTTTCTATTTGTGAATTTCTCTAAGTCCTTCGTTAATTTCTCATTAGAAAACTTTATTTCAGTATTTTCCTTCAGCAATTCAGCATTCTTTTCCTATTCTAAATCAAGGGATGATTTAACAGAATGGGTTAAAGCATGATGTTTCTTCAAGGTCTTATACTTTTCCTTCAATTCATTACATGTTTCTTCTAGAATATTACAATATTTAATAACTCTTCAATAGACATATTTTTAGATTTAGAATCAGAATCAACTCCAGAATAATCTGAATTTAAAGCAGGAGTGTCTAGTGTTACCTCAGATATGTTTGTCATGAAACACATATTGTCATGATTCTTTGCAGAATTAGAAACTTCAGACTCCCTTGTGCTATCTTCTGAATCACTCAAAGTTGATTTCATAGGTTTCCTATACATGTTTTCCTTGTAGTCATATTTCTTTTTGAGCATTAATTTAGTAAAATCATCTTTCACATGTCCTTTCCATTTGCACTCATAGAAAACAATTTCATCACTCCTATCAGACTTTTTCCAATCCTTTTTCCAATGACCTTTATTGTCATACTTTCCTCTATAATTTGATTTTCTGAAGAACTTCTTATTCTTATATAACTTCTTAAATCTCTTAGCTATTTGAGCCATCTCAGCATCACTATCAGAATCTGAACTTTCACTTGTTGAGATTTCAGTTGGTATGCGAATTTTCTCCTTATCCTTCTTCTTTGAGGTAGTAGATTTAAATACCACTGACTTCCTTTTTGGTTCATCATCTTCTTCCTTGTTCACCTTTATTTCTTCTTCATACATATTAATCATACTAATCAGCTCCTTAACAGTAAAAGCACCAATATCACATGATTATCTAATTGAAACTGATGTGCCCCTCAACTTGCATGGCAGACATCTTAGTATTCTCATAATTTTCTCCTTTGCAGGAACATCTTTTCCAAGTGATCTCATAGTGTTGAAAATCTCATTAAACCTGAGACACATATCATAAATAGGTTCATCAGACTTAATTTTAAAATTATCATATTTAATAGTATAGGTGTTCAGTCTCTTCTCTTTAACATTCGTTGTTCCTTCATTAAAAACTCCCAAAGTATCCCAAATTTTATAAGCAGTTTTGCAAGCAGATATGCGATTAAATTCTCCATATCCTAGAGCAGAGTACAGGGAATTCATAGATTTACAGTTATTATTATAAGAAGTTTTAGTATCTTTATCCCAAGTAGTTCTCTCAGTGTCTGGAATCTTATATTGAGTTTCTATAGTAGTCCAGATATCAAATCCCATACTTTCCAAATGAATTTTCATTTTAAACTTCCACTGGGGATAATTTATACCATTACATAAAGGTAGTTTGTTGGTATAAACACCTTCTAATCTATTGTCTGTAGTTATATTTTAATAAATATATTTAAAGAGAAAATATTTATAACTAACATAAATTTAAGATCTTCAAGATACAACTAAAATCACAGTTGAAAAAACAAAGTATTTTAAAAACAATGAAATACAAAAAAAATCCTCTGATACCAAATGTTGGTCGGAGTGGATACTCAAGAGGGGGGGGGGGGGTGAATTGGGTTCCAATTTAAATATATGTTTAAAATATCTCTAATAAATTCCCCCAAATTTAATAAAATTATAATTTTTGGTGAATTTGTATTAGAGTAAAGGGTCAGTTAGATTCTCAAGAGATTGATTAGTTCTAAGTTAATTCAATAGAAAGATTAATTTACTTTTGAAGCTAACCTAATGATTTATAATATAAACAAACACTTTATATATTAACTATCAAAGTAACATTAAAACAATTTTGTATTTCAATGTAATTGAAGGTGGAATTTCAATATAGGTTAAAACTGAAATAAATAAGCACAACGGTTTTAAAACAAGAGCTTCAGTCTCAAGACGAGACTTATTCCACTCAAAAAATTTATATAAATTTTGATCCACACCCTGGATCGGGGTAAACAATAGTACATAGACTATCCAGGTACTAAGACCTCTTCCACAGTTCTTCGTGGAAAAAAACAATAGCACACATGCTATCCAGGTTACACTTGACCTCTTCCACAATTCACAGTGGGATATAGTATTGTGTAAGAAGTTTGGAGTGAGGATTTAGTATCTTCTAGTTCAGTCCATGAGTCGGTGTGTAAAAACAACACACACTACTAAAAAAGTAAATGCATGAAACACAATATATCTAAATTTATAGAGATAAGTTTAAAGTTATATTTGTCTTGTAATTGAAGCTATGTACTCCTTGGATTGATGTAAATGAAGCTCTGAGTCCTTCTCTAGTTTTTTTTTCAAGAAAACAGAGTGTCGTAGTTAATGTTTCTTCACTTCCAGTGTAGGTGTTCAGCTTAAATTTGAAAGTTTTCGTTGTAATGCTGCATCTTCTTCATTGAACTTGTATTCTTGATGACTATGAGTGTTCTTAAAGTTCCTAGTTTTTTCCTCTTTTCATGTATGTGTGTGCGTGGAATAATTCTTTCTCTATGCATCTTCGCTTCCTCCTTTTACTGTAGCTCGATCATCCTTTTATTCCATGAGCTTCGGAAAATGGAATGATTACCTTTTCATAGGTACAAGGTATGGTTCCCTGACATGCCAAAAAATATCATTAAATATCATTAATTTCATTAAAAACAATAAATATCACCATTGGAATTAAATAAGAGTTAAAAGAAATTCGAACAGTTTTCATGACTATCGGTGAGACATGATATTAGTAGGTAATTTTGAATCTGCATCGGTATCTGTAGGTCCTTGGAACAACATTGGCATCGGTAGGTCATGATCAGCATCAGTATCGGTAGGTCATGATCAACATCGGTATCAGTAGCTTGTGATCAGCATCGGCTTTGGTAGCTTGTGATCAGCATCGGCTTCAGGAGCTTGTGATCAGCATTGGTATGAACGTTGTCGTCGGTGCAGCTGTTTCCATTGGTGAAACTGTTTCCATCAGTGCAACCGTTTATCATCTGTGCGAGCATTCATCATCGGTGCGACCATTCATCATCTGTGCGACCGTTCATCATCAGTGCAACCATTCATCATCGGTGCAACCATTCATCATCGGTGCGACCGTTCATCATCGGTGCGACCGTTTATCATCGATGCGACCGTTCATCATCAGTACAACCATTCATCATCGGTGACTCAAGAAGATAACTAATAGAGAGTCATAAATATGAAATTCACACTATGTGTCTGTTCAATCCATAATACTTCCAGGTCAATAGTAAAACATAAATTAACATAGATAAACATTATATAGACAAGATTTAAACATATGTAAATATATTTAGAACAAATTAAACAAAAGACTATTTGTAATAAATAAAACACTGATTTGTTATTATTAAAAAAACCAAATCAAAGAGAGGTCAACAAGAACTATATAAGTCTATATTATTTGTTGAACAAGATGTTTAATTATGTATCAAAATAGTGTAACTTACAAGTTGATCATCCTTTGTGATTATATAGTTAATTGGAGAATAATTTCTCATCTATAATGAAACAATACTCCAAGTACACTACCTTATTATGTCATATATAATGTGGTGATAAGAATATCATAATTTCCATTATCATTTAATAGTATAATACCTTATCTCATAGGTCATGCCAAATTAAATCATGTTGTAATTATACCTCTTTAATATGTCAAGTCCAATTCATTGCTATTTTATTTCTATATCATTCCCACATAAGTTTAGAATTTTAATATATTAAAAATAAAAGTATCACACAACCAATTAACATGTCACTTCTGATTGACAATTTTAATTACACAAAAAAATTTCTCTTCCCAAGACACTCACCAAATATTTACACCTAATCACCATAAAACATAATTTCATAAAAAACTCATATCATGATGAAATATCGATTAATATGAGATGAAAAAAATATAGTCACGATCCCTGTTCACATGGGATACTCCCCATGTATTGTGGTTGTCATGATAATAATCATAATATTAATTCAAAAAATTATTTTCAAATATTTATTTTGTAATTTCAAAATCATTTGGGATTACTATTAGTTAGTAATGGGAACCTTTGTGGCCTACAATATAAAATTATTCAATATGATGCATTCAAAAAAGTCATAGGACACGTTGACAATGATCTCAGTGTAAAATAATTCAAAATACCAAAACATTTATCTCTATTATACTAAAAAATATCTCAAATAAGATCTTTGTAGAAAAATAAAAATACAAATAATTATTATTGAAAATTCACAACAACCAAAAATTCCATATCTATATCAATATTTAGATAGATCCAGTCATGTTCATTTTTAGGGTTAGTTATTTGAATCAAAATCACCTACCATATATGAACCTTTAATTAATTATCTAAATGTCATGATTACATTGATGAAAATGTATAAAATGAGATTAAAAAATAATAATAAATATATAATGATATATAATATATTTTTTTCTTTTAAAAGGAATGGGAGTAGAATACATCTTCAAAAATCCTCCCTTTCACACACTTTCTAATTATATAATACAAAAATTATATCAATTTATTATTTTTATTGAAATTTATGAGGGACACTCAATTAAGAAATGTAAACCCAACTATACGCATTTTAAAATTATGATTACACACCACATGTTTCCCCATATTTAATACCTTTCTTATAGAATAAATTTTACAATTTATGAATATTAAATAAATCTAAATCACAAAAATGTTCAATGAAATTAAATTAATACTAATATAATGAAATAATGATAATTATTATGATAATTTCATAATTTTTTATTTCCCAAATATATGGTGACCCTTAGTTTACAAATAATACCTTTCATATGGCCAACCATTCAATTTCCCCAATCATTAGTTTTCCAATCAATGAATTATACATATTAGATAGATATTGATCTCATTCATTGATTAAAATATCATGTACACTATTTGTGTGTGTGTGTCACTATATAAATGAAAAATAAATTTTGATCTACTCACTTTTTCTTTTAATGATTTTTTCTTCTATATTTTTATTTTTCATTGACTTTACAAAAATTTGAATGCATTATTCAAAAATTATGTGTATTTATGTGATAAAGCAAACATTTACTATTTAAAAATTCATTTTGGTACCAATCAGTGTTTGAAAAATTTCACAATTATAATTAGCACAATTTTCTTTATTTCATTGAATATTGTAATAACAATTCTTCTATCACATCCACTGATGTAGGTTATTTCTTACATGAGGAAGTGAATCTTATTTTCTATATAATATATTTTTATATTTATTTTCTCTCTATAAATGAAATTGAAAAATAGATGAATTATTTTCTTATTATTTTTTGTGAGAAAAATAATATGCTACTAAAGAGTAGTTATAAAGCATTATCATAAAATTACAATTCATTCCCTAAAGTGAATGTGATAGATAATTATGAAAATAGTGCTTATAATTGTAATTGTAAATGTTTATAGAAACTTAATTCATCAAGTGAAAATTTGAAATAATGGAACTAAAAGTAGTTGAATGATGAATATTTCATATCTATAAAATGCTAAATTGCTGAATTTAACTTTTCTAATCATTCCATTGACCTTGAAATTTGATATGTCATATTTTTTTAAACACCAAGATGGTTAAAAATTTTATTATGATGTATACTTTTTCTTGAAAAATATAATAATTATCTTAGTATTTTACATAAATATTCCATTATTTTATTTATTTTATATTCAATTTTATTTAATAATAAATATTTGACATAAATTATATTTTCTTCAATAAAAACTAAAATATATTCTTCAGATTCTCAACTCATGAATTTGATGAATATGATGAATTTAATATTCAAAATATTATCTTGAGGACATCAAAAATTATGATCAAATTATTGTACACTATCCCCTAAAGAGAATAAAAATTTTTATTTAAATTTTTTTATTTCATTCACTAAAGTGAATAAAAATATACATGATTTTATTTTAAACAAAGTTTAGGGTAACTATGATATTTTTTAAATGATCATCGTCTCATATGTGTTTATAAAAAATCATAATAATATAACCAACAAAAGTCATTTTAGGACAATAAATATTTACAAATCATCATTATTTTGTGATAATATTTATAAAATATTTTATCTTTTAAGGATGATATGAAAATATAAACATTTGAAATTATATTGGATAATATTTATTTATCAAAATATTTCTCTTATAGGAGTAATATGAAGAACAAAAAAAATTACTTTTAATATTCTCAGTGATTATCAATATCATCTCATGTAACTTATTTTATTTAATCCTCTAATGCTCATTTTATTATTCTTATTGTTCATAAATGAGATGATACAAATGTATGAATTTAATAATTCAATGTATTTTATTAAATTAATATTACCAGTCAAAATGGTTAAACAAAAGACATCATGAAAAATAGGATTATTATTATTATAAAAGGTGTTCATTATTAATAAATAATAAATTATCATTCATGAATCATTAAATTAAATTAATTAATGAATTCAATGGTGTGATTGTAATTTTAATTTCTTTATATCATTCCTTAATGAAAATTAAATTATTCATTATAAACATAGTCTGATTTGTATAAATTATACATGAATTTATAGCATGAATACTTGGATGTTATAAAATTTAATCAAAAGATTTATTCTTAATTTTTTAATGTTAAAGTTACTATAAAAATTATTCTATATATTATTGTTATAGTTTCTTTGTTGTGAATGTTTTGAATAAAATTATTCTTCCACAATAATTATTTCTACCACATTCAATAGCCTTAAAATATGTGTGAGATATGCTCTATAGTAGATATAATTAAAAACAATTGACACAAATGTTACAAAACAAACAATATCTTCAAGGTGATGACCATGAAACATTATGATTAAATTTCAAATTCAATAACTTATAATGAACCATCAGAAGTTAAAATTATAATTATACATATGATCATGTGAAAATACACCACAAGATTAATAAAATCACTAAAAAGGGGGGATAATGGATTTTCAATTTATTTTAAATTTACCTTTTCAAAAAAATTCATTATTGGTTTTAGTAAAATGAATTTGATGTTAAATACACCCACCTGAACATAAAGACAAGATAAAATAGATTTTACAAGAATCAATACACAATAAGAGTACTTAATACTTCCTAGGATATAGAAACAACAAATATCATAGAATATACATGAAACAATAATATATATTATATAGGGAAAGTAATAACCATAAACATTAATATAAAAAATTTCCTCTCAATGGTGTAAGTTTATCTCTTCCAGTAATGACAGTTTAGGGAGTTTGACCATAATAAGAAATTATCTGATGGCTTCAAACATTGAGTATGTTGTTTCTGTGATGCTTCCTTTTCCCTAACCCATGCTAGAGTAAGTATTAAATTCTCCTACTTCAATATGTTCATCATAAAAAAACAATAATAACTCATCATTCTTCTTTGTTTCTCTTCATTATTCTTTGATACAATAATTTCATTTTCCTTAGCATATTGTTTCCTATTTTGTATTCTTAAGCATAATTACTGATACAATTTCATTCATTTTTATTTTCATTGGATAATATTTATAATATCATTTATATATGTATATGGAAAGTATATAAATCATACACATGAACACTATTTTCATTCAATCTTTGTTGATATTTCTTGATTGAATTCTCCATTAATATAGAATTTACAATCCCTCATCAAATCTTCTCAAAGACTTGGGTATTTTTTATCTATATTTATCCACAAAACCGCTTCTTTATGTAATTATTATTTCCATGTGTATGTATTAATTCATATCATTCATGTAGACCACATACTTTTGGAATGGAACAAAAAAAACTATTTATCTCATTTGAAACACCACTACTAAAATGGCCATATAAAATCATTGTGGAGTTTTGGTGTGAGCTCCATCCTTAAATAGAAATAGCTCTATCTTCAGGTTGTAATGTATCCTTATTTAATCTCATATTGAGTCCTAATAATTCGGATTTTTTGTTATTATCTCTATGATGGAAAGTTCCATTACATCATATAATATATTCTATTCTTCTTAAAAACTAAATTCTGGGAAGTTGAGTTTTTTTGAATAACAATGAAAATTTTGAAATTGTTGAATTTTTATGCTAGGGAATTTCAAAGTCTTACACTCACTAAGACTTATAAATAATATTTTTATCACTCTAAAGGTTTAATCTCAACAAGAAAAGACTTATGTTATGAAGGCCTATATCCAGAGTTATATGATGAAGATATAAGTCTGTTATGAAGTCATATTAATCTGTTATCAAGGTATTAAAATCGATAAAAATTCTTATAGTGAATAAATTAAATCGGTATAAAAGTATTAAACTGAGTCTTCAGAGCCTTGTTTTGGAGGATGTTTCTTTTTTTCTAGTGAAAATCCAAATTTCTAGACCAATCCAAATGAATTAAAATCATTTTAAAAATAATTCAAACTTTTTCTAGTTATCTTTTAAACACAGTCATTCACCTGATACATCAATTTACATGCATGGTTAATCATGGATATTTATTTTATCTTCTCATATATCTTATCATAATATTTATATATAAAATAATGGTATTTTAGTATCCAAAACCTTTATTTCCATCAAACTATTATTGTTTCTAGATAATATTGGAAGCTTTCCATAAAAACATTTCATTGTACATCAAGGAAGATGAAAATAATAAATAATCACATGTTATTCGAAAATTATTTATTCATTGATAACAAAATCTAACACAATATACCATATCAACTTTTACAATTTTTTGAAACATTCACTTTTTACTCATGGGCTCAGTAACATGTATCTTGAAGACCTTACATATTTCTATCTTGAAGCATGATTTTTTAAATATTATTTTGATTATTTTCATAAAAATAAATCATTTATGTTGATTATAAAAACTATTGAATAGTTATAATATTCTCATATAACTACATTAATTGGTAGAAAAATTTACCAAATTCTCTAGAAGTGAAAATATATTCATAGTTGATGGTAAAAAATTAATAAATAATTCATTTTTATATCTGATGTTTTGATTAAATATATCTAACATTAATGATATTTTTTAAAATGAATATCATATGGAGACATTTGATAAATTATTTGTTAAATATATCTATTTATAATAGTCATTCATAATTGATAAAAATTGTTTGTAATTAATGTTTTGTGTTTAATTCAATCAATTATGGTAAAAAAGATGTTCTCCTAATTCTAATAAATGGAATTCTCATTTATGTTATATAGGGTCAGTTATAATGAAAAACACTGATACAAGTATATATAAGTATTAATTTATTGAATAAATAGTTGATATTAATGAGGGAGAGAATGCTAAATTTATTTTATGGATGTATGTCAACAACAATTATAACTTATAAGAGAATTATTCATTCCGGTTAGGTTATTTTTTAAACCCCATGTATGATGATTTAACATCAGTTACCTATTAATAAGTTATATTATCTATATCACCAATAGCTTTATTGGAAGTAGATTTCTTATATTTATTTGAATTAAAAATTTAAAAAAATATATGTTAAACCACCTATCATGTTAAATCATTTAAATATTAATTGAAATTTTAATCTATTAAATGGACACATGTATTATTATTTTTTAGTTATCACACATGCCATGGTATATATGTTTATTGAAAAAACTATTAATCATCACATAGAATTTATAAAATGATCTATAAAACCCTTGATAAGATTATCAAAACATATATATGAATAATTCAGTTATAGAGTTATAAAAAATAAGAGGTCTAATGATACACAAAAAATCTTGGTTAAACTAATTGTACAAAATCATTGTTCATCATTAGTATATAGTAATAAATATATTTTACCCTGAAGAGTCAAATTAATATATCAATAATAAAATATCATTTACATATTTACCCTAAAGAGACATTGGTGTTAGGACCAAGCTGATGTTTAAAGTGTTTTTTATTCAAATGTTGTCTTTTTTTGTCAAGATTGTTTATTCTTAGGATGAGAATGAAATGGAAAGAAAGAAACCTATGTAAATAGAATATTATGATACATTGTGATGTAATTTCGATGATTGTTTTCTGATTTTTATTTCATATAAATCATGATTTTTATTTAGAAATTTTGATTCAATCTTGATAGAAGGAAAGGGGAGTGAATGAGATGTTCCTAATAGGAAAATAATCATATTCTTATTTTTCGTATTTGGATGGTAGAGAGAAATACAGGGTACTGATGGTTTTTCAAAAAAATTAAATAAAATCATATTCAGATTTATCATATCTAGATGGCAGAGAGAAAGAAGTTGTACTGATATGTCTTTCAAAACAATCAGAAAAGAATCATAATCAGATTTATCATATTCTAATGGCAGAGAGAAATAAGTGATACAAATTTTTTTTCAAAACAATCGTATCCATATTTTATTGATTTTTATTAAAAATAATCCTATCCAAATTGTATTGATTATATTTCAAAAAAATATTCTCTAGATTGTATCAGTTTTCATTCAAAACAATCATATCCATATTGTATCAATTTTCATTCCTAACAATTGGATAATGAGTGGAATTAAAAGTGGTGCTGATGGAATAGGTGATGCTGATTGAATAGGTGGTGCCAATGGATAAGTGGCTTCGATGAAAAGTGGTGCTGATGAATAGTGGTGTTGATGGAAGAGGTGATGTTTGATAGAATATGAGACACCATAACAATCATATTTGGGTAGAAGAAAAGGAAATATATTGTGTCGATTGAGAATGATTCACATTAAGATTGTGTTGTATCACATCCGAGAAGATCATCATTATCAGATTGTTTTGTATCGTATATGGCTGGATCATCATTATCAGATTGTATTGAATCATATCTGGGTAGATCATCCTTATTAGATTTTATTGTATTATATCAAGGAAGATAATTGTTTTTAGATTGTATCTGATCGTAACTAGAAAAATAAAAACTATAATGACTGTAACTATAAATGATTATATTCAATATGATAGTATCTAGACCATTTGTATTCAGAAAAGATCATGCTTGGGTTGAGATGAAAATAAAGAAGTATGAATAAATGGAAAGTTACAATAATTAACAATATAATCTAGATGATGATAAATCTGATCCTCAATGATTTCAAATTCATGAAGTTGATCCTGATACAAGAACATATTGGTGAATGAATTATGGTTTCTAAAGTGGGTTAAGTGAAAAGAAAAGGGAAGGAGACTTCTGAATGATTTTTCAAGGGGGAACCAAAGATTCAAATATAATATTTTGATTCAAATCTGTTATAAGAATCATATTTAGTAATTTTCATAAGGAATCAGACTTATTTGATCAGAATCATGTATTCATAATAATTAACATTGGTATCAACAATTGAAATGGGTGTTTGAAGAATAAGAGGAGAAGATTTTGGATGATTTGAGAAGAGTCGAGAAGTGTTGACAAAGTCATAATTGCTCTGATATTTCAGGATAAATTCAGATTTTTAGAATTTAAGTGGGCATGAAAGTGTTTTGGGATTCCCATATAAACATGTTTTATGTCACCTATAAAAGGGAAACAAGTGCATTGTAGTTTGAAAATTCTTTTACTGTTCACAACTGAAGAGATAGAAGCTCCGAATTTCTAGAGAGAAGAAGATATCAATATTGTTTGGATTGAGAATTGTTTTTTTGGTTTCGATTAATTTGTATTCTATTCATCTCAACAATTATATTTGATAATTGGGTTGGTGGTAATTCAACACTATTGTATTCTATCAAAAAATTGGATTGGGTGTATTGTTTTATAAGAATCAGACCCAGAAGAATTGGACTCAGAAAAGATCAAACTCAGTGTTTCATAACAAGGTCCAAGTTGTTCTTACCTTTCTTTTGGGTAATTAATTTATTAATTGTATTAAAATTTTAATAAATTTGTTGAATTTAAAATAATTATAGTTTAAATAAGTTGTTACAAAAAAATTTATTACCTTATTGAGTTAAGAGGATGCACATGCACTAGTTTCATTTTTTCATAGTTCTACACGTGATAAATGGTACATCCTACTCTTTATAATTCAAGGATTCATTTCTAGTGGATTTTATGGTATTGGATCATTTCTAAACCATACCAAGGACGTAGCTATTTTTATTGAATAATGAACCTTGTAAATCATTATGTTCCTTTGAATGTGTGTTGACATGATTCTCAGTAGTGAATTGAAATCCTTAACAGGAGGCAATGGATATTTCAATTGGAAAGAAATATAAATGAAAAAGAGTATCACTGATTCACCCCTCCCCATCTCAATGATACAATACTCCTACTAGGCATTTTCAATTGGTATGAAAGAGAGGTTCCCATCATTTTTCATTGCTGATGGAGAACGTGAAATGTTTGAACAGTAAATGTATTCTAGTATTTTATGAAAATAACTATCATATATAGAATGATATAATGTTTCCATATCTTATTCCTATCATTTATGATGTTCTTTAAGCTGAAATAGTTGGGTTTATTCCCATTGATGATAGTGCTCTACTTACACTTGTTGACAATAATTTTCTTGAGAATCATGGAAGGGCCAAGAATGATATAATATCAACACTTTATAAAAGTGAATTCTTGAGAATTAAATGTGTTTCCACATCTAAAGGTATATGGTATAAATTGAAAAATATATACGAATGTAATAAAAATGTGAATAAGGAAAAGTTACAAATATAGGGATTGAATTATTAAGATTTGAATATGGGTGAGCATGAATCTATGGGAGAATTATTCACTAGGGTGAATGACATTATGAGTACTATCAGATGTCTTGGTTAAAATCCAAAATACTCTATATTTTTTGAAAAGATCATGAGAATCCTACCTGACAAATTCGATGGAAAAGATTCTTCATTGGAAGATAGAGATTTTGAAACATTATCTCTTGATGATTTACATAGCACTCTTATCACCTATGAAATGAGAAGATAAAATTCTATGAAGAGAACAAAAAATGTTGATAGAGAAATTTAATTTAAGGATATGAATAAATAATGTCAAAGAATATTGTTATTGAAGATGAAGATGGTGATTTAGACTCTGAAAATGAGGTCTGTAAAAATCTCGATGAAATCATATCCTTGTTTTCTAACAATGTGAAAAGAGGTACTGGGAAATACAAAGGAAAAAATCCCTTAAAATGTTTTGAATATGGAGATGTTGGTCACTTTGTGGAAAACTTTCCTCGAATAAAGAATGATAAGGATAATGATATTGAAGAACGGAAGACAATAATATCGTGAAATAAAAAGTGAGACAAAGGAAAAGAAAATAAATTATTCAAATCAAAAAGAATAAGTTTCCTATCTAAAGATGAGGAAGAAGAAGAGAGTGATGTTGAATCTGAAAAATCCATTGAGTATGGTAAACAAAAATACTTTCACTAAAACAGTTAATTATGAATAACTCAGAAGCAATAGTTTTGAAGAAGAATAAATTCATCATGAAATGCATTTTAAAAAAGTGTTGAAAGAATCTCTGAGATAGATCAGAAGGCTTGAAAAGTAAAAAAAAAGTTGGAAGATGAATTCTCAAGAAACCAAGAATGTTTTTTTGGTGAGAAAGAAAGCATGGTTAAAGAGATTGATGATTTTAATAAGACTTTTTAAGATGAAAATAATTGTAATATGTATTTGGAAGTGAATCTTAATGATAAATAAGAAGAGCTGGAACTTGTACAAGAAAAAATCTTTGAAGCTGAAAAAAAGTCTAAGTTTCCAAAACACTATCACTAAAGTTGGTGAATGTTCTTTTAATGAGAAACTTGAGAAGGTTCGCAAAAATATACCTTCAAAGTGTGAGAAGAAGAATGGAACTGTGTCTGAAAAAAAGAATTCTAGGAAAGTTTTGTATGTGGTCAAAGTGAAGAATTATGAAGTTACAAAACATCATGAGTCTGAAATGGTTTTATTTGGATTATGAAAAGTTTCAGATACATAGAATTGTATCAAGGCTGAAAAGAAGAAGAAGAATCCAAATAAAAGTGAAAATATGATGGTTGAGAAATTTTTTCACAATTCTGATCAGTATGGAGGTATCATAGGAAAATAATCTTTCTATGGATATTGCAGGTATTATGGGGGATTTGGGCTCATAGAAAGAATGTGTTGGTTCAATCAATAATTTTACTATTATCCTATAGGTTATGAAATTAATAGATTGACAGGGATTCAATATCCTCAAAGAAAGTAAAATGAAAAAGTTGTCATAAATAAATTTGAAAATAATGATTTGAAGATTGAAAATAGGTTCCATCCCTTGGAAAATTTTTGTAAAAGATTTGACCTAACTAGAAACCTTGAAAAAGGATGTCTTGTTTTGTTATTGGCACAGAAAAAGATTCTCAATTCTCAAAATACAAAGGTAAAGATTTAAAATAATTGGAAAATGCTCTTGTTGTTGAAACTACATTAAAATCCATAAAAGGAGAATGACCCTGGATACTTGATAGTGGGTGTTCTTCTCACATGATAAGAGAAATGAAATTTTTGATGGGTGTGTAAGATTATAAAGAACGCACAGTGACATTTGGAAATTATGAATCATTTAAAATAAAAGGTTTTGGGTCATCCATTATTGGAAAAGAAAAGATGAAATCAAAGATAACATTGTATGTTGATGAGCCGAAACACAACCTACTAAGTGACTCACAATTGTGTGATGAGGGTAACAAGGTTATCCACAATAAATATGTATTTGATGTAAAGAGTGAAGAATATGGAAATATTGTTACAAGAGGAAAATGTAAAAAAGGAAATTTGTTTCAGGTTGGTGATTCACAATACTCATGATACATGAGTACGGTGGAAGATAATCAATTAGGGCATAAAATTTCGGGACATATGTGTCATAGAAACAAGAGAAAGTTATCTAAAAGACACAATGTTTCAGGCCTTATCTATTTTCTAAGAAGAAGATATTGGTGTTGCAATATATGTTAGAAAAGAAAATTACAAATATTTTTCATAAGAAGGTTGATATTTGTTCAAAAAAACTTATAGAACTGATCCATTTCAATATATGTGGTCCAATGAGAGAAAAATAAACACATGAAGATAAGTACTTCATTAATTTCTTTGATGATTTTACTCGCTTTACTTGTGTTATATATATGAAACACAAATCCGATGCATTGAAAATGTTTAATCACACGCCTCCTCCAATGGACGGAAGGGATTCATTTTTTATTGATTTCCTAATAATCAACCTTTCAAGGGGTGAGGTGGAAACCTTACAAGGCCTATAAAAGTAGGTATTAAATGGCCCATAGGATTTGTAGGAATTTATTTCCCATAGGCTCCATATATTACATACAATCCAGACTAACTACTTGGAACTGCTCCTCCCCAACATGTTCATCGTGAAATCAGCTCTCCACCTTCATATGGATGTTCAACTAGGCTTTCCCATGCATGCATAGGCTTGTCCCAACGGTAGGTGTCGTACCCTCTCATTCTTGTAACCAATCTAGATTGTGATATGGTGAAAGAACGTGAGTATATCTCTCCATACACTCTCTAATAAAATGTGGTTTCTAAAAGAAATAATAGAAGCCTTGTGGGAATGGAAAAAACCATGTTACTTGAACATGGACTTTCTAATTACTTTTGGAGGAAAGCCATGAGTAATACACTGTATATATAGAACCATTATATATATATAGACCCCAATAAGTAATGACCCCCTATGAATTGTTTTATGGAAAAAAATCCAAGTTTGAAGCACTTTAGATTTTTCAGGAGTCCTTGTATTATAAAGAAAAAAGGTACAAACTATCTTATGTTTGAGAAGAAAGGATAGGATGGTATATTTCATGGATATTATCTGGAAGTAAGAGGGTACATATTCATTAACAAAGAAATAAAAAAATTGTTTATTCAGTTGATTTAAAAGTGATTGAAGTATCTATGAAAGAGAAACATGTTCATGCGAACAATGAATATAAGAAAGATGAAGATGATAATTCTGATAAGGATACAAATGATTTTAATCCTAATAAAGGTGAAGAATCAGACTCAACTATTCCTATTGACGTGGAAGATAGTTGAAAATATTATCCAAGGATGAGGAAACATGTGGAAGCATATAATATAATTGGTGATCAACATCAAAAGGTTCAAACAAGAAGAACAACCAATTCCATTACACATAATTCTTTGTATTAAAAAGTTGAACTGGATGATTTGAAAGAAGATTTTAAGCATCCAGAATGGGTTAAATCCATGAATGAAGAATTGGATCACATTGAAAATAATAATACATGGGAAATCATAACCAAGACTGAAAACAAAAACATCATTGGAAAAAAATGGGTTTTATGAAAAACAAATTAATTAAATAGGTAAAGTTATAAGAAAATAAAGCAAGATTGGTTTGCAAATTATATTCAGAGATTGAGAGTATTTATTTTTATGAATCCTTTTCTTCAGTGTAATGACTTGAAATAATCATAATATTTATTTTTATTATCACAGAACGAGGCTAAAAGATCTTTCAAATGGGTGTTAAATATACATTCTTGAATGGTGATCTTGAAGAAGAGGTTTATATTGAACAAACTTGTTGTTTTGTTATTAGAAAATATGAAGGTTATGTTTTAATATTGAAAAGTGAATTGTATGGCCTAGAATAAGCTTTGAGGTAACAATATTCCAAGTTGGTTACATTCTTAAAAATGATGTATTTTATCAAAGGAATAGTGGATAATAATCTTTACATCAGAGAAAGTCAAGTGTATTCCCTCCTTGTAATTGTTTATGTTGATGATATTGTCTTTTTTGAAAATGATGAACAAATCTGTGAATGATTTTCTAAATAAATGAAGAATGAATTTTAAATTTCCTTTCTAGTGAAATGAAATACTTTCATGGGTTACAAATCCAGAAAAAGAAAGAAGACATTTCCCTCTCCCAAGAAAAGTATGCAAAAGAAAATATCAAGAGGTTTGGTATGGAAAATTCCAAACTTGTTTCCATGCCCATTTTAGTGCAAACAAAGCATATTAAATATGGAGAGGGGAAATAAGTCGATCTAAAAGTGTATCAGAAGTTAATTGAATGACTATTGTATTTGACTTCCTCAAGACCCAAAAATTTTTATGTTATTACCTTATGTGCATGATTTAAAATTTCTCCAAAAGAATCATTTTTAAATAATGGAAAAAATAATTCTCAGATACGTGAAAGGAAAATCAAACATTGGAATCAAATATGATACTTCAAATTGTTTTGAATTGTTTGGGTATTTAGTTAAAGATTGGGAAATAAATATTTATGATAGAAGATCCACATCTGGTGGGGTATTATTTCTGAGAAATAATTTTGTTAGTTGGTATTCAATGAAAAAAAATTCAGTAACTCTCAGTACAGTCAAAGCTGAGTATGTTCTGGCTACTCAAGCAGCTACTCACTTATGTGAATGAAAACACAATTAGAAGATTTACTTATAGAAGTTATGTTTCCCTGGATCTTAGGTTGTGAAAATAAAAACATAATCAATATCACTAAGAATCTTGTGCAACACTCTCATTCAAAAAATATTGATATAGAATATCATTTCATCAAAGAGCATGTGAAGAAGAATTAATTAAAGCTGGAGTATGTTCCAACATCAGAACAAGTTACTAATATTTTCACAAATCCTTTAGTGAAGGAAAACTTTTCAAAACTGATGTTGAAAATGGGTGTACAACCTCTTTCTATTCAAGGTTGAGTAATGTGCATATGTCCCCTCTCTCATCATAGCATTGGATTGTTTTTTCTAGGGGTATAATTGTTTTGTTTCATAAATCTATTGCATAAAAGTGAGAGTTGTAGTTAAGTAGTGAATTCAGCATTGTTTAGTGTGTGAACTATTCTAACTTTTTGTTGGAGTGGTTGTAGGAAATGAAAATGAATTTTTTAAGAAGAATTGATTAAAGAAATAGAAAACAATGTTGTTGTGATGATAATTTTTTTTGGATGGCATGGTTTTTCTATTAAATATTTTTTTCCTACAATGATTTAGATCACAGAGGCTTAGAATTTTTAATATGTAATCAATTTCTTGATGTTACAATGTTCATTGATTTATGAAACATTGTAGACCAAAAAATCAAAATGGTATATTGTTATGACCAAGATGATGATGAATGTGTTTTGTATTCAAGTGTTGTCTTTTGTTAAAAAGAAATTTTGTTCTCAGGATGAGAATGAGAAGGAAAGAAAGAAACCTGAGTGAATGGAATGTTATGATACTATCTGATGTAATTGTGAAGATTCTTTTCTAATTAGTATTTCATATAAATCATTATTTTTTAAGAACTTTTGATGAAAGATTTAAATATGGAAAGGGGTCTGAAAGAGATACTGTCAATTGGAAAATAATCTTATTTTGATTTATCGTATGGATAGAAGAGATAAAGAAGTTGTACTGATTGTTTTTCAAAACAATTGGAAAAGAATCATATTAAGATTTATAGTATTTGTATATAAAAGAGAAAGAAGTGGTGCCAGTTTCTTTATAAAAAAATCAGAAAAGAATCATATTCAGATTTATCATATCTAGATGGAAGAGGGAAAGAAGTGGTATCGATTTTTTTGAAAAAAATCATATCCAGATTTTATATATTTCCTTTAAAAATAGTAATATCCAGATTTTATTGATTATATTTAAAAACAGTCGTATCTAGATTGCATCAATTGTCCTTAAAAACAATTATATCTATATTGTATTGATTGTATTTAAAACCAATTGGATACCGAGTAGAATGAAAAGTTGTTCTGATGGAAGGGGTGATGCAGATTGAATAGGTGGTGCTAATGGAAAAGTGGTGCTGATGAAAAGTGGTGCCAATGATAAGTGGTTATGATGGAAGAGGTGATACTGATGGATGATGATACACCAATTTTTTTTCAAAGAAATCGTATTCATGTAGAAGAAATGGAAATAGATGGTGTTGAATGGGAATGAATCTCATTCGGATTGTGTTGTTTTGTATCTGGGAAAATCTTCATTATCAGATTGTTTTGTATTGTATCTGGGAAGATCATCCTTATTATATTGTATTGTATCATATTAGATCAGATCATCCTCCTTAATTTTTACTGTATTATATCAGTGAAGATCACAGTTTTCATATTGTATTTGATCCAAACTAGAAAAAATTGTAACCAGAATGGTCATAATCAGAAATGATTGTATTCAAGATTATTATATATATGCCATTTGTATTCAGAAAATATCAATCTCGGGTTGAGATTAAAAGAAATAAATAAGAATTAATGGAATGTTACAATAAATTCTAATTGAATTCAGATGATGCTAACGTTGATCCTCCATGATTTCAAAGTCATGAAGGTAGTTATGCTACAAGCACATGTTGGTGAATGAAGTATGGTTTCTTAGATGGGTCAAGAGAAAAAGAAAATGGATGGAGATTGCCTAATGATTTTTCAAGGGTGAACTGAACTTTAAATACAATATTTTGATTCAAAATGGTTTTGAGAATCATATTCAGTATTCAACATGAGGAATCAGACTTAGTTGATCGGACCCATGTATTCCTAACAATTGAAATCAGTCTCATCAACTGAAATCTGAATCTAAAAAATAAGAGGTGAAGATTGTGGAAATTTCAAGAATAATCGAGATGCGTTGATGAAGTTATAATTGTATTTATATTTTATGAGAAATTCAAATCTGGGTGAATTGTAGTGAGCAAGAAAGTGTTTTTGGATTCCCAACTAAACGTGTTTTGGGTCACCTATAAAAGGGTAACTAGTACATTGTAAATTGAAAATGATCATACTATTCACTCCAAAAGAGGGAGAAGCTCTGAGTTTCTAGATATAAGAAGATATCAATTCCGTTCCGACTGACAATTATTTTGGCTGGTGCCGATTCATTCATCTTCTATCAAACACAACAATTGTATTTGAGAAATGAGGTGGTGACAATTATACTCAATTATATTCTATCAGAAAATAGGATTTGGAGTATTATTTTGTAATAATTGGACTCGGATGAATCGGACTCAGAAAACACAAGAATTAATGTTTCATAACAAAGTCCAGGTTGTTCTTACCTTTCTTCTGGGTAAATAATTGATGTACTATATTTCAATTTGAATACATTGGTTGAATTTAAAATAATCTAATGTAACATGGGTTGTTAAAAAATTGTATTTCCTTATAATGATAATAGGATGCTCATGAATTAGTTGTATTGTTTTTTAGTGCTACATGAGTGAAAGAGTACATCCTAATAGTTGTAATACAAGGATTGATTTCTAGTGGATTGTATGGTATTGGATCATTTCCAAACCATACCAAAGACATAGATATTATTATTGAAGAGTGAACCAAGTTAATCATTGTCTTCCTTTGTATGTGTGTTTATTTTTTACTCAGTAGGGAACTTAAATCCTTAACAAGAGGCGAAGGTTGTTTCAATTGAAAAGAAATATAAAATAAAAAGAGTATCACTAATTCACCCCTCTCCCTCTCTGTGATACAATACTCTGACTGTTCAATTTCAATAGGTACCAAATAAATCATGTGATATCATTAAATATTTTTGATGGTATATTTGAATTTTTAAATTCTTTCAAAACTCATCGATGAAAATTAATTTTTGAAATAATTCGATATTAAAAATAATTTCCCAAAACAATTATTGAATAAATATATACAATGTACATATTATGAAGTTTTGGATTATTTTTCCAAATTTGAAATACAATTGAATATATATCAGCTTATTATAAGAAATGGTCTTCTTTATACATTTGGATATTTATATATACATGGATTATGTTCAGTTGATTTTGTGATTATTTATCTATATGGAAATATTTATTACAACATATACATATTAATCTTAAATGTTTTAAGATGCCAAATCCATATCCAAATTATAGAAGTTTCGCCCTATTGGGAAAATTGGTATATGGATGAATAGATTGATATGTATTTTATATATCCCTAATATATATATTAATATAAGGATATAAAATTAATTATTATTGTTTTTTTAAATATATGTGTTTTTGATATCATCAAAACACTTGAAGATTTTATAAAATCAATAAAATATTTGAATGTACATTTATTAATAATATAGAAGATAAAATATTAAATTTTTGAGTGATTTTATATATTTATAAAAATATATTTAATAATTAAATATCTTGATTATAATAATGATATATTTTATACACAAGGAGATGATAATGAACATATTGATTCCCAAAGAATTAAATATAAATTTACATTTTTTATCCTTAAAGGATATACTTGTGGATGTGTAAATATACATTTAAAATAATTTTTTATCTTATTATGATAAATTTCATAGAAGATAATGTGATCCCCTAACTATAAATATTTAAAGGGTATAAATGATTACAAATTCTGAAATTTAGATCCATAGTTTTTGATTCCGCTAAGAGAGACTGTTTATCTGATCTATATAAATCTTGATCTTAACATGGATACTTATTCAAATATAGTGGAAATATAATTTCATGACATTCTAAAAAACAGCCCATTTTTTTGAATTCCTCATATAATTATGAGTTTATTGAGATTAATAAATAAATTTGTGGATGTGTTTGACTGAGATTGGTGAGTCATCATATCACCAATAATTATGGATTAATTATGAATAATAATATTCTAACCATGTTATATGATGATAATATTTCTTGAATAGCATAATTTAAGGGTACGTGTGTTAATGGATATATAATAAACAATATCTCACAAGAATTATTTTTCACTCATAAACTTCAAATTAATAGTGAGATTGATATCCAATAATTTTAGTCTTCTGGTATTCTTATAGATATATTCACAAAGGCATTAACAACTATGATTTTTGAGATTTTTTTATTTTGAATGTAAAGACTATAAATTAACTCATGATTTTTTTATGCGGAATTGGGAATTTTTTACTCTTTTTCCCTTTATCAGGGTTTTTTCTATTGGGTTTTATTGACAAAAAATGTGGCATCATGTTCTGGATTTCAATTACAGTGTATTCTGTTATTATTCCCACAAGTTTTTTATGTGAATTTTATACGAGATTCTAATATATTATCACATATAAGGGGGTTTATTTTTAAATTATAATAGTATTATGTGGATTTCATAATGTCCCTTATTTTAGAAGGTAATTATGACCCATAATTCCCAACAAAGCCCCTTTATATGGGAAACATTTTAGTTTCCCCAATCGTTAGATTTGAATTAGGAGATTTGGATTGACCTCCTCCATTGATTAGAAGATCTTGATCCCCATATATATGTTTGCCATTATGTTAATTAAGTTGAACTTTTGGACAAAATAATTATGCATATCTATGTTTATTTATTCTATATTTTAGTTTTCCATCATCCATATGACAATTTGACTCCATGTTTCATCAATGAATCTCTTAACGAATTGTCCATTATATACGTATTGTTTTGATATTCATTATAATTTTAACCAATATTCTATTCATTTAAAAAGAACACTTGAGTTTTTATTTATTAAAAAATAATAATACCCATCCTCTATAACCTTTTTTAGGACCAAAATCCACACCACCTCGACTCACAAGAAACTACACTACAGTTCATCATACCTTTACTTGTCTCCATCATGTTTTTGGACCCCAAACTATCCCTTAGATCAATGGTAAAACGGCACTTCACCATCAAATATTATCAAGGGTGACACCACCCTAATATTAATTGATTGATTTTCATATCCCACTACTACTTCCATGTCATGTAGATAATCTATTATCTCATGGTAAGACAAGCTGGCCGAGTTAAGATAATAATGACCTATACTACCACACAACCCATGGTACATTAAATTTTCTAGATATAGATACCCATTTCTCCTAGTAAAAATACATCCACCTCACACCCTTATACCCCAACTACAAACCCTCTCTTGTATTCACACCACAGGGCGTAAATCCCTAACTGAACCCCCTTCAATTTCCCTCTATAATCCTCTAAAATTTCTATTTACCAGAACACCTTTGTCACAGTGGTCCAAGATTTCCTACCATAGTAATGAAATCATAATAAATTCATCCAATGTTATAGAAAGTGGTTGCATCAATGTTTCAGTACACAATGGTGGATTTATGGTTGTGAAAATAATGATAGAGGAGTTTTGAGATGGAAAGACAATTGGTCAACCACACATTGTATCATAATTTTAGTTGATAAGAGTTATATATCCAATCTTTGGGAACCACCATCTTCTTCCTTTGGAATTATATCAAAATTTTCCACCTCTTTCCACATGAAAATGAGTGGTTAATAATAATAATTATGATCTATAAAAAATTGGCTCATGATGAGAAAAAACACATTCTCGTTTTATTTTGGTGTTAAATAAAACATAACATCACGCAAAATAATATAATGACGGAATTTTAATTTGATATATTATTTTAAATAAATAGTCTCTTGTCTATAAAAATAAAAAAATTATCATGTATGAAATTTAATTAATTATGGATGTGTTTGTATGTGTGTGTACATACAGTAAAAACAAAATCTCCTATAAGAAATACAAATATTATGTCTAAATACAAACAATAAATTTTTATATTACTAAATCTATCAGAAAAATATTCCAAGGTAATTTACTATGTAAAAATTACTATTATCACCTCATGTATAAAATGACCAAACTACCACTTGAAATTCACAAACACCACAACTATTTTTTTCAACATTATAATAGATACCACTTAAAAACTTTTCATCCTTGAAAATCCCGACTTATCTTTATAATCATAAAACCTTAAATTAATGGTAATTTATAGATCTATCGCACGAATTACAAAGAAAGGTAAAACAACAATAATATTCAATAAATAATTCAAAAAATGTGAAATCAAAACACCAAATTCAAGCCACAAGATTTTTTATATTTTATTATCCATAAAAATATTCACAATCATTGACTACACCAATATGAGAAAAAAATTAATAAATAATTATATTATAATCTCTCCTAAAACTCACACTTCTATTAATTCATAGTTATAGCTTCTTGATTTCACCATGCATGAACCAAAAAAATAATCAATCCCCTAGAAAACCTATAGGTTAAAATCCCACCATGATTTTTCTATAATCTACCCTAAAATGAAACAAATGAATAGATATTTATAGGAAAGTAAATACATATATTTTACATTATAACCATTTTGAGAGGAAATATCATAGATGTAACATTATAATTCAATATTTAGGTACTCCTAGACCCCTCTTTTGATCTGGACTTGGTTGGGTCTTATTTAGGGGCGCTTCAGGTTAAATTTTGAATATATTGAAGGGCTCTTGGGTTGGCCATGGTTGGCACACAGTGTCTCAAAACCATGTTCCCTACTATTGAAAACCATGAAAACCTAGGTAGTAATGGTTTTATTCATTGGAACGTGGTTTTAAAAACCATGTTCCCACAAAGAATTAACCATAAAACCCCACCAGCAGGGGCTGATAACTAGGGTGTGTAGTCTGACAAACTGTGTGGCACTGCCCACCTAACCATGCTTGTAGGATTTTGTGTATCTGAAAATTATTTAAAAATTCAAAAACCTCCCTTTTCACACTCTCTCAAACCTAACACAAAATTGAATTATTTAATAGGTCTTGGAGGCTCTTAATGACCCATTTTGTCTCTTCTAAAAAATTTTCTAGGTGGATCAAATTGCAGCGAATCACATTCGACCTCCTTTGAGTATGTGAATATTTACCTATTCTTTATCTCAAAATCTCTTACTCTCTCATCCTAAGGTTTTTATAGATCACCATGTTGTTGGAGGATCCAATCCCCATTGTATTAAATATTTATTCTAGGTTTAATTCTTGAGTCTCCTTTGAAGATGTTCTTTATCGGAGTTTCCCATTGAGGGCATTGTATTTCATGATCCCATGATATATAGTAGGTGATTTAATTTAAGATTTTTTTCTAATTAATTTAACCCTAAATTTCTTGATTTAAATTGAATTGTTTTATTTAAATTTAATTACTTTCAATTTGTTTGTAAAAAATATAATTTTAGTGAATTAAGGATTTTAATTTAATTTGTCATGAAATTTAGGAATTACTCTCAATTCCATTGAATTGTGCTGTGTTTATGGAATTTGATGAGAAGTGTAAAAATTAAATTGTGGAATTTATATTTCAGAATTTAAATTATGTAATTTAATAGTGAAATTGATTTGTGAATTTTAATTCTATTTTGTATTTGAGAAAAATGGATTTAATTATTTCTGATAGAAACTCATTTAGTTTATCCTTTAAAAGGGAATGATTTGATTAAAAACCCATTTTAGGTTTTAAATATAAATTATCAGATATAAATATAAATTGTGTTTATTGTATTTTAAAATATTTTCAACTAAATTACCCTTATTTATTTCTATTTGAGAACATGATAGCCTAGGTAGTTAGTGATTTATTAGGGAAAACACGCTAGGAGGGGAATTCCCTAGTTAGGGATTAACACTCTACAACTCTAACATAAATTCATTAGAAGATATTATCCCTAGTGGGATGTTGGTTAGCCTTCTTTGTCCAGTGTTAAAGATATGTGTGTGTAGATTGATGTTTTAATTTTTATGTGTGTGAGGATCCCATTACCTGGAACTATCATACATTTTAGTAGATGACCATGATGCTCATTGTTAATGTTTTTTTATATATTACATTTTTTTTAAAAATAACACATGCCTTATAAATATATATAATTATTTTATATAAATTTTTTATTAAGGCTTTATTTGTAGATGTTTTCATCATTTGAAATATAAGGTATGATTTGGTTTAAATATGATTTTAAAATTACAAGAAGGCAAATATAAAAATTGAATGCTTTATTTGGTTAATTAATGTGTAATTTTTTTTATAGAATCCTTTTTGAGACCCTAATGGGGTTTTATCAAACACCCTTCCAATTTCTTAAGGTGTTTGTAGATTATCTTAATCCTGGTTCGAGCAAGGGTAAAGTTCCATTTGGAGGAGGTTCTTGTTGTTGATATTTGGGACATGGAGATATGTGACCATTAGGAATTGGGTTGTTATCCTTTTTTATGGTACGTTGTAGTTTTACTATGGGGTTGTTTACAAATTTGAATTCTGGTATAGTTTCTCTAGTAAATTTTTCTTTTGATCATGCTGAAATGTAAATGTTTATTTTGTTGTTCTGTAGAAAAAATGATCCCACATTTATCTTGTTTGATTCCAGGTGCCAGTCACCAACCTTCAGGGGTCGATAATGCCCTTTAGGATATATTCATATTTTTCTATTTATTATGGAACCATGTTATTTAGGATGGTTCATGAAAAATTTGTATTAGAGGTGTTGGTTAAGAATCTTTCCTTGATGTTTGTATGCAGTTGTTTGATATTTTAGAGACTTAATAGGTAGTTATGATTGAGTGTCTAGTCATATCTCATCGTTATGAAACATATGTATCCATAGGTTGTTTGAGAATGAATTCTTCGGGATTAGTTCTAGTATTTTCCCTACTTTTTATTTGGATTGGATGAAATCCAAATATTTTGTTCTTATTTGATGGGATTAATTTCCACAATTTCTCTTTTTTATTGTTAATATGATGTATTAAATGTTTTTCTGATGTTTTGTAGCATCATGCATATGAGGAGACATGTGAGTCATATTTATGAGGAAGGTATTGATGAACCACAGTGACAATATCTCTTTTTGGACTAGAACCAGGTTGAAGTTATTATGTCTATTGTTCAGGCTCTTTGATAGGCACCTACACCCATTCCTATTTAGGCTCCAAAAATAGAACCTAAAAGTAGTATTTTACATAATTGTGCTCATGAGTTCCTTCACCATAAGCCTCTAGCATTCCAAGGCTAAAATAATCGTCAACGGGTTGAGGATTGGTTGAGAGATATCAATATTCTCTTTGAGTACTCATAAAGACTAGATAAAATTAAGGTGAAATGTGCCACCATGAAGTTAGAGGGACCTAGCAGGAGATGGTGTGAGATGATGGTAACACCAAATAATCATGAGGGATTAATGTGAAAATAATTCAAGAATATTTCAACTGAGAAGTTATATCTAGAGTTTATGATGTCGTCTAAGGCTATGAAGATCTCTAAACTCTAGAAGGATAATAGGACTGTAAAACAATACAACTCATTTTGTTGATCTTGTGATGTTTTTACATGAGATTGTGTTTAATGAGAAGATAATGAATTGATGGTTCATGATGTGAATTTGATCAGATATCCATTCTTGGGCTTTCTTATTCATTCTTCATTCTTATATTTATATATTTCACAGGGAATTAATGAAAGAGATAGTTGTGGATGGTAATTTGGGATTAAGGGAGTTCATTTTTCTCTGAGTGCCTATTCTATGAGTTCTTATTAAAGTAAGAGGAGGAGTTATGATTCCCATAGTGGTTCTCAACTGAAGGGTTTTTCAAGACCACATGAAGTGCTTGTAAGATGACATTTTATTTGGTACCAGTGTGACAAACCTAGGAACTCCAAACATGATTTCACTTAGGAAACGATGATATATGGATCCTATAGAAAAATAGGTCACTTGAAGAAGTTATTTTGTGTCTATTATATTCCTGTAGTGGCACAGGATCATCATCACCTAATAAAACTAAAGTGAAATCATATGCCTCATGAACAAAGGGTTTCTATTCATATATATCTACAATGAAGTTTCTTCATGTAGTAGAAGAATCTCAAAAAGAATAATATATGGGTCAAATGACTTTGAGAGGTACCATCATCATATATTTATCTTTATTGATTTATTTATTTGATATTGGTGCTTCTCAATCATTTATCTTAACCCATATTGTGCGTCTTATTGATATTCCTTTGAATCTTTTAGCTTATGTTTTGGATATTGCTACATCCCTCAGAACAAAGAGAGGGTTGGGTCTTTTTTTCCTATAAGTGACTTCTCTTATATGATATTAATATTACCTTTTATTTTTTGGTTCTCGACATGAATCCAATTGATTTTATTTTTAGAACAGATTGGATAATTTCAAATATATCACAGGTTGATTATTATCTTAAACAAGTCTCATTTACCACACAAGATGGGGTTTTTCATGTCCTTCAGAGAGAATGGTACCTGAGTTCAAATAGATCTGGACCTTCTTATCATGAGTTGGGAAAAGTGATATATATGTTTTATTTTTATCGGGATAAGAAATCATTGAGCAGCGATCTCCCTCTAGTTGTCGTCGAGTTTCCCAAATTTTTTCTTCTAACTTATATGGTCAGCCATTGGTAAGAGAGGTAGATTTTTCTATCGACTTAGTGTTGGGTACCTAGACAGTATCTATTCATTCTTACCACATGTCACTAGTTGAAATGAATGATGAAAATTCTTCATTGGATGGTCTTTTAGAGAAATTCAGTATACACCAGAGTGTGTCACCTTGGATGATGCCAGTTCTCCATTCTACGAAAGCTAATGGGTCACTTTTCCTTCGTGTGGATTGACAAAAACATAATCAATTTATAGTAAATAAAATTATATGTTCCCATGGATTGATGATCTATTTAACTAGTTGAATGAGATAAGTGGTTCTCAAAGATTTATCTTCAATCTGGTTACCATAAGTTGAGAATAAAAGAATCTAACATTGAGAAACTCGCCATTAAGAGAATGTACGACCATTATGAGTACCTTATCATGAAATTTAGTTTAACTAGTTCTAATGTAGTCTTTACAAAATTAATGAACATGATTATCCATGTAACACCCGAGACTTTTATGTTATATAAATCATCAAAGAAATCTTTTTCTACACAACACTTTCTTGGCTTGCTTTACACGCAATCGCGACCTTCCTCGATAGCTTGCGTCGTACGCAATACCGAGTTTCACTAAACAACAATATGCTATTAAAACTAGCCGTTATGAATAGTAATAACCACTTTTTTAAATTTTATAAATTTTATTTTTCAAAATGGACTTCATTTTTGGACTTAGAATATCGAAATTAGCCTAGGGTGAAATTTTGGTATTTTTCTGAAAACTTTCAATTTTTGATGAATAGTGAAACCACTAAGTGGTAGGTTAAAAACCGAATTTTGCATAAAACTTAATTTTACCGCTTCTGTGAATGGAATTTCAAAAATCCGAGAGACACGGTTAATATCAAGGACTAAAATGTGGTTCAATGAGATGAAAATAATTTTTTGGTGAATAGTAACTTTTTACTATTTTTACCGCGGTTAATAGTAAATAGGGTAACTAAGGGTAATTATGATATTAATATTACCCTAACACATGTCCTAATTCTATTGGACAAGTGTAATTCGACCAAAAACAAACTTAGGAATAAAATATGACCATTTAGGCCCACTTGGATTAGATTAGGACATTTATTATTAATTTATTTAAAGAAGGGTTAAAATAGTTAAAATCAAAGTTTAATAAGTAAATCATTTTTAATATAGGGTTATACATAAGATAAATTAGATTGTAAATATTCATTAGAAAGCTAAAAAGATTTCCTACATGATGGTATTTTATTTGTAATTTTTAGACATCAAATAATTTAATTTATTTATGACACAAAGATGATGCAGTAATTATCTTATTAATGAAATATTGACAAAATTGATAATATAAATACCAAAATAAATGTAATTTGAGACTTTTTATGAATTCCACTAATTTTCTAGGTTACTATGATATATTAGTATTGATTTAATCAACTTGGTTCGAACATATAATTCTGTTATGACTTTGACAAAAATCATATATCAAATAGTGTCAAAATTGACACAAAATAGTTTTTAAATCAAATATTATATTATTAATTGTTATTTTATTCCTAAAAATCTAAGGTTCGGCCAAATGACTTAGATAAGGATATATATTTTAATAATAAACAATTTGGGGTTCGTTTGGCATGTTATAGTAAGTGTATTAACCATATAGTGAAAGAAAACAAAAAGTCATGGTAAAAGTTAAATTATTTAACTTAGAGTTAAATCTAATTGATAAGGTTAAAATAATACCCTAAACTTGTCTAAATTCTATTGGTTGATAGGATTTCGACCCATCCCCACTTTGGCTTCGAAATAAGACCCTTTGGAACCATTATAAACCGATTTTGACTTTAATATAAAAAAATATTTTGAGATATTCCTAAGGTGCCCCTCTCCTCCCTTATAAAAGGGCACCTCCTCCCCCTCCTCCTCACACCAATTTGAGCACTCAAGCTCGGCCAACCCCTGCCATTTTCTCCTCTCCACTTCCCTAGAATAATCCTAGAGGTCCTGGTCTTCTCCAAAGACCAATTTTAGTTCCTTAAGTGGAGGATTCAAAGAGGCGTTCCAAAGAAGAGGTAATATCCATTACCGATCTTTTCAATTTCTTTCTTCTTCAACTTCTTCTTCTTTAGTTGTTTCATGATAAAGTAATAACATCAGTATTACTTACATACTGATATGTTATTATAAATATGAAACAACCCTAATTCACCTTCTATCCATCCTACGGAAAAATGAAATCACCGCGCGTGCGTACGTACGGAATACCGTCTCCACGCCGTGGTGTAATCTATTTTCCACCATCACCTTACAAGGATGGGTATAATGGTGTAATGAGTAACTATATATGATTATTATTAAGTAATATTGATACTGAAACAATATATATATATACTCCAATACAATTCCACGATCATAGGAACGATATCATCACTCGTGCGTACGTACGGAATACCGTCTCCACGATGTGATGCGATTCGTTCTACATGATCTTCATTTCATAATGATTATATAAATAAATTGAATGAATGAATATGGTATATACTACACTAATACCATTCTGGAAATGAATTATCTATAAAGATAAGAATAAGAATTTATTCGACAAAACACGCATAAGAACAAAAAGTTATAAAGACCCGAGTAACAAGTAACAATGAAATATTACTAACAAGAAGCTAATAATATGACCATATATGATCTCATATCAATATGTATGATTCTGGAATAAGTCAATAACATTATTTAAACCATTATACAGGAGCTTCGGACACGAACAAAGCAAATCGGACCTAAGGTAAGGGAAATATAACAATCTCATTTTTATCCGAGATTGTTTATTCGTAAGTATTTACTGGGGTGTATTTTATCATCCACATCCATGTTCCCTCAATATGTAATATTGTTTCCATCCACTTGAAATAGTTTAAATCCAATTTTACCCTTAGGTGAGTTTTTAGTAAAGAATATGAAAGGAATCTTTTGTCGTTTTTCCGTACGAGGTACTTTTTGACTTTTCCGACAAAAGTACGAAGAATGTTTTTTTTAACTTATACGGCATGAATGGATTTTTAAAACATTACATCAAAGAAGCTTCCTTTACAAGTTTTCAAGTTTATTTTTAATCAACTTCTTTTATTTTAAAGTTGTATGACATGTTATGAAAGGAAAAATATTTTTGAAGAAGAAAGGATATTTTCCTCAAGAATTCAATTCAAGTGTTTTATCAAAATTATTTTCCATCTAAGATAATAAAGGGTTCTGTTTCTATCCATATTTTTACATTGGTTTGACTATGTTGTGATGGAATTATGTTTATGAATTCCTTTATCATATATGAATTGATTTATGATTTCATGATGTTTCAAGAATCCCATTTTTGTTACATGTGTTATGCGATGATGCATGTTTTATGATTATGTGGCACACATAAGAAAGGATTAATTATAAGATGGGTGGGACCTATATCTCCCTCCAATGCATTGGGTAATGATTTTATATCTCATGAGATAGACATGGCTGGAACGGAAGGTTATTTCGGTTCAGTGATACAGGACTGAAACGAGGAGTGAACTCGGTTCAGAAAGGGACTTTGTCCACTAAGATAGTCTTGGCAATGAGTCATGACTAACAAGAAATGATTTTCCATGATTATGTGTGCATGCCACAAAGTTTCATGTTTTATGTTATCATTTTGGGGATCTCATTTTCACTTCTATGATTTATTCCATGTTAAGATATTATGATCTCTTTTGCAGGTTTTGATTTTCAAAAAGATATGATATGATTTTTATTTCCTTTATTTTCCCTTGCTGAGCATTTGAGCTCACCCTTTTATGTTTTCTTTTCCCCAGGTCAGGAAGATGGATATTAAGTAGAATATGCTAAAAGGGACCCTAGATATGATGAAATAAATGGGAGACACTGTAGAAGATTTATGAACCAGTTGTTTATGTTTCCCAGTTTCTAAAGACACTATACCTATACGGTCCTTTGTGGTTTTGTCATATGTTGTAATAAGTGTGATTCAATTTTGAAGTATTAACAATGTATGTAAAGTGTGGGTCGTTATAGTTGGTATCAGAGGAAAGGTATAGTCAACCTTTGGAAACTAGGATGTGAAAGCCTTAGTAATAACCCTAAGGATAAGTCTAAGCATAGAACACAATTTTAGAAATGGCCTTGAATAACCTAGGATAAGACCTTAAGCATGAAAATTTTATTCTTGAATTATGTGGTTTCCTATTATAATTAGTGTTGCTCACACTATTCTTCTTGGTTTTAGTCAATGGCTGGAACCCGAAGGAACCGTGTTAATGTGGAATGCGATGGGCAATGCAATGATTGTCCCCCTGAGCAACCAAACGATATGGGAGCTGGAATGCAAAATCTTGTAGCCATGCTCACACAACTTTCTCAAGCTATGAATCAAGCAGGATTTCCAAACGAACAAAGGAGGGAGAAACATTCTGTTGAATCCTTCATGAGGCAGCGTCCACCATCTTTCAGCGGGTCTACTGATCCATTAGTTGCTGAACAATGGATTAGTACTACTGAAAAGATATTTTCAGTTCTTCAATGTTCTGAGCATGATAAAGTTATCCTAGCAGTGTATCGTTTGGAAGGAGATGCGGATCAATGGTGGAATCTTGTTAAGAATACGAGGCAAAGGGATGAAATTGATTCTATGGAATGGGACGAGTTCAAGAACTTATTTTTCAATAAGTACTTCCCTCGTATTCTCCGAACAAAGATGGAGAAAGAGTTCCTTGAACTGAAGCAAAGGGATGATGAATCTGTTAGTACCTATGAAGCAAATTTTACAAGACTTGCAAGGTACGCTTCTGGTATTATTATCCAACCTGAGAGTAAGATCGATCGATTCTTTAGTGGCTTAAAACCAAGTCTTCGAAGGGCGTCAGCCATAAGGGACTTCAATAGCTACGAAGAAATCGTTCGATGTGCTCTCAAAGTCGAGATGGAGATTGGAGTAACCCATCAGTCACATGGGTTTGATAAGAAGAGGAAGATGGAATTCAATGAAAAATCTAAAGAGCACACGGAAAAGAAGATGAACTTTCCCTTATGCTCAAAGTGTGGAAAGAAACATGGAGGGAGTTGTCTTAAAGGGACAAGTAAATGTTTTAAATGTGGAAAGGAAGGTCATCGGGCATTTGAATGCCGTGATAATGGGAAGAAGATGTCTAATGATGCAAACAAAGGAAGGGATACACAGAATGAACCTGCTACACTTCAATGTTTCAAGTGCAAGGAGATGGGGCATTATGCCAATCAATGCCCAAATCCAAGGGTTGATGATGATGGTCGACGTCAACAAACTCTTAAGGCTAAAGACAAAGGAAAGTCACATGCAATTTCTATCAGCGATGTGGAGTACGATAACGATGTGGTGAAAGGTACACTTACCATCCACTCTAAAGTAGCAAATGTTTTATTTGATTCTGGATCCACCCACTCTTTTATTTCTGAAAAATTTTCTAAGGGTATCACCGTATTACCTCAACAATTAGATGTTGAGTTAGCTGTGACAACACCTAATGGCACATCAATCGCATCAGAAGTTTATAATTCTTCTCCGATCGAAGTTTGTGGGAAAGTGCTTCCTGCAAATCTTGTGATCCTTCCTTTAGTGGAATTTGATGTGATTCTTGGCATGGATTGGCTTTCTCTACATGGAGCTCATATCAATTGCCAAAGAAGGGAAGTCACATTTCATATTCCAGATGAACCTACGATCGTCTATCAATGCAAGGATGAACATAACCTTCCAGTGGAAATTTCTTCCATCTTATGGGTATTGATTCCACTAAATGAAGGTTATTTATCTCAAATGGTTGGTGAGAAACTCACGATTAAGAATATGCCCATTGTACGGGAGTTTGATGATGTCTTTCCGGAGGAATTGCCGGGTCTTCCACCAAATCGTGAAGTTGAGTTTTCAATAGAACTCGTACCGGGTGCTTTGCCTATTTCAAAGACACCTTATAGAATGGCCCCAATTGAGTTGCAGGAATTGAAGAAGCAACTCCAAGAGAATCTTGATAAGGGATTCATACGCCCTAGTGCGTCACCTTGGGGAGCACCTGTTCTATTTGTTAAGAAGAAAGATGGATCAATGAGACTCTGCATTGATTATCGAGAACTTAACAAGATCACTATCAAGAACAAATATCCTCTCCCATGCATTGATGACTTATTTGACCAACTACGCGGAGCTCAATACTTTTCCAAGATTGATCTTCGTTCAGGGTATCATCAATTAAGGGTCAAAAGGGAGGATATACCAAAGACGGCTTTCCGTACAAGGTATGGACACTATGAATTTATAGTGATGCCATTTGGTCTTACTAATGCCCCTGCTATCTTCATGGATCTAATGAATAGAGTCTTTAGAGACTATCTTGATCAATTTGTGGTAGTCTTTATAGACGATATTCTTGTCTATTCAAAGAGCAAGGAAGAGCATGAAGATCACTTGAGAATTATATTGAAGACCTTGAGAAAAGAGAAGCTTTATGCCAAATTTACCAAGTGTGAATTTTGGCTTCAAAAAGTTGCATTTTTGGGTCATATAATCTCAAAAGAGGGGATATCTGTGGATCCAGCAAAAACAGAGGTTATCGAAAGATGGTCAAGACCAACAACAGTAACTGAGATCCGAAGTTTTCTTGGTTTGGCTGGATATTATCGACGTTTTGTAAAAGATTTTTCACGATTATCTAATCCACTCACCAAGTTGACTCGGAAAGGAGTTAAGTTTGTCTGGACAGAGGAATGTGAAGAGAATTTCAAGGAGTTGAAAAGAAGGTTATCCAGTGAACCTGTGCTCACACTGCCTTGTAGTGGAGAAAGGTTTGTGATCTACAGTGATGCATCCAAGAAGGGATTGGGGTGTGTTCTTATGCAAAATGATATGGTGATAGCTTATGCCTCACGACAGTTGAAAATCCATGAACAAAATTACCCAACACATGATTTGGAGTTGGCTGCGGTAATCTTTGCATTAAAGATTTGGAGGCATTACCTTTATGGTGAAAGGTGTGATATTTATACTGATCATAAAAGTTTAAAGTATATTTTCACACAAAAGGAGCTGAATATGCGCCAAAGAAGATGGTTGGAGCTGATTAAGGATTATGACTGCTCAATCCATTACCACCCTGGGAAAGCAAACAAGGTGGCAGATGCATTAAGTCGACAAGACCATGCTAGTTTATCCATGATGAGGATCACAAAAGATCCAATATTTATGGATTTACAAAGGATGGATCTTGGAATTATAATGGAAGGGAAAAAATCTTATCTTTCTCAAATGAATGTTCAACCATCTATACATGTGAAGATTAAAGAGGCACAGAAAGAAGATGTCGAGTTACAAAAGAAGGTGAGAAATGTTCCTGAATTCAACCTTGGTTGTGATGGGATAATAAAGTTCAGGAATCGGGTTTGTGTTCCTCCCATCCCCGAATTAAAGAAAGAGCTGCTGGATGAGGCTCATAGTTCTTCATTCTCTATTCATCCTGGAAGCACGAAGATGTATAGGGTCCTGAAAGAGTACTTCTGGTGGGATGGCATGAAAAGAGATGTTGCTGAATATGTCTCTCGATGCTTGGTTTGTCAACAAGTTAAAGCTGAGAGACAGAAGTCTAAGGGGATGTTACAACCATTACCCATACCCGAATGGAAATGGGAAAACATCACTATGGACTTTGTCACAGGACTTCCTAAAACATCCAAAGGCAATAATGCTATCTGGGTCATAGTTGATCGTCTTACAAAGTCTGCACACTTCATTGCTATTAGAGAGGATTTCTCTCTAGATCAGCTTGCCAAGATATATGTAAAGGAAGTGGTAAGATTGCATGGAGTACCACTTTCTATTATATCTGATCGAGATCCGAGATTTACCTCGAAGTTCTGGCGAAGTCTTCAGCATACTCTGGATACAGAGTTGAGTTTCATCACTGCTTATCATCCCCAGACAGACGGTCAGTCTGAGAGAACAATTCAAACCCTAGAAGATATGTTGAGAGCTTGCTCTATGGATTTCAAAGGAGGTTGGGATCAACACCTACCTTTGGTGGAATTTTCTTATAATAATAGCTTTCACTCCAGTATTCAGATGGCTCCTTATGAAGCTCTCTATGGAAAGAAATGCAGGACTCCAACTTGCTGGGATGAAGTTGGGGAAAGAAAGCTATTAGGACCTGATCTCGTTGATGAAATGGCAGAAAAGGTCAGATCTATTCAACAACACATAAGAGCAGCTCAGAGTCGACAGAAAAGTTATGCCGACAACCGAAGAAAAGACCTAGAGTTTGAAGTGAGTGATAAAGTGTTCTTACGAATATCTCCCTGGAAGAGGGTTATGAGATTTGGAAAGAAGGGGAAGTTGAGCCCTAGATATATCGGTCCTTTTGAAATACTGGATCGTGTTGGGAAGGTAGCTTACCGATTGGCGCTTCCACCGAATCTCTCTCAAGTTCAAGATGTGTTCCATGTATCTCTCCTGAGAAAGTACATACCAGATCCTTCACATGTACTCAGCTCAGAAGTTGTACCACTGGAGCAAGATCTTTCTTATGAAGAACAGCCGATAGAGATTCTGGATCGTAGCGAAAAAGTCCTACGAAACAAGACCACTCGTTTGGTGAAAGTTTTATGGAGAAACCACCAACTTGAAGAAGCTACATGGGAGCTTGAGGATATGATGAGGGAGAAGTATCCTCATTTGTTTGTTGCAAAGTGACGAATTTCGAGGGCGAAATTCTTTTTAAGGGGGGTAGAATGTAACACCCGAGACTTTTATGTTATATAAATCATCAAAGGAATCTTTTTCTACACAACATTTTCTTGGCTTGCTTTACACGCAATCGCGACCTTCCTCGATAGCTTGCGTCGTACGCAATACCGAGTTTCACTAAACAACAATATGCTATTAAAACTAGCCGTTATGAATAGTAATAACCACTTTTTGAAATTTTATAAATTTTATTTTTCAAAATGGACTTCATTTTTGGACTTATAATATCGAAATTAGCCTAGGGTGAAATTTTGGTATTTTTCTGAAAACTTTCAATTTTTGATGAATAGTGAAACCACTAAGTGGTAGGTTAAAAACCGAATTTTGCATAAAACTTAATTTTACCGCTTCTGTGAATGGAATTTCAAAAATCCGAGAGACACGGTTAATATCAAGGACTAAAATGTGGTTCAATGAGATGAAAATATTTTTTTGGTGAATAGTAACTTTTTACTATTTTTACCGCGGTTAATAGTAAATAGGGTAACTAAGGGTAATTATGATATTAATATTACCCTAACACATGTCCTAATTCTATTGGACAAGTGTAATTCGACCAAAAACAAACTTAGGAATAAAATATGACCATTTAGGCCCACTTGGATTAGATTAGGACATTTATTATTAATTTATTTAAAGAAGGGTTAAAATAGTTAAAATCAAAGTTTAATAAGTAAATCATTTTTAATATAGGGTTATACATAAGATAAATTCGATTGTAAATATTCATTAGAAAGATAAAAAGATTTCCTACATGATGGTATTTTATTTGTAATTTTTAGACATCAAATAATTTAATTTATTTATGACACAAAGATGATGCAGTAATTATCTTATTAATGAAATATTGACAAAATTGATAATATAAATACCAAAATAAATGTAATTTGAGACTTTTTATGAATTCCACTAATTTTATAGGTTACTATGATATATTAGTATTGATTTAATCAACTTGGTTCGAACATATAATTCTGTTATGACTTTGACAAAAATCATATATCAAATAGTGTCAAAATTGACACAAAATAGTTTTTAAATCAAATATTATATTATTAATTGTTATTTTATTCCTAAAAATCTATGGTTCGGCCAAATGACTTAGATAAGGATATATATTTTAATAATAAACAATTTGGGGTTCGTTTGGCATGTTATAGTAAGTGTATTAACCATATAGTGAAAGAAAACAAAAAGTCATGGTAAAAGTTAAATTATTTAACTTAGAGTTAAATCTAATTGATAAGGTTAAAATAATACCCTAAACTTGTCTAAATTCTATTGGTTGATAGGATTTCGACCCATCCCCACTTTGGCTTCGAAATAAGACCCTTTGGAACCATTATAAACCGATTTTGACTTTAATATAAAATAATATTTTGAGATATTCCTAAGGTGCCCCTCTCCTCCCTTATAAAAGGGCACCTCCTCCCCCTCCTCCTCACACCAATTTGAGCACTCAAGCTCGGCCAACCCCTGCCATTTTCTCCTCTCCACTTCCCTAGAATAATCCTAGAGGTCCTGGTCTTCTCCAAAGACCAATCTTAGTTCCTTAAGTGGAGGATTCAAAGAGGCGTTCCAAAGAAGAGGTAATATCCATTACCGATCTTTTCAATTTCTTTCTTCTTCAACTTCTTCTTCTTTAGTTGTTTCATGATAAAGTAATAACATCAGTATTACTTACATACTGATATGTTATTATAAATATGAAACAACCCTAATTCACCTTCTATCCATCCTACGGAAAAATGAAATCACCGCGCGTGCGTACGTACGGAATACCGTCTCCACGCCGTGGTGTAATCTATTTTCCACCATCACCTTACAAGGATGGGTATAATGGTGTAATGAGTAACTATATATGATTATTATTAAGTAATATTGATACTGAAATAATATATATATATACTCCAATACAATTCCACGATCATAGGAACGATATCATCACTCGTGCGTACGTACGGAATACCGTCTCCACGATGTGATGTGATTCGTTCTACATGATCTTCATTTCATAATGATTATATAAATAAATTGAATGAATGAATATGGTATATACTACACTAATACCATTCTGGAAATTAATTATCTATAAAGATAAGAATAAGAATTTATTCGACAAAACACGCATAAGAACAAAAAGTTATAAAGACCCGAGTAACAAGTAACAATGAAATATTACTAACAAGAAGCTAATAATATGACCATATATGATCTCATATCAATATGTATGATTCTGGAATAAGTCAATAACATTATTTAAACCATTATACAGGAGCTTCGGACACGAACAAAGCAAATCGGACCTAAGGTAAGGGAAATATCACAATCTCATTTTTATCTGAGATTGTTTATTCGTAAGTATTTACTGGGGTGTATTTTATCATCCACATCCATGTTCCCTCAATATGTAATATTGTTTCCATCCACTTGAAATAGTTTAAATCCAATTTTACCCTTAGGTGAGTTTTTAGTAAAGAATATGAAAGGAATCTTTTGTCGTTTTTCCGTACGAGGTACTTTTTGACTTTTCCGACAAAAGTACGAAGAATGTTTTTTTTAACTTATACGGCATGAATGGATTTTTAAAACATTACATCAAAGAAGCTTCCTTTACAAGTTTTCAAGTTTATTTTTAATCAACTTCTTTTATTTTAAAGTTGTATGACATGTTATGAAAGGAAAAATATTTTTGAAGAAGAAAGGATATTTTCCTCAAGAATTCAATTCAAGTGTTTTATCAAAATTATTTTCCATCTAAGATAATAAAGGGTTCTGTTTCTATCCATATTTTTACATTGGTTTGACTATGTTGTGATGGAATTATGTTTATGAATTCCTTTATCATATATGAATTGATTTATGATTTCATGATGTTTCAAGAATCCCATTTTTGTTACATGTGTTATGCGATGATGCATGTTTTATGATTATGTGGCACACATAAGAAAGGATTCATTATAAGATGGGTGGGACCTATATCTCCCTCCAATGCATTGGGTAATGATTTTATATCTCATGAGATAGACATGGCTGGAACGGAAGGTTATTTCGGTTCAGTGATACAGGACTGAAACGAGGAGTGAACTCGGTTTAGAAAGGGACTTTGTCCACTAAGATAGTCTTGGCAATGAGTCATGACTAACAAGAAATGATTTTCCATGATTATGTGTGCATGCCACAAAGTTTCAAGTTTTATGTTATGATTTTGGGGATCTCATTTTCACTTCTATGATTTATTCCATGTTAAGATATTATGATCTCTTTTGCAGGTTTTGATTTTCAAAAAGATATGATATGATTTTTATTTCCTTTATTTTCCCTTGCTGAGCATTTGAGCTCACCCTTTTATGTTTTCTTTTCCCCAGGTCAGGAAGATGGATATTAAGTAGAATATGCTAAAAGGGACCCTAGATATGATGAAATAAATGGGAGACACTGTAGAAGATTTATGAACCAGTTGTTTATGTTTCCCAGTTTCTAAAGACACTATACCTATACGGTCCTTTGTGGTTTTGTCATATGTTGTAATAAGTGTGATTCAATTTTGAAGTATTAATAATGTATGTAAAGTGTGGGTCGTTATAATCCACTAGTATCTTGATACATTCATGGTAGTCTTTTGGAATTACATCCTTATTTACTCTATGTTTGAGGAGGACCATGTTGGTCATTTGAGAGAATTTCATGAATTGTTCAGAAATCACAACCTTTATGCCAAGATTTAGAAAATGTGATTTTCTGATCCAATAAGTGGATTTCTTGGGAAACATGGTGTTGGAACATGGTATTTTAGTTGATCCTGAAATGGTGAAAATTTTTATGATATGGGAAAACCCTCGAAAAGTTTTCAGGATTCAGATCCTCTAGGGTATATGTGGATATTATATCTAGTTTGTAAATTTCATATCAAATTTGGATACTCCGATTATTTCTCTAACTTACAAGGGAGTAAATTTTTCTTGGGGTGAAGATTTTCAAAATTAGTTTGTTGAGCTAAAATGTGTTTTGACTATTTTTTAGGTGTTGAATCTTTCATAGTCTGGGTATGTGGTCTTCTGTGATGCATGAAGTTTAGGTTTGGGAAGTGTTCTTATGTAGGGTGATCATTTAGTTTTTTATGGATCTAAATATCTTAGAGAATGTGAGAAGAATTATACCACCCATTAACTTGAGCTTGACGATGTGATACATGCACTTAAGAGTTTGTGGTATTTCCTTTTTGAAGAAAGTTACACCCTGTATTTTGACCACGTGATCTTGAGTTATATATATTCTCTAAAAATGATTTGAATCTCCATTAGTGGATTTGGGTGGAATACCTAAAATAATTTTACTTTATCATCGCATATATCATAGGGATAGGGAATATTGTCGTAAATGATTTGAGATAGAAAATTTTGACCCTAGCTATGAAAGAATCCCCAGAAGTGTGGGACTTGATGGCTCTTTTTCCATAGTTTCATATAGGAGTTCGGGAATCAAGGGATGATGTTGTTTTGACCTATGTAAAGTTGACCTATGATCTTCTCGAGATGATTCTTCAGAAACATCGGCTTGGTGATGAGTTCTCTTGAATTAGAGACACTATTTATAGTGGGGAGATAATTGTTAATATGACATTCATAGTGAAGGGAATTATATGTTATCAAAATCATTTTTGTGTCATTATAGAAAAGAAAATATGTGATGGTGGATTTCCATAATTCTCAATGGGAACTACAACTAATAACAAAAAAGATATTCTATGGCATATAGTATATATTATGGTTTCTAGGTATGAGAAAGGGCATCAATGACTTTGTCTCTCATTGTTTTACTTTCCAAAAGGTCAAGGCCAAGCACCAGAGATCTTTGGGATTTCTTTATCCACTTCCAATGTTGACATGGATCTGGAATGAGATATCAATGTAATTTGTGGTTGGTTTTCCATGTACCTAGAGAAATAATAATACAATACGGGTTTTGATAGATTGGATGACTACATTTTAACTCTTTATACCCATCATGATAAAACCAAAGTTGAGGAGTTGGGAAATCTCCTTGTGAATGAGTGTGTTCGTTTTCACAATGTTTCATCTTCTATAGTATTAGATAGAGATCCCGAGTTTATCAATTCATTTTATAGAGTTCATCAAGAGGCCTTGGGAACATTGATTTTTTTGATTATGTCATACCACCTACAGTTACATTTCTAAAGAGAAATGGATATATAGATTCTTGAAGATAATCTTTGTTCCTTTGTTCTATAATTTGGTAAAGCATGGGATACAAATTTAGGGATGGTTTAGTTTTATTATAATAATATTTATGAGTCTATAAGAATAATTGCTTCTTTTAAGGCCTTGTATGGATGACATTTCAAATATTTGTTCTATTAGTTGGAGATCAGTGAAATTTAATTGGTTTTTCCAAGTTTGGTTGAAGAGAATACAAAAAATATTTATTTGATTCATTAGAGAATGTTGATGTCTTAGAGATTGTTTAAGTCACATGCTGATCATCATCGTAGAACAATGGAGTTTTTTAGGACCATGTGTTCTGTAAAGTTTCATCTTGTTTGGGTCATTGCTGGATTAAGAAGAAAGTTAAACACACTACTAATTTTTTGGGACCGTTTAAAGTTGTTGAGTAGTTGGGAAATGTTTCTTACCTGTTAGCACTTCCACCATAAATGAAATCAATATTTCACATATTCCACGTATCACATCTATGAATGTATCTTTCTAATCCATCTCACATTCTGAAAAGGAGTTATATTGATGTTAAGTCTAATTAATCCATGATTGAGAATCCAGTTAGGATTGTTGATTTTGAAACCAAGGTACTTAATGGGAGGATGATACATTTTGTTTGAATACTGTGGAAGCATGGTTCTAATAATCATGAGATTTCGGCAAGAGATAATGATGATCAACTATTGGACTCATTTTTTAACAAGCATCTTAATAGGATTTTTGGGCAAAAAATATTTATATAGTGGGAAGATTGTAACATCCTGTTACTATTTTTAGATACTCCTCAACCCCTATTTTTCATAATTCTTTGGATGAGTCTTATTTAGGGGTTCGTCAGTTAAAATTTTGAAAATTTTGAAGGGCTCATGGGTTATGCATGATTGGAACATGGCATTCCCAAACCATGCAAAACCAAGAAGTGGGGGTTTAATGGTTAGTTCATAGTTTGATCAACCATGTAACCACCAAGGAGTAACTATGAAACCCCACTATCTGGGGAATGCGGTTGGGGTGCACGATTAGACTAACTGTGCAGACCTTCCTAGATAACCATGCATGAAGGGTTTTATTATTATGATAATTATTTAAAAATTAATACACCTCCCTTTTTGACCCTCAATAGAAATTAACTTGACCTATAATGATTTTCTAGGTCATAGAGTCTCTCGGGAAACTATTTTGCCTCCTGAAAACATATTTTTAGGGGGATCAAAGCATGGTGAATGATGTTTGACCTCTTCTGGGTATGTGAATATTTCCATGTTACTTCTTTGTTGATCTCTTCCTCTCTCTCCCATCGGGTTTGTTAGATCTCTATGTTATTTGTGGATATAATCCCCATTTTTTTATCTTGAATCGAGGTTTGATTCCCATATCTTTTTTTCAAAAATTTATCATTACATATTCTTGTTTTGGGAATTGTGTTTCATTATCCCATGATGTTGGGTAGGTGGTTTGATTTAAGATTTTCCAATTGATTTAACATTAAATTAATTTATTTAAATATTTTTTATTTAAATTTAATTTATTTACATTAGTCTTCTAAATAACCCAATTCCTGATAATTGTGGATTTGAAAATGATATGGCATGAAATTTGGGAACCCCCCCCCCCCATTCCATTGAATTGGGGTGTTTTTGTGGAACATGATGGAAATTGTGAAAATTAAATTCTGAAATTTAAATTGTGAAATTGAATTTTGAAATTGATATCAAATTTTTATTTAAAAAAATTCTTAAATTGTTCTGATAGAAGCCTAATGGTTTTATCCTTGAGAAGGCATGAATTGATTAAAAACCCGTTTTTTCGAATGGAAATTGGCAGATTGAAATGGAAAATGGGTTATTTTCATGTTAATAAATTTTTAAATAATTTTATCGTTATTGATTTTTGTTTGAGAACGAGAAATTATAATTAGTTAGTGATTAATTAGGGAAAACATGCTAGGATGGGAATTTCGTAGCAATGGATTGTTTCTTTACAACTCTAACATAATCTTATTGATAGATATTACCTCTAGTGGGTTATTGTCTAGTCTTATTTTTCAATTATTAGAGAGACTTGTGTGAACATTTTCATTATCATTTATAATTTTATGAGGATCCCATAGCCTAGAACTATCGTACCTCATGGATGATGGCCATGTTTCTCATAGCTAATTCTTTTTTATATATATCATTTCATGTAAAATATTTTACACATACCTTTTGAATTTATATAAAATATTTTATACAAAATATTTATTAAGACAATTTTTATAAATGTTTCCATAAATTGAAATATAAAGCATGATTTTTTTAAAATATTTTTTTTGAAATTCCAAGCCTGTTTATTTAAAAATTGAATAATTTATTTGGTTAATTAATGTGGAATATTATTATAGAATACATGGTGATACCCTAAAAGGATTTTAACTGACACCCTAACTTTTACTTTTTGAGTTTTTAGACTATCTTCTTACATGTTTGAGCAAAGGTAAAGTGCCAATTGGGGTATGGTTCTTGTTGTTTGATCCTTGGGACATGGAGAGTTGTGTCTATTTAGATTTTAGTTGATATTCTATTTTCTGGTACTTTGTGGTTATATTAAGGGTTTTTTACCTACTTGACTTCCCATACAATTATACTTATGAATTTTTCCTTTGATAATACTGACTTGTAATTTTTGTTTCTTCCAATATTTGTGTGCAAAAATTGTTCCCACCTTTGTCATGGATGATATCAGGTGCTGGTCTCCAACCCATGGGGATTGGGAACGTTTATAGGGCTCTGTCAAGACTAGCCTGGATATCAATATTCCAGGGTATCTGAAATAGTTACGTATAATATAATACATTCATTTCATATGATAGTGATAAAAAATATAATGTTAAATAGTAACTTTAACTATTTCATAACTACCACTTTACCTAATTGTTATAAATTAATTATTGTATGGATTATCACTCAAAAGAATAGTATATTATTCTATTTAAATATTAATAATAATTTATTTAATCATTGTGAAATGAAAATTTCATCATATGAACTCTTGGTACAACCTCTTAACATTTGAGAATATCGCTATCCATGTGTAACTGTTTTGATTCATAGCCCATTTTCCTAACTTGATAAATGTCACCATTTAGATCCAAAGGAGAAATTTTTCTTTCAATTAATCTAAAAATCATTCAAAACATTACCTAAAAACATTGTATCCCATCAGACACCTCAAAACTGGAATCTACTAACTAGTTCCGCATCAACTAGTAAAGTGAAAAATAAATTGATTTTCATCACACTAGCATGATACTTTTATCACATAAATTGTATCAAATCACATTTTTCTTAGTTATATTCTTATAATATAAAAAATACCCTATTCAAAACATCATCCACATGATACATTATACAATAAATTCATTTACTGTTAATGAAAATTGAATCTAACAACATCAGAATTATAATCCAAAATTAATTTTGACACTAATCACTAAATCATATCAACTACACCATTAATTTTCATCATATCACATGCTTACTTAAAGTCAAAAAATTTCTCACCAATAACATTATTAATCTCATCAATTATCAAAAATATTAAAGGAACCATGTTATGATCACCATTGTTTCATTTTTGTAAGTATCTACTGATAAAAATTATAAAACAAATAATGAGAAGTTTCCACCATCACACCACAAACATGTTCTAAATTTCTTTAAAATTTATCTTACTTTTGTTTCATGCCAACACATTGTATCTAGGATAACCTCAAACTATACTCCTTAGATCCCAAGAAACCGACTTAAGTAAAAAATAATCTTAATCTATACTAAACAATTATGACCAATTTCAATCCCTCGTGATGGAACAATTTTAGAGATTTTGTTATAAAACAAATTCACTTTTAAATATTGTTGATCTTAAATTAAAAATCACTATTTATTTCAATTGATCATAACAACATATTTATGTTTTGATCCAATGTTGTTCAAACCTCAAAATAACATCCCTTCCAATAGATTAGGTTTATATTTCTCATATAACTACCTCATGTGTAAGATATCATTCACAAACTTTCTACCATAAATCACAATCTATGATCTTAATTTTAAATTTAAATTCCTACATAATCAATCATCATCATGTCTATAAAAATGAAATATAGATTTAAACCCATGTCAAAATAAAATGTTATTAAAAAAATAATATGCCCTAGAACCTTGAAGAAAAATAATAATAAGTAATATTATCGTCAAATATATTCTAGCAAACCACTCTCTCATAGTTGAGCCTTAGAAGTCTCTTCACCCATTACCTCAGAAAAAATAACAATCAAACATCACATTTTTTATCTATACCTATCAAGGAATACATCATAAATAAAAATTAATAAAAATGTATCCATATTTAATATCCAAGACCATCTTTAGTCAAAAAAATTGAGAAAAAGTATCGATGTCAATCTATTCATCTCCTGATTCCAAATGACCATTGTTGATCACCTACCCATCGACTGTTAAAAATTACCATCATAAAAATAAGTCTCATATATTAAAATTTCATAAATAATAAAACTCATATTATAAATATCATATATCCAAGGATCTAATTTTTTGAATAAAAACCATCCTAGATCGGTAGCATCAATCAAAAAATCTCATACAATACCTCATTAACAAAAGTTTTCTTAGCCCCAATAGGGAGCTCGATCCTTGGTAAGGTAGTAATTAGAGACATTTTGTACTTAAGTACATGGATAAAGAACCCATATGTCTCATAAATAACAATGTGCAAAACTCATGTTGGTTTAGACTCATTAAATATTAGCTAATTACTTCACATTGAAGTTTATTTCAAGATGATATATTAAATTACAGAGAATTTATGAACATTGACAAGTTATTCTCATGAAAATGTATAATTTCAAAAGATATCTTTGAAACATTAAAATTGTATATCATATAATAGTTCCCATATCATAAGAAATCATGTTCACAAATCATGTCCCAACCACTATACGATTCTTATACCGACCTAACTGATCCTTATAATTAATTTTGAATGTATGTGAGGCATGATAAAAAACAGAGTCCTTGGGTATGAATGCACCAACCAAAACACCCGGGAAAGGTTATAAAACCAATCAAGATGAACATTAATTACTATAACATGGTTACCCTAGTTATTTCTAAACCAACCAAGGTATAACATGTACCATACTCCAAAATCCAACCTAAAACTCAACTAAATTATTTAATAACAGTTTATCATGACCCGAACCAACTGCAACCCTATCCTGATTTGACAATGAAACCATGTATAACCACCAAAGCTTTCTTCTAGCAGGACATAGGTTAGAAAATAGAACTGACCAAATGAACATCACTAATGGGGGGAATTCCTATTTAGAAAACACAACTTAATACTTTAATAGAAAATAAAAAACACAACCATAAACCAAAGAACAACCACAGTACACAATGTTTTATATAAAAAATAATAAATGATATGTAATCTAATCAAAATTCAAGATAACTAAAAAAATGAAAAAAAACTTATAATCCCTAATGTGAAAAGTAAACCATACACCCCATATACATTATTGGTGTATAAAACAACACCCAACTCCATGATTCTTCTATCAACCTTATCCATTTAGCTAACTCTGCAAAATATTCAAAAGTAGAATCATACAACCCAATAGAGGAAAAAAGTTTAAGTGTATCCACATGATAAATAGGTTATCCCATTAGTACGAACATACAATTCAATATAATGAATATATAAAAATCAAATTAGTTAAATAATAATATATAGTTACATCAAAATAAATAAAATTCACCCCACTTAAATTAGGTGAAACAAATCGAACACATAATGGCACTAAGAGGGATTTAATTATTGTTTGAATTTTTTTGTGAGAACCTGTATGTATTTCTTCTTATTCAACCAGTATTTCATGAAACAAAAAAAATAAAGAATAAAAAGTGTAGTATGGCATAATAGTTATAGAGTTTCTACTCCCTATGGATGACTACATCCCTAGTTTCTGTGTTTTTAATCCCACTCACACAAAGCATTAATTTATTATCAATATAGTTATAGATAATATTATTACCTTGAACCTACTAGAATATGATGGTGCCAATCATCATAGTAAAAAATATTTCATTTTAGAAAAACATCATGTATTTTAAGATATATCAATATAGATATCAAAAAACTCTATAGGCTTAACTAATTAAGATACTCTATTCCCTCTCACCATAGATCTTTTTACAATTTTTACTTTCTTATGTACATATATATTTTCTTCTTCTAGTACTCATGGATTATTTTATAGCACTATCAAACTCAATATTGAAGGTTATATCTTCATCCAATTTTTATTATTTTCTTCCTTCATAATCATAGAATATCATGTGACTATTATTTCCATTACATTTATGGAAAATCCTTGATTCTATATAGAATGCATATTTTCATTCAAATTCATTTTTGATTGAGTCATGGTCACCTCTCAAATCTTCTTAATACTCATATTTTCCCTTCGTCATGAAGATTAAAATACTTCTATATTTTCTCTAAAAAATAAACAACTATTAATTAATAAAAATTTATTATCCATATGTGCATGGACTCATGAATTGTTACATGGACACCCCTTCTATAGTGAGGCACTCATCTCAACAATATATTCTTCCTTGAACGTATTATCCTCCAACATCTACTTGAAAAATTACTGAATCTTATTTATCATGATGTTTGAATCCTTGAATATAAATTCATTTGTCTCTTAATTTATATTATAATTAAAAAATATATTATTCATGAAAATTCTTGAAATAATTATAATGAAATGTTCATTGTGAAGATGTAATCATCCTTATGAATTGGTGTGATCCTTATAGTGCATGTTATGATATAACCCAATGGGAACACTATGGATGGTGTTAGTCCAAGTGTTACAGCCCAATCAAACCTCCAATAGCACATAGGCTGGAAACTTGTGTCGAGTATACATAACACACACATGGGAGTACTTAGAATAATCCACATGAATAGATACACACATCTTCAGACACCAATATAATATAGAATGGAAAGATAAAACTGATACCAATTTTCATGAATAAAACATTATCCAAAATTAGAGTATTCCAAAACTATGGGAAAATTTAATGATCCAAATACATAACCACAGAAACTGAAAAAGAGTCGAACCTGCTAGTAAGTGGGGGCTGCTGTCAAATGAAACACTTGGAACTGAATATAGTATATCTTGGTTAACTATGATCCACCTATTCTAGTTCTACCCAAGATCTTTTCATAAGGCATTTTATCTATATAGGACATGAAACATGTGGGAATATCCTATGTAGGGGTGAGTATAAACATACATAGTAAGAAAGTCCAAAATCAGTAAACAGAAGGAATAAAGAGAGACAGAGATAGGTTAGCTCATAATCCAAAAGGTATGTCAATCAGGATATGAGATAATAGATATAATAACCTAGATAATTTCAAGATAAACACCTAGTATCAAAGTAAGTCAACAACCATACTAATAGCCTAGTATTATTCTAGAAGATTCAAGATTATTATCATTTTGAAGAACTCACTCCTTGGGTATTTCTAACACTAATGGTGCTCATCCGATGGTTTGGGCTCATCGGGCCATGCCATGATAAATCACATAATAGAAATCTGAATTAAATGGTATATAGGTAGTGTATCATGCCTATGGACTATGTTGGATACCTAACCCTATACGGATTGACCAACTAGGATGGGGATCACACACTATAATATTCGATAACATGATATGTAACCCAACCTAGGGATAAATGATAGATGAACACACCCTAGTTCAAATAGAGTGACACCTGACTCTATCTAGGACTAACCCATATAAGGGATTGAACATTCTATGCATAAAATGGGATACCTCCCTCTACAATCACTGGGATGAACCAAGGGAATGAAACCTACAGATACTCAACTAGAATAAGTAGAAAAGGGCCTCAACCTACCCTAGAATAAGTACATATCATTTATAGAGAGTACATGGTGTGTCTTGGTTGGCCTTGGTATTACTTTTTCCTCTATCTTGTGCCCATGTACTCTGGTATTTCCTGTATACATAGGACACACCCATGTACTATGGTTCTAATCAAATTCTTTAGTTTTTCCCAAGTCCTTGAATCATGTCCAAGTACTCTAGCCATGCCCGAGTCCTCTGGCCTTGTCCAGGTACTGAAGTCATGTTTGTGCCTATATACCCCTGGTGTACACATTGATTCTCCAGTTATAAGTCACAGACCATATGATATTTTTCTCTCCACAAAATCCTTATTTTCATAGGAATAGTTTAATAAAAAATGTGTTCATCCGAACTCAATTTCATGTAACTTAGAATTTTCCATAACTCTACATTCTTTACGGATATCCAAAAACACTACCTCATCATATGATTCAGCCAAAAAAACCAGCAATTAACTCATATCTAAGGTTCAAAAAAATAAAATCATTGCCAATGGCCCAATTTAAGCCACCAAATCGATACAAAAACCACCCCTCTGACATCACACCACCAAAAATAAAAGCTAATGAATCAAAGGTCTCCAATCCCTATCCAATATCCCACTTCACCACATTACACCACAATCGTTATCTCAATTTCTATTCTAGATCAATGGAAATTATCCATATAACAAAATATCTACTTTCCAATCATCTGTTTCTCGGTATTACAAAAATTCTATTCAAATGGAAATACCTATGATGAATGCTCAATGAACGAATAGAGAAAATAAAATTACCAAAATAAGTAAATAATTAATGTTTAATATTATTTAGGTTGGCATTAATCCATTAACTGACAAATCATTGAATGCTGGGAATAAAAAATTATTATTATGCAATATTAATTATTAATTCTAGGAAGATAAATCCACACCAATAAATAACACTGAAACCCATGAATCATTTCATAGAAGAAATAATTCATGTTCAGTATATAATAAAAAAATAGGATTAAATCCAATGAAATTAATCATTATACCTCAATATTGGATTGATTTCTGATGAACAGTGGTTTCATGTCATTGTCATTGGTGAGATCCAATAAATCCATTATTGAAGACAAAATCCATCAAATACGGACAATAAATCAATGATCCCATTGATGTTCATTAATAGAACGCCTCGATAACCCTCTAAAATTCATATGTTTTGTTTTAAACCCATTTATTTGGCCATAACATGGTTTAAATAGTGAATTTTTTGGTTTTTGCCACTTAATAACCAATAAATAAATTTATTTATTTACTTAATTATTATTCTTCCCTAGACCGATTTTAAACAAAACACCTTATGTTAATAAATGTTATGTCACACTTATAGTAAAACAAATATTTAAAATCTAATGGTGGTCTTGGATTTCACATTTGGAACATATTTCAAGAGATATTCTATTATTTTAGAAAAACTATGTGCATAAGATATAATATTTAAATTTTTTTATTATATCAATAGTAAGGCTCCTAGGGCCCCAAAATTTGGCCATACATCCATTCCTAGCTCCAAAAATATTATTTAAAATATTCCAATGTTGTATAAGGAAAATAATATTCATTAAATTAACTTCACCTCAATAATTTGTTGCCTAAAAATTAAAAAACATAATAAAAGTGATGGGGATACAAATCTCGTATCTAGTTCTCCCACTCCCACATTCTCTCCTAAAGATCCATATGCTACTATCAAACATGCACCAAAGGAATCACTCACCTATAAAGGATTTTCAACAACCAATCCTTAGTATCTACAAGGTACTCTATAATGGTATCTTCATCCTCAATGTCCAGCATCCCTAATAGAAATAATGTGATGGTTCGTGCACATACCTCATCAATCATGACATATGGAATACATCATGTGACAGATCTAGTCATGGTGGTAGGGATTAGTGGTATGAAACCTTGAACCCTCTATGTAGTATCTAGAAAGGGCCAATGAATCTAAGATATAAATTTTCTCCCTTCACAAATCTCCACAATCATCTTTCACATGATACCTTTAGAGAGACAAAGTCTCCCTTTTCAGACATTAAAGTCCCCCATCATCGGCCCATATAATAGTTATGATTTCTATGGTATGTCCTCATCCACCCATGGATGATATAAAAAATCCATTTTGTCACTCGTACTAACTCTCTGCCCATGATTTTGGATTCCACTGAATCAGCACAACCTATTTGTAACCTATAGGATCTCCCATAAAAACCCTCAAATGGTTTTATATTTATTATAGAGTGGAAACTATTGTTATAAATGAACTTTTCCATGGGTATGTGATCCTACCAACTATAACCAAAGTAAAACATGTAATCCTGAAGAATTTCCTCTAGAACCTGAATGGTCTAATCATATTTTCAATATATTGTTTGGTGAAACATCGTAATCATCCTCTATTGGGTCTTATAATAATCCTTTTATAATTATATCCATGATCATGATTTGAAGTGATAATCATGTTCTAAAACAATCATCAATGGGACATCACAGAATCAAACTATCCCATGCATATAATAGAAACTCAACATCTCACATGAACTCTTCTCTTAGATGGATAGGAAGTGGTCAAACTAGGTGAGTGTTTCTACTATAACCCTGATGTAATTTTGACCTCTTGATAATCATGGAATTCATGTAATTACTTTTATGGAGATAACACCCTACATCCATTGTGGCTCTCCAATGGGTTTATCCAAACACACTAGAACCTAGATAAAACCCTTCACCTGCTAATAAGAGAGGCATCAAGAGACAAACTCAACTATGCACCTCTTAATGTCAAGCCACCAAAACTGATTCCAACGGTACTGCTACATATTCTCTACCACTTGATGTACTACTAAGGGGGATTTATGAAAATTACTTAATAAATTCTCTTGTAGTTTTATGAGTATCATGTTCCATCATATAAAAATAATAATATGATCCCCATCTTAATAAAATCCATCTGGAGCATGTCTACTAAATATCGAAACATGAAAGGCCTCAAAATAAATATCCCTAAGATGAGCCTCCATAACATATTGAGGATATGTATGGGTAAAAAAAATACACAATATGTAAGCTACACTATCCTCATCATCTAATTTCAGCTACAACGATGACAACTAATTTTATGCCTTCCTCAACAACTGCAAACAATATCTCCGGATTAGAGCATCTATCGCCACATTCCCCATTTTTTGAGTGTAGGCTCAAAGTTTCATAATCCAAGAGTAACTATAGCTATTTAATCTATCTAAAATTAATATATTTTTTTGAAATGATATACTTGATACTCTAGTGGTGAGAATAAACGATAAACCACTCACCCGTATGGTGGTGTCACTACATATTTAGGGAGAATATAACTATTTCTATTTCCAGATCATGAGTCATTTATTTCTTCTCATGGGGTATCAACGGCTAGGAATTATAGGAAATAACCACCTAATTATTCATTAGATCAAATTCAATCCCATATCTAGAGTAATCAAATAACATAACATGCTCAACATCCTCAACTAGAAACCACAAAATTGGTCAACTCATCCAAATCTACCAAAACATATAAAAAGACTACTAGAACTTCTCTATCCACATGAATGGATTCCTCTTTTAGGTAAAATCAATCTAAGGTTATGAAATCCTATAAAAATTAGGCATGGATCTTTTATATTATCCTTCCAACACAAGGAATCTATGCACCTCAGACACGTTGTTTGGTTGTTCCCATGCTAAAATTATCTTAACATTTATCGAGACCGACGATACTCCCTATCATGAGATAAAATTTCCTAATCTGTGATCCTCTTGAATCTATAATTGAAACATTAATATATTTTAATAAATTTATTTCACTTAGAGTATGTATAGGACAATTCACAAATGTCTTGAGGGATCCTTCTCTAACATTGAGTATACAAATATTTCATCAATGTATAATCCCTTGAACCTGTATAATAATAGATGAAATATAAATTTCATATGTCCCATTAATTATTCGAGGGAATTCATTATGATTTAACACATGAACAAGTACTCATAGTATCCATAAATACATCATAATTCGATATTTGGTATATCCTTTTCTAGAACTCGGAGCTTATGATAACCTGACCTATGGTCAATATTCATGAACAACCTATCCCCCCTTTCAACTGCTCAAATATATCTTGTATTGTAATTAATGGATACCTATTCTTTATGTTAATCTAATTTAGGCTATGTAACTCAATACATAACCTTAAAATCACTTCTTCTTTCATATAAAATGACATTGAAGCTACCAAAGGGGGCATGCTATGTTTAATGAATCCATTCCTCTACAAATCCTCCAACTGAACCTTTATCTATCAATGATATATTGGAGATATCTGATATATTGTTGAAAATATAAGGTAATTACAAGGGTGTAAGTCTGTGCTTCAATCAATCAATCTTTTGGAAGGTATTCTTTTCATGTCATCAGGGATGATATCGTCATAATCCACCATTACAAAGCTCATAATATCAATTGATTTAAGAGTAATACTAGACAACTGATGAGTAATTAGTTGTATCATCATATGAATGATCCCATACTACTCTACATGAACTTACTTTTCACCAATTAAGGAACACTTCATCCTTTAAATGGGGACAGACCACATCCTCTACTTGAAATTATATATATATACATGAACACTGGATAACCATTCTGTAACACCTCGACCCCAGTTACCCAGAGTCGGTTCATTATTAAATAACATTGGCATGATCACAAAAGATGAAATCTCAAAAGAAAGATTAGTTTAGTAGCCTTGAAAACACTAGATATATTTATAAGTCATACATTACATCATAAGTAAAAAAACTATAACAACATCTTTTTTTCATATCCCCTCATACTATCCCTGCAGGTCATTCACAATTTACTTCTATACATTCTAGGAAAAATTAAAACATTGAAAGAGGTGATCTTAGATGCTCAGTAAGGATAACAATATAGCAGAAACTTTATTAAATATTCATAAACATTTAAGGCAATGTATAACTAAAACAAAATCTTTTTAAACATGAACTTAAACATAATATGGAAAAGATAAAATGAAATAATGCCATTTATATATTCACATGAATATTCTACTAGTCGAATAATCACATGAAATATCAATAACCACTTTCATAATGATGGAATGCATAATGCCAAACTATCATTACCACGTAGCCAAGGCCTCGTGCCAAGACTACAAATAAGATTTTTTCAAGGCCTCATGCCAAGACAGTAGTTTGTCTAATTATACCTACCGATGCATCGAGGAGCTATAGTGGTCTCCACCCATCACTTATTAAGTCCAATGCATTCCTCATATGAATAGGTTTAACATAACATAAACATTCATATTAAAACTAGCATACAAAATGTCCATAAACCATGAATGGTATAAAATTAACACATCCATAGTCAAAAATATCAAAAAACCTTCAATAAAATATGGAAGTTTTTTATCATAACAAATAAATTTCAAATAATATTAAAATCCATCAAAGGATGTTGACATAGATGAAATAAAAACTATTTGAGAGAAATATCTCTTTTTTGAAATCATTTAAATGTCACATAATTATAAAAGAAAAAATTTACTTTGAAAATATTCTTATAATCTTATAAGAGAAACTTCGACGATTTTATAACGGTATAAAATAGTCGCACCCGTCGTATAAGTTAAAAAATACATTCTTACCTTAATTCCGTCAAAAAGGGTAAAAAGAACCTTGTTTGGAAAGAGATGGAAATATTCCTTTATAAAAATCTTATAAAAAGTATACAAGGGTATAAATTACATTAACCCATAGTCTATAAAATAGTAATAATTATTTGAGATACATTTTTAAGAAACATGTATGTGGATGATAAAGAGGTCCCAGTAGATAATTATGTATAAACAACCTCAGATAAGGAAGAGATTGTGAAATAAACCCTTACCTTGTGCTTTTCCTTGGTCTAGGGTAGGTTATCCTCCTGTATAATGGTTAAATAATTGTTATTAAATTATAAATGAATCATATACATTAATATGATATCGTATATGATCTTTAAACATTGATTGTTAATCATATCTTAGTATTATCATCGTTTTAGGTGTTAATGGATTCATTTTATTTTATATTCTTTGTTATGTAAGCACTATTTTTTATGTATGGGAAGTATATTATTCATATACATAATTATATCTTGTCTCTAAAAATTATTTTTAATCATAAATGATATTTAGTATTCAATGGATTCGATGGGGAATGAATCTCATCGTGTTCGTGGAGACCGTAATCTGTATGTACGCACGAGAGACAATATCATTATTTTGATATTAAAATAATATATAATTGGATAGTATATAATACATACAGAATCATTATCATGTTATATTTATTATTGAAATGAATTACACATCATTATTATACCCATCAAAATAATACTTTATTGAATAACAGTTACACCACGACGTGGAGACGGTAAGCCGTACATACACACGTATGGTGACATGTCATTAAAAGGATGGATAGAATACTGAATATGGTTCTACCATATTTATAATAACATCACAGTATATAGATGATACTTGAGTTATTATTTTAGAATTGGAATAACAAATAAAGAAGATGTTGAAGAAGAAAGGAACTTGAAAGAGGGTGGTGAAAACATTACCTCTTCTTTAGGTTCTTCCTTTTGATTTGATCAAAAGGGATTCATAGGTTGGCTTTCTAATCAAAATAAGGCCTCTAGGTCAATGTGAGGGAAGTTTAGAGATTATTTTCGTAGGGGTTGGCTGAGACAAAAGGCTTTGAAGGTGTAAATTATAGAGAAGGGGGAGTGCCTTTTATAAGAGGGGTGAGGGGCACCTTTGGAAAAGCTAGAAATATTATTTTATAGTAAATTCATATTCAGTTTCTAATGACTCAAAAGTGGATTATATAGAGGTTAAGGTGTGGATGGGTCGAAATAATTTCAACCAATAGATTTTAGGCAGGAATGGGTCACTATATTAATCTTATCATTTATATTAAACTCTTAGTAAAATAGTTTGACATTTACCATGCATATTTGTATATTTATATTATATAGTTAATAAACATACTATATACATCCAAGAGATACCCAAGTGGTAATCCAATGATACAACTATCATGATATAATTCATCTGTCCGAAAATTATATTTTTAGGAATAGAATACCAATTAATAATATAATATTTGTTTTAAAAACACTTTTATGTCAATTTTGACACTATTGGGTATTTTGTTTTTGATAATTTTATAAAAGCTTTTTTACATCGAAGAAAATTCATATAACGAATCCTAATATGTCATATTAACCTATAAAATTATTGGAATTCATAAATGGTCTAAAATTTCATTTATTTTGATATTTATAATATCAATTATTTAAATATTTCATTAATTAGGTAATTACTGTATCACCATTTTGTCATAAATAAATTAAATTATTTAATGTCCAAAAATTATAAATAAAATACCATTATTTATGAAATCATTGTATCTTTCTAATGAATATTTTTAATCTAATTTATCTTATGTTTAACCCTATATTAAAAATGTTTCAGTTATTAAACATTGATTTTAACTCTTTTAACTCCTCTTTGAATTAAATAATAATAAATGTCCTAATCTAATAAAAGTGGACCTAAATGATAATATTTTATTCCAAAGGTTGTTTTTGGTCGAGATAAACTTTTCCAATAGAATTAGGACATGTTTTGGAGTAATATTAATATCATTGTTACCCTTAATTACCCTATTTACTTTTAACCGTGGTAAATAAAAGTAAAAAGTTACTATTCACCAAAAATTATTTTTATCTTATTGAACCAATTTTTACTCCTTTATATTAACCGTGTCTCTCGTATTTTTGAAATTCCACTAACAGAAGTGGTAAAATTATGTTTTATGTGAATTTCCAAATTCTCATAGGAGGTGGGTAAAAGACGGTGAAAAGTTCCATAAAATTATTATATATCTAAAATTATTCTAAACAAACTCCAATGAATTAAAATGAACTTATATAGGTATTATGTATCCATTTTTACCTTAATTAAATTTAAATAAAATAAATAATTATTTAAATAAAAATTGGGTTTTAAACTATAACTAAGTGTTTTTTCACTATTCATCAAAAATTGAATATTTTCAGAAAAATACCAAAAATTCACCTTAAGCTAATTTTGATATTCCGAATCCAAAAATGAAGTCCATTTTGAAAGATAAAATTTATAAATTTTAAAAAAAAGGCTATTACTATTCATAACAACTAGTTTGATTAGTCAGAGTGTGTTAGAATCTCGAAATTGCGTACAATGCAAGCTATTCCATTATTCAATGAGAAACGTACCGTAGAATCTTGGGGTGTTACACTCTCCCCTCCTTAAAATAATTTTTCCCTCAAAATATCTTGAATCTTACTGCTTAAAAATACTCGAGTGGTTCTTCATCTAAGTTCCTCGGGTTCCCACGTTGCCTCTTCAATCTTATGGTTTCTCCATAAAACATTTACCAGACGAGTTGCCCAGTTTCTCAACACTTGTTCTCTGGTATCAAGAATCATGAAGGGCTCTTCACAATAAGACAGATCAAGTTTCAGTTCTAATTCATTGTATGTGATTATATGCATTGGTTCAGGCATGTATTTTCTCAACAGTGATACGTGGAACATATCGTGAACTTTGGATAGACTTGGCAGCATTTCTAAACGGTATGCTATAGCCCCAATTCGTTCTAGAATTTCTAAAGGTCTGATGTACCTGGGAGTCAGTTTACCCTTCTTACCGAAATGTATAACTCCCTTTCCTGGAGATACCTTCAAGAAAACATGATCTCCTACCTAAAATTATAAATCCTTCCTTCTGTTATCAGCATAGCTCTTCTGCCTACTTTGAGCTGCTTTGATGTGGTTTTGGATTACCTTTACCTTTTCCATTGTTTCATCCACCAGTTCTAGACCTACAAGTTTTCTTTCACCAACGTCATCCCAACAGGTTGGTGTGCGACATCTCTTTCCATATAACGCTTTATATGGTTCCATATGAATACTTGAATAGAAGCTATTATTATAGGAAAATTCCACCAGAGGTAAATATTTATCCCACATACCCAGAATGTCAAGTGAGCATGATCTCAACATGTCTTATAAGGTTTGAATAGTCCGTTTTGATTGTCCATCTGTTTGAGGGTGGTATGCAGTGATAAAAAAATTTCAGTATCCAAGGCCTTCTAAATACTCTTCCAGAATCTTGAAGTAAAACAGGGATCACGATAAAAATCAATCGATAGGGGTACTCCATAAAGTCTTACAACTTCATTAATATATAATCTTTCTAGACGTTCTAGTGGTAGATCTTCTCTTATTGCAATAAAATGTGCTGACTTGGTAATACGATCAACAATAACCCATATTGCATCATTCATTCTATGAGTCTTTTTTAGCCTCATGATAAAGTCTATCGTAATATTATCCCATTTCCAATCAGGTATGGGAAGAGGTTTCATGACTCATATAGGCTATTTCCTTCCAGCTTTCTCTTATTGAAAAATAATACATCATGACACAAAATCAGAAATCTCCCTCTTCATGTTGTCCCAAAAAAAATGTTCCTTCAAATATCTATACATTTTGGTGCTCCCAAGGTTTATAGAGAAATTGGAGCTATGAGCATCATCCAACAATTAGATTTTTAGATCAGGTGTATTGGGAACAGAAAGCCTCTTCCTGAATTTCAAAATTCCATCTTCATACACAAAGTCACTCAATCTACCATCATTCACATCTTTAATCATCTTTTGAAATTATTCATCATCGTTCTGAGAAATATTAATCATTTCTAGTAAAGATGGTTTGGAAACCATTTGAAAAAGCATTTATGTTTCACCTTCCATGGTAATTCCCATATCCATCTTCACTAGATCCATGAAAATAGAATCCCTTTCAATTCTCATAATGTTCAAAACTCCATGATATTTTCTACTAAAATCATCTTCCACTTTATTTTCCTTCCCCGGGTGGATGTGTATCATGCAATCATAATCCTTGAGTAGTTCAAGGCATCTCATTTGCCTCATTTTTAGTTCTTTCTGTGAGAAAATGTACTTAAAACTCTTGTGATCAGTATAAATATCACATTTTTCACCATAGAGATAATTTCTCCATATCTTCAAAGAAAAAAATTATAGTAGCTAACTCAAGATCATGAGTATGATAGTTTTACTCATGAATTTTTAGCTGTCGTGATTCATAGGCAATAATCATGTCATTCTGCATAAGGACATAACCAAATCCTTTCTTTGAAGCATCACTATAAATAAAAAACTCGTCATTCCTCGATGGTAGAGTCAATATAGGAGCATTTAATAATAATCTCTTATGTTCTTAAAATCATTATTCACACTCTTTTTTCCAAACAAATTTAACCCCTTTACATGTGAGCATTGTTAATGGGTTAGCCAATTGGCCAAAATTCTGGATGAAACGCCGATAATAACCTGCTAAACCAATAAAACTACTTACCTCGGTTATACTCTTCAGTGCAGGCCATTCATGGATTGCCTTTGTCTTAGAATGATAAATAGATATTCCATCTTTAGAGACAATATGGCCAAGAAAAGAAATCACTTGATTCCAGAATTCACACTTGCTAAACTTCCCATATAATTCATGTCTTCTAAGAGTCTTCAGGATAATGCGCAGGTGATTTTTATGATCTATGTAGAATTTGGAGTATACTAATATATCATCAATAAATACCACCACAAAATCATCGAGATATTCTATGAATACTCTTTTCATTAGATCCATTAATATAGAGGGTGCATTAGTCACCCCAAAATTAATTACTGTAAACTCGTAATGCACGTGCCTGGTTGAAATGCTGTCTTCGGAATGTCTTCCTTCTTCACACACAACTGATGGTATCCAGATCGAAGGTCAATCTTTGAAATGTATTGATCTCCATGTAGTTGGTCAAAAAAACCAGCAATGTGAGGTAGGGGATACTTGTTAATTATTTTTATAGCATTGATTTCCCTGTAATCGATACATAACCTCATAGATCCATCTTTCTTCTTAACAAAAAGGACATGGTCTCCCCATGGAGAAAAACTAGGTCAAATAAATCCCTTATTAATCATTTCCTCTAGTTTTTTCATTAGTTCCACTAATTCCACAGTTTCCATTATATAAGGGGTCTTCGATATAGCCCTTGTTCCAGGAATTAAATCAATGGAAAACTCAGTTTCTCATTCTGGAGGATGTCCAGGTAAATATTCTAGAAACACATATACATGTTCTTTAACAATAGGTACATACTCTATTTGAACATTCCATTCCTCTACCCCAGTTATTTCATTCTCTTCCTCCCTGATAATTGAATTTAGTTTCCCTACTGGTGGTAGATCCAGATAAGAATCAAGTGGTGATGATTCTTCTCTAAAGATAAGGCGTTCCTTATCATCATCATAAAAAATAGTAACCTCCTTCTTCTTACAATAAAGTTTTTCATCATGGTCCTAAAGACAATCCATAGCATAGATTATATTAAATTCAATCATGGGAATGATGATGAGATCAGTAGATAAAGGACATTTATGTTCTCTAATGGGTAATGATTCACAAAACATTGTTTCAATGAATCTTCCCTTTAGATTTTTAACTAACAACTCGCTTCTTAAATCAAATTGGAAATATATAATCTTCTTAGAAAACTGGGAAGATATGAAACAATGCGATGATCCAGAATCAAATAATGCATTTTCTAAACTTGAGGAAACCGTTAAATTACCTGCCACCACATCTTTCAGAGCTTCTACCTCAGCAGTAGTGATAACATAATCTTGGCCTTCATCCCTTGGTCTTTTTGAGGTATGTTCCCCTGAGGCTTAGGACATTCATTTGAATAATTTCCCACCTCCCCGCAGATGTAACATTGAACATCAGAATCTTCTTTCTTCCACTTGCAATCATGATCTTGGTGGCCATTTTCACCACACTTGTAATAGACTCCCATTCCTTTCAAGAAAGTATCAGGGTGTTTCTTACCACATTTACTAAAGGATAGATAATCAACTTTTCCCTTCCCTTTATTTCCACTTCCAGAGTGATCAGAAGATATTTTCTTCTCTTACTTTGCTTTAATGTCGTAAGACTTAGAGAATTCTTTTTCATTCTTGATAGTACATGAGATAATGTCTTCATACGACGAGAAGGATTGTGACACAAATGCTCAATGAAGAAATGGTTTTAAACCATTAAAGGAACGATCAATATTACTTCTTGGGTTATATATATAATCTCCAGCATACCTCACTAACCTTGTAAAGTTAGCCTCATACTATGTGACATTCACATCCTCCTTTTCTCTCAGACCTCGAAATTGCCTTTCCATGTCTCTTCGATGATCATGAGGAAATTATGTTTATAAGAAAAGATATTTGAACTCCCTCTATTACATATTTGATACTTCATCATCTTCCTTCATGTTTTGAATCAATGGCCACCATTGATCATCATCTCTAGTGAGGTGATAAACTGCCATGATAACTTTTTACCTTTCACTACTCCCCAAAGCCTGAAATATTTTCTCTAGGTAACTTCTCCATTACTCAGCTACCAATGGATTTGTACTCCGATTTAATGTTGGTGGTTGTTTCCTCATGAAGCGATCTAACATTGATCCTCCATGCAGCGGATCAGTGTGCTCCATACGGGTAAGGTTATTATTCATAACCTGAGTGAGTTTTCCTAGTACGGTGATTTTCTGATCAGCACCAGTTACATCACCAGCTCCACTATAATTATCTTGAGCAGGAGGGAAATACCTATATGGAGTGTGTGCATTGATACAGTTTCCATTTCTTCTACTAAGAGCCATTTCTAAACAATGGCATAAACTAGATCAGTTTATGAATCAAAATACATAATTCCATACTTGTAAAACACTTAACATTAATTGAACTATTTAAGGATATAATCCATAATCATAAAAAAAATCTTTGAGGAAGTATATAATCATAAACCCTTTATATTGGTTTGTAAATAAAATGAGATTTATCCTAATCATATCCCCTGGTAGTGTCATAACCATGAGTGCAGCAACGCCCGTTGTCGTGCACCAGTTCCCGTTCGAGAGTAGCTCAATGCGGTGTTTTCAAGTTTTACCCCTAGGTACATCTGTGACAGAGCCACCTCTACCTGGTCATATCTGGATAGGGATGTATTGCTAAGAAAATTCACAAAATCTCTACAAAACCAAAATTCTAGGAAGTTATTCTATACTAATCCTCAAAATCCATCTTAGGTCTATGTAATCTAATCAGAGTTTATCTAAACCTAACTCCCAAGGATTGTACTAAACATCCTATAATACCAACTATAACGCCTCGACTCCAGTTACCCAAAGTAGGTGCATTATTACATAACATTGGAATGATTACAAAAGATCAAATCTCGAAAGACTGATAAGTTTAATATCCTTGGAAACACTAGATATGTTCATAAGTCTTAAATTACATCCTAAAGTAAAAAAACTACAACAACATCTAGTCTTTATTTCCCCTCATACTATCCCTATAGGTCATTCATAATTTACTTCTTCAAATCCTGGGAAAAATTTAAACATTGAAAGCAGTGATCTCAGATGCTCAGTAAGGATAACAATATAGCGGAAAATTGCATAAATAAGAATAAACATTTAAGGCAATTTATAACTAAAACAAAATCCTTTTAAACTTGAACTTCAGCATAATATGGAAAAGATAAAATGAAATAATTTTATTGACATATTCACATGGATACTCTACTAGTCGAATAATAAAATGAAATAACAATAACCACATTCATAATGATGGAATGCATAATCCCTTACTGTCATAACCACGTATCCAAGGCCCCGTTCCAAGAATACAAATAAGATGTTTTCAAGGCCTCGTGCCAAGACACTAGTTTGTCTCATGAGACCTACCGATGCATCAAAGGGCTATAGCGGGCTCCACACGTCACATATTGAGTCCAATGCATTCCTCATATGAACAGGTTTACCTAACGTAAACATTCATATTAAAACTAGCATTCGAAATGTCCATAAACCATGAATGGTATAAAAATAACACATCCATAGTCAAACATATCACAAATCCTTCAATACAATATGGAAGTTTTGTATCATAATAAATAAACATAAAATAAGCTTAAAATCCATCAAATGTTGTTGACATAGATGAAATCAAAACTATTTGAGAGAAATATCTCTTTTCTGAAATCATTTAAAAGTCACATAATTATAAAAGAAAACAGTTACATTGAAAATATTCTTATAAGATTGTAAGGGAAGATTTGACAATTTTATAACGGCAGAATATAGTCTCACCCAACGTATAAGTTTAACAAGACATTCTTACCTTAATTCTATCAAAAATGTTAAATAGAACCATTTTTTCAAAGAGACAGAAAGATTACTTTATAAAAATCTTATAAAAAGTCCACAACGGTATAAATTACATTAACCCATAGTATATAAAAGAGTAAGAATTATTTGAAATAAATTTTTAATAAACATGGATGTGGATGATATAGAGGTCCATGTAGATAATTATGTATAAACAACCTCGGATACTGAAGATATTGTGAAATATACACTGACCATGTACTTTTCCTTGGTCGAGGGTAGGCTAACCTCCTATATAATGGTGAAATAGTTCTTAATAAATTACACAAGAATCATATATATTAATATGATATCATATATGACCTTTAAAAATTGATTGTTAATAATATCTTAGTATTATCATCATTTCAGGTGTTAACGTATTCATTTTTCATTATATTCTTTATTATGTGAGCCATATTTTTTATGGATGGGATGTATATTATTCATATCTAGAATGATATCAGGACTCTAAAAATTATTTTTAATCATCCAATGAAATTTAGTCTGGAATGGATTCGATGGGGAATGAATCTCATCACATTCGTGGAGACGGTAATCCGTACGTACGCACGAGTGATAATATTATTATTTTTATATTAAAATAATATATAATTTGATGGTATATAATTTATACAGAATCATTATCATGTTATATTTATTATTTACATGAATTTGACATCATTATTGTAGAGACCCGTAGATTGACGTACATGGACATTACATTACTTTTGTGGAATACTTAATACATAACAGAAACAGACACCAAAGGACTGTAATAGTTTAGTGTCTTTGGAAACATGGAATGTAATCTTCTAATCATGGTGAAATATCTTCAACATCTTCCATAAAAATCTTCCCATTTTGGTTTTCTTACCTAAAACCTTTCTGGAAATCATGGGGAAAATAAAGCATATAAAGGGTAAGCTCAAATGCTCAGTAAGGGTAAGCATGGATAAAATAAAACAAATCGTATACATTTGAACTTAAAAACATGAACATAATGTTTAAACATCAAAAGCTTGAGCAATGACATAAAACATGGAAGTATGTAAGGAATAGATCATAAAGAAACATTAAGCATGATAAAATAGCATTGGAATAAAACATGTAATTTTGGAAACCATTAAGTACATGTTATGATTTCCATAGTAGCCAAGGCATTACTTCCAAAACCATCTTAGTGGACAAAGTCCCTTTCTGAATCATGTTCACTCCTCGTTCCAGTCCTGTATTACTAAACCGGTTTAACATTCCATTCCAGTCATGTCTATATCATGAGATATAAATCTTTACCCAATGCATTGGAGGGAGATATAGGTCCCACCCATCTCATAATGAAATCATTCTTACTTATGCCACAAAATAAACATACATCATTCATAATAACACAACGAATAAAATGGATGTCATAAACATCATCCCATCATCACATAATCCATATGAAAGAAATGGATATCATTTCATAATAAGAAAAGTAAATCCATCTAAACCATAGAGACATTATACTTGAAACATACACATATGAAATAATTTCATTTTATATGGAAAATGGTTTTGATAAAACACTTGAAATGAATTCTTGAGGAAAATATACTTTATTCTTTAAATTCATTTTCTTTTCACAAAATGTCATTCATTTTTAAAAGAAAAGAATTTTTTGGAAATAGTCATGATATTTTTTAGAAGAAGAATCATGAAAATAAGGCTTTATAAAACAGTAAAAATCAATTCATGTCGTATAAGTTAAAAATAACATTCTTCTCGTATTTTTTTCGGAAAAGTCAAAAAGTACCTCGTATGGTAATCAAAATAAAGATTCCTTCCATATGATGTGGTAAAAGTATAAAAGGGTAAAAATGACTTTAAACATACTTGGAAGAAAAGTAAACATTTTATGAAAACAGTTTGAGAACATATGGACATGGATAATAATCATAACCGCGGTAAATACTTACTAATAAACAATCTCGGATAAGAATGAGATTGGAATAATTATCCCTTACCTTAGGTCTGATATGCTTCGTAAATATTTGAACCTCCTATATAATGACTTAAATAATGCCATTGAATTATTACGGAATGATATTCATTGTTATGATATAATATATGTTTCACTTATGGATTTATATTACCCGTTCTTTTGTAAGTTCCATGTTAAAGCAGCGTTTTGGGTAAAATCGTTTTATTTATCGTACATGTTTGGACTTGTTGTTCATGATATTATTACTTATATCATGATTTACATAATTCCAGAATGTAAAACAATATTTATATGTAATATATATTCAGAATCTACACATATATATGATAGATCGATAAATGGAATGAAATACACCGTTCATGGAGACGGTAGGCCGTACGTACGCATGAACGCTGTTTTTGTTTCCTTATTGAATTGAATGAAACTAAATAGATGAAATATATATATATATATATATATATATATATATAAATCCAGTAGCATTATTATTTCATATATCTCATTTTTATTCATTATATAAACTTTGTGATCATTCGTGTATGGTTAACATGGAGAATGAATCTCATCGCGTCGTGGAGAGGGTAGTTCGTACGTATGCTCGAGCGATGATATCATTCCCATAATTATTGAATAGAATTGAAGAGTATGGTATAATATATCAGAATAAGTATGATGTTATAATAACCATATATAGTTATTCTTTACACCATTATACCCATCCATGTTTGGTGTTGGTAGAAAAATAGATTATACCATGGCGCGGAGAGGGTATTTCGTACGTACGCATGCGCGGTAATTTCGTTTTCCGTAGGATGGATAGAAGGTGAAAAAGGGTTGTTTAATATTTATAATAACATATCATTATATTATGGATACTGATTTTATTACTTCATAATGAAAAAACTAAAGAATATGGAGTAGAAGAAGAATGGAACTTGAAAAAAAAACGGTAGAAGGTATTACCTCTTTCTCAAAGTGCCTCCTTTAAACTTTTTTTAGGGCACTAGAGTTGGTCTTTTGAGAATACCAGTACCTCTAGTAGGTTTATAAAGAAGTGGGAAATTTAAATGGTCAGGTTTTTTCCAAGCTTGAAGGCTCAAATTGGTGTGAGAAGGAGAGGGAGGAGGTGCCCTTTTATAAGGGAGGAGAGGGGAACCTTTGTAAATATAAAAAATATTAGTTCATATTAAATCCCAACCCCACTTAAAAACATCCAAAATGACTTATATCCGAATATTAGATGATACAGGGTTGTAATATAATCAATAAATAAAATTTAGACATGTTAGGAATTTATTTTAAACATTATCAATTTGATTTATCCTTATTTATCAATTTAATTTTATTTGTGGTAATAATAGTCTAAATTTTAAATTATTATAAATAATTACATATGTGTTCTGAATTTTCCTTAATTTGACACTTTATGACATTTTCCACCATATAAATTTTAATTTATAATTTTTAAATATTTTTGTGATTTTTAAACAATTTTATAATATTTTATTTTTATAAAATAACAATAGTGTAAATTTTGACACTATTCATTTATTTGAATTTAAATAAACAATATACTAGATATATGTTCGAACTAAAAGATTTAATAGATTCATAACATGTCATATTTATCTAGAAAATTAGTTGATAACATTAAATAGTTCATATAATAATTATTTTAATATTTTTAAAACCATTTATTTGATATTTCTCTTAATAAAATAATTTCAACATCACTATTATGTCACCTTTAATGATAATTATTAATCTCTAAAAATTGTAAATAAATTCATATAATGTAGATAATTTTATTATATTTCTTGAGACTATTTATATACGATGTTTCATGATGTTTATCACTAAAATAAAATTATTATACTTATAAGATTTAAGAAAGTGACATGTTGTCACTTTCTTTGATTTTAATAATAATTAAATTATTTTCATAGATAAAAGTCCATTAAATGAATCTAATCCGACCCTTAGGTGATATGGGTTGACTTTTAGTCATCCAATAGGATATTGGAAAGTGTTAGGGTAATTTTATAATATTATATTTACCATTAATTACCCGATTTACCTTTAACTATGGTAAATAAAATTTACCGTAGTTACTATTCATAATGCCCAAAAATAAAAAGTAGCATATTAACATAATTTTGCCCCACTGATTCCAAATATGGAATCCATTTTTCCAAATTCAAAACACATAAGTTGAAGTAATTAATTTAAAATTAATCCCGTTGTTAAGAAAACATGTTTTAGAAGTTAAAATATTGCAAAAGATTGAAATGTTTTTACCTGTGAATTCAATGTGAAATTAACTCTAATGACATATATTATATTAAATGGTAAAAATATATTATATTTATACATTAAAACCATTCAATATTATAATTTAACCATATAAATTTTCTCGATGAAAAAAGTGGTTTTTGATTAAAAATTAGCGTATTTTTACTATTCATCGAAATATGAAAGTTATCAGAAAAATATCAAACATTTATCCAAAGTAAATTTTTATATCCTGATTCCAAAGTAGAATTTTATTTTGTCAAATTGAACTTATAAACATGTTAAAAACAAGATTTAATGTGGGTGCACCATCAAAAGACGGCAAAACTGCATTTTTTTAAAATACTTATTTTACCCGAAATATTTATTTTTTTCTCTTACCTTGTTCTAGAAAATGTGTAAGATGAATAATAATGTTATAAAATTAAAAATGTAGTTAATAATATTCATAACAGCTAGTTCATAATAATATTATAACCATATATCATTGTTTAGTGAAACATGATATTGCGTACAACACACGCTATCGAGGAAAGTCGTGATTGCGTGTAATGCAAGCAAAGTCAGGGTTGCATGTTGTGAAAGAATCCTTCATTGTTTCGTATAACATAATCCAACCATATTTCATTTATACATTGAATATATATATATATATACTCAATGTTGCGTAGAATGACTATTATAAAACGAACTTGAAATTGTGTGTAACACAATCTAAGAATAGTGTTGCGTATACTTCAAGATAATTCAATGTGGCATATAGCACAAGATAATCATGTTGCAGCACAAAACACATGACATCAAATAAATTAAAAAAATACTTATCATAAAATATCGGGTTATTAAATTATACACCCCTTAAAATGAATTTCGCCATCGAAATTCGTCGGGGTTATACATGGTTTTCTACTTGAATGTTTCTTTAATTGCAACACACATCGTAAAATGAAATACCAAAACATAACATTAAAAACTAATGTATGAAACTTAATTGTTAACCAAAATAACAAATCACTGGGTTTCCACATAGGAGAACATAGGTTAAAAAATGTATATGAAAGAAAAATCTAACCATCATGTTTTGATGGAGAGTGGTAGAGAACATGGCTGTGAAAAATCCAACAGTCATAAAGCCATGAATTGTGATGTTCTATAGTACCATCCGATTCATCAGATATGAGAGCACTAGGACAACATTTTTGGTTTTCAATATCATTTCCCTAAAGCTGAAAATTTTGAATTAGAATAAATACTTACTTGATTTTGGTACAATCTCACTGTTGTTCATGCTTTGAAAAATTTCCTCTTCATCTCTAGAAATGAAGTTGAATTTGTTATTCGTGAAGTGTTAACAGGTCATGTGATAGAATGATGGGTCATTCCATCTGTTTCAAACAAAAGGTTAGAAAAATTTATCAAATATACATAAGTCCATCTATGGTGAGGTTAATCATATATGATTACAAAAATGAACTTATACTTCATATATAACATGCTTAATAAAATAAATCTAGTTTCTACTAACTAGGGATATCATGTAGGCCAGTGGTAGGCGATAAAGGCAAGTCGCACTTCGGTTGTGGTTTCAATTCCCACAGCCTTGTCCGACGCGACGAGTTATAATCTGTCCTGCAAGTTATCCTTTTTCTAAAACTATACTATCATAACATTTCAGAAATAAAAAGTTATATCCTTAACCAATACTATTTTATGTCAATTCCAACCATTAGGATTATCGAAAATACTTCTGTCTGATTATTAGAAATTTCATCTACCGAGCATGTGAATTCCTTCATTTTTCCCCTATATATCCAAAGATATATCTTTTGGGTCACATTCCAAACATGTTAATACCTTAATCATGTATTCTTTTGAAACATGAATTACCATAGAACCTTATAGGAAACATGAATTCTGTCAAAAGTTAACTCTTTCCACATAAAAAAATCCTAAATAAAATATATATACTCAAATCATGATATCACTTTGTCTTTTTATCATCCATGAGCTCATGAATACTATCAAACATATTATTTTCTCCTTATCCCTTCATTATGTGCATATCATCTTCTTTCCAAAAATATCTGAATAACCATTCATGGTTATCAGTATCATTCAACATATACTTTCAAATACTTTAGAAAAAACAATAGTGTAACAATCCTTAGATGATTCATTTATTCCATAGTACCTTACATTATTCTTGATAAACATAAAATCATTCCACTAACTTCTTAAACCACTAGCTCAGCTTCATCATTTCATTCATCTCATATTTCATTTGTAGTCTCTTCATCATCATCCACATAAATACTACCCATATGACCATGCTGATTCTCTTCATGATATTTTCCCTTAGGGCACTGGTTTGCATAATTCCCATAAATTCCACATATAAAACATCTAATCATTGTTGATGTCGTAGAAATACCATTATCCTTGTCCATGCTATTAACCGAACCTTTTTCTTTTTCACTTACTGGCTTTGTGTCCTTCTTTTCCACACCCAAATCATCTTCCTGTTCCATTGAAACAATCTCCCCGATGCCTCTTCCCACATGATTTACATGAGGGAAATTGAACTTTATTTCCTCTATGATCATCATGAAACTCCATATTTCTCTTATTATCTCAGTCAGGAAACTTACCAAATTTGATATTATTGATCATATTATGAGATTGTTGATTAGGCTTAATAACGATGTTTGGAATTCCAAATCCCGTTTCATTTGGTTGCTCATGAAGAATATCATTCCATTGTCCGTCATATCCTCCATTATCGTGAATCTTCCTGTTTCCAGCCATTTTTGAAAACCCAAAATGAATAGTGTGAGAGGCAAAAATCATGCTATAGAAAAAAACATAGTAAAGGGGGAGTTCCCTCAATATATAACATCATAGGTTAAATTCTAAGATCGTTACCGTAGTTCTAGGACTATATCCTATATGTATACTTATCCATAGGGACATCCCTAGACATACCTTATAAATATCTCTAGGGATCTCACTAACGTTTTCACATCCTAGTTTCCAAAGGTTGACTAAACCTATCCTCTGATACCAACTATAGAGACCCGTAGCTTGACATACATGGACATTACATTACTTTTGCATAATACTTAATACATAACAAAAATAAACACCAAAGGACCGTAATAGTTTAGTGTCTTTGGAAACATGGAACTTAATCTTCTAATCACGGTGAAAGATCTTAAACATCTCCCATAATGATCTTCCCATTTTTGTTTTCATACCAAAAACCTTTCATGAACTCCTGGGGAAAAGAAAACATATAAAGGGTGAGCTCAAATGCTTAGTAAGGGTAAGAATGGATAAAATAAAACAAATCATATACATTTGTCCTTAAAAACATGGATATAATGTTTAAACATCAAAATCTTGAGCAATGACATAAAACATGGAAGTATGTAAGGCATAGATCATAAAGAAACATTAAGTATGATAAAATATCATGGGAATAAAACATGTAATTTTGGAAACCATTAAGCACATGTTATGATTTCCATAGTAGCCAAGGCATTACTTCCAAGACCATCTTAGTGGACAAATTCCCTTTCTGAATCGAGTTCACTCCTTATTCCAGTAATGTATTACTAAACCGGTTTAAATTTCCGTTCCAGCCATGTCTATCTCATGAGATATAAATCTTTACCCAATGCATTGGAGGGAGATATAGGTCCCACCCATCTCATAATGAAATCATTATTAATTGTGCCACAAAATAAACATACATCATTCATAATAACCCAACGAATAAAATGGGTGTCATAAACATCATCCCATCATCACATAATCCATATAAAAAATGGATATCATTTCATAATAAAAAAAATTGAAACCATGTAAATCATAGAGAAATTATACTTGAAACATAAACATATGAAATAATTTCATTTTAGATGTAAAATGGTTTTGATAAAACACATGAAATGAATTCTTGAGGAAAATATCCATTCTTCTTTAAAATCATTTTCTTTTCACAAAATTTCATTCATTTTTAAAAGAAAATGATTTTTTTGAAAATAGTCATGAAATATTTTGGAGGAGACTTCATTAAAATAAGGCTTTATAAAATCGTAAAAATCCATTCATTCCGTATAAGTTAAAAATAACATTCTTCTCGTACTTTTATCAAAAAAGTAAAAAAGTACCTCGTATGGTAAACAAAAGAAATATTCCTTCCATACGATGTGGTAAAAGTATAAAAGGGTAAAAATGAATTTAAACATACATGGAAGAAAAGTAAAAATTTTATGAAAACATTTTTAGAACATATGGACATGGATAATAATCACAACCCCGGTAAATACTTAAGAATAAACAATCTCGGATAAGAATGAGATTGGAAAAATTATCCCTTACCTTAGGTCCGATATGCTTCGTACGTATCCGAACCTCCTGTATAATGATATAAATAATGTCATTGACTTATTATAGAATCATATTCATTGTTATGATATCATATATGTTTCACTTATGACTTTATATTACCCGTTCTTTTGTAAGTTCCAGGTTAAAGCAGCGTTTTGGGTAAAATCGTTTTATTTATCGTACATGTTTGAACTTGTTGTTCTTGATATTATTACATATATCATGATTTACATAATTCCAGAATATAGAACATTATTTATATGTAATATATATTCAACATATACATATATATATGATAGATCGATAAATGGAATGAAATACACCATTCATGGAGACGGTAGGTCGTACGTAAGCATGAACGCTATTTTCGTTTCTTTATTGAATTGAATGAAACTAAATAGATGACATACATATATATATATATATTTACATAAATCCAGTAGAATTATTATTTCATATATTTCATTATTATTCATTATATAAATTTTATGATCATTCGTGTATGGTTAACATGGAGAATGGATCTCATTGCGTCGTGGAGACGGTAGTCCGTACGTACGCACGACCGATGATATCATTCCCATAATTATTGAATTGAATTGGAGTGGATGGTATAATATATCAAAATAATTATGATATTATAATAACCATATATAGTTATTTTTTACACCATTATACCCATCCATGTAAGTTGTTGGTGGAAAAACATATTACACCACGGCGTAGAGACAGAATTCCGTACGTATGCACGCGCGGTGATTTTGTCTCCCGTAGGATGGATAGAAGGTGAAATAGGGTTGTTTCATATTTATAATAACATATAATTATATGAGGGATACTTATGTTATTACTTCATAATTAAACAACTAAAGAAGAGGGAGTAGAAGAAGAATGGAACTTGAAGAAAATGGTAGAAGGTATTACCTCTTTCTCGAAGTGCCTCCTTTAAACTTTCTCTTAGGGAAAAAGAGTTGGTCTTTTGAGAAGAGAAGTACCTCTAGTATGTTTCTAAGGAAGTGGTGAAGTTAAATGGACAGGGTTTGGCCGAACTTGAAGGCTAAAATTGGTGCGAGGAGGAGAGGGAGGAGGTTCCCTTTTATAAGGGAGGAGAGGGGCACCTTTGGAAATATAAGAAAGATTAGTTTTTATTAAACCCGAAACCCACTTAAAAAATTACAAAATGACTCATATCCAAATATTAGATGAGATAGGGTTGTTATATCATCATACAATAAAATTTAGACATGTTATGAATTTTTTTAAACATTATCAACTTGATTTATCCTTATTTATCAATTTATGTTTATTTGTGGTAATAATATTCTAAATTTTAAATTGTTATATATAATTACATATGTGTTGTGAATTTTCCATAATTTGACACTTTAGGACATTTTAGACCATCTAAATTTTAATTTATAATTTTTAAATATTTTTGTGATTTGTAAACAATTTTATAATATGTTATTTTTATAAAATAACAATAGTGTCAATTTTGAAACTATTCATTTATTTGAATTTAAATAAACAATATAAAGAACATATGTTCAAACTAAAAGATTTAGTAGATTCATAACATGTCATATTTATCAATAAAATTAGTGGATCACATTAAATAGTTCATATAATATTTATTTTTATATTTTTCAAACCATTTATTTGATATTTCTCTTAATAAAATAATTTCAACATCACTATTATATCACCTTTAATGATAATTATTTAATCCATAAAAATTCTAAATAGATTCATATTATGTAGATACTTTTATTATATTTTTGGATACTATTTATATCCGAAGTTTCATGAAGTTTATCACTAAACTAAAATTATTATACTTATAAGATTTAAGAAAGTGACATGTTGTCACTTTCTTTGGTTTTAATAATAATTAAATTATTTTCATGAAAAAAAGATCATTAAATAAATCTAATCAGACTCATAGGTGATATGGGTCGACTTGTAGTCATCCAATAAGATTTTTTCAGGTTTTAGGGTAATTATATAATCTTATATATACCCTTAATTACCCGATTTACCTTTAACTATGGTAAATAAAATTTGTCGTAGTTACTATTCATAATGCCCAAAAATAACAATTATCCTATTAACATAATTTGGACCCACAGATTCCAAATATGGAATCCATTTTTCCAATTTCAAAACACATAAGTTGCAGTAATTAATTTAAAATTAATCCCGTTGTTAAGAAAACGGTTTTAGATGTTAAATCATTGCCAAAGATTGAAATGTTTTTACCTATGAATTCAATGTGAAATTAATTCTAATGACATATATTATATTAAATGGTAAAAATATATTCTATTTATACTTTAAACCCATTCAATATTATAATTTAACCATCTAAATTATCTCAATGAAAAAATTTGTTTTAATTTAAAATTAGCGTATTTTTACTATTCATCAAAATATGAAAGTTATCAGAAAAATATAAAAAATTTATCCAAAGTAAATGTTTATATACTGATTCCAAAGAAAAATTTTATTTTTTCAAATTGATCTTATAAACATTTCAAAAACAAGATTTAATGTGGGTGCGCCATCAAAAAGCGGCAAAACTGCATTTTTTTAAAAATACTTATTTTACCTGAACCATTTATTTTGTTCTCTTACCATGTTCTATAAAATGTGTAAGATGAATAATAATGTTATACAATTAAAAATGAAGTTAATACTATTCATAACGGCTAGTTCATAATAATATAATAACCATATATCATTGTTTAGGGAAACTTGATATTGCGTACAACACACGCTATCGAGCAAAGTCGTGATTGCATGTAATGCAAGCCAAGTCAGGGTTGCTTATTGTGAAAGAATCCTTCGTTTTTTCGTATAAAAAAATCTAACCATATTTAATTTATACATTTAATATGTATATATATATATACACTCAATGTTGCGTAGAATGACTATAATAAAACGAACATGAAATTGTGTATAACACAATCTAAGAATAGTTTTGCGTATAATTAAAGCTAATACAGTGTGGCATAGCACAAGATAATCTTGTTGTAGCATAAAAAACATGACATCAAATAAATTAAAAGGAATAGTTATCGTAAAATATCGGGTTCTTACAATTATTATACCCATCGAAATAATAATTTATTAAATAACAATTACACCACGACGTGGAGACGGTAAGTTTTACGTACGCACGTATGGTGACATGTCATTCAAAGGATAGATATGATACTGAATATGGTTTTACCATATTTATAATAACATCAAATCATATAGAATATACTTGAGTTATTATTTTATAATGGTAATACCAAAGAAAGAAGAAGTTAAAGAAGAAAGGAACTCGAAAGAGGGAGGTGAAAACAATACCTCTTCTTCGGGTTCTTCTTTTTGATTTGATCAAAAGGGCTCCTTAGGTTGGGTTTATGATAAAACTAAGGCCTCTAGGTCTAAGTGAGGGAAGTTGAGAGAATATTTGGGTAGGGTATGGCTGATACAAAAGGCTTTGATGGTGTAAATTAGAGAGATGGGGGAGTGACTTTTTATAAGAGGGGTGAGGGGCACCTTTGGAAAAGTTAGAAGTATTATTTAATAATAAATTCATATTCAGTTTCTAATGGCTCAAAAGTGGATTATTTAGAGGTTAAAGTGGGGATGGGTCTATATCCTATTAACCAATAGATTTTATACAGGTTTGGGTCACTATATTAACAATATCATTTATATTTAACTCTTAGTTAAATAGTTTGACATTTACCATGTCTCTTTGTATTTTTATATTATATAGTTAAAAAACATAATATATACATCAAACTGACCCCCATGTGGTCCATTAATGAAAAAACTATCATTATATAAGTCATTTTTCCGAACCATAGATTTTTAGGAATAGAATATCAATTAATAATATAATTTTTGTTTTAAAACCTCTTTTATGTCAATTTTGACAATATTGGGTATTTTGTTTTTTATAATTTCATAAAAGCATTATTACTTAGAATAAAATTTTTATAAACAATCCTTATATGTCATATTAACCTATAAAATTAGTGTAATTCATAAAAAGTCTCAAATTACATTTATTTTGATATTTATAATATCAATTATTTTAATATTTCCTTAATTAGGTAATTATTGTATCCCCATTATGTCATAAATAAATTAAATTATTTAATGTCTAAAAATTATAAATAAAATACCATTATGTATGAAATATTTTTATATTTCTAATAAATATTTATAATCAAATTTATATTATGTATAACCATATATTAAAAATTTTTTAGTTATTAAACTTTGATTTTAACTCTTTTAACTCTTCATTGAATTAAATAATAATAAATGTCCAAATCAAATCAAAGTAGACTTAAATGATAATATATTATTCCTAAGGTTGGTTTTGGTCAAGATACACTTGTCCAATAGAATTAGGACATGAGTTAGGGTAATATTAATATCATTTTACCCTTAATTTCCCCTTTTACTTTTAACCGTGGTAAATAAAGGTAAAAAGTTACTATTCACAAAAATTTATTTTTATCTTATTGAACAACATTTTACTCCTCTATATTAACCGTGTCTCTTGTATTTTTGTAATTCTACTCATAGAATCAGTAAAATTATGTTTTATGTAAATTTCCAAATTCTCCTAGGAGGTTGGTAAAAGACGATGAAAAGTTCCATAAAATTTTTATGTATCTAAAATTATTCTAAACTAACTCTAATGAATTAAATTGAACTTATATAGGTATTATGTGTCCATTTTTACCTTAATTAAATTTAAATAAAATAAATAATTATTTAAATAAAAATTCGGTTTTAAACTATAATTCAGTGTTTTTTCACTATTCATAAAAAATTGAATGTTTTCATAAAAATATCAAAAATTCACCCTAAGCTAATTTCGATATTCTAAATCAAAAATGAAGTCCATTTTGAATGATAAAATTTATAAAATTTCAAAAAGTGGGTATTACAATTCATAACGACTAGTTTGATTGGTCACGGTGTGTTAGAATCTCGAAATTGCATACAATGCAAGCTATTGCATTATTCAAAGGGAAATGTACCGTGGAATATTGGGGTGTTACAAATTCCATACCTAGAATGATGCCATAAGGCCTCAAAAAGTACAATGAAATAACACATAGAAAGTTATTTCCTTTAAGAGTTAGGTAAAACAATTATTAGAAGTGTATGATTAGCGAATATCTCCTAGTAAGAGTCTCTAAATGCAAGAGTCAAACAAAAGGCTCACTAGAATCTCTAGCTGTCTAATAATGGATGTATAATGAAAATATTGGATCACACCTATGTCTATTAATACTATAGATAAATTGGAGAAGAAGTATATTGTACTGAGGATCATCCATGGATCCTTTATGTCAAAATCCTCCACTACCTGTTGTTTCCCTAATCCCTAACTACTTTCTCCTAGAACATGGTGTGCATAACCTAAGGGTATTGGTGGAAACAGATCAAAATGGTGGCCATGTCCTGCTGCTCACCCATATCCCTCACCATGTCCTTTTCCTTATGGACCTCTTTGCTCTAGTTGATACCTCTTCTTAGGACATCTGTCGACCATATCCTTATCTAATACATATCATGTTAGAAAATCCATCGTGATATGTCTCAGACCATCATAAGAGTATCATGGCCTCTCCCATGTCTGAATGGAATTGTTTTAAGATACATGTACTATATAACCTATGTCTTGAGACTATATTCAGAAATTCCAAGTGAGATTATATCCTAGAGATTGTCTTTGGAAACCACTTACTGAAGCCTCATCTCTAGGGTTCCCACTATCAACACCAAGTTGCAGTGTCCAGTCATCCAAAAAGATCTCCACCATTAATTCACACTTTACCACCCATGTATAAATAGGAATGAAAATCAATACAACTCTAACTCAAATATCTTAGTGAATTACATGCTCAAAGGACTATACACATATGTACACATCATGAACCATATACATTGAGTATCATTAGAGGTTATTGAAAATAAATGCATACTTTGTAACAGTAATTATTCCATATTGAAGAACTAGAAGATCTTGGATGTTTACTTCTTGTAACATATCTGGGAAGAACTCCTCTCTAAAAATATGCATGAACTCTATCTAAGACAGAATCACTTCTCGATGAATATGAGTCCCCAAACTCCACTCTCACCATTTTAATCAATATATATGGCCTTCCACTAGAACCCCCATTTGATCTGGATGGTTTCTAATAGCAACACATTGAGTTTCTATAAATTATCATTTTTCAAATAAATTAAAATTCAATGATGGGTTTCATTGTATGCCACACCAAGTTAATATTTTTTATACACAACACCATGTTAATATTGTGATTCATAAAACAATGAGTTTAGATTGTGGTACACAAAACACTGAATTTGGATTCTGTTACACATGATACCAAGTTTATATTTCATTACCAAAACACTCAGCCTACCAAGAGTCACACACAACACTGCCTTTAAATGGCATGTGAGATATTATTAAAATATTATCACAGATATTACCTAGACATTATAATTGAGGGTATGAAAAATATTATCTAAATTATGAAAATATTTTTTTAATATTTATAAAATAAATTCTTTGGAACAAAATTAATTATAAATGAATGTATGAACTATTGGAAAGTAAAACCATTTTTTTAACTGAAAAACAATTTCTATATGCACAAACAAAAAGTTTCATCTCAATAAATTAAAAAAAATAATTTTAATAAATGATTATAATGAAATTTATATATTATATATTCAATAAATTATCTAACATTCATATTATGTGTTTTATAGATAAGTTATTAGAATAAATCAAATTTTATACAAAAAAAGATGTATTTTTTATGAAAGGAAGTTTGACCGCCATTTAATGGTTCACTTTAAAAAACAATTTTTGAAAGTTTTATAAATTATGTTTTAGATATTAATATTAATTTTGAAAATTTTATTTTCGATATTATCTTAGAGTGAAATTTTTGAATCTTTTTAAAGAAGTTTCATTTTTGATGAATAGTGAAAAATACTGAATTTTAATTGAAACAAGTTTTTTTGTTTAAATTATTTATATAATTAAATTATATTATAAATTGGTTTTAATTTATAATTAGTTAAATTTTACATATAATAATCCAATTCAGGTCATTATAATCTTTTTTATATTAAATTTTGAAATAAAAACTTAGTACAATTATGAATAAATTTTTTTTAAAAACGTGTTTTTGACGTCCCATATCTAGGATTAATTTTAAATTAAATCCAACCAATTATGTTAGTTTAATTGAAAAAAATGTGTTATAATTTTTTAATGATAATAATTTAAAATTTATTATAAGAAAACCTGATATTTTACCAATTTTATTAGTGAAAATGTTTAAAATTAATTAGAGTGATTAATGTAAGAATGAGTTTAATTAGTGGTTGAACATAGAATATAAGTTGTAATAATGACCCAAAAAATTCAAAACACATTGGATATAAATATTTATACCCTTGTGATCTTATTCCTTAATTTCATTAGTTTTTTGGAAAACCTTTCCACAAAATTGTCCCATATAATACGTTATATAAAGAAAATGCCAATAAGATGTAACTTTCTTCTTTTTAATTTATATAAAGACATATAATATGGAAATATAATACAATTTTACATATAAATAATATTTTTTAAGATAAATGAGTTTTTTATCCTGATAATTTATTTTAATTTTTCAAATGTCAAATAATTTCTTTAAATTGTTAAGAAGCACCAACACATTATTTAGTTAATAATTAACTAAATTAAATGATTCTAGAAATATTAAAAAAGAAGTGAATTGAGTGACTTATAATCATACATTAATTTTTTTGATAATTATATTATGTTATTCAGGGTTGGAATAGATATATTAAAATTTCATTATTTTCTTGATATTTTTTAATTCAAAATAAATAAATAATGTCAAAATTGATATTTATTTTTATATAAGAAATGATATTTTATTAAATGATTTAAAATTTTAAAAAATATATCTTCTTCAAAGTAATTTAAAAGGATAATTAATATAATATACGGTCCATTCATGTACGAATTTATCTTTTATAATTGACATATTGACCCTAAAATAGTAAAACCATTATTAGAATGGTTATGGCTAAAGTAGTGTTTTTTGTTCATTACGTGTGACTTTTGTTAATATTAATTTCCAACACATATAGTATTTTTATTATTAAAATTATATATAATATTTTATAATGCATGAGTCAAATGTTTCGAATAATTCTCACTCTAATTTATTCTTAAAGGATAAATTACCTAGGTTTAAAAATTAGTCACCTTAATAAAAAGAAAAATGGTAAAATAGGGAAGCCTAGAAGTTATGAAAGAAAATTATAAAAATAAATTTATTTTAGAGTGTAAGAGGTATTTATCAACCAAATAAACCTTAACCTCCATTATTATCTAATTTTTTAGCCAAATGAGGTATGGGATACCCCTCCCATGAAAATAATTTTGAGTATTTACAATAATGACGCTCCTCCTAAACTATAAAAGGGAACTAACTCTCTCTCATTCTTCTCACATCTCGATCCATTTGTATGGTCCCATATATTCCCAAATAACATTAAAATTTCCATCATCTCATATTATAAGACTTATTTTGGTCATAAATCTAAAAAGGAAATCCTTTTGTTCAAACTAAAATGAGATACCCAAAGTAGAGGAAACTTTCATCAACAAAATGTTTTGTTTTTTTCTTCCTAAAACCCATTAATTTATTTTTATATAATTATTATATGATAAAATAAGTATATTAAATAAATTTATATTTTTTATGTTGATTTTATGACCAAAAAACATTCACACATCCATCAAATGGTTTACAAAATCATCATTCGTGTGTACGACAGACTACCACCTCATGAAATGATGTCATTCATTTTTCCATTAACACTGTTCAAGGTTGGGAATAATGATGAACATAATATTTATATATGATATATAAGATATTTATAATTTATATAGTTTCCTTTAATTATTATATAACATATACCTTCATGTTTCAATTTATTGGGAATGTGGTAATGTCGTTCGTGTGTACGACAGTCTATAGCCTCATAAAGCGATGTGATTCCATCACGCTTTACATGAAATATATTAATTATGGTTTTTAAAAAAATATGTGATTTATATGAAATATTATTGAATCTTTAATGATAATATATATTTATATATATTATTTACTTTCTTTCATTCAATATGATAATAAAATGGAAACAATGTTCATGTGTACGTACGACCTACTGTCTCTATAAACGATGTATTTTGTTTAATATCATTAAATTTAATGGGATAATATAAATAGGTATATAATGAATATATATGATATTCTAATCATGGTTTTTGTTTTATAAAGTATGAAATCGTGATCAAAGTATGAAGACCATAAATAACAAGTTAAACCTATATGAAAAACAAAGTGGTTATTACCCAAAATGTAACATGATCGTGACATTGTTTATAAACGGGTCATATAAAGTCATAATAAAATTAAATTTGGTAGAATATATATTAATATAATTTATTTTATATATTTATAATAAACATATAAATATTACATAATATTTTTGAATGTTTATGAAGGAATTCAAGAATAAAGGTAAGGGATTTTCGTCTCTGTTTTTAATTTGATGATACACTTGCTATATTCAACACTTATTTCTTCTTTCTGGGATATATAATACCCATGATTGTTCATTATTATTCTTCTACATAAAATTTATTTATTTACACATCTATTTTAGAATCTTCCTTTTATTGTTTTATAGATTCAAAGATGCATTAGTGGAAAGATAGTTTTGTCTCAAATTTTCCTTCTTTGAGACACATGTTATGTTATACACCAATATTATTTTACAGGGATTATATAATACCTATTTGAAACATTGTATCAAGAATATCATTTTTATGTATAATTTAAGCTTTATTTAATGTTATTATTTCATGGTGATTTTTATTGAATGTTACCAAAGTGGTAACAGTTTATTCCTATAATCTCATCGTTTAACGGGATTGTTTATGGTTATGCATACATTAATGAAATATTATGATCCATATCTCATTATTTATCAGTATGTTTCTTATACAATGTTTATTTCAGAAATATTCAAGTAATTTTACCATTTTTCACTCTTTGGTACATAGGATAATTAATAAATCATTTTTATGAATTCTGACTTTATTTATCTCTTCGGCGAGAAATATCTTTTATTCAAAAACCATGTTTTCCAAAATGTTTTAATTTTTTTTAAATGATTTTTTAAGATAATTTTCAATGAAAATTATTTAAAAACATTTTATTCTTAAATATTTCCATAAAACGGGTTTCAAATAATCCATTATAAGTATCCAATGTTATTTTCAATGAAAATGGGTTTCAAAATGTTTTATGATTTAAAAATATTTTTTCACAAAACATATGATATTTTCCACCTAAAATGTTTTAAATGATTTTTAAACATTGATTTATATGTTTTAATGTGTATTTAAAAGACAATAATTTTGAAAATGTTTTATTTGTTAAAAATGATTTTCAAATTCTAGTTATTTTCCTTAAGAAATGATCCAAGTGATATTTCAAAATCCTTCTCCATCTAAGATGAAATAAATTGATATAGTTTATTATTTATTAAATATATTATCCTATCAAACTATTATAATTATTTATTTTAATGGTTTATGTTTAAGATGACTAGTGGTTTATGAAACCTATTTCACTTCCATGGATTATACCATTATAAAATTCTTATGAAACCAGGTTCCATTCATGGGTTATTCTATGATGAAATTATTATGAATCCTATCTCTTTTCCATAAGTTATGATATGATGAACATTTTATGATACTCATTTTATTTCATGGGTTCATATATGAGGTTTATGAAATCTATCAATTTTTATGATTTATGATATGATTAATTTTTTATTATCTTGTAGAACATGTATATATGGTTTCATTATGTTATGAGGAGGGCCTATATCTCCCCAAAATGCATTGGGTAAATATTTATATCTCATGAAATAGACATGTCTAGAATGGGGAGTGAACCTAGTTTAGTAAGAGACATTATCTACTAAGATGGTCTTGGGAGTAAACCTTAACAAATAATATGGTCTTGAGAGTGAAAAATGACTACTTAGATGGTCTTGGGAGTGATCCTAAACTACTAATATGGTTTGGGGACTAAACCCATTCAAATATTATATATACATCAGAGTGAGACTTTACTACTATAGATATAATTTAATTTGTTTATGTTTCGACAAAATTTCCATGTCTTATTTCTATGTTATGATATCATGGATTATGGTCATGAATAATTTATGATTCAATTCATTATGATCTACTAATATTTATTCCATGACTCAGGTGTATGATCTTTTATATTTAGGGTGTAATCATGAAATGTTATTATCATGTTCTCATACCATTATGTTCATGTTATTCTTATATGTCTCATTTGTTTACCATTAATAAGAACTTGATATCATCCTTTCTTAAGTTTAATTTACCAATGTTATGAAGAATTTTTTTTAGTAATAGTACTAAATGGGAATAAATTTATAAGGAACATTGAATATCGTTCACTAAATTAGAAGACTATATTCCAATTTTCTAAATATACTGAACTGTTATGGTCCTCAAGCATGTACTTTTGTAAATTTTTTAATATCTGTCAATATGATGTTTTATCCATGTATGAGAATCTAGGGTTACAATACTTGGTATCCAATGAATGGTTTATTCAACTTTTGTAATCTAGGATGAGAAAAATTCAGTGAGATACCTATAAATATTTCTAATTATATGTATAGCTATATCTCTAAGGATAAGTCTAAGGAAGATTTAATGTATATATAAATTTAATATAATTTTGGGTGATGAATAAAGAAAATATTTTCCTAGAAACACACCCCTTCCAAGATTTTATAAGTGGATGTGGATCTGGTATATATTTACTGAGGCATAACAACCTCAAAAACACCGTATTGAGCTAGACTCAATCTGGAATTGGTGCATGACAATGAGACATGATTCACACCTTATTTTACACTCTTAAGGGATACACATTGTAAATTCCCAAACTCATTTTGAACCATAGTGAATTATTAAAATGGAATATGGATATGAATGACTTAGGATAATCTTAAGGTGTCATACCATAAAACGGATGTTTTATGATTTAGACATCGTATGAGGTGTTTTCATGATTATATAGTTTTCCAATATGATTAGTGTTGGCAACAATATGTATTATGATTTTTGTTAAGGTATGGAACCAAAAGTAATTTTCTTAACATTAAATGTGATAGAAGGTTTACTGATGAGAAACCATTTTTGTTTATGGATAGAGAAAAGAACATTATGAACATCTCTAATTAGTTTTCACAGAACATGGTTAACATTTTGTAACATAATCAACTCTTATACTCACCAAATAAGAGAAGGAAATAGTCCTCTTAGAATTCTGGTAGTGGAGACCATATAGGAAAGAAGGTTCAGTTTCCTATATTTCTAGAAGGTGTGAAGAAGGACTCTTGAGAATGTCTTAAAGGGATGAGATGATGTTTTGATTGTGGAAAAAGAATGGCACAAATCATGTAACTATAAAGTGAAAATGCAAATTTCAATTAATATAATGGTTGATAATAATGTAATCCTTAAGATATCATCAATTCTTGAGTTATTTAGATACTTAATGTATGTGAATTATGTAAATTGATGTCCTAAGTGGAAATCTTAAGAAGAGATTCAGTATGGTGGTCCATGTAAAGGTTATACTGTTGATGATGAAGAGACTATGAATTATATATGAAATTAAAGATGTATTAAGGAAAAATATGAAGAATTCGAGTTAATGGATCAATTATAAAATGGTATAATTGAAGTATTAATGTTTTTGAATTCAAGGATTATGTTATACAAATCATAAAATATATAAAATTATTATTTGTAGAAGTTTTTAATTTATGATTTTCAATTATATGTTAAATGGTACTAGTGGAACTTAAAAATTGATTTAATGTAAAGGTGATATTTTATAGGGTAATATGATTAAGGATAAGATAACCATTAATATGTTCCAGAAATTGATTTAATGTAAAGGTGATATTTGTAGTTTTTATTCATGGAATGAGGAAGAATTATTTTTTTCAATAAGGTTCTATGGTAATTCAAGTTATTACCATGTCTTAAGAGATTATATGATAAAGGTACTCACATATTAGGTTTGAGATGATCAAAAGTTACTTTATGATGTTTGGGTTATTACTGCTAATTTGATTTTTCAAAATTTAGTCATCTTATTTCTCATGTTTTGGATTTTAATCTTTTAGAAGGTTCAAAAGGTTAACTATTTATGGAATGAAATTTCATTCTCCCTATGGGTTTTACAATCCATTAGTTCTTTATGGATAAAAAATTCACCTTCATTTGTTAGAGTAATAGATGAAGAGGAAATTGATCTAGGAACAAAATAAGGGTGAGAGTGTGCATATGAAATTGAATAAAATAATGTAAGTTTATCCCCTTGTAAAAATCTGTAAAATTTAGGAAAATAATATTTAAATAAAATTTATATCCTAGTACCTTAATTTTCGATGAACCAAATGGTCCCTTAAATCATCATAGATTTATGATTTTTTATTGTTAACATTCTCTAGATTTCCCAATTTATGTTGATAAATCATATATATCTATCTCTATAATTATTTATTCCATTATTACATGCCCAAATATTTACATCCCACTTAGGTTCTCAAATGTGGAAAACTAGATATGAGTTACTTTGGGTAACCATTATGATTCCAACATTAACTTTTTTAAAATGGAATTATTAATATTCATTTTTACAATGTCATTTTCTATGAAAGGATCTTTAAATTAATAAAAATATGATGACCCAGTTTAATTTCATGTGAGAAACTCATTTTAATAGGGATAGAATATAACACCCCATGTATTTATGAATTATATTTTTCAAATAAATAAAAACTCATTGACGGATTGAATTGCATACTAGACCATGATATGTTTTCTTCACATACAAAATCAAGTTAATATTACAATACATGAAACACTGAGTTTCTCTTGCGGAACCTGAAAAATATATTTTTTATTCTGTTACATGCAATACCATGTTTATATTTAATTACACAAAATGATGAACTTAGTTTGTGTTTTACACAACACTGAGTTGAAACAAAACGTGAAATATAATTACAATACTTTTATAGTTATCATCTAGCTATTTTAATATAGAGTATAAAAATAATTAACTAAATTATAAAATATTATTTATTCATGTTTATAAAATGAATAATTTTCATCTAATTAATTATAAATTAAAATAAAAAATATTTGAAAATAAAGAAGATCCTTTTCTGGAAAACTATTTTTTTATGCACAAACATATGTTATCTCAATAAATTAAACAAACCATTATTGAGGATTTATTTAAATGAAATTTATTTATTATATATAAAATTAACTATTTTAAATTCTTGTTATGGGTTTTCTTAAAAAGAGATATGAATAAATCTAGTTTTATTCATAAAATATATATTTTTCTAAATTGTAGTTTTACCACCTTTTAATGGCGTAATTACAATAAAACTAATTTTTTACACTTTTAGAAATAATTTTTTCAAAAATAAACTTTATTTCAAAATTTATAATTTCAGAAATATATTAGGGTGAATATTTTTTATTTTTTAAAGAAGTTTCATTTTTCATAAATAGTGAACAATAATGGAGTTAAATTCAAAACTACCTCTTTCATCTAAATTATTTATATATTTGTATTATATTTTAAAATGGATTAATTGTATTATTAGTTATATTGTACATATATTAATATAATTTTGTAATTATAATATTTTTTATATTAAATTTATATATAAAAACAAATTAACCTTTTGAAAATTTTCAATTTAAAACCACTCTTTCTCGTTCAATATGTAGGATTAATTTTAAATTGAATTATGAAACATCTCTAATGAAATTGGGAAATATTTCTTCCATATTTTCAGTAAAAATAATTTCTAATTTCTAATAAATCAAACATAATTTTTGACCAAATTGATTAGTGAAAATAATTAAAATTAATTACAGTGATTATGGTAAAAATGAGTTTACTAGGTGGTTAAACAGGGAATATAAGGTGTAAGAATAACCCAAAACATATCGAAAACCCATTTATGGAAATATTTATATCCTTATGACCTTATAATAGAAATAAATTATTTTTTTAGATGATTTTAAATGAGCGTTACCCATGTAATAAGTTAATTAAAGGAAAAGGTAGAAAATGTACATTTCTTCCTTTTAATTTCTATAAATCATTAGAATAGGGAAAACAATATAATTTTAGTTATAAATATTATTTTATCAAAAAAATTATTTTTTTAATCATGAAAATTTATTTTAAATTATTATAGATTAAATAATTGCATTAAATGGTTAAGAAAAGCTGACACATAAATTATTTAGTTAATAATTAACTAAATTAAATGAAAGTAAAAATATTAAAATTTTAGAAAATTGAAAGAATTATTATAGTAAATTTTTTAGATGAATATATCATATTAAAAGGGAGTTTAATATACATATTAAAATTCCATTATCTTCCTTCTATTTTTTAATTAAAATTTAATAAATAATGTCAAAATTAATATGAATGTTATTTTATAATAAATGATATTTAAATAAATGATTTAAAGTTAATAAAAATACTATATTATGTAAATTTATTTCAAAATTTTAATAAATATAATATATGGTCAATTCACATCCCTATTTTTTATTTATATTCAACATATTAACCCTTAAATTGTATAAACTTAGTTAGCGTAATTAGGGTTAAAGTAGTGTTGTTGTGTATTACGTGTTCTTTTGTTAAAATTAATTTCCAACTCATATGGTATTTTTATTTTAAAAATTAGATATAATATTTTGAATCATTGGGTATAAATTTTCTAATAGTTCTCACTCTAATTTAGTTCTAAGGGATAAATTACCTAGGATTGAAATTTAGTTACCTTAATAAAAACCAAATGGTAAAAATAGGGAAACATAGAAGATAAGGGTAAATTTTAAATTTGCATTTAATTTAGATTTATATGATTTTTATCAAACAAATAAACCCTCTCTTATATTATTATCTAATTTTGGAACCACATGAGGTAAGATATACCTCTTAATAGTATATACTTTTGAGTGTTTTTAATAATGTCACTATTCCTGAATAATAAAAGGGAAATCACTCTCCCCCATTATTCACAATAATAAAGACATTATACTTGAAAAATATCTATAAAAATCACTTCTAGAATTCCATCATCTTATCCTTGACGATTTACTTCAGGTGTAAATCCAACCAAATAATTCCTTTGTGAAAACCAAAAGGAGATACCCGAAGAAGAGGTAACACTCATCATGGAATGTTTTTTCTTTATTTCTTACTCAAACACATTAATTTATTTTTATATCAGAATTATATAATAACATAATTATATTAAATATAATTATATGTTTTTATATTAAATTTAAAATCATGAAACACACACTTTCATCAAATGGTTTACAAAATCATTGTTCTGGTGTATGGTGGACTACCACCTTGCTAACCAATGTCTGTAGTTTTTAAATTAACACCTTGAAAGATTTGTAATAATAAAGGAAATCATATTTATATATATGATATATATAATATTTGAAAGTATTTACTTTTATGAATGTTTGATATAACACATATCTTTTTTATTTCCATTTTTTTGTAATGTGATAATTTCATTCGTGTGTACGACGGACTACCACCTCGGGAAGTGATGTGATTTATTCGTGATTTTAACGGAATGTATTAATAATGAGTTTAATAAATATATTTGATATATATGAAATATGAGTTATAATTTAATCATAATATATAAATATCATTTACTTACTTTCTTTAAATATGATAAGAAAACAGAAACAACGTTCATGTGTATGTACAACCTACCATCTCCATGAACGCTGTATTTTGTTTCCTATCACTAAATTTTATGGGTTACTCTAAACAAATATATAATATATATATATATATTATATTTATATCATGTATTAATTTATTTAAATCATTATGTCACAATCAATGTAATCAGACAAGAAATAACAAATCAAAACTTATATGAAAAACAAAGTAGTTATTACTAGAAACGTAACTTTAACATGGGAATGTTAATAAGTTGGTATTATAAGGTCATAATAAAATCATATACATAAGGATAAATTTAAATATGGTTATATTATATATTTATAATAGACATATATTTATATATGTGATATTTTAACATGTATGGAGGAATTCAAGATTAAAGGTTAGGCAAATTTGTCTCACTTTTTACTTTTGTGAGACACATGGTACATTCACAGCCTATTTCAGCTACGTGGTTTATATAATACACAATAATGTACTTTATTATTCTTTTATATAAAAATTTTGGTATTTATACGACGATATTAGGTTCTAACTTTCAGGGTGTTACGGTTTCAAATTTCTTAAAGTGGTAAGATAATTTTTCCTCAATTTTCCTTATTTTTGACACATGTTATGTTATGAACCTATATTATTTAACAAGGTGTATATACCTCTCCTTTGACATGTAATATCATTAATATTATAATTTTAACGATCTTTAATATTTTATTTGATTTTATTCTTTCATTGGGCTTTTGATTCACAGTAACCAAAGTGGTAAGAGTTTATTTCTACAAACTCATTATTTATTAGTATTATTTATGATTATGCTTCCATTAATGAAATATTATGATCTATATCTCATGAATTCTCGTGGATTTTATTATCCTCTAGTTATTCAGGATATCTTCAATTAATGTAACCATTCTTTCTATCATTTTTAATTATGATAATTAAGAAAGTGTTTTTTAGATAATCAAACCTTATTTATCTCCTAGATCAGAAATCTGTTTTATTAAAGTCCTTGTTTTATAAAAATGTTTTCAAATAATTTTCAATTTTTTTAGAATAATTTTTATTTTAAAGTACTTAATTTTCTTGGTATTTTTTTAAAAGTTTTTAATTTTTTTCAAATCATTCTTTATATGTTTTCAAGGAATTTTTCAAAGAAAACGATTTTCAAAATATATTATGATTTAAATGGATTTTAAAAAGATGAAAAGATATATTCCTCAAAAAATGTTTTAAATTATTTCCAAATATTACTTAATATGTTTAAATGGTTTTTATCGAATAAACATATTTTGAAAAAAAATTATGTATTAAAAAGATTATTTTCATAGAATTTTTATTTTCATTAATAAATTATCCTCGCAATTTTTCAAAATCCTTATCCATATATAATTAAATCCTTTTATATTGTTTCTGATTTAATTGGGATATATTCCATGTAAATCATTCTTATTCTTTATTTAAATGATTTATTTTTAAGATGATAAGTTTTTTATTAAACCAATTTCTCTTCCCCTGGTTATACCCTGATAAAATGTTTATGAATCCCACTTATTTTCATAGGTTTTTCTATGATGAAATGACTATGAAACCTATCACATTTAAATTGTTAATGATATGATTAAATTATTATGATATCCATTTTATTTCATGGGTTTTGATAAGTTTTTTATAAAACCCATATCTTTTTATGGGTCATTATATGATAATTTGTTTTATCTTATGGCACTTGTATATATGATTTCAATTATGTGATGGGTGGGACATATTTCTCCCTCAAATAAATTTGGTAAATAATTACATATCAAGCGATAAACATGGATATAATGGTGACTAAACACAATTTAGTAGGGGACATTGTCCACTAAGATGGTCTTTGGAGTGAACCTTGACAACTAAGATGGTATTGGGAGTGAACCGTGACTACTAAGATGGTCATGGCTGTGAAACTTGGATAATTAGATGGTTTCTAGAGTGAACTCATTCTACTAAAATAGCCTTGTAGGTGAGCCTTGACTACTATGTAAATCATTTAATATGTTTATGTGTCTTTCATAATTCCAAGAAATATTCTTCTGTTATGATCTCATGTTTTATGCTCTCGATTTCCTTATGTTTTATATATCATGATTTTCCAATATTTATGACATGACTCATGTGTATGATCATTGATATGAAATTTATGGCTACAATATTTTATGAACATGTTATCATACCCTTATGTTCATTATATGTTTACGTATCTCCTTTATTTACCAATATTGATCATCTACGCTGACCCTTTCTTATGCTTAATTTATATATATTATATATATTTTCTTAATTAAGAGTGTTATATGGGAAGATATTTGTGGGAAACATTGAATATATTAGACCAAGTTACAAGACTATGTTCCCAGTCACCATAGACACTAAACTATTATATTATTTGGGAATGTAATTTTTTAATGTGTTGAATATTCATCTAAAATAATATAATATCCATTAAGGAGAATACTGGTTCTCTATAATGACAAGGAGGAAAACTCCCCTTGGTGACTCAATCCATCATGTACTTCCTAGGTATCTAGATCACCCTAATACTTGAAAGGTACCTATATTTGAAACTCATTGAGAATGTTCAGACTATGCACAATATCTTTCATCACATCTTGAATAACTAGATTCTCAACAAGTAGAGGTAATACCATAAACCCACCCAAAGGTAAAAAATTTTGTATAGACCCCTGATTTGAAGATTCATCACTTGTTGAATCATCCTCTTGTTCTTATTCTGAGATCCATGCTAGCTATATTCATGGAAGGATATATAAAAAGTAAAGTTGTACCATTTTAAAAGAGTATATATGGGGAGAAAACTCATGAAGGACATGGAAACCAGAACCATTTATTATATGATACATGTATCGATGTTTTCCCTAAAAATAATGTCTACATGTACCTAGTAAAAAAGAATGTTTTCAAAGTCCTATTGAATGGATCATATGGACACCGCACAAACACTGAGTTCCCTATCATAAGAGTGAAGCTTAAGGAACATTAACATTATTTTCGTAGTTCCCAAACCTAGCCTCAAATATAGACAATATATAATCTCAGGTAGTATGATAACATCCTCCAATACCACACCATCTTGACCCAACCCCCATGGCCTTCATGTCTAGTGGTGAGCCCAGTGTGATAACCTAATTTGACCTTTAGTGGGACATGGGCTTGTGTCTAGTGTTGAGTAGGCCTAAAAACCCATGGGGGACATGGACTAATGTAACTATTCACATGAACACATCTCCATGAACTAAGATAATGATGAAAGTAAAGATAAAACTTATTTAAATATTCATACATACAACTTATCCTACATTATAGTAAGAAACATGTATAATAAATCATAATGGTCTAAATACAATCCCACCAAAACAACAAAAGAGTCCAACCTGCTAGTAAAGAAGGGATTTATATCAAATGAAACGTATTGAACTAACTATGGTCTATCTTGAACAACGGCGATCCACATTATCCTAATAAACACAGGACTCTGTTATATGGAATTTCATCTTCATAAGACTTGACACATGCCGACATAACTAATGTAAGGTTGGGTATACAAATACCCAGTGTGACACCCCTAAAATCACCAAACATAAAGTATCAAGAGTTAGAGGGAGAGAGGTTTTCTCATCATCATGAACATATTCTAAGAAAAATATGATACAATAGAAATAATCACCCAGATACACTAAATATAGACACTAATTATCAAATTAAGTGATCGACCATACTGCCAGCTTAGGATTCCACACAAGGAATTTAGGTAATACTTATTAAAGAGAAGTCACTCCCTGGACTTTGCTAACCCAGATGGGTCTTAGAAAACAGTTATTCAAATCAGACATTCCCTAAATTAATCACACAATGGAAGTCAGAAGAAGTTTATACATAGTTAGGGGATCACAACTATGGCCTATGGTGGAAACCGGACCCTATCTGGAATGACTTGGTGGGATGGGGATCAAACGCTCTGATAGTCACTAATTAGATACATGAACAAACCGGGAGATGAATGATAGAGTATCACACCCTATATCCACACCAAGGGATACCTTAATCTACCAAGGAATAACCGGTAGAGGGAAACTATCATCTTATTCTAAGGATAGGATTCGTCATTGTACCATCATGGGGATGAAATAAGGGAACACACACTACTGATATTCAACAAGACTGGGGATAAAAATGTCCCCAACATACCTTGGGAGAAGTAAAAAGCATATATATATATATATAGAGTATATGATGTGACTTGGATGGACCAGGTATTCTAATGTAACAATGACCCGACATTTTTTACATAGCTATTGTATTATTTTTAAGATGAACACCATAATAATGATAAAATCTGAGATAAAGGTTTAGTATTTTGTGAAAATTTGGCTAATAAAACACTAGTACATAATAAAATTTAAAAATTATTTAAATCCGTCTTTTTTATCCTCCTAAAATCACTCATTGTATCATTAGTAAATGTAATCACCTGGGGATATACATCAAAGAAAGGGCTGAACTAAATTTACATAAAGGGGAGTATTAAGGGACATGAGTCAATAATACATAATTCAACATAATAAACGTCATCATATCATAACCATAGTATCATAATTATAATCATTAATGAAACACTTGATAAATAAATGGAATTTGGAATATTAACAATAAGGAAAAATCAAAATGTAGTTGTCAAATGTCACACATAGTTGTGATCAAAGCCAACATCATGTTCATGCATGACATATGTATATAAATAATAATACTATTATTTTTAACAAATATAGAATCATGTTCATGAATGTAAACCCAATATAATTGGATATATCACATTACCCAATGAATTTGAGGTATATATAATTATAATCCCACCCATAATATCATAAAATTACCATAATCGTATATGTGACAAATATCATAAAGTCATCAAAGTCATGACATAAACCCATAGAAAGAAATGGGTTTAATAACGGTTTTGTTAATACTACATCTATGAATAACATTTGGGGTTCCGAAATGAATTTGGTAAATCATATTTTGTAATAAAAGTCATCATTATTGAGTGGATAATAAACAACTCAAGAAGAGTCTATACAATGTTTTGGAAATTAAATATTCACTAAGAAAAATCATTGTAAATGAAATAGAAAACATTTTAAAAGTGTATAAAATATATATACCTAAAATGAAAAACTAATGATTGTGGAAGGGAATTTTTTGGATACTTTTAAAAAAATCCTTACCATCAAATAATTGAAAGAGGATGTAGCTAAAACAAGAATGATTTTGGATTCAAGAATCCCCTTACCTTAAATCCTTATTTATTTTTTTCTTTTCCGCCTCCTGGATAATAAAAATTGGTTTATTAAAACATATAAAACGAATTGTATTATGATAAATTTTTTCCAATATTTATCAATTTTAATCATTATATTTTTTCTTAATTCCCACTGTTAAAGTTGAAACGTTTTGATGTTAGGTTTTCCTTAAAAATATCCCATTTTGTTTTGATTTCACTATTTTTCTTAAATATAATTTATAAATAATCATAATTAATTACAAAAGATAAATAAATAAATATATATATATATATTCATATTTATATATCATAAATAATTTTTTATAACCATCCATAAGGATGGTGATAAGAAAGAATTTGGAAACATTTTCATTGGTGGTTAACTGACTGTTAACATGACATTTTCCAAAGAAGAAGAAAGAGAAGCATTAAGTATCAATACTTCATAAATAGATTTTTTATATTATGTTAACATAATTAATATAATTATAAAACACTAATGAATTAATCTATGAAGATTTGGGTTTTAGTGGAATTAGGAAAAAATAAAATAGAAGAGAAAATTGAGAGAAGATTTGATGAAAACTGAAGCTTTTCTCCATGTTGCTTCTTTTCTACAACACTAAACTCCTTTGATTGTTTGATTTGTTTTAAACCAAAATATCCATAATTATTATATGGCACCTAAGGGATGGAATTTTTATAGATTTTTTTATTTTTTAAGTGATGTAGGATTGGTTTTCCAAGGGGGTGAGGGGTTATTTATACACGAGGATAGGGGTATTTTTAAGTTATAATATTTAATAAAATATAATACTCAAGGTAAACCTTTAAATGATAATATATTTGACATTATGAAACATATTTGAATTAAATAACATTATTTAATGAATTTAAACAACTTTACAATCATAATTTAATAGTTTGATCCAAAATAATGTTTGAAAAATGAAAACATATTATTCTAATGGAATAATTTATAAATTTTACTTGAGAAAGTACTTTTTAGGTTTGGAAAATATAGTTATTTAATATAAATGAATAATTTATAAAGTTAAATATATTTTTCCATTAAAAAATTATTTAATTGATTATGTCATTATTAAATCATGAATGATGTGATTTAAGATACACTGGCTATAAAAAAAGTGTTTCTTTACTGTTCACCTAAAAATTGTAGTATTTTATAAAATTAAAAAAAAACAATCCTTAGAATATCTTGATGTGATTATTCTAAAAATTAAATTCATTTTATCATAATAATTATCTAACATAGATAATTTATATTATTAACATAAAAATAGTTATTTTTTTTGTGAAATAAATTAAAATACTTTTTATTAAAAATTTGGTTATAATTTTATTGAGTTTTTAATCTTGATGATTATTTTATATAGTTATATGTAACATCTCGGGCCTGGGTTCCACGCAACGGGTGCCCCGAGGCCAGTTCGCCACGTGACCTCAAGAGCATTTCCCCAAACGCCAGAGGCTTCCGACTAGCAGCGAGGGCCCAGGTCTGATAGTGGGGAAACTATGCCCTCATTGGTCAAAGTATAGCGCAGCGAAATTTAAATAAATCATACAATGACAGCGGAAGTAGTAAACATACAAAACTGAAATAAACTACAGTAGTGGATATAACCAATAGTATATAAATGATGATGCTACATGTTTCAAGTTCTAATAAAGCAGACAGAACATGTTATACATCAATATAGTAAAACAAATTACAGAGTACAGCAAACAAGTAAAACAGCTGGCAGCGGCATCGCGAGCCTAGGCTCGGTCCCATGCCCTCCTACTCCTCAGCAATAGTCAAGTACCTGTATATGGACTCTTTCCCCTATCTACACCTACAACAACCTAATCTGTTTGGGCTGAAAAGCGTGACCCAAAAAGGGTGTGAGAAATATATCTTAGTAGGCACCGACCAAAGGCTCGTGCCCAACTGCGTTTAAGAATGAAACAACAGTGTGAAATAGTAAAATGTGATAAAGTAAGTAGTACTCAAAAGTAACTAACTTAATAGTTAAATTGCCATGTTATAATTCATTTAATCCATTTAATTTAGTGGCATTCTATGCTCAACAGCACCAAGCCCTCTAGCCAACCAGAACCGTGCCCTAAGGCTTAAGTAGTAAACCACGCCGTCAGGATTGCCCTCAGGCCATATAGAATCCATCCCTCAGTTATTGCCCTCAGGCGTATCAGAAATTCTCGCCCTCAGGAATACGAAGTTTCGCCCTCAGGCACAGAAGTCAAGCCCTCAGGCACGAAAGGTTTCCCTCAAGAAAAATACTACAGCCCTCGAGCTAAATAGTGCAGTGCCCTCAGGCTAATCACAACAACGCCCTCAGGATAAACACAACAATGACCTCAGGCTAAACAGGTAACCGGGCCATTCCCAACAGGTAAACAAGTAGTAAAAAGCAATTCCTCTCAAGGCAATTCTACAATTACTACTTTAAAAGCACACCCGCGGGTATCCTGGCCAAACGGCTAAACAGTGAAACACACCCCCGGGGTGGTTCTGGATCCAAGAAACTATCCCAACCAGAATTTTATTATCACAATTAAATACCTAATAAATTCTAGGCATTAAATATATCAATGGCATCAGCCACACGACACCCCAACATAGGTTAGTGGCACAAAAACGCAAAAAACACACGATAGTTGGAAAATAAACACAAAGCCACCTACCTTATACGCCAACGTGTGTTATACAAAAACACCGACTCCAGAAACGCCCAAGAACGGTGTAGATCTGACGAATAAAAAAACCCATTAAAACATAAATAACTTTCCCTCAGGAAAGAATTGGTAAGAGCGGTACCAAGATAGGGGAGGGCTTACCCATGCGGTTCCAACGAGATCGTCCGAAGATGAATCAGATTCCAAAAGAACTCCCAATGGATCTTCAAAGGTCCGACCTCCTCCTTTGGATCCAAAATGGCTCAAATGCCTCCTCTACCAAATAAGGCAGCTACTGCCTGTTTTATGCCGAAAAAACAAAGTACACAGCGTGTACTTCTGAGTACACGGCGTGTACTTCTTTCATTTAACTGTTCATTTGGTGGCACCACCACACTGTTCACCCGTCGACCTGATTACACGGCATGTACTCCTGAGTACATGGCGTGTACTATCACCCAGCTGGCGGCGACTCCACCGCCTTAATGTTTATGCATGCTGACTGACTACACGGCGTGTAAGGTACCACTACACGACATGTAGTCGGTTGCTGCACCCCTCTTCACCGACAAGGCTACACGCCCCGTGTACTCATCCCAACACGGAAAAAAGTACACGGCGTGTGGACAAAGTACACAGAGTGTAGTTTTGAAATTTAGAAAATTTCCCCATTTTCCATATTTTCTCAAAAACAGTTAAGGAAAAGGAAAAAGAAGAAGCATGTACCCCAAAAATAAGAACCGGGATCTTACAAACATCACCCATTATAGCAATTTGTACCCGAATTTTCCATCCAAGGGTGGAGAAGATAAAGCTCAGAACAGCTCTGGCCATTGAGCACGTACGTCAGCCTCCAGCTCCTAGGTCTTGTCCTGCACTCGTCCATGCTACTATAGCACCCGTGCGAGAGGAACCGACCGGCCTCGGAGAACTTTCATGCTTTTGTCAATGATACGGATCAGATACTCCTAAAAGGACACATCATGCTGAAGCTCAACCTCCTCTGGCTGAAAGGTGTGAGACAGGTCTGAATGATAGCGACGCAACTGAGACATGTGGAAGACGTCGTGCATGGCTTTGTACCGCTGCTGTAATAGTAACCGATAGGCAACAAGCCCGACTCTCTCCAGAATCTCGAATGGCCCCACATACCTCGGTGAAGGTTTACCCTGTCTCCTAATCATCCCAGCCTCGGCGAAACACGTAGAAAAACCTGATCCCCAACCACGAACTACAAAGGTCGACTACGATGATCACTGTAAGACTTCTGACGAGACTGCGTGGTAGCCATCCTCTTCTGAATCAACTGGACCTGCTCAGATGCCCCCTGCACTAGCTGTGGCCCGAGTAAAGCTGCCTCACATGCCTCTAACCAGCAGAAAGGAGATCAAAATGGCCTACCATATAAAGCCTCGTATGGTGCCATCTCAATAGTCACCTGAAAACTATTGTTATAGGCAAACTTGACTAAGGGTATATGCTTCTCCCAAGAGCCCCCAAAGTCTAGGACGCATGTGCGCTGCATGTCATATAGCACATGTATCGTCCGCTCTGACTGGTCATCTGTCTGAGGGTGGTATACTGTGCTCAGAAGAACCTGTGTACCCAGCGCCCTCTGAAAACTCTGCCAGAAATGAGACGTAAAGCGGGCGTCCCAATATGAAATGATAGAACGAGGGACCCCATGAAGATGTATGATCTCTCGGATATACAGCCTTCCGAGCTCGTCAACACCGAAGGTCTCCTTGATCGGAAAGAAGTGATCTACCTTCATGAGTCTATCCACGATAACCCACACAACGACATTGCCTCGAGGTGACCTCGGCAAACCCGTCACGAAATCCATCGTGACATCATCCCATTTCCACTCTGGAATGGGAAACTACTGTAACAACCCATCTGGCCTCTGGTGCTCTGCCTTCACCTGCTGACAGGTGGAACACCTCGTAACAAAACCAGCTATCCCTCTCTTCATACCTGGCCACCAGTACTGATGCCTCAAGTCATTGTACATCTTGGTAACCCCGAGATGAACTTCCCAAGATGAAGCAAGAAACTCCCACATCAGCTCCTCACGTATATCCCCGGGATCCTATACACGTCCATGGAATCAAAAAACCTCATCATCGCTTATCATCCAACTGGGAGGAGGGTCCTCACTTTCCACCGACTCTCGTAGAACTAGGACTTCTGAAACTGATAGCTTCCTTATCCTCACTCTGTCCAAGAGGGTAGAAGTCACAGTTAACAGAGGAAGATAAGTCTTCCCATGACTGTCATGCACCTCTAGATGCATCTCAGAGAACAATTCCATAAGCTCCCACTCACTACTGGCCTCTTGCACTTCCTGTATCTGAGTCTTCCTGCTCAGTGCATCAACTACTTCATTACCTTTACCAAGTGTGTAGGCAAGCTCAAAATCGAAGGACTATAGGTACTCAACCCACCTTCTCTACCTCAGATTCAGGTCACGTTGAGTAATGATATAATTGAGGCTTCTGTGGTCGGTGAAAACAACAAAATGCACTCCCAACATATAATGTATCCAACAACGTAACACATGCACAACCGCAGCCAACTCGAGATCACGCGTTGGGTAATTCCTCTCATGCGACCTCAACTGCCGAGACCCATACGCAAAAACTCGGTCTCCCTACATCAAAACTACTCCATGCCCAATCCCTGATGCATCACAGTAAACTGTATAGCTCTTCCCCTACTCTGGGAGTATCAGGATCGGTGTTGATGTCAACCGTCCCTTCAGATCTTGAAAAGAAGTCTCACAAGCTTCTGACCAAATGAACTTCACACCCTTCTTAGATAGACCTACCAACGGTGCTGCTAAGTGGGAGAAGTCCTATATGAAGCATCTGTAGTAACCAGCCAGCCCTAAGAAACTCTGTATCTCAAACACGTTCTTAGGCTGCTCCCAGGAAACTACTGCTCTCAACTTCTCTGGGTCTACTGTAACTCCTGCCTCAGAGAAAATATGACCCAGGAAATGAATATGGTACATCATAAAGTGGCACTTTGAGAGCTTATCATACAACCGATGTTCTCTCTGTGTACTCAATACGATCTCAAGATGGGTGGCATGGTCATGTCGAGTGTGAGAGTACACCAAGATGTCGTCCACGAATACTACAACAAAAGAATCAAGGTACGGATGGAACACATGATTCATCAGAGCCATGAAAACTGCTGGCACGTTCGTGAGTCCGAACGGCATAACTGTATACTCATATAGACCATACCGACTCTTGAAAGCTGTGAGACGTATATCAGATGGTCTCACGCGCAGCAGATGATATCCAGATCTCAAGTCAATCTTCGAGAATACTCATGCTCCATGAAGCTGATCAAACAGATCATCAATCCTCGACAAGGGATATCAGTTCTTAACCGTCAACTGGTTCAGCTTCCGATAATCCACGCAATGTATAATGGTACCATCCAACTTTTTCGCAAAAAGGACTAGAGAACCCCAAGGATAAGTACTGAATTAAATAAAACCCTTCCCCTGCAACTCCTATAACTGCCTCTTGAGCTCCTGAAACTCAGGCGTGACCATCCTATAAGGAGGAATGGATAGTGGTGATTCTCCTGGAATAAGAACGATAGAGAAATCCACCTCACGCACCGGAGGTAGACCTGAAAAGTCGTCCGGGAAGACTTCCCTGAAATGATATACCACTAGAGGGAAATCTGTCTGACAAGTCCCCTGATCATGTAGATAAAAACTCGCAATCTGGGCTCTGAATCCACCTCGCCCATGATGCTCTGGTTCAGCTCGACCCGCCTGAACATCCCATTCACCCTTGTATAGAAAATCTCTATCCTCTAGTGACGTTAAATGCACCCTACGAAGATAGCAGCCTACAAAATCTTGATAGGAAACCAACCAGTCCATCCCAAGAATGACGTCATAGCTCGTCATGTCCAAGACATAGAGTTCCCAAAGGAAGTGGAACCTACCAACCTCAAGGGGAAACTCCTTACACTGACACACACCAGCCGTTCTAGTCCCCAATGGAGTGTCTAGCGTCATGATATCAGAAGAAGAAGAAGCACCGAGCCCAAGGATCTCCACAACGGGTACAAATATGAAACTATGCGTAGTACCCGTATCAAAAAGTACTGAACATAAGACCGAAGCAACTAGAATAATAACTTTTGCTATAGAAGGTCTGGGATCCTGCTCCTGCTGGGTATGTTGCACTGAATATGCATGCCCAGTGCCGTAGCCCTGAGACACAGCCTGGCTACCCTGAGCTGTCCTGCCCTGCTTCCTCTACGATCCTGGCATCTGGATACCACAACCACGACCACCATCTCTGCCTTCACACCCTGACGTATTCCAGTTCCCTGACTGGTAATAAGCCACTGGTCCTGCTCCCGCATGCGGAGTCTGCACAAAACCCCTCTCACTAGCCACTGGTGGAAACACCCTGCAAAAGCGCTGTAGATGACCCATCTTGCCGCAATCTCGACACTCCACTAGGTCTCGTGGACACTGCAGTCTCTTGTGCCCCCCTCTGCCACACTGGTAGCACCAAATCGGGCCACCTGAAGAAGCTGCATGGCTGGTACTGCCACCCTGGGAGAAGTCCATATGTCACTTCTCTTGCCAGTAGAAATCACACCAGTAACTGGTGCTGAACTGCCCTGTCCCACACCACTTGATTCTCGCTGGTTCCTTTCTGTAATCAGCACCTGATTCACAATTGTGTGTACAGTAGGCAACCTGAAAACATTCACTAGCGCTCGAATGTCATACCGAAGACCATCCTCAAAACGTCTGGCTCTCAACGTCTCATCACCCACCAGCACTGGTTCAAAACACTGAAGCTCAGTAAAACGAGCAGAATAGTCCATCACCTACATAATGCCCTACTGCAGATTCATGATAACTCGAGCTCTATCTTCCCTCAGCGTCTCAGGAAAGAAGAATTCATAGAAGACTGCCTAAAAATATTCCCATGCCATGTACCTGGGATTCTTTGACTGGGTGGTAACATCCCACCACCTCTTGGCGGAATCACGCAACATATATGTCACGAGCTTGACCCTCCGCCCTGGAGGTGTCTCAAGATTCTTGAAAATAGTCTGCATCGACCCCAACCAAGACTCTGTAGCTAGTGGTCCTCCATCCACTGAAAACGTAGGCGGATGCTGCTGCTGAAAGATACGTGTCAGCTTGGCCATAGATGTGGCAACCTGCAGTGCTCCCTGAAAGGTCTGGATGAACCGCAATAAGCCTTCACTGAACTGCGCCTCCACACCTGTGTCTGATATAGCAGTTGGCCCCGCATCTGGCTCTGCTGGAGGATCTACTGGTAGCCCATGGCCCACCATCTCCAGAGTATAATCATCTTCGCTCTCCTGGAAAACAACTCACGGTCATCTAGGCGGCATGACTCTACAAGGTCAAAAGCACGCCTGATATTCAAGATTATTATGATCTGAAAGTGAAGGAACCACTAAAGAAAATAAGAGGAAGAAAGAATTCAAAATTGGAAAAACAAGACTACACGGCGTGTACAATGACTGCACAACATGTACTTGACTTTCCTTCCCCTTCCCGGGTTCTTCTACATGGCTAAGCCAGAGGGATTCCGTCGAACAAAACTACACGGCATGTATAATATCTACACTGCGTGTACGGTGTTATTTTCCAACTACCCGTGTCGTCTGTGACACAGACGACTACTCGGTATGACACAGCATGGCGTGTTACACAAGCACATGGCGTGTACACCACCCTGTTTCTCAGCCACACGGCTAACTTCACACGATCTGTCCTCGGACAAGACTACACGGTGTGTCCCACAGGTACACGGCGTGTTCAGGGAGAGGTGACACCGGCCTGTGTTGTTAGCTACATGGCCGAGTCCCCAAGTCACACTACGTAGCTTTTCTATAATTGACACGGTGTGTTCTGTACATGAGTTCACTGACCCGTGTTGTTAGTTACACGGCCGGACTCCGGGTCACATTACACGATGTGTCCATTCGATACACGACATGTTTTACCCAAGCCTTTCCCTACCCCGTGTCGCCGCCCACACGGTTTGTGACACTATATGAGACTACACGGCGTGTACTCAGGGTACATGGTGTGTACTCAAAAAGTTCATTTTTCTTCCTGAATATAAGAGCATACACAGCATGTTTAAAAAATACTACATGGCGTGTATACTGGGTTTCCAGAAAGTATGCCTCAGAAACTTCTCCGGAACCTATAAAATAACAGAAAACGACACATATGTGTCAAATTCCGACCTGTGGGGGCCCATACTCCCCACGAATCAAAGTTTGACGTCATATATGTGTCATAACCAACAAAAAGTCAATGATCCACCAAATTCCGGTCAATGGGGGCCCATACTCTCCAAAAACCAAAGTTTGGCGTCCATTCTATAAACAAGTTTAACAAAAAACATACCATATCACATGGAAGGTATTTATCAAGAAGCTATAAAAACATCATGCTTTTCTAGCACAACAACTATCACAACAACATGCGAATTTCTAATGCACCTACATGGCATAGAATCTATGAATGACATGTGATATCTAGCATGTACCTATATGATTCATGAGATGGAATACCCTCATCTCATTGGGTTGCAACTAAATAGAACCCATAGATAAATTATAACAGCACAATCACAAGTCCGTCACCCAACGGTGAAATCAAATCAACTGTAAAATTTTCAAAATCATACCCAATTGCAATCACGAGGTAAATTGGGTTTTCCCTATACGCGGGTTAGCTACGCTTGGGCACATCTTATTACCAACTACTATTCTGTCATATCCCTAACTACAACTCAAAATAGTAAGTCAAAGAAAAGAACCTCCTTTGATCCCACTTTGTAACGTCCCGGACCCGGGTGCCACGCAACGGTGCCCCGAGCCCGGTTCGCCACGTGACCTTAATTGCATTTCCCCAAATTCCAGAGGCTGCCGACTAGCAGTGAGGGCCCAATTCTGATAGTGGGGAAACTATTACCTCATTTGTCATAGTGTAGTGTAGTGGAATTTAAATAAATCATACAATGACAGCAAAAGTAGTAAACATACACAACTGTAATAAACTGTAGCAGTGGATATAAAAAATAGTATATAAATGATGATGCTACATGTTTCAAGTTCTAAAAAAGCATCCAGAACATGTTATACATCAATACAGTACAACAAAATACAGAGTACAGAAAACAAGAAAAACAGCTGGCAGCGGCATCGTGAGCCTAGGCTCGGTCCCATGCCCTCCTACTCCTCGGCAACAATCACGTACCTGTATAAGGACCCTTTCCCCTATCGACACCCGCAATAACATAATCTGTTTGGGCCGAAAAGCATGACCCAAACATGGTGTGAAAAATATATCTCAGTACGCACCCACCAAAGGACCGTGCCCAACTGCGTGTAAGTATGAAACAACAGTGTGAAACAGTATAATGCAATAAAGTAAGTAGTACTCAAAAGTAACTAACTTAACAGTAAAATTTCCATTTTATTATTCATTTAATCCATTTAATTTAGTGACATTCTGTGCTCAACAGCACCAAGCCCTCACGCCAACCAGAACTATTCCATCTGGCTTAAGTAGTAAACCACACCCTCAGGATTTCCCTCAGGCCATACAGAATCCAACCTGCAGGTATTGCCCTCAGGCGTATTAGAAATTCTCTCCCTCAGGCATATGAGGTGTCTCTCCCTGGCACTGAAGTCAAGCCCTCAGGCACAAAAGGTTTCCCTCAGGCAAATACTACAGCCCTCGGGCTAAATAGTGCAGTGCCCTCAGGCTAATCACAATAACGCCCTCAGGCTAAACACAACAATGCCCTCAGGCTAAACAGGTAATCGGGCCATGCCCAACAGGTAAACAAGAAGTAACAAGCAATTCCTCTCAAGGAAATTCTACAATTACTACTTTAAAAGCACACACTCGGGTATCCTGGCCAAATGGCTAAACAGTGAAACACACCCCTGGGGTGGTTCCAGATCCAAGCAACGATCCCAACCAGCATTTTATTACCACAATTAAATACCTAATCAATTCAAGGCATTAAATATAGAAATGGACTAAGCCACACAACACCCCAACATGGGTTCATAGCACAAAAATGCACAGAACACACGACAGTTGGAAAATAAAAACAAAGCATCCTCCCTTATATGCCAATGAGCGTTATACATGAACACCGACTCCAGAAACGCCCAAGAACGGCGTAGATCTGACAAAGAAGAAAACCCATTCAAACGTAAATAACTTTCCCCTTGGGAAAGAATTTGTAAGAACGGTACCACGAGAGGGGAGGGCTTACCGGTGCGCTTCCAACGAGATTTTCCAAAGCCGAATCTGATTCCAAAAGAACTCCCGGTTGATCATCAAAGGTTTGGCCTCCTCCTTTGGCTCCAAAATGGCTCAAATTCCCCCTCTTCCAAATGAGGAGGCTACCTCCTGTTTTAAGCCGAAAAAACAAAGTACACGGCGTGTAATTCATTCATTTAACTGTTCATTCAGCGGAACCGCCACACTGTTCACCTGTTGACCTGAGTACACGGCATGTACTCTTGAGTACACGGCATGTACTGTCGCCCAGCTGGGGGTGACTCCACCACCTTACAGTTTAAGCCTGCTGACTGACTACATGGCATGTAAGGTACCACTACACGGCGTGTAGTCGGTTCCTACACCACTCGTCGCTGACAAGGCTACACGCCCCGTGTACTCGTCCCAACACGGCCAAAAGTACACGGCGTGTGGAAAAAGTACACGGCGTGTAGTTTCTAAATTTTTCATTTTTCCACATTTTCCATATTTTCTCAAAAACACTTAAAGAAAAGGAAAAAGAAGAAACCCGTACCTCAAAAATAAGAACCAGGTTCTGACATTATATTATTTATATTTTCATAAATTACTAATGGTAAATATTATTTATATTAAATTTTATTATTTTTATGTCAAATTTCTATTCTAAATGGTTAGGATACTATTTCCAAAAGTCATGTTACTATTCCAACAGTCACTTTACTACCCCAACGGTCACATTACTATTCTTATAATCACATTACTATTATAACAATCAGATTACTCTTTCAATGGTCATATTAAATCCAATAAACACCACTTAATTATTTCATTCAATATTAACTAAAATTTATCCCAATGTTCTATATTTTCTTTATGATTCTAATTGGTTTAATAATATATATTTTTCATAGTGTTGTTAATGGGGATATTATTCAACCAGAATGGGGGAATCCAAATTTTCCTACTCTTATTTTCTTATTTTCTATTATTTTTACCATTATAATGTTATAACTTTCATGGGTTTAGTTTTAACGAATTTGTTGATTACTATTAATGAAATAAAGAGTTATAATTTTCATCATGTGATACATGTGTATAATATTATATAATATAACATAAAACACATTTATTTAGGAAACAAATACCATTTAAAGCATGGGCCATAAAATATGTCCTCCATCACATGCTCGTGTACACTGGCCACTTCCAATATATTCTAGCCATGTTCATGTACACTAGATGAGCATATGTCATTTGGATATTCATAATTACTCAAACCATGACTGGGTTATCTGGTCATGTCTAGGTACTCTGGTAATGATCGCATCCTCTTGGCGTGTCCAGGTCCTCTAACCATGTCTATGCATGTATATCCCAAGGGTAAAGACTGAATATATATCTATGGGTCACACAAAATGTGGCATGTGACACGACATGTGATATTTTTCTATGAATGAAACCCCAGCTACCCTAGGAAGTTGTTTACATGGTGTGTATTCATCCGAACAACATGTCGTGTAAAATGTAATCTTCCATAATTCCACAGTATTCATTTGTAGTCTATCATAAATCCTCCTACTTTTATCCAACCACAAAATCCACCAAGTAACTTGAATCTATGGATTACTGCACTTGAATCATCACCATTGATTGTATTTCAGCCACCCGATCTAGGTGTGGATCATCCCTCATCACACCGCATCTCCAAATGTAAAAACCCAAAAATTGAATGCCTATGATCTCTATATGATCTCTCATTTGACTACATAACACCTATATCATGCTCTTGATCCTAATTTCTGACTCGAAAAAATGAACTGTTGTGCCAAATATTAATTGCATAATGATAGGTTTTCTGGTGTTGTTGAACTGTTGGTCAAATGAAAATACTTATTATGAAAACTGGATGAATTATGGGAGAAAATAATTAACCACACAAATAAATAGTATAAATTGACCATTTTTTAGGTTGAACCCAATATTTTGATGGGGAAAGTATTGATCTTAGTGAATAATAGAAGATGAAAAACATTTAAATTATTAATTCTTAGAAGATAAATCAACACCTTTAAATCAACATTCAACCCATGAATCAATTTGTTCGAATAATTGATTCATGTTCAAAATGGAATTATAAAAACAATGATTAAATATAATTAAAAAATTAATCCTACTTCATTAATGAATTTATCATTAGCAAAGAATCCTTTTGTTCTATTGTCATTGGAAAGATCCAATAACTCCTTTGTTGAAGATGAACTCCTTGAAAACTAGATCATTAATCCCTGATCTTATTGATGTTTTTCCAAATATATCCTTTTATGTCCTATGAAATCCATAGGTTTTTTCATATTGACATAGTATTTTTCAATAATAGGGATTAAATATAGTAGGAATAATTTTAATCCATTTAATAAAAATTAAATTAATCATTTTTTTAAATTATAATTATACCCCCTGACTGTTTTTAAATCAAACTACTAACACACACTAAGATTATGGTACAACAATATTAAAACCCACATTTATGATCTAGTAGTGATCTTGAATTTACTATATGGAATACCATTTTAGAGAAATTCAATTGTTTTTGAAAAAATTTCATGTGTGGTATAATATATTAAATATTTTATTATATCAACACTGAGGATCTTCGAGCCTCGGAATCTCGTGATGACTCTGTACCTAGAATGGAAAATATTATTTAAAAAATAAAAAGATTTATAAGGAATATATCAATTTATTAAAGTAATAAATATTTATGAAAATGTGAATAATTTTTATGATAGTTCTTATAAAGTTAAAGCACCATGCTTCCACACAAATCATCCTTACAAAATCTATAAAATCAACCTTAAACACTAACAAGTGATATTTATTCATCCTTAAATATATAACAAAAATTAATAGAAAGACTTATAGGATCCTCATATAGGTAGAAATGGTGTTTACATAGATGGTAATTGTCTCTATATAGTTGAGAAATCATTATTGCAATGATATTGAATCATCTTTATACAGATCCCTTTGTGAATTTCATCTCTAGTAGGTATATTCTACAAAACACCCAAAATCAATAATAACCTCTTCAACTAAACCTGAGGGCTTCTCAAATACCTCAAATAATATTCAAATATCATCAAATTTCTTTTATTAATACCATATAATAAATTAAATCTAATTTTTATTCCCCTACAAGCTAGAATCCTTAAATATTAACAAAATTTTATAAAAAATTATTCAAACATCACATTTAACAACTATTGAAAAGAATTACAACACCATGATCCGGTGGTGTAAAACATTTCCCCATTCATATTTTTTTTCATAATACACATTCTTATCCACCTAATAGATAATAAAGGAAAAAAATTATAGGGTCCCACTAAAATGACTCAAAGTAAATATTCAGGAATTAATCATCACTAAGTCTAAAGGAGACGACTCTATATAGAAGAATTACTGATCAGGTCATACATAAATTTTGTTTTAAAACAATAATAAATAATTGAAAATGAAAATATTTATGCTTAGATGACACTAAAAATATATTTTATGGATTATTTATTATACAACTTAGCACAATGATTAAAATAATTCACAAACAAGGATAAAAAGTTTCTCTCCCTACTGAAAAAATATCCTCAAGTATTTAATAAAGGAAGAGTATAAGAGGGAAGCTCAATAGTTTTTATAACTCGGTGTTATGGTTTGGAATGCACTTCCATTTACATCTTCATCGTTTAAAAAGAATCAATCATGATGGTATTTATAAGAATTCATGGAATTTTTTAATCAGGTAAAACAAATTCCATCATTAATATTCATTCACCCATCTTCTATTTTAGGAAGTGATAATATATATCCTTTTGTTTTTACTTGTAATAATTAACTAGATTCATGGATAATTGTTTATAGAATTTTGGATACCAAGGATGATAATGAGTGGGTTTCAAATTTCAACACTCATAACCTCAAGATGAGTTTTTGTCCACATAATATTTGTATCTATTTGTGATAAAACAAAATATTGGGCCTCAGTTGATCATAAACAACCCAATTTGTTTTCTTTGAGTACAATATAACACACTTGTTAACCAAAAATAATTCTCTACTTGAAATGGAATCTCCTACTGAATCAACATATGTAAATCCATATATTTTTATTCTCTTTTTTAATTTCAAAAACCATAGTTATATGTATTTGAAATATACATTGAGAAATATCTTATCATCAGGAATATTACATTATTTAATGTTTTACTAAAATACAGAACAAATAGTAATAAATAAAACTATTTTTTGGTCTAGATGTTATTCAGTACAAATGGATTAAAATTAGTTGTCTTGATTCTATTTCATTCAATTCTATACCATCATCATATTTTCTAAACTTTTTCCATACCTATATAAGAGTAGATACTTTATTTATTTTAACATTACAAGCTATTTCATAATATCTTTAGAATAGTTTTCAGTTTAAATGAAAACATCATGAGTTGTTTGAATAATTTTGAGACCTAAGAAGAATTTCATTTCTCTAACCAATGATATCTCAACTTTTCTCGTAATCTATAATGAAAAAACTTCACACACCCATTATTTTCCACTATAAAATATTATTTCATCAATATACATGATCACAAATAGTTATTTTGTGTTGGACTTCATGATGTAAAGATTTATTTCAACCTATCAATTTTTGAAATTTATGATTTTCACGTACTCATCCAATTTAAATTTCTAGCTCCTTGGGGATTTACTTAGTCCATAAAAACCCTTATTTAATTTATAAGATTTTCAATAATTATTAAATATAAATACTACATATTGTTCTATATAATATTCTTAATTTAGTTCACTATTACTAAATGAAGTCTTTATATCCATATGAAAATAATTTATAACTTCTTCGAGTTGTACGTGAAAGAAACATTCTGATAGCTTCAATATTGGAGACTATAGAAAATGTCTCTTCAAAATCAATCACCTATAATTGTGAGTATCCCTTATAAAAAAGTATTCCTATATTTCTTCAAACACTTCCATTCTCATATAGTTTATTCCCAATGACCCATTTTTTCTTATTATTTTTATCTACATAGGCCATGGAACAATTTCTCAATTCTTATTCTTCTCTATTTGATCTAGGTTTTTATTTATATATTTGATACACTATCTATATTTATGTGTTTTTTAATATTTGTAGGTTCAATATTTGAAATACTGTTAGTAGGGATGTTTGACAAAATTCTTCAATGGGTATGAACACCCCCATTTTAGTCCATAATTATATTTTCTATATCTTGTACTCCCTCTTTTTAGAACCTATACCTACAAACATTTATTTTTTCTCTTTATCATTGGTATATAAAATATATATATCATATTCCTAAATTTATTGAGTTTATTTATTTATTCTACTAATTAGATATCAATAACGTCATTCTAAATGTTTATCATGATTTAATTTCTTTATATCGTATGAATTTTCAAAAACTATGACATAATCAAAGTCAAAAATAATTTCCAAACATTTTTTATAATGTATTAAGGAAATTACATTTGATGTATAACCAAAAAATATTACATCATATGATTTTTCATAAAATTTAATTCCAGATATTCCCATCATTTTTATTGTGCATGAAATCCCGAACAAACAAAAAATATTTACACATGGACTCTTTTTAATCCTCCCTTCATAGGAAAACATGTAAAATTAGGGAATCAAGAAGCAAATGTTTTGAATAATACCATCTATTGAAATAAAATGTGACCAAAAAACCATTATGTATAATAATCAATGGGAATAGTTTTGGAGATATCCACAATTGTCCTAATTTTTTATTTTAGTTACTCTATTTTTCTGAGGAGTGTAAGGAGTATGGTACTCATGCTTAAATACATGTTTATCCAGATACTATAAGAACTATCTGTTTTAATAGTATGTTCCATTATCTGACTTAAACATTTTTAAAAGAAAACCTGTATATCTTTCATCCAATATTCTAAATATTTAAATCTATCTTGGGATTATTACTTTTGATACATGAACATGACACAAGTCATACTAGTGATATCATTAATTAATGTAATAAAACACCAATACCCACTTCATGATTTCTTTTTCTATAGACAACAAATATCATTATGTATCATCTCTAATAAATGCATATGTTGAATATTAATTCCTTTGTGATTTTTTTTCATTTTTTTCTGTTATTTAAAGTTATAAAAATTTTGATAGAATCCTATTACAATGTCGGAATGTTTCTCAATACTTATTCTTTAAACATATTTCTCATTTTAGTTTTCTAATATAGGCCAATAGTTTATTCCATAAACTATTTTCATCTATTGAACTCGGGTAAAAGTTTGATTTATCTTCTCAAACATGAAATAATTTTACTTTGGTCCACACTCCCTTTGATATAGTAGCTCGATCTCTTAACATTTTCATAATAAATCCATTTTTTCTAATTATTGCCTTGTTTCCTTCATCATAATGGTGTGGCACACTCACTAGGTCATTCTTTATCCCATAAATAATTAATAAATTATTAGCACTAACATGATTCTTCCTAATTTTTTCCATATCAATACCCTAAATTTTTAAATATTTTCCATTTTTAAAATTAATATATCCACACGCAATATTTCTTCATATAATTTATATTGCTCAAATATCTAGTCATTTATGTGGAGAACCCACCATCCATTATCAATGGATTCTTAGTTTTTCAAGATATAAAATAAACTTCCTTAACATTAGCATATTAGTTATGATTATGAATCACACCTGATTTTCTAGGGTGATTAAATTATTCCAATGTAATGGAAAAATATCTATATGACATGTCTACTTGAATACATATCTAATATGTTTTTGATAAACAATGAATTCTATTGTTCATTTCAATTTTTTTCAAATTATCATTTCATGTAACAGTTCCTCACTCTCTATTGGTGTCTCCCCCTTGATGTATTCTCTCCCCTTATCAAAAAATAGAAATTTTGAAATATTAATTATATACCTTTTGACTATTCACACCATAAAAGAAAAAATATAATTGAAATATTCATCCTTAATATGAATTCTATGACTTTATTGACTTCTATCTTGGTTAGTATCAAGATTATAATTGATAGTTTCCATTATATTCTCTTGTGTACCCCTTCCATGAATATTTGGACTTGGTTTTAGAATTTTCATAATAATATTCTATTTTTAGATGTAAGAATATTTTTTTTTCTTCTTCTTATTATATGGATATAGAATATAATTATATCATACAATTTTCTATGAAATTATAACTTCTTTTTAAGGGACGATATAGGATATTTCACTTATCATATGTTCATGATATTTAGTATTTGAGAAAGAAGATATTTTCTAACTAGATCTTTCACATGTATATTTAAATTCATTTTTGAAGTAACATATATCATTCACCTTCTGTTTTTTTTGTCTCAATAATATTTTGCATCAATTAATACATCTCCTTATAACTAAGTAAAACAGTGTAATACATATCATCAATAATCTTCCTTTTCATTTTACATTCATGTTTCAAAATATTCACTTATTAAAAATATCTTCTTTCTAAATATGAGTTTTTTTCTTTTTATAATTCTTCTTGAGATGGGAATTATCATATCTCATCCTTCTAATTTGTTTTAAGCACATATTATCTTCATTTCTCAAGGATTATTTTATGTATGATTCTCATTCATTAGTATTATACTAATTATTGACCTATAATTTATCATTTGATGAGTCACTGTTTTCCATTAATTGAGCCATGATAACATTATGTGAAACTTTCATATATATATATATCACACTATCATTATTTCTTTCATCGCTATTGTAAATACCCTTTTCCTGTGATATGCAATTTATTCGAAAAAACATTGGGGTCATTTAAATTTTTTACTTTTAATTAATATTGGCTTATTTTCTGTTATATTCTTTTTAGGATAAAACTTTATCATTTTCATCATCTTCGTATTCATTTTTTATTTTATTAGGATTGTAGATGGAGAAATGACCAAGCTTCCAAAAATGAAACATTTTAATGGGAATTTATATTTGAACTTACCTCATATTCATCTGGTGAAAATTCTTAACATGATGAAATGTGTCTCTGTATAATATTAAATATTTTCATCTCCATATGAATATATTTTTTAATATTCTATATTTAATTATTTGAAATATTTGACATAAATTTTCTTCTATGTCTTTTAGTTTTTAATTTTAGAGCTTCTCCTATTATCGTTTCCTAATTAATGATTGTGGTATGCATTTAATCAATAATAATTTCATAAATATCCATTTATTCTAATAATGATATCATAGAATTAAAAATTTCATTATTTATTCTCATGTGTTTATAAACTAGATGTGAATCATCAAATTTCTCAATAAAACATCTAAAATAACATTTAATAACATTAAATCATGTGAAAAAATAATCAACTAATTCATCTTTCTATATTTTTATTTGTTCTAAACTTTATCTATGAATTAACAGTTTATTTCAATGACTTTATTATTCCCTTAATATACACTATAAATTTTTTCCCACATATTATTACTAGTTTTCCTTCCCATGATATTAGTTAATTATTTATAAGATATTAAAGAGAGTAGTTCATTCGTAACCTTACCATAATTCTCAATGTTAATATTTTCAATTTGAGAGAATGATGAAATCTATTTTTTTGTCAGTCCTTAAATATTAATATCAAGAAAATCCCATACCATGGATAATAATTAAGGATTTATTCTATCCTTTAAAAAATAGAATCATTTTTCATTAAATGTTGGAACCCCATAAGTTAATTTTATTGTGGTGTTCCATAATAGACCAATAAGGGACCCTTAAGGGTTAAACATGTTCAAATACTAATCAAAACAGATAAAATGGGTAGTGTTAAACAGAAATAGGGCGATTGAATTAGTGTTTTTTTCAACAACCTTTATTTCTAATATTCTTATTTATAAAGTATCCCATCAAGAAAAAATAATAAATAATAAATAATAAATAATAACACATTTGTTAAGGAGGTTAAACACCATAATAATGACTTAATACCTAGTTTATGGTTGTTTTTATCTCATTCAAACAATTATTCTTCAATTTTAAAGATAAAAACAGCCAAGGGTGTGGCCTTGCACCTTCTATAAGATACTATTACAATACACTGTAGTATAAATGATCCCTTATTGAACAAAAAATAAAACATATCTAAATATTGATAAACATAGAAATAATGAGATTATATAGACTCAACATATAAGATCTTATTATTCTTTTCACGGGTTGGACTTTCTTCTTTGAAATAATGTTTTTATTCTTCCTGCACACCATGATCATTTTTTAGCACTGGTCCGCTTAATATAAAAGGTTTCCACCAACTCCCTTTCTCATATTTCTAATTTATTATCATATAATATCATGTAAATATTATTTCTATAATATTCATGGAAACCGTTTAATATTTACTGGAATGTATATTCTATTTCAAAATCATTTTTGGCCAATTCAATTGCTCCAATTATATAATATTAAATCTTTTATTCATTCCTTCCTTATGTGTCAAAAAATTTCATATGATTTTCCCCAAAAAATGGTACCTATTAATTTATTTATGTTTGTATCCACATGTTAATATACTCATGCACTATGACATAGAAAATCAACAGTGTGGAAATCATATCAAAACACTCTTCTACCTTAGATAGATTCTCCTTCAGTCTCTTATTGAACAAATATCCACTTATATAGGTCATAATTTTTCAATCCTTGACCTTAATTTAATGAATCTTCTAATTTAGATTATTTTTGGTAATATTTTATTCTCAAAACCCCCTTAAATAATTATAAGGAAGTGATTCTTATAAAGATGTGATAATCCTTATGAAGTGGCATTACCCTTATGATTTAGATTATATTTACATCAAGGAATTAATATTTATGATGAATCTTATGAAGTAAGAACAACATTATTATGTATAAATAACCTTTTCAAAATAAAAAAAATATCATTACGTATTAGAAGATAAATCTTATGCATCCTTTAATAACATAACCAAACTGTTGGATCTGAGTCTACAGATTATTCACAAGAGGGGGGGTGAATTGTGTCTTTTGAAATATTTCGAAAACTCTTTGATTGAACGATTTTTCTCCTTTATACATTATCGTATTTGATCATGCAGTGGAAATAAGTAAAAACAAGAACACAAAGATGTATAGTGGATGGGGAATAGAAGGCCCCTACTCCACTCCACCAATGCTCAACTCCACGAGATTGGTGATTTTCACTATCTGGTCCTTATTTCAAAAGACCGGTTCCTAACTGAGTACAGGCAGTTGACACCTTTATAATCTTCAGGCTAACAAAGCCTTCTAGTTCAGACACAAACCAACACAGCTTAGAACGAGAATCTTGTTACTCAAGAATAAGAATAATTTTAGAAATAATTTTTCCAGTTGATCTTCACAATTGCAACAGAATGAAATTGACAGCATATGGATCGTCGTCTCTAGAAATATGCAATTTCAAAACAAAGAAATTCTAAGTCGATCTGGTTGCAGTATATATATATATATATAGTTCACAACATCAGCAGTAGTAGATCCACGGTAGATATTAGATGTAGAACAAGTGAATCTTCTATCGAGTTTCTTCTTCTTAAACAAACAGAGCTTTGACGCTCCTTTTTGAATCATCAGATCAATCGTGAATTTCTACAGTCTCTGTTTTCCACATTTTTAATTATAGATAAATCACCATACACATATGTACCTGGTGTTTCAAAGAGAAAATATATAATAAAGCTGAGCAAATATCATGCACATTTATATCCAAAAAATTCTCCTTCTGATTTGCGATATTAAAAAATTTGAATTTACAGAGAAGTCGTAACTTCCCTTAAGACTAGACATAAAAAGATCCTTATAATTCGATCTTAAATCCATTTATAAAACACCTCTGAATCAGTCAAAGTCATATTTTAAAAAATAAAAATAAATCCCGCTTGAAATCCACCCAATAATCAGCTTGCTGATCGCTGCATAAAAATATCGTCTGTCAAAATTTCTGATGCCAAACGTAAGGTTGATGACATGGCCTCCAAACATAGGGTTGACAACGTAAGGTTGAACACAAATGTAGGGTTGATCATCCATACATTTTCTTCAACTCTCAAATGTATGGTAAAAGATCCATACTTTTACTTGATCCATACGTTTCCAAGAACGTATGGATGTTTACAAAAGTAAGGTTGATGAACTATACTTTTGAGAAACAAACGTAACGTTTAGTATTTACGTATGGTTCTCCTTCCATAATTTGTGGATAACCAAAATGTAAGGTTCCTTCCTAATGTAAGGTTCTTCTTCCATACTTTTCTAAAAACGTATGGTTGTTTAACCATACTTTTCTCTTATCTCAAAAACTATACACGCTTTTCATCAATACGCTACGTTTATCCACGTAGTGTATGAACAGTGATTTCAGAACGCGATTAAAGTAGATTCTGAATAAGTAATAAATTCTCGTTATTTCTAGAGTAAAATAAATTAATAAATTCCTACAAAATACTAAATAAAATCGTTGGAAAATAACTAAGGGTATTTGTGAGCATCAAAATTACCATAATGAGACAGAGTATTATTTTCAATAATCTCCCCCTTTAAATAACATTAATATGTATTGTTGAAAACCACACTTTTCTCAACAATCTCCATCTTTTCGATGATCATAAATCCCATAAAATAATTAAAATCATTTAAATGAAATTAACATTCACAATTAGTTAGATAATGTTTTAGAATTTTGAGAAGATGAAACAATATTTAATTTTAGAAAAAATTTTCCTTCTGAATAAAAAAATATATATAGAAAACTATTGAAATAAAGTTTTGTAAAATAAAATGTTGTGGTTATCCAAATTTTTCTTTAATTATCCCCTTAAATAAAATATTGATGTTTATACAAATTCTCCCCCTATTTGTGATATCATAAAGAATGAAAAATCATGGATTTTAACACATTTAATGTTGAACTAAACTATAGTTAAATGCTTATTATTAACAGTTTATCAATAATTAAATCTAGAGTAGAGGAATATCAAAAATAAATTCAGAAAAAAAAATAAAGAAAGAAACAAATAAACAATGAAGGAAATTTTCATTCAAAAACAACAGTATATACATGACAATGAAATACACAGGAATCAAGGTTTGGATAAGATAGGAAATAGGTTCTATCTCCTATGGATTGCAGACTTGATTTATGTAAACTATTCCCGATGTCTCTTAATCATCCCATCTCTATGTTTGATAATGAGCTCTCTATTCTCTGTAGTCATATGAATATCCTAGATTAAATTGACTCTAATAAACTCATGCATCCTTTCCTCTTTTTCAACAAATACTTACAGATTCTCTGATAACTGATTTAACAAGATTCTGACCGATGTCTCACTAGATGCCAGCTGATCCGCTAAAAACTTCTAATTTTCCAGAAACACTGATAAATGAGCACTGTCACATTAATGATCTTGTAACCTGTCATTCATGTTGCGAATCACAGCTGTGATAGCTTGAAACCTTCTGATTAAATCAGGTGAAGTACCTGATCCACTAACAGCATTATTTGCAATTGATGCAAATTGGTTCTCCATAAACGACCTCATATCTGATAAATATAACTTCATAACCATTTCAGATTTCAATTGTGCAACAGCAGTCATCATATCCTCTTTAAAAATTTCAAATTCTTCCCTTGAGACTGTACACTCCTTCAGCTTTTGAAATTTCAAATGTTCTAAGTCTAAGGAATTTCTCAGAATGACATTCTCATATTCTAACTGAGATACTTTTCGGTACAGTTCTTCAATTTATTCTTTCCTTGAATTAGATGCACCCTGTGGTTGATTTATATTCACATTCTCTGATTGATGCAGTAGTACCAAAGGTAATGATTCACCATCAGATTTCTATTTTTCTCTTTCCTGAGAAGGTTGGTCCACAGATTTTTCCTAAGAGTATTCAAATTCCTCCACAGAAAAATCCTCTTGAAGTACCTCTGTGTGAGATTCATAAGCATGCTCACCACAAACATCAGCATCTTGAACTTCCACTTGGTTTTCATGAACAATATCTTCAGTAGTTTCCTAGGGTATGGCCACTTCTTCACCAGGAACTGCCTCCGTCTCTTATTCCTGCTGAAGTGAAACTTCAATATCAGCTACAATTTGTTCCTGATTTTCCCATTGAGATTATTCTTGAGCTCCTGATCCCTCTACTGGTGTTGTCCTTTCACTAAAATCATCCATGATCATATCAACAACATCCTATCTTACAAAAGTATAAGAAAATAATGCTTCTTTTGTTGTTTCCAAAGAAGGGGAAGTAACTTCCTCATTAACAGGTCTCTTTCTTTTTAATTGAAGTCTCCCCTGACTTCTATCTTCCTCAACATCTTCCAATTCAAAGAGAATCCTTCTTGCAACATCGCTGACTCTAGATTTAGAATGTCCCTCCTTGGACTTAGCAGGTTTAGCCTAAGCACTCTCTGAGTCTTCCTCAGCTCCTACTGGAAAAAGTTTTCCTTTCATTGTACTCCAGAAATATCCATCCTTCCTTAAAGTTCCAGCATTAAATGTATTACTATGATGACAAGTAACTCAGGCATCCACTAATCTCACCATGTCAATCTTAATAAGCAGTTTAGAAATAAATCGGCCAAAATGGTAGAAATTCATCCGGGCATCGCTTTAACAGCAGTAATTTAGATACCTTACCATGTACCATGGGAAGTTTAACATAATATTGCTTAATAAAAGAAACATTATATACATATCAGGGTACAAAATCTTTTCCATTTCTTCCATTCTTGGAGCTATTCCAGTCTAAATAAATTTGACCAAAATTTCCTGACCAGGCTCCAAATCCATGATAAACATTGTCTTTATAGTTTTAGTACCAGAAAGAAAAGAAATTATGTCTTCGGATTTATACACAGAATCTCCAATATTTTTCAAATTGAAATGAAAAACTCCCTCATGAGGGAGGTTGAGAATCAGACCAATCTCTACTGATGAGATTGAGAAATCCCTATCCTTTATCTTAGCCATCATATTATCCTTAGTATCCCCAGGCTAAACTGTATATATTTGAAGAAGTATCAAAGTTCTAATTCATACAGAAATTCTGTATTTTCACTATTGAACATATGTTCAAGATTCTAAAATGACATCACTTGCTTCAATAACAGATTTGTCTGAAATAACCAGTTGAGATCGATTACCTTGCTCTGTATGATTTTTCTTCCCTTGGAGTATTGTCTCTAGGCATTTCTTGGCTCGGATTTACTGGCACTTTTAGTTCTTACTGTCTCTGCGAGAATCTATGAACGTGTGAAGGTTAGGGTTTCAGAGGTTCGAAGATTAGGGTTTAGGAGCAAAAGTGCGATTTTCAGATTTCGAAAGGGATTTGATAGAAGTAAAATGATTTAGAAGTCGAAAAGGTTCTGACAGCCTTGATTACCATGTAACCACTAATCATTACATATATTAAAAAAAACAAATATTCATATGGTGAAAAAAAATCTTAAACAGTATTCAAAAAACAAAATAAAATTTACAAAAAAATAAATAAAAGTAAATAAAAATAAAATTATTTAAAATTAAATAAACCTAGATCCCCCTTAATAAAATCAAACCTTGTAGTGGGAAGTGGTTTAGTAAAAATATCTGCTAATTAAATTCTTGTATTTATAAATTCTATAAATATAACCTTTTTAATAACATGATCTCTTAAAAAATGATGCCTTATATCAGTGTGCTTAGTTTTAGAATGACTAATAGGATTTTTTGAAATATTAATTGCACTTTTATTATCACATAAAATAGGTGTATTATTAAAATTAAATCCAAAGTCCATAAGAGTGTTTTTCATCCACAACACTTGTGCACAGTAACTACCAGCAGAAACATATTCTACCTCAGTTGTTGACAGGGCAACTAAATGTTGTTTCTTACTAGACCATGATACTAAGGACTTTCCTAAAAAGTGACATGTAACTGATGTGCTTTTTCTATCTAACCTAAAACTTCCAAAGTCATAATCTGAATATGAAATCAAATTAAAATCAGAAGATTTAGGATAAAGAAGAGATTGAAAAACAGTTCCTTTTAAATATGTAAAAATTTATTTAACAGTAGTTAGATAAGATTATTTAGAATTTGATTGAAATCTAGAACAAAGACATACTGAATACATTATATCTGGCCTACTAGAAGTAAGATATAACAAACTACAAATCATACCTCAATATAACTTGTTTTCAACTGATTTCCCAGTTTCTTCCAAATCAATTTTTATATTAGTACACATAGGAGTTGTAAATGACTTGCTGTTTTCAGGTCCAAATTTCTTAAGTAAATCAGTAATGTATTTTCTTTTATTTAAAACATTTCGAAAATATTTTTGAAATATTTGAAGACCCAAAAAGAAATTTAATTCTCCCATCATACTCATTTCAAATTCTTCTTGCATTAATTTTGAAAATTCATGAAAAAGTGTTTTATTAGTCGATCCAAATATTATATCATCAACATAAATTTGAACCTATAAAACATTTTTTTTCACAGTTTTCTTTAAGCTTTTTGGGTCTACCATTCCAACAGTAAAATAATTTTTCAAAAGAAAAGAACTTAATATTTCATACCAAGCACTAGGTACTTGCTTAAGGCCATAAAGATCTTTAGTAAGTTTAAAAACAGAATCTGGTTTTTGAGAATTTTCAAAACTAGGAGCTCAACATAAACATCCTCCATTAAATAACCATTTAAAAAGGAATATTTAACATCCATATGAAATAATTTAAAATTCATATAAGATGCAAAGGCTAAAAGGATGATAATGGATTCTAACCTAGTACAGGTGCAAAAGTCTCATCATAATATATTCCTTCTTATTGATTGTATCCTTTAGCTACTAATCGTGCTTTATTTCTTGTAATTGTGTGTTGGTCATTCTGTTTATTTCTAAAGACCCAGTTGGTTACTATTATAAGATAATTCGTAGGTCTTTCCACTAATTCCCAAACTTCATTTCTTTTAAACTGGTTTAATTCATCTTTCATTGCTATTACCCAGCTTTCATCATCTGAAGCTTCTTCTATAGACTTGGGATCTTGCTGAGATAGGAAGGTAGATAATTTCACCAGGTTTCCTAAGTTTCATCTAGTTTGAACACTGGTTTCTAGGTCACCTATTACAGTTTCTAAAGGGTGATTCTTTAGGGTTCTAGACTGTCTAAGTAATATATTTAAAGGTTCTTCAGTATCATGTTCCTCTGAACTGGACTGAATTTCTTTTATATTACTTTCAAAATAATTATTTAAGTTCTCAAGTCTCATGTTATCATTAGAGTCAAGTTCATCCATTTGTTATGTCCTTTTCTCAAAGGGATTAGATTCATCAAATTTCACATGAACTAATTCTTAAATAATCCTTGACTTCTTATTATAAACTCTATAAGATTTTGAGGTAGAATAATATCCTAAGAAAATACCTTCATCGGATTTTGGATCAAACTTACCAAGATTATCCTTGGTGTTTAAGATGTAAACCTTGCATCCAAAAACATTAAAGTAATTTACTTTAGGTTTTTTGTTATTCCATAGTTCATAGGGTGTATTTTTCAAAATATGTCTAATTAAAACTCTTTTAGTTATCTAACAAGCAATATTCACAGCTTTTTCCCAGAAATATATAGGTATGATATATTCATTTAACATAGTTCTAGAAATTTCTTTAATTGTTATATTTCTCCTTTCTACAATCCCATTCTGTTGAGGTGTTCTTGGTGCAGAAAAGGTATGTTTAATACCCATGTATGAGCAAAATAAATTAAATTCCAGATTCTCAAATTCCCCACCATGATCACTTCTCAATGAGATTATATTGAAACCTTTTTCATTTTGAACCGATTTGCAGAAACATTCAAATAAAGTAAATTATTCATTTTTAAATTTTAAAAAGAAAATACATGTAAATATTGAATAATCATCAACTAAAACATATACATATAATTTAAAATCTAAACTTGCTACTCTTGAGGGAACAAACAAATCCATATGAATAAATTCTAGAGGTTTATATTTAGAATCCTTATTAACAGATTTGAAGGATGATTTGTGTTACTTTCTAAGTTGACATGCATCACAAAATCTGTCACATTCAAATTTGAGACAAGGTAAATCAGAAACTAAATGTTTCTTAGATAACTTATGTAAAACATATAAATTGTAATGTCCAAGTATCCTATGCCAAATCCAAGATTCACTTACTTTAGTAGTCAAGCAGTTTACTTGTTGTTTACACAAAGAATTTTAATCCAAAGTGCAGACATTTTCAGTTCTTGGTTCTTTAAATTGAAACAGTTTATCTTTAGAAACAGTGCATCAATTGTTAGTAAAATCAACAATATATCCATCATCACAGAGTTGAGAGATACTTATCAGGTTGTGTTTTAATCCTTGTACATATAGTACTTTGTCGATTGAGACTGTTTTTTGATCTCCAACAGTTCCAATGCCAATGATTTTTTCCTTTGGCATTGTCACCATATGTGACAAGTCCTCCTTCCTTTTGAGTGAGTGAAGAAAAATTCAATGAGTTTCCACTCATATGTCTTGAGTATCCAATGTCCATGTACCATATATCTTTTCTTCTTTGGTGGCCTGCTACCTTCAAATACATTCAAACAAATTGCTTTGGTACCCATATTTTGTTGGGTCCATGAGTGTTATCTAGAAATGATCTGGGTATCCAGTTTTTCTTTGTTCTTTTAAAATTAGCTGAATCATATATATCTTTTGAAACATAGGCTTTCTTAATACCACAAATTTGAGGTTGTCTTAAGAAAAAAAATTTATCTATATGTCCCATTGTCCCACAAAAGTTACAATTAACCTTTTTAGAGCTGGGAAAAAAAATTTATATAACATAGGTTTTCCTCCATTATTGCCAATTTCCAAATCTCTTCTTTTTAATGACAATTTTTCTGAGAATTTCATTTATTGAATTTTCTCCTTTTGTAAAAACCAATGCAGCCTGTTTGTAATATTCTACTTCATTCAATAGTGTTTGTATTCTTGATTCAAAATTAATATATTTAGTGTTAATCGAATTGTATTTATCAGTTAATTCCTTATGTTGTTTCAGAATTGTATCTCTTTCATCTTAAATGGCTTTATGTTTATTTTTTAGTGACTTATGTTTCTTAAATATTCAGTCATATCTTTCTTCAAGCATATTGCAGTAGGCTGCAAGTTTTTCATTTGTGTAGCTTGGTTCATAATTTTATTCAAACGAGTAATATGAATTTACCTCATTAGTTCCCGCCATAAAACACATGTTTTATTTTAGATTGAATTCTTCTTTCTCTGAGCATGATTCAGGAGAGCTGCTGGAGTCTTCAGATACACTCTAAGTGGCTTTCATAGCTTTCTTGTCTTTCTGCTCAAAGGCATTTCTTTTGAATAATTTCTTCTTTTTTCATTTTTCAATTGTGGGCAATCTGGTCTGATATTCCCCACTTCTTGCATTCATAGCATATTACTTCTTTATCATATCTCTTAAAATATTTTTTGAAGCATCTTTTCTTGTTGTACAACTTTCTAAATTTTCTGCCTAGCTGAGCCAGTTCTTCATCTGAGTTAGATGAGTCGGAGCTTTCTGAATTAGCTTTGACTTCTTTGTTCTTAATATTTTTATTCTTTTGTTGTGAAGTTACCTTCAAGGTAGTATCTTCTCTTTTGATTTAGACCTTATGTTTATTTTCCTCATATTTCATTTAAGCTTCATACATCATCAGTGTACCAATCCAATCTCTCATGGTTAGATCTTTGATAGGTGTTGATTGTCTGATTGCAGCAGAGATACCATTCCATCGAGTAGGAATTACACTCAGTACTTTTAATGCTTGATCAGCCTTCTTTATAGGTTCTCTTAGAGCTGTTATATTATTGAAATTTTCTTTTAATCTCCCATTCATTTGGGTAATGGTTTCTCCTTCAATCATTCTGAAAGTATCAAATTTCAGTTTTGCAGTTGCATATCTCATTTGTCTCACATTGTCTGTTCCTTCATATGGCACAGCTATTGTTTGCCACATCTCATATGATATCGGGCACTGAGATACTCTGTTAAATTCACCTGGTCCTAGACCGTAGATAATTGCATTCATAGCCTCCGAGTTCATATCATACTCTTCCTCTGTAGCAGCACTCCATGTCTCAATATTTTCAGGAATTTCATAAGGAGTCAGAATCTTTGAATAGACTTTATATCCGAGGTTTTTCAGATATATTATCATGTGCGATTTCTAGCAGCCATAGTTGTCTCCATTAAAATATGGTGCTCTGACCATTGACATACCTTCTCTTGTATCAGTCATGATGCTCTGTTGTATAATCATTAAATGCTTCTAGCTTGTTAAGACTCTATCAGAAGATCCTCCTCTGATACCAATTGTTGGATCTGAATCTACAGATTATACACTAGAGGGGGGTGAATTGTGTCTTTTGTAAATTTTCGATAACTCTTTGATTGAATGAGTTCTATCCTTTATACTTTATCAGATTTGATCATGCAGTGGAAATAAGTAAACACAAGAACACAAAGATGTATAGTGGTTCAGGGAATAGAAGTCCCCTAGTCCACTCCACCAACGCTCAACTCCACGAGCTTGATGATTTTCACTATCTGGTCCTCATTTCAAGAGACCGATTCACAAATGAGTACAGGAAGTTGACACCTTTACAATATTTAGGATAAAAAATCCTTCTAGTTCAAACACGAACCAACACAGCATAGAACGAGAAGTTGGTTACATAAGAATAAAAATAATTTCAGAAAGAAGTTTTCCAGTTGATCTTCACAATTGCAACAAAATGCAATTGACAGCAGATGGATCATCATCTCTAGAAATATTGAATTTCAAAACAAAGCAATTCTGAGTCGATCCGGTAGTATTAGATATAGACATATAGTTCAAAACATCATCAGTATTAGATCCAAATTAGATATTCGATGCAGAACAAGTGAATCTTCTATCGAGTTCCTTCTTCTTAAACAAACAGAGCTTCGACACTCATTTTTGAATCAGCAGATCAATCGTAAATTTATGGAGTCTTTATTTTCCACCTTTTTAATAATAGATCGATCACCATACACATACATACCTAGTGTTTTATAGAGAACATATATAATAATGATGAGAAAATCTCCTTCACATTTAGATCCATAAAATTCGCCTTCTGGTTCACAATATTAAAAAATTTGAATTTACAGAGAAGTCGTAACTTCCCTTAAGACTCGGCATAAAAGGATCCTTTTAATTCGATCTTAAATCCATTGATAAAATGGCTTTGAATCAGTCAAATTCATATTTTAAAAAAAAATTAAATTCGGCTTGAAATCAGCCCAATAATCAGTTTGCTGATCGCTGCATAAAAATATCGTCTGTCAAAATTTCTGACGCCAAACGTAAGGTTGATGACATGGCCTCCAAACGTAGGGTTGACAACATAAGGTTGAACACAAATGTAGGGTTGATCATCCATAATTTCTCTTCAACTCTCAAATGTACGGTAAAAGATCCATACTTTTACTTGATCCATACTTTTCCAAGAACATATTGTTGTTTACAAAAGTAAGGATGATGAACCATACTTTTGAGAAACAAAGGTAACATTTAGTATTTACGTATGGTTCTCCTACCATACTTTGATGATAACCAAAATGTAAGGTTCCTTCCTAATGTAAGGTTCTTCTTCCATACTTTTCTGAAAAGTATGGTTGTTTAACCATACTTTTCTCTTATCAAAAAAAGTATACACGCTTTTCATCCTTACGCTACATTTATCCACATAGGGTATGAACAGTGAATCCAGAACACGCTTAAAGTAGATTTTGCACTACATTTATCCACGTAAGGTATGAACAGTGATTCCAGAACGCACTTATAGTAGATTACGAATAAGTAATAAATTCTCGTTATTTCAAGAGTAAAATAAATTAATAAACTCCTAAAAAATACTAAATAAAATCATTAGAAAATAACTAAGGGTATTTGTGAGCATCAAAATTATCATAAAGAGACAGAGTATTATTTTCAATAATCTTCCCCTTTAAATAACATTAATATGTATTGTTGAAAACAATACTTTTCTAAACACAAACATCCATAGAAAACTAAAATGTCCCATAAATGGGATGAAATTGTGTTTAAATATATGGGAATAATCCTTAATCAATGTATAATTCATTATTAAGTAGATATCTAACCATCTTTATATAGATCTATTTATGAATATCAAATCCAATATATATGTTCCAGACTACACCCAAACTCAATCAAAACCTCTTCAACCTAAATCATGGACTTATCAGATAATTCAAATAATATTCAAATATTATAAATTTCTTATAATATACATTATATCAATAATAACATCAAATTTATATTTCCCCGTTATCAATAAGATATGATTATTTATCAAAAAAATTAGATAATACTTCATTCACCACATTTAACAAGTATTAACAACAAATAAAACATCATCCTCAAGTGGGGTCAACACTAGGTCAATAAACTGTTGTGAACTATCACATCCTCAAAAACTTATACGAAACTAAAAATAATTCTATCTCATTTAATAATTATAACACCTCTTGATTTTATAATATATTTTTCTTTAAATAAAATGAATGTGTTTAGTAGTCTACTTTACACGCAACCTCGAGTCTATAAGAACAATGTTATAGAAAAACACTATAAGATAGAAATTACATTGGAAATTAAGAATAGTAAGAACCAAATTATGATAAATATGTATAAAGGTTATAAATAATGTAATTATATTTATTAATATCTAATAAATAAGTACTCAATTTCTAGTAAAATCATTTTATGCTTTAAAAATTAATTTTTCTCAAAAATGGTTATTATTTTATTTTATACACATGAAAATTATAAATAATTTCTTTAAATTTTGGAAATTTTATTTTAATAAATGAATATAAATTCTCAAATCATCTTTTCAATATTTTCCTAAGGTGAACTTGTAGGTTTTATCTAAAAATATTTTTTTTCAATGAATAGTTAAAACACAGATTTTTGAAAAGACTATCATTTCTATTCAAGTAAAAGTATCATTATTTTTTGAATTTTATCTTGATTTAAAATTATTATCCTTATATTTAAAAAATAATATTAGTAAATAGTAATAATAATTATACTTGACATTGGTATAAGATAAGTTTGTGGAATAAGAAAACATTTTCTTATAAATTGTTTCTATGCGCGCAATTTGTTTTTATCTTCATAAATTTAATTAACATATATTTATTAACAATATTCATGAAATTTATAGATTATAAATTCAATAATATATTCTAACATAAATTTTATTACTCTTTTAATTAAATTTATGTAATAAAATTATATTTTTTTCTTAGAGTTCCATTTTTCTAAACCATGATTTTATTGCAAGTTGTGTACTTATTTAATGATAAATTTTTCCACATATATAAATTTAATTCAGTAAAATGGATTAAATAATTTTCATAATCATAAATAATTAAATATAATATTTTAAACTTATTTTTTTTCTTTTTGAATAGTAAAAATAATAAAATTTTGTTACCACAGTTAAGGTTAAAACGAGTTTACCTGGGGTTAAACCAAGAGATAAAGGTAGTATTCCAACCCAAACCTACCTAATTATTATTTTTTGAAGATATTTAATCCTTATATTAACATAACATTAAATAACTATCTATATTTAGATACTTTCCAATGAACTTGACCTTATATAACTGAAATCTAATAAAACTTTCATGTGTGTCCCAGCCCTAGCTTATAAAAGGGCACATCTCCTTCTCCGTTATTAACACTATTTTAGCCTTCTATCTCAGTAAATATCCACTCCAAATATTTTAAACAATACTTCCATTAATCATATATCTTTTTTATTCTCTTAAGAGAAATCCTTCAAGGATTATGGGGTAGTACAAAGGACGTCTCTCAAAGAAGAGGTATAAAACCTAACCAAGATCATTCAATTTTATTTATCATTATACCTCCTATAAACTTGTTGTATCCATAAAAACATGATTAATAAACTGTAAAAAATATTCTCATATGTTATTATGTTGATTTCACAATCATTTTCCACCCCATCTTCGTCAAATGGGAAAGAAAAATATCGCTTATGCATACGTGTTTCCTACCACCTCCACAAAGCGATGTGAATTGATTATCATTTATGATTGAATTGGTTGGTAAGAAGGATATATTTAATGAATTTATATGCTTTTTTGATATAATAATGAATATATAAAGGTATATTATGATTTAACTTAATTTAATTCCATTCAAAAAAAGGAATCATCACTCGTTTGTACGTACCAATTACCGTCTCCATAAAGGGATGTAATTAATTTTTTATCACCACATAATATGAATGATAATAAATATGTATATATTCATTATATATTATATTTATATCATTATTAAAATTTCATATATGGATGATCCATTATCAAATTGTAAGGACTATAAAATAAATGAAAAAAAAGCAATTAACACTCGAAATGAAAACATTAATAAATAATTATTAATAAATGGGTGTTGGAATATTATAAGTAGATAATATAAGATATTATAATTATGAATATGATTCTTTTTTGTAATTATTATAAATATAATTTTATTATTTTATAAGTCACATAGATTAGGAAACAAGCTAAATATAAGGTAAGGGTTTCGTCTCAATTTCTCTTTATTGAGATATGTTTTAATATTATACACCAATTTTATTTTTATATGAATGAAAAATAATTAATTTTGGAATAATACATGATATAATTAAAGGTATTTACATAACCATTTTATTTTTAGTATTATAATGAATTTCATTTCGAAACATTCTATAGTTGTAAGGCCTCTTCATCTCAATTTTGTTTTACTGAGATATAATTGATGTTATACAACAATATTGTTTTAGGAGGTGTATCTACTTGAAATTTGATTTTTTTTAATGAATATCCTTCATGAAAACGTATTTAATATTTCCTTTAATGTTTTTCCTTTAACGGTGGTTTTGATTCAAAAGTTACAAAATCTTTAGCGATTTTATGTTACTATCTCATTTTACGAGGTTTTTTATGATTAAATTTTCCGATGATAAAATTACAAGATATATATCTCCAAAATATTATTTATATTATTATAATCTATTTTATTTTTGATATTTCATATTTCCTTACGGTTTCATCTCTTTATGTACTCAACAAACTAAAAGAATTTTTTTAAGGAAACCTGACTTAATTTCTCCCCTCGGTCTGGAATATTTTCTTTTTTGTATATATTTTATATAAAATATTTCCAACAATGTTTTTTTATTCATAAACGAATTATTAAATTATTTTTACAAATTTATATTTTTTATAAAAAAATAAATGATTTATCTTGTCATTTTATGAATGCTGTACTTTTTACTTTTTATCGAAAATATGAAATAAATTTTATTTTTACATACCCCACATAATTATCTTTTCATGACAGAAGGAATTATTTTTTATTTTAATATTCCTTTATAATTTTCCTTGGTTATTTAAAAAAAAATATTTTTACTTCATATTTTGAAAATATTTAGATTTCAAATTAGTGATTTTAAAATGAATGTGGTATTTTTCTCAAGAAATATTCTAGTGATATTATAAATGTATTTTTCTATAAAAACATATTTTTATGTTTCTTATGATTTACTAGGGATAGGATCCAATTTTTCAATAATTATTCTTACTCTGCATGTTTTACGATTATGATGATAAAATATTTTTTAAAATCATATCCTTTTCATGAGTTATGATTTGATGATATGATAAATATTTTATGATCTTGTAGGAAATAAATATATGGTTTTAATTATATGATGGGTGTACCTAAAATTATATATCCATATAACTCAATATGAAAAAATAGATATCTCATGAGATAATGAGGATTTTAATAGGGAGTAAACCTAGTTCAGTAAGGGTCTGTTTCCAATAGGGTAGTCTTGGAAGAGAATATCGACTAAGGAAATGATTTAATGGGGAGTGAACCCAATCCGCTATGATAGTATTTACAGTGATCCTTGATTAAGGAAATGATTTTATATTCTTATACGCATGAAAAAAACTTATGTCTTGTTATTATGATATAATCTCATGGATCTTTATTTATTATTGATTATTCCCCAATCTTGTGTCTTATTTATTTTGATTAATAAAACATTATACCCTATTTTGTGATTATGACTATGAATTGATGGGTACGAGTTTCTAATGTTATGATCATGTTTTCCTAACCTTATTTAATCAAAAGAAATTGTATGATTACTGTTTTTAGTATTGATGAAAAATATTTTTTGAATGACATAAGAAACATGTGAATTATTTTAACAATATTAATTATATTAAGGAATCAAGCATGGGTAAATTTATTTTGATGAACCTTAAAAAATAATTCATAGTTCATATGAAAGGAATAAATTATTAAGTGCTAAGATGTTGAATCCTAGTTAATGGTTTAAGAATTAATTTAAATGATTTATGTTTTTATATATTTGGATTCATGGATTATATTATAGACGTTTTTAATCAATGATATTCATGTTATAAGAATCATGATATGTTTAAAGAATTTTCCTAGCTAGTATTTATTTATGAATTTTCAATAATATTTTGAATGGAATAAATAACCTATAAAAGTTATGTAGTGGTTATGTGATATCTTTGAAAAACACAATATTGAGGTATAGATAGCCCTTAATATGAGTATGAGTTGGAAAGAATAATGTTCATTTGGGATAAATTGATAGATGATATTAATAAGTTAAATTGGAATGTATTGGAGGCCTTGAAATTAATTAGTGATTTTAGGAGAAAGTCATTTATATAATCCTTTAAGGAGTTTATATCAATGTTAAATTTATGGAATATACTTAATATTTGGTGATTTTATTTAAGGAATAAGTATAGACTTAATTTTTTTAGAATCTTATATGTTTACATTGAAGATTTATGGTGATTTATGTTATAATAATGTTTAAGGAGAATATATAATCTAGATATTCATATGTTTGGTATGTGACATTAAAAGATACATTATATTGTTTTGAAATTAAAGTTGACATTATTTTGGACCTTTTGTGACCATTTTAAAAAAAAATTGGTTTTCAAATTTTTCCGAACATATTATTAATGAGTCTTATAGTAAATTATTAATGTAATGGATTATGTTGAACATTGGGTGATATTTTTGAGGTTTTAGTGATTAATGAATTATTTTATCATATAAAGATTTATCCACTTTGTATGACTTGTGATTACTATTTTAAATATGGTAAAAATATCTAGAGATATAAATAATGACTATTAATTCTTTTATGGATGATAAAATCCATTAGAAGTTAATTTTAGTACTTTTGTTTTGGGAAATTCATATTTTTTGTATAAGGATTAAAAGAGGAGGTAGCTGATTAAAACACAAAAACAAAGGATGAAATTGTGTTTATGGGTTTGAAGAAACCAAGTAAGTATATTTTATTATATTCCATAGTAAAATAATTACTCAACTCTAGGAAAACATATCTTAAAAATGAAAAAAAATCATTATATAATTGTTTTTAAGGATTCGATATTCATTTTCAACCCTCACTAATTTATGGTTTTGTCGTTATTAACATTCTCATGACCATGTTCTCTACCACTCTATATTATTATTTAGATATTATATTTCTCAACCATTCCAATATTTTTACTTCTTACTAATGTTCTCTTTATTTGGGAACCCAATAATATTTTTTTAATGTATCCTTTATATATTCCACTTCCTCTTTTCAAAGGAAGTTTTGTTGACTATTTGTACTATGTAGGTTTTAAAAAAATTTATTTTAAAATTTTTAACCATTGGTTTATAAGAAAAAAATTAAGTGGGTTGAATTTTTTTAATTGGGGTATAATGTAACACCCTAATATTTTAGAATATATTTTTTATTATATAAAATGTAACTCTTTCGTAGCCTTCTTTATATGAAACCAAGAGTCTATATGAACCGCGACATAGTAAAGTGCTATAAAATTTCTATTAAATTGGTATGTATGGATATTAATAACCACATTATCAAAAAATATTTATAATGGTTTTCAATAATTAAAATGTATTGATTAATGCGTACTAAATAAATACTAAATTTTTAGTAAAATCTTTTTATGCTAAAAAAATCTTTCTTCAAAAATGGTTTTGATTGAATTTTATATATATGAATATTATTATTAAATTATACCTATTAATCAAATTTTATTTTAGGAAAATAATATAAACATGTCAATATTATGTTTGGGTGATGTTTTAATATTTTTCATAAAAAATTATTTTTAGCGAATAGTGAAAAATATCAATTTCTGTAATTACTACCATTAAATTTCAATTAAAAGTATCATTATGTCTTGAATTTAATCATGAAGTAATATAAGTACTATTTAATTGGAAATACTCTAATTAATTACTTATGAACCATCATTATAACTGATTTTGCTATAAATAAATTCGTTTTCTTAAAACACAATTTTCTAAAAACTTTCTTTATGCGCGTAATATGTTATTATATTAATAAATTAAATTAATCTATATTGATTAATGGTTTTAATGAAATTTAATTACTATATATTCAATTATATATTTTAGTATTCATTGGATTGTCTTTACTAGGAAAGGAATGTATCAAACAAGTTAATGTTAAGATAAATCACTTTCATGTCTTATTAACATTCATTAATTAGATTTTTTGGAGTTATATTCAATATAAGAATATTTGGAAATTATTAGCCAAATAGAAAGAATTTTTAGTTCTAATAAAATTTCATTTTTAGGCATGATATGTTTTTATTTATAATATAATTTTTAAAATTATAGAATTTTAATTTGAAAAAATTAACTTCATTTTTTAATTTATCTGGTAAAAAATATCTTATCATGCTTTTATTATAATTGTTTAAAAAGATTATTTTTTTATAAATAGTGAAAAATAATAATTTTTATTGGAAAATTATTTTTATTTTAAATTATTTACAAAGTAAAATTATATTCTAGATTATTTTTAAATTTTCAAATGTTCCTTTTGATTAAAAAATCCAAATATAGTTTTTAGAACGTATTTCATACTTTAATTTGTTATAAAAACATTTTTACACATAAAATGGTGTTTTTCTGAAAAAAAAAAACAATTTTTATCTCATTTTGATGGTTTAATTTTAGAATAAATAATAACAATTACATAAATTTAATATTGAAAAAATTAATTCTATATTTGGAATAATAATATTAAAATTTGATAAATATGAAACTTTTATAATTTCTCATTATGAATAGTAACCACAATAAATTTTCTTTACCAGAATAAATGTCAAATGTGTTAATTATATTTAAAAATAACGTGTTAAGACTAAAAAAGCATTAAAAAATTTGATTTTATTTCATTTTATGAGTTTATTTCATCCATAAATATCCAGACCTTGAAAATATGAAATTTTATTCCTTTTATCTTTTATTTTCACCTTTATAGTATTTAAGTATATGATAATGTCTAAAATTTCACTGTCTCACTTTTAATATCTATAATTTTTAAAGATAGGGAACAAATAACATTTGTTCAATAATAGATTTTTATTTTAAAGATGAATTAATTTTTTCTATTATGGTAATTTATTTCTAATTTTTAGTGATTATAAAATTCCCGTAGGTTCTTATGCAATGCTGACGTAGTGCTTGTGGAAGAAATAGAAAATTCAATTAAATGATTTAAAAAAAATATAAAAGTAATATATTATGGGTGATTTAATGTGTTTAATGAATTTCATAGATACATTGAACATATTACAGATGTTTTAAATGTTTATATTATAATTTTATTGTTATTTTGTTTTTCTTTAGAGTCAAAGTAAATGAATAATTAAAAAATTGACATTAATAATATTTTATTGTAAACAATATTTTATTATTTGATATAAAATCAATAAAAAGTATATCATCATCCAATTTAATTGTATATGGTTGAAATATCAACCATGTTTCATTTATAGGTCATTTTTAAATATATAGTTTCATAAACCCTTATATGTTAAAAAATTGATAATGCCATATTTTTCAAAAGGTTTAATATTGGCCTAAAAAGATAAGGGTAAAAAAGTATATAAACTTTTAAAAGAAATTATTTTATGATATTATTTCTTCCTATGATAATCCTATTTCTGAATTTTATCAATTTTCATTCACTTCCACTTGAAAATTAATTTATATTAATTTAATACTTTAAGAAATTCAAGGAATACCACTCTTCTATCTTATAAATGGGAACCTCATATAATCTCATAATCACACCATTATATCACCCTATATCATTTATTTCCTTCCAAAATATGTTTGTAAATTCCATCGCCATGTTATATATGTCTTGGTTTGAGCATAATTCTAGCCTTAGAGGGATTAATGTGTAAAGCAAAGGAGGTTGTCTAAAGATAAAGTATAGATTTTAACTGAATGTTTTCATTTTATTTCTTCTTATAGCTTCTTAAAATATTATTCATATAGGATAATATAATAAAATTAGTATATACCATATACTTATATGTTATTATGTTAAGTAAATAACCTATATTCATCTTCTTCTTTCATCAAATGGGAATCAATACCGGTATTCATGTGTACGTGGGACTGCAGCCTCTCATGATCAGTTTTAATAATGGATTTAATGTATATAAATATTTATTAATGAAATAATTATAATTATATAAATATATGATATCATCTATTTTCTTACCATTACATCTATTGAAAATTTACAACGTCATTCATGCTTACGTGTGGATTATCACCACCCCGAAGCGATGTGATTCATTGTTCATAACCATATCACATGAATGATATATATAATTATATTTAAATAAATTATATTATTTTTATAACATAATAACAATTTTATAAATATAACATAATACTTACCTTCTTTCTGTCATATTCACTAGAAAATGGAAACGTTACTCATGTGTTCTTATGACCTATCGTCTCAATGATTGTAACATAGTTCATTTTTAATAACCATCCTTAATGGTGGGTTTTAAAAGTATAATTGACATATAAAAATTATAATTATCTCATTAATATTATATTTTCGAATATGGAATAATGTACTATTTAACCATAGTGAACATTTCAATGCCATTTTGGGCATATGAGGTGAATATTATCAAAATGCCTAGTGTGAACTTAAATGGTTAATTAATTAAATATATCATGGAAATAAATAAAATATAAGGAATAATAAATTTGAATAATAATAATAAGGAAGTAAATAATTATCAAAATATTACTATTTTGGTATATAAATAATGTACATGATGAGAAAGACTCGAGGTGATGGACACTTTATGTTAAATAAGTCATTTTATAAGTTTTGAAGATTTATTTTATAAATATTTTTATTCTATGTCAAAATTCTTAAAAAATTATATTTATTTTTATAGAAATAAATTAAATATAAATAAAATTTTATTTCTCCTCGGAGTTTCTTTCAACGGTTGTAAAAATGAATCTTTTTATATAAGTTATACAAAACATTTTGATTTTTTTGAAAAAAATAGAAAAAGGAATGTTCTATTTTAATGTATACTACATAACTAAATTTTCCCACCATCACAAATATTATTTGATATTTAGATTACTTTATAATATTACATGTTTTTTCAAATAAAACCCTCTTACCCTCTATTATGCGTATTTTAGTTTTGAAATTTGGGTTTTAAATTAAATGGATATATTAATATTAGGAAATTTCAAACTTATGGATTTAAAAAGATATTTTTTTGAGTTTGATTATTGAAATTTAAGATTTTAGGTGTTTCATGTGTGTTATAGTCCTTGGAATTTTTTTTTAATGATGGATGATCCCGATATATCACTCAAATGCATTGGATAATGATTATTGTTTCTAAATAACTTTTGTAATGCCCCGACCCTAGTTACCCAGAGTCGGTGCCTTATTACATAACATTGGCATGATCACAAGAAAGATCAAGTCTCTAAATAATGATTAGTTTAGTAGCCTTGGAATAACTAGATACATTCATAATGTTTACATTACATCATAAAGTGAAAAATACTACAACAAAATCTTGTCTTCATATCCCCTCATACTATCCCTATAGGTCATTCATAAAATACTTCTTCACATCCTGGGAAAAATAAAACATTGAAAGGGGTGATCTCAGATGCTCAGTAAGGATAATAATATAGCAGAAACATTCATAAATAAACATAAAAATTTAAGGCAATGTATAACTAAAAAAAGCCTTTTAAACTTTAACTTCAGCATAATAGGGAAAGGATAAGATGAAATAATGCCATTTACTTATTCGCATGGATATTCTACTAGTCGAATAATCACATGAAAATATTAATAACCACTTTCATAATGACTTAATGCATAATTCCAGACTATCATAACCACATAGCCAAGGCCTTGTTCCAAGACTACAAATAAGATTTTATCAAGGCCTTGTTCCAAGACACTAGTTTCTCTCATGAGACCTAACAATGCATCAAGGAGCTATAGCGGGCTCCACCCATCACTTACTAAGTCCAATGCATTCCTCATATGAAAAGTTTGATATATGAGGTAAAAATTCGTATTAAACTAGCATACGAAATATCAATACTTAAACACAAACCATGAATGGTATAAAAATAGAAAATCCGCAGTCAAACATAACTCATTCGATACAATATAGAATATTTCATTGTATCATCTTAACCTAAATTGAGAATAATGAATGATACTGACATAGATTAAAATAATCATCAAAACTATTTGAGATAAATATCCAACTTTTTCTTGAAATCATTTAAAAGTCACACTATATGTCAAGAAGCCAATTAAAAATATATTTTTGAATCAAAGTGTCCCATACCACTTTGAAACTTTTAAAATTAATTTTAGTTTTAAAACTTTAATGTCCATATTAATAAATTCTTAAAAACATTTTTAAAACATGGACATTAATGAGAAATATTTAAAAGAATAAATCTTTAAAACACTTAAAAATGTATTTTAGTTAGAGCTTCTAACCAAAAGAGAGACACTTGAATAAAAAATATTCATGTAATCAAAACTTTATAATATCATCAGAATAAAGATATTCATGATATACTATGTAAAAGTACATTATACACACCATATAAAAGTGACTTGGTGTATAATTACAAATAAGTCACAATGGAATGTAAATTGAGATGAATTCTCTTATAAAGATCATATCCTTAAGTTAAGGATAAATCAATGACATAATTATGTGTGACAAATATAAATACACTCAATATGATTGGATATTTAGTGTAAATCTATTAGATGACATTCACACATATTCTTGTAAAAACAACACCCATGAATTGGATATTTAACTCAACAAATGGAGATTGAGTTAAAATTACTCTTATCAAGTTCATACCGATGACTTGAAAATTTATCAATGGAGTTATTATGTGTATAAAAATTATATCCACAGAAAGGGGAGTGGAAATTATTACATAATCAAATGAATTGTGATTCCACACATAATCTTGGAGCTAAATAATCAATTAAGTATGCCCAAAGCCGAATGAGTGCAAATTGAGATTTCAAATTCCCTTATCAATTAGGTAGCTTAAGAAACATAAAAACATGAAAGAAGGATCATACAATGATGATTTAAATACCCATAATTAAAATATATTACACAATGAATACAATCATGGGCAATACACATACACCACATGCAATAAATAAGTGGTGAACAATGAAATTCTCATGAAATTAAGAGTGAGATAAGAAACCCCTTTCTTTGTACTTTTTCCTTGGTCGATGGTAGGTTAACATCTTGTATAATGGTGAAATAATTTTTATTGAATTATACAAGAATAATTTACATTAATATGATATCATATATGATCTTTTATCATTGATTTGTTAATAATATCTTAGTATTATCGTCATTTCGGTTGTTAACTTACTCGTTTTCCTTTATATTCATTGTTACGTAAGTAGTTTTTGTTATGGGTAGGTTTAATATTATTCATATCCATAAGTATATCAAGTCCATAAACATTATTTTTAATCATCAAATGAGAATTATACTTGAATGGATATGATGGAGAATGAATCTCATCGCGTTCGTGGAGACTGTAGTCCGTACGTACGCACGAGCGACAATATCATTATTTTGATGTTTAAATAATATATAATCAGATGTTATATCATATAGAAATAATAATTATCATGTTATATTTATTATATACATGAATTACGCATCATTATTATACCCATCCAAATAATAATTTATTGAATGACAATTACACCACGACGTGGAGACGGTAAGTCGTACGTACGCACATATGGTGACATGCCATTCAAAGGATGGATAAAATACTGAATATGGTTTTACCATATTTATTATAACATCACAGTATATATATGATACTGGAGTTATTATTAAAAAATATAAATAACAAAGAAAGAAGAAGTTGAAGAAGAAAGGAACTTGAAAGAGGGTTGTGAAAACATTACCTCTTCTTCTGGTTCTTCCTTTTGCTTTGATCAAAAGGGCTCCTTCGGTTGGTTTTATGAATAAACTAAGGCCTCTAGGTTATAGTGAGGGAATTTTAGAGAGTATTTGGTCAGGGTTTGGACGAGCCAAAAGGCTTTGAATGTGTGAATTAGTGAGAAGGGGGAGTGCCCTTTTATAAGAGGGGTGAGGGGCACCTTTGGAAAAGCAAAAAATATTATTTTATAATAAATTTATATTCGGTTTATAATGGATACAAAGTGGATTATTTAATGGTTCAGGTGGGTATGGGTCTAAAACCACTAAACTAATAGAATTTAGATAGGTTTGGGTCATTATATTAACCTTATCTTTAAATATTAACTCTTACTTAATTAGTTTCACTTTTACAATGTCTCTTTGTATTTTTATATTATATGGTTAATAAACTTACTATATACATCCAAGCAACCCCCAAGTGGTCCATTAATGATACACCTATCATGATATAAATCTCTTTTCCGAACCTTAGATTTTTAGGAATTGAATATATATTACTAATATAATATTTGTTTTAAAAACTCTTTCATGTCAATTTTGACACTATTGGGTATTTTATTTTTGATAAATTTATTAAAGCATTATATAATCAATCCTAATATGTAATATTAAATTATATAATGAGTGGAATTCATAAAAAGTGTCAAATTACATTTATTTTGATATTTATAATATCAATTATTTTAATATTTCATTAATTATGTAATTACTGCATCACCATTGTGTCATAAATAAATTAAATTATTTAATGTCTAAAAATTTTAAATAAAATACCATTATGTAGGAAATCGTTTTATCTTTCTAATTAATATTTACAATCAAATTTATCTTATGTATAACCCTATAATAAAAATGTTTTAGTAAATAAACTTTGATTTTAACACTTTTATCTCTTCTTTGAATTAAATAATAATAAATGTCCTAATCTAATACAAGTGGAACTAAATGATAATATTTTACCCCTAAGGTTATGTTTGGTCGAGATACATTTGTACAATAGAATTAGGACATGTGTTAGGGTAATATTAATATCATTTTTACCCTTAATTACCCTATTTACTTTTAACCGTGGTAAATAAAAGTAAAAAGTTTCTATGCACCAAAAATTAATTTCATCTCATTGAACCATATTTTACTCCTGGATAATAACTGTGTCTCTTGTATTTTTGAAATTCCACTCACAGAAGCGGTAAAATTAAGTTTTATGAAAAATTCAGTTTTTTAACTACCACTTAATGGTTTCACTATTCATCAAAAAATGAATGTTTCCAGAAAAATACCAAAAATTAGGTCTAAGCTATATTAGATATTATGAACTCAAAAATGATGTCTATTTTACCAAATTCAAAACATATTAGTTGCATTAATTAATTTAAAAATTAATTCCCGTTATCAAAACAAATAGTTTGTTTTTAAGAGATAATAACAATCAAAAGATTGACAGTTGTTTATGTCTGGTTTAAATGTGAAATTACATCCAATGACCAAAAGTGTATTAAAAGGTAAAAATATATTCTAAATATACTTTAAAACCACTAAAATTAATAATTTATCACTATTAATTATTTCGATTAAAAAAAGTTGTTTTTAATTAATATTTAGTAATTTTCACTATTCATCAAAATATGAAACTTATCAGAAAAGTACCAAAATTTCACCCTAAGATAATTTCAATATTACGAATCCAAAAATGAAGTACATTTCAAAAGATAAAATTTATAAAATTTCAAAAGAGAGTTATTACTATTCATAACGGCTAGTTTGATTGGTTGTGGTGTGTTAAAATCTCGAAGTTGCGTACAATGCACGCCATTGCATTATTCAAAGGGAAACTTACTGTGGAATATTGGGGTGTTACATTCTCCCCACATTCAATAAATTGAGTCCTCGCAAATTTTTAAAAATTGGGCTTGAGAATATAATGGAAAGTCCCACATCGGAAAAATAGTCAATAAAACTATCACTTTAAAAGAAAGTAAGAGAGGTATAAAGGTCACCCAAGATAACCCACACTAGGATTACATGTAGGAAAACATGGATATGGACGATAAACTAAGTGTTAAGTTCTGATGGAGAGTTATAGAAAACATGATCAGGATAAAGTTCACATTAAGAAAATCACAAACTTGTGTTGGGACAAACGGTCATTACTCTCCCAGTAGGAAAAGAAAACGGACAACATTTTATGTTTTAAGTTACATTACGTAAGGACAAGGAATTAATTTATGATATTGACTAAGAACATAAAGAGATATACTTACTTTTTCAGCAGAGTTTCAATCTTTAATAAATTTTTACCACTAACTAATTTTTTTTGAACAATGAGTATTCAAGAAGACTTGGTCACAATGGAAGAGCTAGAATAAAATTCTATAGAAATACATGATCCACGTAGGATAGACTATATATTTACCTTGTCTTTTGAGATTAATCAAAACCAAAATGGTTAGTATAACATCTGATGATCCCCCAAATGGATATTCCATTAGAGAAAAAAAAACACTAATCTTAATTTCTAAAATTAAACCATCAATACCCCAAAGTTAAATAAATACCATTCAATAATCAATTTTCCTTAAAAGCCTTCAATATAATCCAAACTAATATTGAAACCCAAAACTTATAAGAATGTAGTCTTCCACATTGAATTGTGTCTCCAATTGACATTAATTACTCTTAAGGTCACATACTTAAAAGTAATTAACCTAATCACTTCCATAAATAACCCAAATCACTATAAATACACAATAAAAACATAGATAAATATCCACCATTACTCCTCAAATGAAATCCCATACTATTCTATTTTCCTTGGTCATATAGTGTTCACAAAGAAGCGAACAACTTCTGAAATAACATTTATCACTTAATCATCAAATCATTTTCCTATACTAAGGGTATTCATTTGATAATACATAAGATCCCAAATCAAATTATTATTGATCAATAAAATCATTTAACTAAATATAATAGTCACACTAACCAGGGACTTCACTTAGTCTAGTGGTAGGTGATAAATCCCAATCACACTTTGGTTGTGGGTTCGATTCCCACAGCTTTGGCCGACGCGATGGGTTGTCACATGGTCTGCGTGTTGTCCTTTTTCAAAAACTATATTTTATAACATTACCAAAATGAGATAAATTCCTCAAAATAACCATAACATAATTTAACCACAAATCTTATCTCATACCTTGAATTTTCATCCAAAATTATAATGACTTATAATTTCATCAAACCCAACGATCATATAAAACTGAATGGTTATTTATAACTATATCCACAAGAGAAAAGATAATTCATCCTCAAATATCATTCTCACATGGAAAACTACAAGGTTAAAAATACAAGAGAAAATTATTACAAAGTAAACCCATCAACAAGGTGCGCTAATACTTTTTAAACATTTCTCCAACCATTTATTCCCACATTGCTTCTTCTTTGACCAAGAAAATATCCTATAGAATAGGGCATTCACTCGGGTAATGGCTAGGTCCCCTACATTTACGACAAATGACTGTAAATGGACGCTTCAGACCATTTTTATCTTCATCCATAGTAATCTTCATTTTTCTTCTACAATTCTTCACTTTATGTCCTTCCTTCCTGCACGTAAAGCATTTCTTTGTCCTATTGAGACACTTTCCAGGGTGTCTGCTTCCACATTTCCTGCATGATGGAAATTGAGGATTCCTTTCTCCATGGTCTCCACTGCTGGAGCTCTTATCATCCATCACCTTTCTCTTCTTTGTTGAGTCCGGGAATTGGTTAATATATATACTGTTGATCATATTTTTGGAAAATTGATTTGGCATAAAGGTGATATCTTTTACACCTATCAACATTCCATTTTGTTGCTCATTTCCACCATAGATCCCATCTTGTACATTATTCTCAAAGTCACTATGACATCTTTTTAATCCAGCCATTAACTAAAACCAGAAAGCATTGTGTGAGTAATAGTAGTCATAAAATCATTTAGATATTAATATGTCACCATATTCTCAATTTTAAACACATTAGGATTAACCAATGTCATTTAATCTCATATTACATACATAATACTTCAAATCAGTTTGTAATGAAAATGTAAATTATCCTAAGCATATCCCCTAGGAGTGTCGTAACCAAGAGTGCAGCAAGGCCCGTTATCGTGCACCAGTTCCCGTTCGAGTCTAGATCAAAGTGGTGTTTTCAGGTTTTACCCCTCGGTGCATCTGTGCTAGAGTCGCCTCCACCTGCTCGTATCCATACAGGGATGTATTGCTCAGAAAACTCACAAAATCTCTACAATACCAAAATTCTAGGAAATTCTTCTATATTAATCCTCAATGTTCACCTTAGGTCTACGTTCTCTAATCAGAGTTTATCTAATTCTAGCTTCCAAAGTTTGTACTAAACTTCCTATGATCCCAAATGTAACGCCTCGACCCTAGTTACCCAGAGTTGGTCCAATATTACATAACATTGGCATGATCACAAGAAAGATCATGTTTCGAAAGACCGATTAGTTTAGTAGGCTTGGAATAACTAGATACATTCATAAAGTTTACATTACATCATAATGTTTACATTACATCATAAAGTGAAAACTACTACAACAACATCTTGTCTTCATAACCCCTCATACTATCGCTGTAGGTCATTCATAAAATACTTCTTCACATCCTAGGAAAAATAAAACATTGAAAGGGGTGAGCGTAGATACTCAGTAAGGATAACAATATAGAAAAAACTTTTAAAAATAAACATAAAAATTTAAGGCAATGTATAACTAAAACAAAAGCCTTTCAAACTTGAACTTCAGCATAATAGGGAAAGGATAAAATGAAATAATTCCATTTACTTATTCACATGGATATTCTACTAGTCGAATAATCACATGAAAATATTAATAACCACTTTCATAATGACAGAATGCATAATGCCAGACTATCATAACCACGTAGCCAAGGCCTCGTGCCAAGACTACCAATAAGATTTTGTCAAGGCCTCATGTCAAGACACTATTTTTTTCATGAGACCTACCGATTCATCAAGGAGCTATAGTGGGCTACACCCATCACTTACTATTTCCAATACATTCCTCATATGAAAAGTTTGATATATGAGATAAACATTCATATTAAACTAGCATATGAAATATCAATACTTAACCACAAACCATGAATGGTATAAAAATAGCACATCCACAGTCAAATATAACTCATTCAAAACAATATGGAAGATTGTATTGTATTAGATTAACCTCAATCGAGAATAATGAAGGATATTGACATAGATTAAAATAATCTTAAAAAATATTAGAGATAAATATCACCCATTTTCTTGAAATCATTTAAAAGTCACACTATTTGTCAAGAAGCCATTTAAAAATAGATTTTTGAATTAAACTGTCCCATACCCCATTGACACTTTTAAAAGTAATTATAGTTTTAAAACTTTAATTTCCATATAAATAAATTCATCAAACCATTTTTAAAACATGGACATTAATGATAAATATTTAAAAGAATAAATCATTAAAACACTTAAAAAATTATTTTAGTTAGAGTTTCTAACCTAAAGAAAGACACTTGAATACAAATAATTGAGGCAATCAAAACTTTATAATATCATGTGAATAATGAGATTCATGATATACTATGTCAAAGTACATTATATACACCATATAAAAGTGATTTGGTGTATAACAATAAAGAAGTCTCAATGGAATGTAAATTGAGATGAATTCCCTTATAAAGATCATATCCTTAGTTTACGGATAAATCAACGACATAATTATGTATGAAAAATATAAATACACTCAATATGATTGGATATTTAGTGTAAATCAATCATATGACATTCACACATATTCTTGTAAAAACACCACCAATGAATTGGATATTTAACTCAACAAATGGAGATTGAGTTAAAATTACTCTTATCAAGTTCATACTGATGACTTGATAATTTATCAATGGAGTTATTATGTGTTTAAAAATTATATCCACGTAAAGGGGAGTGGAAATTATTACATAATCAAATCAATAGTGATTCCACACATAATCATGGAGTAAAATAATCAATGAAGTATTACCAAAGCCGAATGAGTGCAAATTGAAATTTCAAATTCCCTTATCAATTAGGTAACTTAAGAAACATATAGACATGAATGAAGGATCATACAATGATGATTTAAATACCGATAAATTAAAATATATTACACAATGAATACAATAATGGGAAATACACATACACCACATGCAATAAATAATTGGTGAACATTGGAATTCTCATGAAATTAAGAGTGAGATAAGAAACCCCTTACTTTGTACTTTTTTCTTGGTAGATGGTAGGTTAACCTCCTTTATATTGGTGAGATAATTGTTATTGAATTATGCAGGAATCATTTACATTAATATGATATCATATATGATCTTTTAACATTGATTTGTTAACAATATCTTAGTATTATCGTCATTTTGGGTGTTAACTTACTCGTTTTACTTTATATTCTTTGTTACGTAAGCTGTGTTTGTTATGGATAGGTTGTATCTTATTCATATCCATAATTATATGAAGTCCTTAAACATTATTTTTATTCATCAAATTATAATTATACTTGAATGGATACGATGGAGAGTGAATCTCATCGCGTTCGTGGAGACGGCAGTCTGTACGTACGCACGAGCGACAATATCATTCTTTTGATGTTAAAATAATATATAATTGGATGGTATATCATATAGAAAAAATAATTATCATGTTATATTTATTATTTACATGAATTAAACATCATTATTATACCCATCCAAGTAATAATTTATTGAATGACAATTACACCACGACGTGGAGACGGTAAGCCGTACGTACGCACGTATGGTGACAAGCCATTCAAAGGATGGATAGAATACTGAATATGGTTGTACCATATTTATAATAACATCACAGTATATATAATTTACTGGATTTATTATTTCAGAATATAAATAACAAATAAAGAAGAAGTTGAAGATGAAAGGAACTTGAAAGAGGGTGGTGAAAAAATTACCTCTTCTTCGGGTTCTTCTTTTTGATTTGATCAAAAGGGATCCTTAGGTTGGCTTTCTAATCAATCTAAGACCTCTAGGTTGTATTGAGGAAATTTGATAGTGTATTTGGGCAGGGTTCTGACGAGACAAAAGGATTTTAATGTGTGAATTACTGAGAAGGTGGAGTGCCTTTTTATAAGAGGGGTGAGGGAAACCTTTGGAAAAGCTAAAAATATTATTTTATAATAAATTTATATTCAGTTTATCAGGGCTCCAAAGTGGATTATTTAAAGTTTAAGGTGGTTATGGGTCTAAAACCACTCAATCAATATAATTTAGACAGGTTTGGGTTATTATATTAACCTTATCTTTAAGTATTAACTCTTAGTTAATTAGTTTCACTTTTACAATGTATCTTTGTATTTTAATATTATATAGTTAATAAACATACTATATACATACAAGAGACCACCAAGTGGTCCATTAATGATACACCTATCATGATATAAGTCTCTTGGACTATCCTTAGATTTTTAGGAATTGAATATAAATTAATAATATAATATTTGTTTTAAAAACTCTTTTATGTCAATTTTGACACTATTGGGTATTTTATTTTTGATAAATTCATAACAGCATTATTACTTCGAAAAAATTAATATAATGAATCATAAAATGTCATATTAACCTATAAAATTAGTGGAATTCATAAAATGTCTCAAATTACATTTATATTGATATTTATAATATGAATTATTTTAATATTTCAATAATTAGGTAATTCCTGCATCACCATTGTGTCATAAATAAATTACAATATTTAATGTCTAAAAATTATAAATAAAATAAAATTATGTATTAAATCTTTTTAGATTTCTAATGAATATTTATAATCGAATATTTCTTATTTATAACCCTATATTAAAAATGTTTTAGTAAATACTCTTTGATTTTAAGACTTTTAACTCTTCTTTGAATTAAATAATAATAAATGTCCAAATCTAATACAAGTGGACCTAAATGATAATATTTTACTCCTAAGGTTGTTTGTGGTTTAGATAAAAGTGTACAATAGAATTATGACATGTGTTAGGGTAATATTAATATCATGTTTACCCTTAATTACCGTATTTACTTTTAACCGTGAAAAATAAATGTAAAAAGTAACTATTCACCAAAAATTATTTTCATCACATTGAACCATATATTAATTCTTGATATTAACCATGTGTCTTGGATTTTTGAAATTCCACTCACAGAAGTGGTAAAATTAAGTTTTATGAAAAATTATGTTTTTTAACTACCACTTAGTGGTTTCACTATTCATCAAAAAATGAATATTTCTGAAAAAATACCAAAAATTAGGCCTAAGCTATATTTTATATTATGAATTAAAAAATGATTTCTATTTTACCAAATTCAAAACATATCAGTTGCATTAAATAATTTAAAAATTAATTCCTATCGTCAAAACAAATAGCATGTTTTTAAGAGATAATAACTATCAAAAGATTGACACTTGTTTATGTCTGGTTTAAATGTGAAATTACATCCAATGACCAAAATTGTATTAAATGGTAAAAATATATTCTAAATATACTTTAAAACCACTCAAATTAATAATTTATCACTATTAATTATTTCGATTAAAAAAAGTTGTTTTTAATTAAAATTTGGTAATTTTCATTATTCATCAAAATATGAAAGTTATCCAAAAAGTACCAAAATTTCACCCTAAGATAATTTCGATATTAAGAATCCAAAAATGAAGTCCATTTAGAAAGATAAAATTTATAAAATTTCAAAAAAGTAGTTATTACTATTCATAATGGCTATTTTGATTGGTTGTGGTGTGTTAGAATCTTGAAGTTGCGTACAATGCACGCCATTGAATTATTAAAAGGGAAACATACCGTGGAAGCTTGGGGTGTTACAATTATGTTGAATGTTAATCACATCGGTCATTCAACTTGTAAGATTTATTGTAATGGTCCTAATAATATGATGTCCCTAGGAACCTACATGAACATTCTATCCTTGATAATTAGAATTCATTTCAATCATTTAATTTTAAAAGGTAAGCTGATGTTCTTTTATTTTAATGGAAATGTTATTCCCTTTCATGGTAATATGGTATATTTTAATGAAAACAATTTTTATGGATTCTGATGTTTTTTATGAAAACCTAATTATAATGATTTTACCTTTATAAGTTCTTATAATGTATTTTTAAAAAATATTTGGGATTTAAATGTGATTTTATATCTAATAAATGATTATCTGAGCCAAAATTTTATCATGTTAAAGGAAAAATATATTTTCTTATCTCGTGGTTTTATAATAGACTAACATGGTCATTTTTTATGCCCTTCCTGAGAGTTTTGTGCTTATCCAACATTTTCAATAAAAAATTAACCTATCTTTTGGATGATTAAAACCCTAGAAGAAGTAATGTTTAAAATCATAATGATTTTTCATGAAAATAAAATGTGTTTTATTTTAAATTCTTGAATTGTGGGTAAAATTCATACTAAGAGGAACCGTCCTACTTGAAATGTATAGTTTTGTTATGTAAAATTTATAATCTAATTCTCTAAAAATCTAAACCTGAAAAAGTTATTTGGGAATTCAATAAAAATAAATTCATACCTAATGAAAAAATTCTGAATCATTTGTAGTCAATTTCTTATATTTTGAATTAGATCCAAGGTTTAGATAATTGTAGAGTCTTGAATAATTAATGTAAACACCATTAATAGATTATAATTTATTGTTATCGTGATATATAATTTTAAATTTTATTTATTTAATCATCTAAACTATGTCTATTCAGAAAGGTTTTTTAGAGGAAAGAGGGATGTCTAATTATAAAGGCACTAATAGGATAATATCCTTCCAAATTACAAACATGGAATGTTTATAATTGTAATAAAGTAGTTTTTTTGTTGTGATGGATAAGTTGAGACAACATATAAATGGGGGTGGTATCTATCCGAGGGAGAAACCACATTCACCCTAGAGGAACATTCCTATATTATATCATTTTATAAAAAAAACACTCCCACAGTCAGTAGATCATTAGACATTATGATTATTTAAGGATGGGTTAAGTCTATAGAAAAGATATTCTAATACATGGGTTGCTTAAATCATTAATTGAAAACATTTTATATTTACTATTTATAGGATAATCTAATAAATGGTGGTCAATGGTTGATAATACTAGACGAAGATAAGAGATTGAAACCATAGAATGGGAATAATTTAAGGATATTTTCCTTGATAAATATTTTCATAAGGTAGTTTGACATAGGATAATAGATAAATTCATAGAATTTAGTAATAATGTGAAAGATTTAGTGGTCATATATGAGGAAAACTTCACAAGATTAGAGATGTGTGTTCCAAATTTTATCTAGGGTATTAATACTAAAATTAATCAGTTTTACTCATGATTGAGCCCAATATATCGTAGGTAATTGTCTTCCCATAAATTCAACATTTATGAGAAACTAGTTCAATGTGCTGAGAGGGTAAAAAAGGAATTTATCGATGATCATTTATCTCATCAAAAAAAACACAAGAAAAGGACTATATGGTTAAATAAGGAATAATCCATCAAAATAATATAATGGTAAGAAAAATGTGTTTCTAGTTTGTTATAGGTGAGGTAAAATTCACCCTAGAATTTTTTTAATAAATCTGGGAAGTGTTTTTGATGGTGTGATATCGGAAATTTGTCTAATTATTGAAAATTAAATCATAAAAAATATAATGAAAAATTACGGTTAGATGATTTACTTATAATTGGATGTGTCATTATGTGAGTACTTTCCCAAAGATTGTAATAAAGGATGGAAATTGTCAAGATCCTAAAAATAAAGGAGTGGCTAAATATATTTCAATTACATCATAAGATGTTGTAAAATACAAGTATAGTGTGTAATATTCATTACTATTTTACTCATATTATACAAATATCTTATTTGATTTAGGATATATACACTCTTTCATTTATGGTAAATTTTCTGTTAAATTAGAAATTTCACCTTAAGAAATGATTCCATAATTTTTCTAAAAAACACTAAGTGAAAGTATTAAGAGAAATGAATATAAGAATATTGTTGTTGTTTTATTTGGAAAGGATTTACATACACACCTTATTTTATTATCCCTTGTATAATTTGATTTTATATTAGGTATGGATTAGATTTTATACCATGATATAAATGATATTAATTATAAAGAATTATTTTTTAAGAATGAGTTTCATTTTTTATACAAGAATGAATTCATATGTTTGACAACACATCAATAAGAATAGAAACTATAGAAAAATGGAAACTAAATTAATTTTTCACATATTGTTGAGAAGATAGATACTTTTTATATATGTGATGTACCTATAGTGAATGAATATCTATATATGATTCTTGATGTGCTTTATAGAATTATTCTTGAGTAGTAAGTTGAGTTTAATATTGAATTAGTGATTGATAAAAAGAAAAACTCGAAACACCCTTATTGAATAGATCAAGTAGAAATTTTGAAATTGAAAAATAAATTTTAGGAATTCTAGATATATTTTGTATTCATCCTAGAACATCACCATGGTTTGACGCTATTTTATTTTTCAAAAATAAAGATGGTTGAAGGGGTCTTTTTATGGATTGTAGATCCTCTAATAACATCACTATTTATAAAAAGAATCATTTTCATAATATTAATGATTTATTTGATTATCCAAAGGGGTTACAATATTTTTTTATTGATTAATCTCAGGTCAAGATACCACCTGTTGGAGGTGAAGGAGGAATATATTATGATGACATCATTTCATGCAAGATACATGCATTTTGAGTTTGTATTTATATAATTTAGGTTTTCTAATTGACTAGTTGTTTCCATGGATCTTATTAATGGATTTTTACAAGAATATTTTGAATGGTTTTTAGTTGTGTTATATGGAAGATATATTGGTATATTCAAAGATTCATGACGATCATGAAGGATACATATATATTGATTTTGAAACCATAAATGACAATAATCTATATGGATAATTTATTAAATATGGGTTTTTGTTGCAATATATTCGTTTCCATGGGAACATTGTATCTAAATTTGGGATAACTACTGATCTGGCTAAAACTAAAGTCATTAACGAATATATAATACCTATAAAAGTAATAGAGATTTATAATTTTCTAAGAATAATAGGTTACTGTCGGTGGTTTGTTGAAAATTTTTCTCTATTATCTATCCCACTAATTATGTTAAATAAAAAGTATTTATATTCATTTAGAAAAAGAGTGTGATGATTATTTCTAGGAATTAAAAAAAATATTGGTGAATGATCCAGTTCTGGCCCTATCCTCTATAAATGATGAATTTTTCAACTACATTATTGATTTTATGAAGGTATTTGGTTGTGTTATGATACAAAATGGTTAGGTAATTTTATATGTTTACCAAAAACTATGACCTAAGGAGTAAAATTATATTACAAGTGATCTATAATTAGATATTATGGATTTTGATTTAAAAATTTATGGGAATCATTTATTTGGAGAAAAATATGAAATATATATCGATCAAATAAGGTTGGCATATATATTCACTAAAAATAGTTAAAGATAATACAAATAATATCACTAGAAATAATTAAGGATTATTATTGAATGATTAATGACCAGTCTGGAAATTAAAATAAAGTATTTGATGCTTTGATTTGGAAAGTTAATTCAAAATTAACCACATTACATTTAAAAGGTAACCCTTTTGTTAATTATTTGATGAATTTTTTCCTAGAAATTATTCATGGAGGAACATCCATTGTTTTATATCTAGTATTAGTAGTATCATATTTTTCAAAAAGATTTAAAAAATATTATAAATAGGATCTTGTCTTATAATTAAATTTATAATCTGTTAATAAGGGTATGTTTCTAGAGTTTAATATTGATGAAGAAGGTGTCATCGGATTTGAAAAAAGATTATATGTGCCTTTTGATTCCTATTTGAATATATAATTACTATTTTAAGCTCATATTTTCCCATTGTTTTCTCATTATAGAAGCACTACGATGTACAGAGACCAGTGTAAGTATTACCAGTGGGATGGAATGAAAATAGATATTATTTACTTTATCTTGAAATGTTTTACATATCAACAATTTAAACCAAAACTAAAATTATCAGAGAGGATTATTTAGCCTTTTATTATCCTAGAATAGAAAATGAAAGAATATATCCATGGATTTCATGGTGATATTTCCAAAGAAATATTGAGGTAATAATGTGATTTTGGGTTATTGTTGATCAATTAACTAAATCTATACATTCCCGTCATATTTGAGAATTTGTATATTTTGGTCATATTTATTGATTTTACCTCAAGGAGATATTCAAGAAACATATAATTCCTCCCACTATTGTGTCGGAGTGGGATCCCAAATTTATTTCTAATTTTTTGAAGGGTATTCAAAAAAATTTTAGGTACACAGTTAAATTTCCGTATATCTTTTCATCCGCAATGTGATGTATAGTTAGAGTGATTGATTCAGAACAAAAAATAAATACTTATAGATTTTTCAATGGATTTATAGGGAATTTATCGTAAACATATTTTAATATTACAATTTAATTATAATAATAGTTTTCATTCCAATATAGATATGGAAACTTTTTTGGCCTTATATACAAATTAGTGTTAGACTCCATATATTTGGGATGATTTATGAGAAAGAAGTTATGGGGACCATAATTGGTTGAAGGAATGGATTAATATGTGATGTTTATTTAGAAACATATAAGGATAACTCATATTAGGTAGAAATTTTATATAGATTACTGAAGGAAAGATATTTCATTTGAGGTAGGCAATCATGTTTTTCTTAAAGAATCTCTTTTGAAAGTGTTATGTATTTTAGTAAAAAATTGAAGTTAAACCCAATGTTAATTATTCCATATGAAATCTAAAATAAATTATTATCATTTTATTATAATTTATCATTGAGTCTGATTTTTTCTTAGGTACATGACATGTTTCATGTTTGATTTTTATGAAAATATATTCTAGATACATCTCATTTTTTTAGACATGTAGTAGTTTTTATTGAATAAAAACATTCATATAAGTAATACCCTATTAATATTATTGAGTATATATCATGAGGGTTATATCATAACATTATTCACCAAGTTATGGTTCGGTGTAAACCCCATATGTTTTTATAAACAACATGTGCATTTTAAAATGAAATAAAGGAAAAATATCCCCACTTATTTATGTAATGAATAAAATTATGAGGAAATAATTTCCAAAATGGGGAAGAATTTAGCAACCCCAGTAATATTATGATAAATAATTATCATTTCTTACTAACATTCATTAATTAAATTTCATATAGTAATATTAATTTTAGTAATATTATGTATTTTTTTGTAAAAAGGATAATGATGTATTTCAAACCAAATTTGATTTTCAGAAATTATATGATTTTATTTATAATATTGATCCCCAAATTATAGAATATTAATTTTATAAAATTAAGTTTATCTTTAAAATCACCTTGTCAAATTTATTATAGGATTAATTTTTCTTTATTTTATGAAATGTTTTATTTATCAACTAATATTGAAAAATATTAATTTTGATTGGAACTATATTTTCATTTCCAATATTCACAATGTAAAATTATTATAAAGATTAGTTTTAAAATTTTATTAGTTTCTTTTTATAAAACAAATAAAAATATGGTATTTAAAATAAATTTTATGCCTGAATTATTTTGGAAAACGATTTTATCCTTAAAATGAATTTTCCAGAAAAAAACCATTTTTTGATACATTTTGTGGGATTCATTTCAAATTAAATTTTACCACTCCATGAAATTGAATCTAAAAAATTATATTATATATTTGGAACCCAGATTTGAAAATTTGGTAAATATATCCTTTTTAATTTTTCTTTATATGAAAATTGACCATAGTAAAACTAATTACTGTGACAACGGTAAAATGGGTTAATTTGGGTTAAAACTAAAGTATTAAGGATTAAAAATAATACAGACACCTAAATTTATTTCATTGGATGATTATATTTCTTTCATAATAATATAAAATTTTAAAACATGACCTTTTTCCTTTTAGATTTGATTTTATCGTTTATATTATTTAAGTAAAGGATAATGTAAAAAATTTCACTCTCTCACTTTTAGAATTTATAATATTTCGTGATAAGTATATAAAAGACTTATTATGTTTTATAAATTATTTTTTTAAATATGAATTAAATTTTTTATGATAGATATATATTTATCATTTTTATTTTTTATATAATTACATTAAATGCTTACGCTATGACGACATGGTTCTTGTTCAAACAATAGAAAAATCACGTATTTTTTAAAAATCTATAAAATTAATATTTTATGGGTAATTTTAATTGATCCTTGAATTTTTTATATAAATATAAAATATTATTGATGTTCAAAAGGTTTATATTCAAATTAATGTATTATCTTGGTAACATTAAATTCAAAGTAATTTAATATTTTAAAATAATGATATAATTTGTATTTTGCAATAAATAATATTTTGTTAAATGATGTAAAATTCATAAAAACTATATAATCAACTAAGTGAACTAGATATGGATAAAAATATCAAAAATGGTAAATTAATGATTCATTTATTCCTTTATAGTAAATTTCAGGACCCGTGTATAGTTAAAACATTGATGTCAATTTATTTGTCAAAATTCTTAATAAAGGTTAAAAAAAGAGATAAGGATAATAACATAATATAAACTTATTCAAATTTTCATGTATGATAGGATTTAAACCCATCCTCAAACTATCATCAAATTAAATTAATTTTGATCTAATTGAACTTGGAAATTAATTTATATTAATTTAATGCATTATTAAATCCCATGGATACCACTCAACACACTTATAAAAGGGGACCTTCTTTCTTGTCTTACTCATGCCATTAGAGTATTCTATATTTTCCAACACCTACCCAAACACAATAAAAAATTTCTATCTATAATTTATATCACTTATTTTGGGAATAATACCAACCTTAGAGGGATTAATGGGTAATGAAAATGAGGTTTTCATAAGAATAGGTATAATGTTTTACCAAATGTAATCATTTTATTTATTATTCTACCTCCTTAAAATATTTTTCATACATGATAATATAATTACATCAATATCTAACACATATTGATCTTTTATTATATTAATGGTATAACCTATATCAATCTACTTCTTCCATCGCATGGGAAACAAAACTTTCATTTGTGTGTACGGAGGACAACTGCATCATGAACCCATGAAATTAGTTTCCCATCACTGCTTCTCACGACTGGTTACAATAGTGGATTTAATGTATATATATGATATTCATGACATAATTATATTTCTATAAATATTTTATATCATCTATTTTCTCACCTTTTCATCCATTGAAAAATGATAATGTCGGTCATGTGTATGTTTGTATTACCACATCCACGAAGAGATATGATTCATTTTTTATAACAACATTACATAGATTCTATATATAAGTTTATTTAATGAAATTATATTAATGATATGATATAATCATCATTATGAAAATAAAAAACAATATATACATTCTTTCCATTATTTTATTTAAAAAAAGGAAATGTTTCTCATGCATACATATGACACACTATCTTCATGATTGCAACGTAGTTCATTTTTCATAACCGTATTTCATAAATGGTTATAAAAGTATAATTTAGGTTTTAAAATAATAAATATATAATGTTTACACTCTATTTTTTCAAATGGGTTGAAGATATTATAAATAGATCCTTAAGAGTGTTTAATAAGTAGACATACCTAAGGATAATCAAAGGGATTTTCCAAAGATGGCATGGACACAGACCCCTATGCGTTAGAAGGGCTATGAAGCCCCCCTAAATGGCATTGAAATTAAGGATATCCTTGAATAGGAAACATGTTCCAGAACCTACACCATTTACTCTCACTGGATGACTCTTTAAACTAAGGTTTCTCTATTTACCTATATATTGGACCCTTGGGATCCTCATTTCCACAACTAGAAAATTATAAGAATCCATGTACCTCTGGACGTGTAGACCCTTCAGCCAGGTCCTCCAAAAACTCTTCAGGAATCCCTTTTCAACCCACAAGAAAATATAATTGAAGAATATATATAGATATATAATTCTCTTCAGGGTCTAAAACACAAGACCACTACCAGAGGACCTCTTGTCACCTAGTGGATAACTACACGTACAAGGCACATTCTCTAATCAAGGACATGCGCGAGCCTCATACAGGGACACCTAAGGAGACCTATGGTGCTTAGGATCAAGCCTCACCCATGTGTTGTTGCTTAGGTGGTTTATTATTAAAGGCATATCCATCTCACGCAGGCCAATAACCCCTTACCTGAAGCACCTCCAGTTCCTCCCATGCCCTATGTGAAGAACGTTTTCACTCTAACCTAGGAACATCATGAGCTACCCTTTGTGTCCTCTTACATGCCAGAAATGAAAGCGCTCCACTTCATTCGAATCCATCATTTTAGGGGGCCCAAGTCATAAACTCCACCAAAACCCATGGAATTGAAAAACCATGGAAATAGGCACACCAGCATGTGTCCCATTTGGATATGCATTCCTTCATTTAGAGGTGTACCAAACTTTTCCTCCCTAGTGGGTACTATCCTCAGGGTTCATATAGATATTCATTCCCATGGTCATGAGGAACCCGAACCTGGGGTCTTTGTTAGGGAACTCCCGGTCTCATGTAATAGGTTTAGGACCATGTTTTTACCTAGTAATTTTAGGACCCAGAGAATCCAGTTCTAGGAATAGAGGGTAACGATCATGCTTGCCTTCCCCTTCAAAATGTAATGAGATCCTCCAACCGAAATAAATTTTAGGGATTACCTCTTAAATTATTCCCCTAGCCTTTCTTGCTAGATGATTCACTATTGTACCTCTTTGGATTTTGGTTCATAACTGAATAGGTATTCTAATGTGAATTTCCTAGATAAAAAATGGGTGAGGGGATGTTCTCTTCAAAACACATTCTTCTTATCTTGTACCCCAGGCCTCTTCCATCTAGGAAAAGAGGATTTTGTGGTTCCCCAGATCATATGTTTCCTCTTATTTCACACTCTAATGAAGACTCACATGGTCTTATAGGTTGATGGTGGTCATGACATCTACATGATCACAAACCTATGGAAACCCTCTTTAGGAGTAATACCCCCAGAAAACCAATTCATGGGACTCCTACTTGGTATAATCCATAATCTACCACAATAAGGGAATTATTTTCAAGAATAATTCATGAAATAAAACTAATGGAATACTTATTTGGAATTATCCCCAACATAATCCTCTCAAAGGTTCATACTCCCTTGTGATAAAAAAATTTAGAGGGACACCATATGTGTAGGTCATGACAACCAAACTATATGGGATTTCATTCTGGTCCACATGGGATATGTAGGAAGCACCTCTGAGGTACAAACCTAACAAGCTAAGAAAAATTAATTCTCTCTTACACACATTACCGGTAGTGTCTTATTAAATCTATAAATCCATATCCCTTCCAAGTTCCTCAGGCCTCTTCGGTGTATGTTCCACAACAAACTTTAACCAGAAACCTTTCTCCTATACATACTCACCACATGACAATAAAATTATTGTTTCGATCCTTGTCACATGAACATAAATGATATGATGTTTCCCATTAAGAATCACAAAAATAAATGGGTTATTATTTCTTTTACAAGGATATATATGAATCTAATCCATGGGTTAAACCCTCATGTCAAAACAGCAATTGTCTCCAGGGATGAAGATACACTCCAGAGCACACCACTCCATGGTTGAAAACTAGAATCATTATAATAACAACCAGAGAATCTATAAAAATTATATAAGATTATACAATTGATTTAGAACCTCATATATATATATATATATCCATTAATGAAGAACCTAGGATACATACAGATGACTCTATATTCCATATATGCTAAAAATTGATTGTTAATTCATGGGCGAAAAACTTCATACTTGGGAATTAATGAAGGATTCACAAACATATCATAAATCTATAAGAGAGCAATAGAATAGGAAACAATATCCCCCCTGAAAGGTATGATGAGGAGGACCTCCTCTCCTCTTGACCAATGTGAGTTCTTCAGAATCATTGGACAATATTCCAAACGGGCAACTACCTTTGGAAATTGGTTGCTCATGGATACAAAAGTGTTAGGTACTTCTGATTCCATTAAAAAACCTATTGGAAACCGTTCAGCAAAAGTTAACCCAACATGAGTGATGGCACAAAAACTCAATCCCCGACAATCAAAAATTTTGTGAACTGATTTTATATTAGAAAAAAATTTGATCCTGACATGAATCCTTAACCAATATGATGGTGACACACATCTATCAGGCCCCTTACCATTTCATGATAAAATAGGTCCAGAAAAGATAATAAAGCATTCATGTTTTCATTTAAATGACAAGATTATTTAAAAGGGTGTTATTATATTTTTTCATCTATATTTTGTAAATTCCTCTCAGGATTCCCTTTAATATAGTGGCATCCTTAAATCTTCTGAAAATGTATTCCCTAACTGTTGTTCATGTCGACTCCTCATCCAAGAAGATGGAATTATCACCAACCGAGGATCTTCAAAAATGGGTCTCGAACGTACTCGTCCATAAGTATCATTAAAATGGTACAATACCAATCCTAGAGGTTGTCTGATAGGCCCTGTCACTCATGAATCTCCACTGATCACCCAACCAAAGGCGTCCAGTGGTCCAGAAGCAGATGGAACCAACTGCCATCTTAAACTGGTTTGGGAGATTATCCACAGAATGTAATAACCAGTACCTCCCTTATCATAGGGAGGTGGATCAAGAAGCCATGGATGGACTCATCTAGAAGTCACATGGGTCCTTCCAAATGCTTCTTTCTAGTATTATCCACTCCCAATGCCACATGGTAGTAAAACCTCATCCTGATAATAGTTCCACCCTTGACAGTTCTTCCTATTTAATTCAGACCAAGGAATGAATGACGGCCATTTAGGGGAATAAATTTGCCAATAGGGAGAAGGTATACACCTTTTCCCCATTGGAGGATCCCTCCAATCAAATTTTGTGGAAAACTATGAGTAGGAACATACACTCATCCCCCCTAATTCAATTAACCAATAAAATTCCTTGTCATTATATAAGGATTCCCATTATTCAAATCTAGTAGAAACCCATGAGAAAGAACATACACATAACTAAATTAATCAGTCCTACCAGCAAACTCATCTATTAGTACTCAGAGAATACAATCAACCAAGTTTAGAGGAAAACCATAAGAAGGCACACACACCATCCTACATTCATCAATCATGCCAGTAGAATCCTCTAAAAACACTCATAGAAGTATTCTAACCAATTTTAGTGGAAAACCACAAGGAGGTGCACACACCAACATACATTCATCATTCCAAGCAGCATTTTCATCTATAAGTACCTAGAGAATTCATTCAAAATGTCTCGATGATGAATATGAGGCATACCCAACTCTCAACTGCCACACATTAGTACTGTCAATATCCACTAGTAGAAAATGGAGGATAAGAAGAGTCACATACCCCTTCTCCAAATATGGAATGGGAATACATCCCCATTCTTTTCACTGAACTCACCAATAATATCCTGATAGTGGTGAAATAGAAGACACAAATCCTTACCCATATCTTATAAACCTACCAGGACATCATAACGACAACAACAATAGTGCTAGAGAGATGGACACAAAACATCTACCACGCAAATGGAATGTCTTGTCATCTTGTCACCCCAGAGCATACACACACCTCAGAACCTATCTAGGAGGTTGATGTGGAAAATCCCCTACAGTATACAGATAACTAAATTGGGAATATGCACTCATTACAATATTAGTTAATCTACCCATTCTAATGGCCACTCTGATGTAGGCACAACCCCCTTCTTAAATTCTATGATCTAATCAACAAATTCTATTAGTGTCATGGGATTAATTCTAATAAGATTATATGTGTGAAAACCACTTCCCCCATCAAGTGGCCCTAGTCATTCATAATAAGTCATCCAAAAAGAATCCTCACCAAAGATGACTAGAAAATGAAGAGTTGATCTATGATCCTGATATACTTAATGTTGGAGTTCTTAAAGCCCTCAAAAACTTATCTATAGTAGATAAAGATCCTACTCTCCCATTATAGAATTATAATGGATGTATCTATAATTATGAAGGTCCTTCTCAAACACTTCACCATAAAGGCTTGCTTCATCACCATAACCTAATTAGTATCTATAGCCTATCTCCCATTGAGATTAATGAAATCCCTCGACATGGATATAATATCAAAGAGAAATAGGATATTCCCCTTGTTATAATACACCATGGTATTCATCCTCATGATGGAATTCCATGTGAATTTTCTCTCTATAATTGTTTTTTTCTTCTCCAGACGAGTCCCCCCCTTGGAGACATAGTGATAAAAAATCCTTTCTATCATGAGGCACTTGGGAAAAAAGTGCATTCATACTTGATGTATTTCATTGAAAAGTGGAATGTTTTCCCAATTGGAAGACATCCCAAGGTGGTGGCCATTCTCTAAACCACCCTTAGGTAACGTAACTTCAAACCTAACATAGGAAGTCCCTAACAATATTGTAATTTATGATAAAGTAGTAGGAAATCATCCTCTCTAGTTAGACCACGTTTGAGAGTCTCTAGAAAAAGAAGAAGATGGATTTCAAACATGAGGAAATAGGTGGACAAATATGACATACGAGTCATGTTCTAGCCATTATCCACCCTTCAATACAGCATTCCATAAGTGTGGTTGAATGATTGTGTGCAAGACATCCCCCTCAATATATGGAAAACTCTTTGTCACCTATGAGAAAAGGTGTTACCCTATGACGATTATTGAAGTCCTTTATAGGTAATATAATGGATGTAATTCCCAATTGACTTTAAGTCCCTCCTAGATTTTCAACATCTAAATTTATAGAAACAGTAAGGATTCAATCAATGTGCATGCCTCAACACGTAAGAAATTTTGTGATATTTGATAAATTATTCCCCATATGATGTTCATATCAAAGGATGGTGTGAACACGGAGCATTACATTTAACTGAGCTCCCATCTAGCAAAGATCATCAAAAGTTGTATCATTTAATGTCGTATCTTTTTGAATGCTTCAAGAAACGGACCTTATTCACAACTGAAAATATTCTCATCCAAATTATGCCCTAACCGAATCAAACAAAAATTGGTTCATAAGATATTATGATATTGAATGATTTTTGTGTCAATAATATGAAAATATTGAGGTATCCTCCCTCTTAGGGGGCATAAGTCATCAGATAGTGTAGATTTTGGAAATAGTGAAATGATCATTAGAAGCTGGTGATTTAGGTGCATAAAAAATGATGATCCCATTTCATGTCAAAAAAACATCATAGAATCAGGAGGTAATGTGAGGTAATAGAAGTGACAGTAGTCCAGGAGAAACTTTAACCCGTAAGGCTAGGGTATTTTTCAACAAACAATTTGAGTTCATAAAACAATACCCAATGTGTGGTGAAAGTGGAATGGGAACTACCCCAATTATTAGGGATGAGGTATTTTTTACATTAGAAACATCCTCCTCAATAGAAGTCAATATTCTATTAATTAGGGGAAATAACGCATAATAAACCCTCCTAGTTCATTCCATCTTGGGATCTAGTATGCTCCTTAAGAGCATCCATAACTGAACTATCTGGAGATTCCATTAGAATTACCATCCAACAAATGGATCCTATATAAGAATATAAGTAGAGGACAAGGATTCATGGGGGTATATAAAAATACGGTCTTGAAAATAAATTGATATAATGTCTTCAATGCAATACATATTAGTGAATGTCATTAATATTTCCCTTGGAGATCCTACAAAATGGGAGGCTAATTCAAAGGAGGAATCGTAGGAGGATGTTTCAGTTCAAAATATGGTACACAATGAAATAATTAAAGAGGGTTCTCATACGTCAAACTAGAGACTCGCCCTGAATTTGGGAATTTCCCCAATCACTCTACCAATACCTACATGAAAGGCATCCAATAAAGAAAATGGTAAGGGTAAGGTTGTGCCTCAGAAACCATTTAGATAGGTTGATTCCCATTCCCTTGAAGAAATATTTTCCCATTAAGAGGAAGATATGAAAGAATTGATGAGACTCCATGCAAAACTACTCTGAGATATACTTACTCCAAGATATATTCAAAAAGAAGATCCTCAACATGCACTGTCAACCAAAACCCCAACAAAGATGGGTTTTTTCATCAACTAAAATAGACATAGAACATCTTTTCAATATAGGAAACCAAATTTCAAAATAATTGACCCCACAACATCATATCCATAGTTCCCTTCATTGGTAACACAAATAGAATAGGGATATGCACATTATTATAGGCCTATCCCTTTAGACTATACATGGAATATACCAACAGTGCCACCACATATGGCCCTGCTACCTGCTACAATAACTCTAGCTTTGGATCATCCAGATATTACCTGATGTATCATGAACATTATCGGGTCCATAATGACTTGATTAGAAGCCCTGTAAGAATGATTCATGTTGATAAAACTAGAAAATATTCCTTATCACAAAAAGGAATATCCAACTCTTCCCCCCTGAACTTTGGGAATCTTACATTTCGAATTTTTTAAGGGCTCAGGAGACCCAAAGTAAATTTCACATATTTTATATCTCATTATGATCCCATGTTGGGGTCCTATAAACAATAGAAGGTAGTGAAACTCAAATTATTCACATAATAACTATAAGGACCAGCCATTATATGGAACATCAACTTATAGGATTGGAAAATTATAGGGTGGGAGGTCCTCCTTCAGAAGTTAGTCTTCCAGTTCATCTCGATACTACAAAATACAATAGTCCTACACCTATAAAACTGTATGTAGTGGGGGAATGAAAGGGGATAAGATTTCATTTCACGGTGGAAGGGATTGACATTCTTTTCAAACCAACCTATACCTAAAAAATACTTTGTTTCCATATTTATATAGATTCTTTGTGATGATTTTTTCATTCCTATTATCCCTATGAAATATACATTAGGGTTCCGAGAACTCTATGGGATCCTTCAAAGAGTAGAAGACTCTATTTCATGGACCAAATCTAAGTCCTGAGTAATTCCATCAGATCAATTAAATATGGTGTGGAAGGTATAGTTCTCTAATGTTATGATTATGTAAGCCCTTTTTTCTGGTCCCACTCCAAATCCTACACCATATCGCCTATTTCCACCTCCTCAGTGTCATCAACAATACCAGCCTCATTCAGATGATCAAAGAGAGGAGAGGAAAAAAATGGTTTGAGGAGATGAAGAAAAAGTTCTATTATTTCTGAAATGACCAAGTCCCTGGCTAGTTCATCTCAGAATTTAAAACTACTTGATCAAGTTTCCAAGTCCTAGGAAACATAGCAAGGATAGTGGTGAAGATCTCCCAAACTATTTCCCCTTCCATCAAGTATTGAGGCATAAAATCAAAAAAAAAATATCTTCAAAGTAATACTGTAAAAGATGGTGGACAATGGGCAAGTGAAACTGGATAGGCCACATGATCAAGTACCATGTGTCTCTACCATCGATCTGGGGGAGGTGAATGGATGGATGGAAGTTAATAGAAAGAGTACGCATAAGTTAAATAACTGGATAGTTATAAATAAAATCAATTGTACTCATGCTACCTTTTGAATACAATTGAAATAGCAAATTGTTCCTTCAATGGATTCTTCTACAACACAACTGAATCCATCAATATCTCAGTCCTTTAAAATCGAGTCTTTAAAAAAACAACATTCCTAGAAGAGTAATAAGAAAACTCAAGAATATGATCTTGTTCCAAATTCAATGTTTTCTATGAAATTACTGTAATTCATTCCTATATTCCCAGAAGAACAAGCACCAATTCACCAAATGGTATAATATGAGTCAATCTTCTAGACATAATCTCCATCATAAAAGGAGTTGACCTTTAGTTCAATTAATTTTATTAAATTGATAGATCCATTCTCAGATTATGAGTGTTATTATGACCTCAAATTCACTACATCAGATTGGGAAACATAGGGAATAGTACATTTGATTCGAGGATACAGAGGAAGGCATGGTCATGCCAGGAGTCACTACACTTTCCATGTCCCTACTCGAACCATTAATATAGTCGAAACTCATGTGAGAGAACTTTATTGAGATAAATAGTATAAATAATGTTCCCCCACACATTTAATAGTTTTTACTAACACAATAATATTGGAATATTGGGTAGAGTATATGTTATCACTTAATCAACCACGGTGTGCAGGCTGACCTAGTCGACCTCATCCACCAAGATCAGAAGCACATTCAACTCATGTTCTGAGGGATGATCCATCCACATCATGTACATCAGACCCTAAAAAACATTCAAAAGTGCATCCTCGTGTTGGGAATTCACACCTTTATACCAATAATTTGTTTTTTTGAAGAAATTTTCCCTAGTTACAATTGTGTTGTCAATCATGGATGCCTGGTTCTATCAAAATTCCTCTAGGAAGCACTCATATAGTCTTTGTCAAGCCCTCAGAAATTTGATGTTGATGTTATTACGACTATAGTGTATCATGTTGAGATTGATCCTACATAATTCTACATTTTCATCTCTTTCACATAGAAGGATGATAAATCCATCATACAAGGACACGTTAGAACCTTTTATATATTTATTAGGATAAATTTCATTGATATCTGATGACATTTCACCTACAATGGATCAGGAGTCAACCTTATTCTAATACGAACACATTGTTAACTTGGATTCAATGAATTTAAATTTTACCCCTCCACTTTAATGTTATAGGGATATAAAAGGAATGTTAAAAATCTACTTGGTGAAATAAAAGTCAGAACACTGTTTGGGGATCTCATGATTGACTGAATATTTATGGTTGTTAGGCAGGATATGGCCTTGAGCGTTTTACTGGGAAGACCTTGTCTACATCACCATGAATTTGTTCCTTCTTCATACCACCAATTCTACAAATATTATATCTACAAAAAATTAGGCCATTTAATGGTGAAACCCACCATTTAAATATTATGAGTCACGGTATAATAAAGAAAATTTATATCAAAGGGATGGGAAACAGTATGTGACTGATGATCTCGCTCAAATCAATTCCTTGAATGGCCTGGTAATGATTCCAACTAACCATTTAAAATAGATCAGTGCATAGTATGTTCTACCCCTGAATAAAATTAAAGAATTGGGCTGAAATTCAAGCCATGATCAGTGAATTATATGATGTTATTCATTAAAACAAATCCAGACAGTGTATAAGATGTTGTCAACTCTTTGATTAGTAATGAAATTTTGGATTAAAATGTCTTCATTCTATCACCTGTGCTTTAAAAAATTCATGTTCCCCCAGCGAGGTTGGAATAATTTATCATATCAATTATATAAAATTAATATTCTCATTCTCAGTCCCCCATATCCCATTCGGAGATCCAAAAAGGTCTTGAACCATTAAATAATCTATAAATAGTTGCTTATTTTTCCCAATGTCCAAAAATTAACTCCTCCCCTCACTCTGAGGAACTTGATTCTTCACCTAATTCCTAGGTAGTGTATGAATAGGTAAATTATGAGGAAGATAAGGAAGACCTCAGGGAAACCCCTCTAGTATTGGAGGAAGGTGTCTCCACCACTGTTAACAAACTCATATAATTAAATCTAGGAATGGATAATGATCCATGACCAACATTGATTTGTGTGTACATAACTTCTGAAGTGTATGAGGTATATAATCACTTACTAAATCCACACTAAGACATATTTTCATATAATTTCATATAGATTCCAATACTTTATCTTGAGCTGGACACCCATCACATGGGTTTTCTAGAAGACAGTCAGGGATACAAAAAGGCATCCAGAAAGACACACCCAACTCACCCCCCAAATTGATGTTGAAGTGAGTAAGATCATAATTGATGACTTTATTTTTGAGGTACAATATCCATAATGGATTTCCAATATTTTTCCTATAATGAATAAAAATAACAAAATTAGATTATCATCGAATTTAGATATCTCAACCAGCATAGTCTAAAAGATGACTTCCTGGTTCTAATCTCATGAGATATGCAATGGTTGGATATCAAGACATCAACTTCATGGATGCCCATTTAGGGGATACACAAATTTTGAAGGACCGATAATTTGAAGTGTCCACCACCTTCATCCCCATGATTTTTTTCTATCAGGTGATTCCCTTCGGCTTGAATAACATTAATTCCACATACTACCACACCATACATAGATTCTTCCAACCCTTTTTGAGAGTTTTTGTGGAATTCTATGTTGATGATATTGTGTTTAAGTCGTAATAACATTCTTGAACACTTAGATGACCTGGAGACCATCTTAAATAAGATATGATTGTGTAGCCTAAAGGTAAACCCCTTAAATACAATTTTGATATAACCTCGGAAATGTTTATCATCTTATTTGTATGACACCACGGTATCAAGGTTGTCCCTGAGGAAATAAAATATATCCTTATCATGTGACCTCTTTGAATCCTTTAAGAGTCAATAGGACTTCAAGGAATCATGGACTACATCTGGTGCTTCATATAAACCCATACAGAAATGTGTTTTCCCTTCACCAAAACAATGAAGAATGGGGTCACATATCAGGGGAAAAGTGACTGTCATGAATCATTTGAAAAAATAATTAAATTCCTATTAAGACCACTATTATTAATACAACCTATTGAGGGAAATCAACTCATTCTATATGTGACGGCCATGGAGTGATCAATGGGTGCCTTTCATGAAATAAACAACGATATTTGTAATGAAAACACCATTTGTTATCTCATTCAAACCATTATCAACACCAATACACATTATTTAGATATGAAGAAAATCATCCTAGCATTAATATTTATGGTTCAAAAAATGAGGCACTACCTGCAGCACCATGAGTAACATTTGGCATCTCACAATAACCCACTGAAATACATCCACAATCATACTATGTTTATAGAATGTTTGTCATGGTTTTTGGTTACTCTCTAGCAGTATGATATATTATTTGTGCCTTCAATATTCGTGAAAGGACATGCCCTGGAATATTTTCTTACCAAACACCCATCTCAATAAACAACATCATTGAAAACTAAATTTCTAGATGAGTAAATATACTGTAATAATGGTGTCCCCCAAACATGGGATATGTATATTGATATTACGATCAATAGACCATTAGAGAGGAGAATTGAAGACCCTAAGCTCAACAATGTTGGGTTAGATATCGTTTTCATTTCCCTAGTGAAGGTAGTTTTACCTTACTCTTTTCTATTACGAGAAGTACGTACTAATAATGATGTGGAATATCAGGCCCTCATTGTAGGTCTACAACTAGAACTCCAAATACCGATGGACCATTTGGAAGTAAAAGGTGATTCGTTTTTGGTAATAAGACATCTCAACATGTATTATACCATTTTATAAGAATATTTAATCCCACTACATGACTATTTATAAGGGTTAATGTAAGAGTTCCCCTCAAATCCAACATTGAATCGCATTCCTTGATCATAGAATGACCAGGAAGATGAATTGTAAAATGCAACAATATCTATGGCAGATCCAAATCATGATGAAATAGTAATCATCATTTCCCACCACTAAATGGTATCACCTTTTGTGTAGTTCTGAATGAAAGAGGCCAAATAAGTTAGTCCTATCCCAAAACCACATGGTCCTACCAATGGTTGGATGATTCCTATATTATACTACATATAAAATCGAATACCTCAATCAGACAAAGGTGAAAAATTAATAATCCACCAGTGATCAATCAACTTCACTCTTTAGGATGTCTCAAAATTCTAGAAAGTCCTCTACAAATTAAAATTTGATGGAGTATTTCTAAAATGTTTCGACAAAGAATAGATCACCGATTTTATTAAAAAATTTCATCCCAGAGCTTATGGTTCCCACTAATTAGGGTTCATGCTCTCCAACCAAATTATAATGCTTATATACTTTTGACCTTAAATGAAATAAAATTTCACATAATTCACCATGAAATTTCATTCCTACCATGTTAATACCAACTTCATCCATCAACCCCAAGAATTTCTACATAAAACTAATCATAGCAATTTTCCATGTGGGAAATGGATGTTTTGGGCCCATAACCTCAATTTATGGCCAATTAGTTCAAATATATCTTAACAGATACCTATTTCATCTCCAAATGTGATGAAACAATACCTCTCAAAGAATTCATTTCCAAAATAATTTTTTCCTTTGTGAAACCCTACATAATTACTAGATTTGGTGTCCCCATACAATACTAATCGAAAATAACACTTATTTTTTGTTCTGTTGAGGTGAATAATCTATACTAGGAGTATAATATCCAATTAACCATTCATACCACTATAAGTAAATATCTAATGTATAGGTAGAATCCTTCAATAATACCATGTTTAACATACTCCAAAAGATGGTGGATATAGATAAAAATTATAGATCTGAAATGATTTTTCGTGACATATTGAGTTACTAGAGTACATCTTGTACTACCACATGGGGAACCCCATACTCACTAATATAATGAAAAAAATCATTATTTACCATTGAGGATCAATTTTCAACGCTCTATATTTCCATCTGTGACCAACTATCCATAGATGAGAAATCCCAAAAATGACTACATGAATTGGATCATCTCAATGAAATAATATTACATACCTTGCGTGACTTGTTGATATATAAAAACGAGATAGATAGAGCCCCAAATAAGAAGGTTCAGCTTCGTTCAGTTCTCCACTGAGAATTGGTACAAGCACTCAGGACTCTAAGGATACCAAAAACGATTCCCCTAAATCTTGAGCCAAAGTGGGAGGGACCTTACTCCATAAACAATTTCAACACTAATAGAGATTATTCCATGATCTTAATGAATGGAGATATAATTACACCCCAACCATGGCCAGGTTCCTAAAAAAATATTTCATGTAATCACATGACATATGTCTCAGTTATAATATGTTAAACAGTGCAATTTTTATTCAGCAAATGACATTAAAAAGAATGAAATAATGTTTGTCCATCACAAAATTAAACTGTGTGTCATCATCATCCTCGCTGTATGATGATAAACTACAAAACATATGGTCATAGTTGTATATCCTAAATTAGAAATAAACCATTTTTCCTCACTGAAAAACATTAAACAACATGGTTAAAACACCTATAATTCTATGATTAAAACCACAGAAATACAATGAGTTGGGACACTTGTTATCATCCCTTAAATATAGGCCTCTATCTCTAGTTTAAGTCCCAATTGTATCCCACAAACCCCTCAAATGGTTTATATACCCTCTCGGCCAAATATTAAGAAGCAATTATTGGAAGCTCCCATGAGTAATCCCTAATTACATCATTTCCACTCCATAGTGGTTATTGGGACCCCTTAATAGGTATAATCCCTAACATTCTCACATCCTTGTTGCTTGAGGTAAAACTATGCACCATTTTGGTCTTTGTTGGAGCGTATCTTTATATCTAGTGGTGGTACCCCTACGAAACCATTATTCGAGAACTATATGTGGCTTTATTCTTATTCTAACGAGATACATAGTGATGCTCGGACATCCCATCATAGGTTCATTCATGATAAAAAATCTCCTTTTCCTTGTGCACGAATCAGAATTGTATAAATAACTTTTCCAGAACTATATATTGCTTGATTCTCATAATAATGAGATACATAGTGATGCCTAAACCGCATTTCTTAGTCCCAACCATCATTTTGAAAAATATCAAAGCCCAATCTTTCATGTATCAAAACCTAATTTTTGTGAGGAACTATTTTCAAGAACAATGTGTGGATTGATTCTTTCTCCAATAAGATATGTAGTGACACTCGGGTCGTATCCCCTTGTCCACATACAATATTCCTTTCCACACCAGATAACCAATGCCCTTTCTATAGCACATTAAACTACATAGACAATATCCCGATTTCATGATGATAAACGACATGATTTTTCTAAAACTGCATATAGTTTTATTCTCTCTTCAATGAGATATTTATTGATGCTTGGATCTCAAATATCGGGCCCAGCCACACATAAAAATCCACATTTAATGTCTACAGGTTATACTTTTACAAGTAACCTTTCGAAAAGTATTTTCAGATTGATTTCTACCATCATAGGATATGTAGTGATGCCTATACATACACCCTTGGTCTTCATCAAAAAACTTACCCTCTTTCATGTTGGTTCATCTTCATCCTCAACACATGACTTTAAACTACATGAAATTTCAAAACAATGTGCGTCTTGATTCTCATTCTGATGAGATATGTAATGATTCCCTAATCTCACATCCTAGTACATCCACTGAAAAATATAAATAAACTTATCCTTCCCTTCTATTTTCATTTTATGGTGTAATAAACCTTTTCCACTCCTTGTTTCTTACATTGGGCAAATCTCACATGGGCCAAAGAGTTTCAGTAAAAGAGTTCCCTGCATGAGTAAAGAATATCAATTCACAATGGGGATATCATGGTCCTGGATTCCAGACCATACAATTAAATTCATATGTACTTATACCATGATAATAAACAACATAATTTCCTCAATAAATATGTAGGGAATTGATTCTCATTACAATGTGATATGTAGTCACGTCCAGATATTCAATCCAATGCCTGGTTGTAACATAATATGGGAAATTTCCCCACTCTCTGATGTACAAGTCAGATATGCATAAGAGGATTCAATATGGGTTATCACCCTATACATGATCCCATATTCAAAAAACCCCATTATTTTATCTATACTTGAATTCAATCAGTCTGGGGAATACTTTTTGGAACTATGTGTGTCTTGATTCTTGTTTCAAAACAATACGTACTGATGATCAAGTTCTATACCATGATCCATCCATAATGTTCCCCTCATTTTCATGTTTATCCACCTTAATCCTTACTGCATGACATTAAACTTCATAGATGGTGTCCTAACTACATGACATTAAATAGAATGACTTTTTTCTTGCCTTCTTGACTTTAAAATACATGGTGCCTCACATACTACATGTGTCTTGATTCTTATCCAGTGAGATACATAGTGGCACCTATGCCTTATATCCTAGTCCTAGCCATATGGTAATGAAAAAAAATCTTCACCCCTACATAAAAATAAAGAACTATGTAGGAGCCATTAGTCTGGGTCTCCTCATTATGGGGTCCACCAAGGAAACAAATATGTACCCTTTCTACACATGAGTCAGATCTATGTAAGGGAATCTACACATCATATAAAATATTAGTCCAAATACTTTCTTTATGCTCAGTCAAATACTTTATACATGTCATACTCCTAATCTTTGATACTTTTGGATCTTCATAATCTTTCTCCAAGTCCCAGTGATAGAAAATGTGATACTTGTGGACTCATTTTTCTAACGTTACAGTAACAGGCCGTATTTGGATTTGTATAAAGTATCCCAAAAAATGGAAATTCTATCCAAAATATGTCATTGTTTGATTATGTAGTAACACGCCCCAGTTTTCTTTACATAAATTAAGTGGAAAAACAAGTTTATCAACCATAAGTAACTTTTCCATAAGGAGAAACCTCTTCTATCCTTGTAACCTTTGATGAAATTATGTTGGAACCCATGATTAAAATTCAGTATGTGGTCAACCCTTTCATATTTTCATATATCCATTCTCCCAATATTAAAACTCCCAAAACCATGGTTTAAAATTTTCTAACTTATGTCTTATGTATTCCGGAATGACCAAGGTCTAGTACACCTCATATCACCTATCGTTTCTATAATTTCATGGTCATAGTCATATAGACTAAAAAAATAGGTTCCATATTTCCTGTTCATGGATCAAAACTATATACTGAAAATGTTCCATAAACTATTTGGTAACTTTGACTAAAAATGCTCCTTCAATATTAAAGTGCTTTATTTCCAAAAAATATGACTTTTTTTCCTGGGAAGTAAAATTCATCATAAAATTTCCTCATCCATGAGCAATGGAATGTCATAATTACTAAAATCTCATTTTCCTGACTATGTTGTAACACACCCTAGATAGATATATTGTAACACTCCCAGCTTTTCTTTGCATAAAGTATCCTAAAAATGGGTTTCTTAACTAGTGGTAACTTTATCCTCTAGAGAAACATACTCTATTAACATAATACCTTTTCCCCATACCACTCATTGGATTTGGAGATCCCCATATTACATCTTACAAAATTCACACCCTCATACATGAAATTGAAAACACATTTTCAGAAACATTACCATGAAAGGGGAGAATTTTTAACCACTTAGTCAAAGTTAAATACATTAAATTATAGCCTCACATAATTTCGATGTTGTATAATATAAAACTGTATAGAATAATGTCTTTAATATATTAATTTAAAATTTACAACATAATGTACTTGTTTTATGAATTTAAAATATATAACATAATTTCCTAGTCAGAATGTGTTAAACTATACAATAGTGTACTCATAGTAAGACATTGAGTTACATGGTTAATGCCCTAGTCGCATGAAATTAAATTTCATGATGAATCTACCCTTGTCAAAAGGGGTTCTTCCCTCTCTCTTATATTGGTCATGTAACAAAACATACCCTTCTTCACCCAAACCAAACTCATGTAGGAGCAGTTTCCCATTCATGGAAAATTCCAATACAAAAGATCTCTTTATTCTCAAACATCACCCCTTCGAAAATTCACTGATCATGTTCTTAATAAATCCAAGTCTTCATAAAATTCATTGAGATATTAGTAATAAAATTTATTAATTTCTAATTACTTCATTCCATGATGATGTTGTAACACTCCCTAGTTGGATTTTCATATATTCACAAACAAAATGGATCTGTCAACCGGTGGTAATTTTTTTATCAGGAGAAACTACCTCAATTACTAAACAACTTGTTTTAGATTTTGGAACCACAAATCATGGATCAAATTTCTACTTTGGGTATCTAAATAATGTCATAACATTCTTAGAAAACATGCCTTGTTTAGGTCCTCATTTCAAAACATATGGTAAAATTTGTTCATAAAAAAAATACCAGTCACATTAGTCGATCTTGAAAGACATTAAACATACCATAAAAATAGACATATTAATCACTAGAATGAAAACCCAATAAGGTAACTTTGGAGAAAAACTGAGTATCATCTCGCTTTACCTAAACTATTTGAGGTTTAGGAAAAAAATAGTAATGAAGATGGATAGGAACAAAACATATTAGGACAAAAACCCAAAAAGGAAAGTCTATGAAAAATCCAAGTATAATGTGCTAAGTCTTATCATACCAGGTTTAGGAAAAAATTAGTGTGAGGACACAAAAGAGAAAAAATTGTATTATTTTCCATATAACATTACCAATAGTTGAATTATGCTTTCTAGGCCCCCTGAATTATTAAAAAATTTGAGCACTTTCTCATCCTTGTTATTACAATCATAACATGTTGACATAAAATGAAATGAGATATTTTTTAGTGTTTTATTATGATTATAATAATGAAAAAAGTAAAATAATAAGTTACTAGAAAAAAAATACATTTCATTTATATTCCATGATGTACGGGAACTTCAACATGTTGGATCCTCTATAAAAAGTGTTACCATTTTTCCTCAACTGATACTTTGAGAATTTGATCTGTACATTGACAAATTACAACATCTGGTTATAGCTCATCCATGTGTGTATTAGTATCCTCTATATCTTTTTTGAGCTTCTCCTACTCTACACCAGCAACCTCTCTTCTTTGTGTCAAATCCCCTACCAAGGACCGATGGAGTTAGACTACCTATCCCTTTATAAAATCCAATTATTCCTAATTCCACACTATTTAGAGAGAATTATCATTGAATATATCTTGTAAGTATTTCATCTTCTTGGTATGGCTAAAATCATCTTGTGTCAGAAAAGGTTTGAGTTCCTCAAATTGGTCTACCATTTGTGCCTCATCTTGCTATAATCATTTCTCCCCTTCACTTTTTCAGACAATAAACTTCACCACATTATGGATCTTGTAGTAATTATATCTACTATATCCCAACTTGGAAATATTAAATGGAAGTCAGCAATGTAATGATGATGGGTCTTCAAGAGGCATATTCCCGATAATCTTCTACATATCTTATCAAACAAGATGGTGTGTAGTGAGAAAAGCCTCCTACATCTCCAGATCAAAATCAAATCTATTCTTAGAGGGAGATACATAACCTGGTATTAGTAAACTTAGTGAACCACTTTGTTCCACTCCCTATAATATGGCATTAGTTTCACCTACCTATGTTTGTGTAATTGGCATGGATTCCACCTCTAAGGCCTAGTCACTAAAGGCGATGACACTGAATAGCATGTGACACATCACATCAACATAAAGACGTCAATATAAAATAATGAATGTGAAATATCCATAGTAGTTAATAACATCACCTATTTTTTGGGTCCGCTGTTGGGATGGTATCCTCCCCAACACCCTCAGCCTTTATTCTTGGAGAAAGAACCTCTTGACAAGGAATATCCTCTTAATTTTTCATAGCAGCTAGGATCATAAGATCTAAAGGATCTCCATATTTAGGTTTCTAAACTATCTCTCCCTTAGGAAAATGAGATTGGTATACATGGATTCTTTGTAAATGAAGTTTTATGGTAATGTCATCTGCAGAAAAAGCTATCAAATTTTAGTTTTGACGTGAATCGTCTTTTGAATGAAAATCCACTATGATTGGAAAATGAAATAATGATAAAACTCAATTGCTTAAAATTCCATATGGAAATCTTATAAATACTTTTCGTAACCTTATATTTAAAATTCTAAATTAATCAGATCCATCATTTCAAGATACACGGTGTCAAGTCTTGCAACATCCTCACTAGTAGGGGTATACGAGACGCATTTCATTGGACCTGAATTGGATCAATCGTTGATCCCCACTACAAACATCTTATCGAGATGACATTTCTAGGCCCATTGAAGCCAGATTCAGCATCTACACCTTCATCAAAAAATCTATGAACCCTATCAACCACTTACAACATGAAAAGGGGACCAATGTTGACCGTAGAAATGTACTTTGGTGCAGGAAATGGATCTGAAATATCATTAAGAGAGGAAAGTAAAAATATCACATAACACCTAAGGGAGTGCTTATGAAATTAACATGTATCCTTCCCTATCTATGGGAATGGGGAAGAAGAGTATACCTCTCTTGACACTTAATCTATCAAATTGTTTGATTTATTGATATGAGTCAGTGCCTCCACCAGGGTATCCTCCTTGATCCTTGAAGGACCAATATCAGATCCCTTAATAAAGGATAGGGATGAAGATTCTGTGGAAGTAATGAATGGTCAGAATAGTATGTCGGGAATGTCATGAAATCAAATGATGACATAAATACTTCCTACAGATCATGCATTGTGACAACTTTATTTCAATCTTTTGCTTCCTCTCTTGAGATGGAGAAGGTCCTATATCTGTCCTTTTGGAAATAGATACTGGAGATGATGGTCAAGGAATTATAACCATCATCTCTTACATCATGGTACTCTAGCTTGGGGACAGTCTTATGGACCCATGGGTCTTATCCATAGCCCAAATTTGTGTTCTTGTGGGCCCATACATAGTTGATTCAAGTGCCTCCTCAATCATCTCTTCTTATTATTCATATTATTCTTATATTTTGAACTGTAAAATAAATTCCCTAAATATTAATAACAGTGGGTGAAAGTGAAGAAAAAAGGAAGAAATAAAATATAAGTAAATTAGGAGGGTCAAGTTAGTTGTTCCATACATCTTATGGATGACTAGATACCCTCTCAATCACTCCATTGTCAATCATGTTAGGAACTCACTTTGTGACTAGGATTTGATCATCAATTTCATATATCAAAACCTCCATCTCATGAATATACCTCCCCACCTCAACCAAATCACTTTTGGGGTTGAGATCTACGGATTATCTGATATCACCTAGCTTTGGAATGTGTATTCCATCCTGGATAAACATAAATACATCCTTAATATAGAAATTATGCCTCGCCAAGCAAGGAGAGCTATGGGATGAACATAATTTGGCTCTGATGTGGCTGGATGCAAGGAAGACCTGACAACTTTTGACTTGGAAGCCTATTTAGACCTCTTTTACCTCACATAAGAGTGGGTGGGTGGAACATGATTCTCATCAAGAAGGTGAATACTGGACCACCTGGGCACAATATTTGGGGTTTTATCGACCCTAGACGACTCGGTGGTCTTTTCCCAAGATTGCTTCGAAGGCTCTGGAGTTTCTGTGTCGCCACTTTCAGTTTGATCCTTTTTATTATGCATTCCATGAACAACATTTTTCAGGGACATGAACAATTGAATTCCTTTCATTAATACCCCTTGATGGTATGAAGTGATCCACGCACTGGAATACCCAGCCCCCATTCCAACTAACGCATCTGACAGAGATTGCGTAATCATCATTTTGGACAGCTTCAAGGTCATCAAGATCCAAAACTATTGGGATACCATCAGATGTTTCTCATACCTAACATGTGTAAGGGGAAAAATTCTTGAATATTGTAGGCATTTGAACTGATTAGTAAATCAATACGGGGTATAGGCCTCAAAGATAATTTTGCTGTCAATACGAGCCGCCAGTACACAGTTTCTAAATGCTATCATGTACAACCTTAGTTCGCCATTATTTTCCTTATTTCCATCATTAAACATACCTATCGATCAATTACTAAATAGGAATAAGTTGAATTATCCAAAAATATTCACCATCATCAGCACTTAGTTATATTCCAGGATCAAAGGTTGGATTTTAGAAACAACTAGAACAAATGTAAAAAATCAGATGTCATGGAATCTAATAGGGATCTGCAAAACATATGATTTGAAGTGTGCTAAAATCCACCACCATAGCACATTAAAAGGTTTTTAAATTATAAATAGAGCCATATGTTTTTATATATTCATAAATCAATGATAAATTCTTTCTAGTATAAAGAAAACCAAGGCTATGTGCCTCCCCTCTGCTAGTTTGGTTCTGATAACAAAAGTGTCTAACCTTCCACCATCGTAGGATTCAAGGACCGGAAGTAGGTAAATTCTAAGACACATTTCAAGAAATCCATCCAGGATATTCCTTGATAAAACCTTGGTATTGAACTTATATCCCCAATTGGTATATTATCCCTTCTATAGTGTAGTATATAATGTACCAAGAGTACCCTGATTCTCTACAATGGGGAATCATATATGGTGACTATAAGTGGGACCTTCTCTTTATGGATTGATAAAATCCTTTATCCACATTCTAGGATAGATGTCACCCTTGGGTAGAGGATCTTTGTTCTATAATTTAATCTTCACATTAAAAACCGTGTAGTCTAGAGGTGGTGTACTTTCAGTGTCATCCCACATTGCCTTCAGTGGTATGAACACATTATATATCTTCCTGAGAATGGAGGCTCCATAAATTTGGTATACATCCCCTAGGATAATACCAACTTCACTATACATCAGATGGAAAGAATTTTTCTGAGGACTCCATCGGCTCAGAAGTTTGAGGATGATCTCCAAGTTCTTCTAAACAAAAGTTTTCTCTGACCAAATAGCCTCATGTATATGTATGTCTTTCATATCCTTTTTGAATTTTTTGAAAGTATGGTGCAACTATTATACCAACATACACTCAAGCCTAACTCCCCCTCTAGAGATAAAATCTCAATACCCCTTCTAACCATGAATCAGATTAGTCTGTGATGCATGGAAAGTTGAGTCAAAACATTGGTATTTTGATTCCTAGATATGAAGGTTCAAATATATAGTGTAGCTTGTGTGATTGAAGAAAAATACATTAGGAATCATTCCATTCTTATTATAATCACCCTTTTAGTAAAATTTTATGGAAGGGTACTTGTTGTTCTTCATAGACCCATCAATTTGGGACGAAAATCTATGTCCCAAGGATAAAGGAATACCTCAAAATTTTATGCTCATACAATGTAATGGAATCACTTCATGGTCACTCACATTAATATAGGGCCATATAATTCTCTAGATCCTGCAGAACAAGCTCAACAATTTCATATCAGTCTTGTCTAACCACTTTGATCATCTAAGTGGAACGTGTAGTATCTTATTCAATAGTAATCATCATGGGAGACATTGAAAACCTACAAAAGGCATCAGGTTCCTCCATTAATGTAGAATTTTGACTTAGAAAAGTTAAAATTTTGACATTGAAGAATGCGAAATTTTTCAAAATGAAATGAATCATATAGTACCTTCGACTAGGTTCCACATACAACCCTCTTAGCCAAGATTCCCATGAAATCCCCTAGATCAGATGCCTCACCAAGGATTCTCATAGAGGTGAACCTGTCCCACATGGTCCCTCAAGTACATGTAATGTATAGGGTTATTCGGGAGACCTTCGCGAAAGGAGAAGCACAGTACGGTGGGATGAATTACCTATGTGCCGATAGAAAAAATCACTGACATGGAATGAGATAAAATGGTAAAGGGGACAATGGTTTTATAAACATCATTGTCCTATGAACTGGGTATGTACTTCAAATTTTTATTGGGGACCTACACATTGGACGTACACATAGAGCCTTCCCTGATAACCTATGAAGATTCCCTAGTGAGTTCATACACATTTGACCAACACCACCTCCATAATCTTTTCCTCATTCTACCTCAAGACTAGACCCTCTACTTTCGATCAGATCCAATCCTGAGAGGGAGATTTTTTTGACACTCCATTTTTTTAAGTGGGTTGAAAATATTATGAAGATTAAATCAAGTGTGTAAAATTGGTAAAGATATCCAAGGAATATCAAAGTGTTTTTTCATGATGGCATGCACTCTAACCCCTGTGCATTATAAGGCACATGAAACTCATCTACACAGCACTAAAACGCAGGCCAACCCTATGAAGAACACCTTCACTGTTCACCAATACTTTGGAGCTGCACATCCAACCTCCTTCGACTAGGGTTTCTTATTTTTCTATAACTTGGACTCTTGGAATTATCATTTTAACAACTAGAAAATCGGAAGAATCCCCATAGAACTTACAGCATTTCCCCTTCAGCCAGGTCCTCCAAAACCCTTTAAGTATCCCTTCACAACCCAATAAAATAGTTAATTAATTGATATTGATATATCAATGTCCCTTTAGGGTCTGGAACACAATAACACTACACGAGGACCCCTTTTATCCTACTGGAAAACCATCTTCTTGAGGCCCCTTTTTTAACTAGATACTTTCACGGTCCTCGTCAGGGGACACCTAAGGAGACCTATGGTTCCTAGTCTCACAGTTTTCCCATGTTTTGTTTCCCATGTGGTCCATTGCCTAAGGTATATCCATCTCAATCATTCCTATAACCCCCTGTGTGAATCACCTCCAATTCATCCTAGTACCTATGGAAATAACAATTTCTCTCTAATCCCGGACATCAGTGAGACCCCACATTGAGTGTTCTTCCAAGAAACCAACAGTAGGTCTCCTCTTCCTTCGTATATCTCATCCTAGGGGGACCAAATTGGAACCACCATCGAAACCTCAAAATTTTAAAAACCAAGGAAATAGGAACACCATTTTTTCTCCCATTTGGATATGAATTCCTTCTATCTAGTGTGTGTACTTGTCATCACTAATGCGTAGGGTCCTTATAATTCATGTAGATATGCATTCCCATGGTCATTAGGACCCATACCCTAGGTGCAATGTCAGGGATCTCCCAGTATCTGGTACTAGGGTCAAAACCATGTTTTTTACAAGTTGTCTCTAGGAACCAAAGGCTATAGTTTTTGGCATGGGGGATGATGATCACTCTTAACTTTCCCTTTGAAATGGAATTATGTCATCCCCCTAGAAACAAATTTAGAGAATCCCTCCATGTATAAACCCCTAGACTTTCATGTGGTTCGATGCAATTTTTCTCGTCTTCGGCTCTTAGGTTGTACCCGTACAGGTAGTCCCATGTGACTAACCTAAATATGAAATGCGATAGACAACGGGTGTCTATGATGCTTTCGATGGGGCGCGCATGTCCTTCTGCTTGGGGTGCGATAGGTGTAGCTTTTGTTGCCCCGCATTCCAGCTTTCCAAAGGTAGGCGGCATCCATCCCTTATTCAGGGACGTCTGCTCCTTGATCGAAACAGGATGATGGGATGTGAGTTCCTCCTTCCATGGATTCCTCCTCATAACTTATCACCAAGTCTGGGCCTCCCTCATAGATTTAATACGTTGTTTGTGAAACTCTTCCTAGTACCATGTTTCCATGGAAACCCGTTAATTACATTGCTTCTGTCAGGACATTCCAAGGGGTCTCGTCAGGGAAGCAACCTTTAGTTGGGGAAGTATTCACGTCGAGGCATCATTAACGTGTATGAACACTAAGGGATTGGTGTGTCTATATTTTTTCCCTTATTATAGGGCTTCTCAAGGGAGAAGAATCCTGATGCATCCCACATCGAGCGCGGGGAATCATATTCCATATACATGTATCTGAGATTTTCCTCAGCTTCCCATGTTTAGCAAAGGGTTTTCTGCATGTTTAACATCCAGCAGAGATGGATCGGGCTGATCAGAACACTAGCTAGAGTGGATCAGATTGAGGAACCCCTCTTGAGGGAAAACCGATATCGGAGCAACCCCATGGGTGGCTTCCCGAATTCTGTGGAGTGGAATGGGGTGGCATGTCCTCACCAGGCTGTGGTGGATCGGGTAAGGATGAGGATGGATGATAGAAAGCTACACGAAGTGGAGGGCAGAATGAAATGGAGCCATCATGGAGGATGACAGTGATGTTGGGCCTGAGTCTTGAAGAGACTTCCTATGTATCCTCGTAGTAGGGAATCAATGTCCGCGTAGTTCAGAATGAATGTGTGGTGATTACACTCTCGTCCTCCCAAGATGGTGGGAGAACTGGCGTGAATGAGTTTGTAATGACCAGTTGGTGGGATTTAACCTCATGAGGCTTCCTACATACTATGCATTGGCATGGATCAAAGTCCATGTAGTTCGGGTATAAATGTCATAGAACCGACGTGAAGAAGGCCCTTGTTCCAATGGGTGGTGGTTTTGAACCTCGTGAGGCTTCCTACGTACCATGCTTTAGCATGGATCAAATTCCACGTAGTTCGGGTTGAGGTTGTTGAAATAACATGAAGGGGTGTCAGAACAACTGGATGTTGGGGTCACAACGGCTTACCGCTAGATTAGGATGCGGTTTAATTTCATGAGGGATGGGGGCGTGTCGAAGAACCGACGTGAAAAGGGAACTTGGTCTAGGTGGATGGTGGTCTTGAACCTCAGGAAGGCTTCCTACATACCATGACTTGTCATGGATCAAAGACCACATAGTTCAAGTGAAAATGGGGGCTTGGAACACTAACATGGAGATGGTCGGAGCCAATGATTGTTGGGCTTGGACCTCAGGGAGGCTTCCTATGCACCATGCCTTGACATGGATCAAAGTCCATGTAGTTCGGATATGAATGTGGGTGTTGGTGAACCTACGTAATGAAGGACCATGGTCTGATGGGTGATGGGGCTTGAACCTAAGGTAGGCTTCCTACGTACCATGCCTTGACATGGATCAAAGTCCTCATAGTTCAGGTGTGAAGTTTAACGTCATGATGGGCGAGGACATACAGTTTAACGTCATGCTGGATGAGGGCATACATTTTAACGTTAACGTCATGCTGGATGAGGGCATAAAGTTTAACGTCATGCTAGATGAGAGCATTTTTATGGTCGATGCTTACTCTAAGCCCATGTGAGTCGTGCTTGGTGTGAGAAAAAGAGGCAGCAAGGACCTAACGATCACGTCGTTAAGCGTGCGTCCGTGAGAAGCGAAGAGTGGCTTACGTGTTAGGTGGCCAATGGTGTTGGGACTTACTCCAAGATGGAGGCCCAAAGTGTGACAAATCGGAGAGGGAGAGGTATTTGGGATCAAAGAAAGGAGGTGCCTCGTTCCCTATCACGCCCCCCGTTGGCCCTGGAGGTGAGGAAGTACGAAGGTGCATGGGTGAAACCTTCCACAAGAGGGGATAGGGGGCATACACTAAGGTGGTCGCCCTTCTCCACAGACAAACTCCACTAACAGATGGAGGATATCATCCCCTATGGGAACCAGGGGGTGTAAACAGTGTCTGAGCTGGGGGGGACCCTGTATGCGAGGCATGGGGTCGGGTCACAGTTTAACGTCATGAGTTAAGGATGAGGTTCTTGGAAGTTTAACGTCCTACATCTCGGACTAGGTGGGTTTACTCTGCACCCCTAGGGCTTACATGACGGGTACCCTCTTCTCCTTTTAGGAGGGAAGGCATTAGAAGGGCTGTGTAGAATGTGGGATACAAAGCGAACCAGTGAGGGGTCCCGTGAGCGTGGCTATGCGGAGAAGAAATAGCCGTTAGAGTTCCTATATTAAGAAGCATTAGGCAATGAAACTATACAGGTGGTGTCATTGAGGAGACTTTTAAAGCACATCGTGCAAACTTTGAGGGTCACACGGGAAGATAAATTTCAAAGTAGAGGAGTCCACAGGTAGGGACCTTGCAGAGCTCGGTTGATTTGCGTAGCAGAGGGCACGTAATAAGGGGTGTGATTCGCAAATTTGAGTGCCTTGTCCTTATAATGGGGCATAGGTGAGAGTGGGAGGTGCATCGCGAAGTGGAAGGGTGTTCACAGAGCACCACCTCACGAAGCAGGGGTTCCTCGTGAAGAAAGGTGTCGTGAGGAAGTGTTCTTTGTGAAGTACAGTGACCCGAACTTGGCATGTGGATCACGTGTACAAGGTGGGTGTTTTGCGGAGCATAAATGCTCCGCGACTGACCAAGACCCCTTGGGGATCCCCTTACTTCACTAATTCCCTTAAGCTTCATGAAGGGCATCCCTCTCGGAAAGGGGGCTGAAAACAAGAAATGACGGAGGCCTCTCGCAAAGCAAAAATACCTCGTGGGGCTCATGATTCCTAAAGTAATGAGTGCTTTGTGATTTGGGAGTTGAGAAGCCGAAAGGTCGGATTGTCCATATAGAGAGCTTAGGGGGAGCTTAGTATTTATAGGAATGGGGCACTACGAAGCAGAGCTCAGGCGGTGCGAAGGGGGGCTTCGGTTGCTTCGCGGTTGGTCGCGAACATCAACTGGATTCACAGAGAGTTACAACATCTTCTGCTCTGTGGTGGGTTCGCGAACGTCAGGGCGTTCATGGAGCGTTACCACCTCTGGTGATTCATGGTGGGTTTGCGAATGTTAGGGATTTAGCAGAGTGTTACCATGTCATTTGCTTCACAGTGGCCGCAGTGCCTAGGTGGCTCCGTGTTGGGGCTTCACGAGGTAGGGCACAGGGCATCTTTTTCTTCATTCTTTTTCATCCAATATTTTGGCACCAACAAATGCCCCCTCTCAAACTTGGATCCGCAGAAAGATCAAGGGTTAAAATCTTAGGGAAATTTCCATAATTATCGGCAGTTCGCAGTGATGACTCATGAAGAGGGTGCGTGAGGCGGACGGGGGCCGCGCGGTCTGGACGCGCCGCGAAGCTCCGCCCGAGCTGGATGCTCTGCGAAGCTCTGGGGTCACATCCTATAAATACAGGGGCGAACCTATCTTTTTTCCTTTCCTTTCTCCAAAACTTTTTCCTTTTTCGCACTCTATTTGCGAAGACCCGCGTACTCCGTGTCTTCTCACCGCGAATTGAGCTTCGCGGAAAACCGCAAGTCTCCGACTTCACGACTGCGCCAAGAGAATGTCTGCTTGCAAGCCGTGGCCAGGTCCTACATCTTGTCTTTGTGAACGAGCTTCACGAGAAAGCTCTGCGAACGATCTTTGCGACCAAAGATGAAATTTTTCCATGTTCTGGAACCGTAATGGCCCATCAAAAACCTGTGTTGGGGGTGCCCACAGACACCGCCCAAAGGGATGAGATGACCAACTATCTGGGCCTGGGGGAGCTGGTACGAAGCAACTCGGAGCATAATTCTTTAATAGAACTACTCTTAGAGATCCAAAAGAACTATTTTATGTGCAAGAATTTTCCCTTGTATGGATTTGGGCTGAGGGATGACGTCTTCATTCCTGAGGCGAGTAGGGATGAACCAACTTGCTAGTTCAAGAGCACACCATGCCAGCGTCAATGGTTCAGGGCAGCTGATGGTCATGCACGGGAGGACTTCACACCGGTCACCGCCTAATGTCTGTACAACCATCTAAAAAACATTGATGGGAATCCACTACTATCAGAGATGTCCCCTCCCATGCACTTCAACATACATAAGGAAGCTTAGTAGGATTCAAAGAAGGGGTGGTCCGATGAGTGGGACATGGGCCAGGGCGGCAAATTCACCAACGACTGGGCATGGGCCTACTGGGTAGGTGCCTCATGCAAGGCGTTTGGGGCCGATCTGAGGAGATTGGGATTGTATGAGGCGGCATGGGCCTCCCAATTCCACATTTATCAACCGAAACGGCTGATGCCGGAGCTGTTGACCATATGGTCATCTAGGACCAATACTTTTCACCTGTACCATGGGGAGGTTGGAATCAGTCTGTGGGATATCCATCAGATCTCGGGGGTCCCGATATTGTTGGCCATGTATGATGAGTTCCTCCCCATCATGAGTGTGTGGGAGTATCTGGAGCAGATGTTGTGGCTGGCGCTGGCACTGATGAAACTGGTCCCCAGAGAGGACAAGGAGGCGGTGAGAGATGTCCAATTTAAGAAGTGGTTCAAGCAGTTCTTGAATATCCCGAAGGATTGAGGGTTCCCTCCAAGGCCTCGAACTTGTCTGAAGGGGGCTCAACAGAGCAAGGATAACTCGTTTTGGCGGCTCTTGGAGGACATCCAATGGAAGAACTGGGGTTTCAGTGTCAGTACTAAACAGCAGCTGATAGTCAGGTTGGCGGCATTTATCGTAGCCCTTATCTGCGGTTGGATCCTACCAGTGAGGGATACCAACATGGGGGTGCGGCCTAGCTCATTCATCATGGCATCCATGCTGGCCATAGTATGGCGGGTCAATATGGGGATTCTAATGCTATCCAGATTATACAAGATGTTGCGACACGTTAGTGAGGGAAAGAAGCCGCCGAGGATATGCGGGACCTTCCTCCTTTTGTATGGGTGTATTGCAGCACACGTTAGGGGGGTTTACGAATATCCAAACACAATATTTCCACCAGGGTCGAACTTCCACCCCTCCATTCTGAATGAGGCTGGGATATTCCTAGTAAAATTAACCATACTGATGGTGTTGAACCAGGTGTGGAAGGCAGACGAGTTTAACTTACACCTGTTTCCATTGCCGATGGGGGTACTCACCGATGACGGTCAGGGAACGGAAGAGAACCGGTATTATCTCCTGGCCTTTCGAGAGGGAGTTTTGGTTTCACAGGTGGACCGTGAGCCTCTCTGCGATCCATACACTCCGCACAGGTTTGTGAGGCATTTCTGGTGCCTGCAGCGGCTGTCCCTGTAAGTCTACTAGGAGGTTCACCATGAGGAGCACCCGTGTGTGATGAGATAAATGTGGCTCATATTCACATGGGAAGATGGAAAAATGTGAAATGATTTTCCTCCATCCACTTTCACATTCAGACTGGTGAAGGAGTATGCCATCATCTAGGAGGAATCTTACTCAAGGGAAATGCTGAAGCATCCAACCATTCGGGCTTGTGAAGGCGAGCCTACCCTATCTCGAGGTCAGGGTCGGAGGGAAGCAAGGGCCTCTCGTGGTGGCAGGGCTGCCATAGAGATGAGACCTGCACTAGCTAAGGATGAGGCAGCAGCGGCGGATCCGGTGGTCCTAAAAGAACAGAGCCATCCAGAGGGTCGGCCACCGAGGGGATTCCGTAGGATATCCACTCAGGCTCCTGGTAAGCGGCTGCGCCTTATCGACATGCCAGAGAATGCTATTTTCCAGGAGGCCTGGGGAATTTGGGATGTCAACCAGCAACACCTTAGTCCACCAGAGATTTGGGATTTCCTAACCTGTCTTGGGATGGTCTTACCGGGTATAGGCCCTATCCGGGCCGGTTTCACGGTGTCTCCGGCGGGGGTGGAGCAGTATCTGGATGAGCTGGATGACTACGTACATTCTAGTGGTGCCCTGCGTCCGATGAAAGACCGGGTGAGGGTACTGCTGAACCAGACGGTTCCCCCACAACTATCAGCCACTGAGTTGAGAGATCATTTCCCCCTACTGGAAGTATCAGACGAATCCTTTGGGGAAGATGAGGCCGGTGGATGGATCCCTTTGGGGAAAGGTGAAGTCGGGTATCAAGACCCGAATTCTGATGATTTCGCGACGTTTCTAGAGGTAGAATTCCATGTATCTTTCCTCAAGGTCTTATCTCATGCCATTATGGACCTCTTATGAACATCTGAACCATGCAGGAAGAACTTGTACATAGACCTCGCTCTCGCCCCTCGGTGGGTGATGATGCATGACTGTCGGAATCCGTGCCTACGGCTGCGTCCAGTTCTGTGTCTGGTGGGGCTAGAGCACCCGAGGTGGCTCCTCCAGAATCTCAAGGCCATCCGACAATATACGGAGGGCCACACCTTGGCGTTCCATCATCATCAACTCAGGAGAAGCACCAGGAGTTCGATCTCTTTAAGTCTTCTCCACTGAATTCATTGCTTGGAATATGTAGATTGTCTCAACTGACATCCATGCCCTTCCTTGTCGCGTATAGTTCTACGACTGGCATGGGCCGCTGCGGCGAGGCTGGTCGGGATGTCTGGTGGCGCCCCTCCTAGGGGAATTCAAGTGATCGTGGAGATAATTACCCCAACTACCTGAGCTGCAGCACTCCCTGTCATTGGTAAGACCACCAGCAGGGTCATGCCCAAGGTTATTGATGTGGAGTCTGATGATGAGGATCGGTCGGCCGACCCAATTCCTGCCGTGCCTACTCCGGCTCTACATGTCGCACCAGATTCAATGCCAGATGCAGATCCTGCTGAATATTTCTTGCGAGTGTATCCTGCATACGAGCCTACCAATCGCGTGGACTAGGAATAAATGACCTCCGATGAAGAGGACAGTAAAATAGTATACCGCCGATCATGGAAGCTGATCACGTGATTCATCAATGACACCCCCAAGAGTTGTAGATGAATGAGATGGACAGACTCCGTTCATGACTACGAGAGCTGTGCGCTGGGGGAGTGGATGCCCAATGCCCTCATATGATCATCAGAGATCTCATGATAGAGATGATCCATGAGTAATATCACAGGCTCAGTGTGGGCTGGCAATGGAGAAAGGTGAAAATCATCAAGAAGCTCCAGTAGAATGAAAACTAAGTCCAACACCTACAGATCTGGGCGGATGAGCACTCGGCCTCTTTCAATTCACAATCTCAGCTAATCTTGCGATTGAAGGCACGACTAGAAGAGGAAAAAGAGCGTATGAGGAAGGCTTCTATAGAGATGGCTACCATTCAGACTGACATAGAGAGGGCTCATGCTAGGGCTGATGAACTATTCCCCATCACTGCTAAGGAGGAGCGGGAGCTGAGTCGGCAGCAGCAATTCCTGGATGCCACAAGTCGAAGGGTGGCGGAGCTGCAACGCTCTTTTGATGGGGTCGATCCGTCCGTGGGGGTATTTGAACCCCGTTTACTGTAATGATTATAAAACCTTAAACACGCTTTTGCGCTTTAATTTTTTTGAATGTCGTAGCATGCACGAGTTCCATTGTTTGCACTGGTTCATTTTGCATGCTTGAAATGTTTTCGGGATGTCAATCGACAATTCCCTAATCTCATGTGGGTCGGGGCCAATGTTATAAACAAGAGAAAGTTGCCTCATCATCCCATCCAAACAAAAGAGTGTAAACCAGGCTTCGAGCATCCGGGGTTTGGATAACCAGTCCAGATTTCGAGAAAATAGGAGAGACCTGGCCGGAGAAGGATGTTCTCAGAACATCTGAATTACCGTTTTTCCATCGGGATCTTGTGCACGAACGGTGCAATGCCAGGGGAGCTGAAATCAGTCCGAATAGGTTGGAATTGGAAGTTTGAATCATGATACCCAAGAATCGAAACATTGTGAGGGTGGTGTGACAATAAAGGAAAACCATTAACTGCAGTGAAAAAATGGTATCCTTACTACGTTAGCCTGAAATGGGGGAAACAAATGAGGGTCAACCATTGACCATGTTCGCAACATGGGGTCTAACTCAAATATCATCTATCAGTCTTTCGGGACGTTGGCCCAGGAAAGCAGGCAGACCATAGGTCAAGAATCTATACTATTAGGGGGTCCCTCCAAACATGACTAGTCTTCAGAAACATTGGCCCAGGACAGCAGGTGGACCATAGGTCGATCATCCAAACTGTTAGGGGGTTCCTTTAGACATGAAATTGGAAGAGGGTCCGAATAAGGGGAACGCGAAGTGTGGAATGTGGAGTGATTGTTTGTTCGAAGAGAATCCAACACTCATGAAATTACACCACCGTGGTGGGAGTATGCTAGATGGGCGCATCGGTTTCATCATGGATCATTCCTTTTTTTAGATAGGGCCCCTCTGGCAAGGAGGTCTGTTTCTTCCCAATGTCATCTTAGGGCATCTTGAACTTGTTTAGGGCAGAGTTATAGTTGTACAGTACTCTATGAGGGGTCCAGCCAGGGGGCTGGAAAGGGGAAGAACGGGTTTTATAACTCCCGGGGGATAGACCCTTAGCAAAATACCAGGGTGTCCCTACGTATCCCATGAGAATGGTAATCAAGCCACACATAGTTCTAGAGGCACATTTTAACATCATGTGGGATGAAGAGAAGCCTGGTTGCACCAGTACACATCCTACCAAAACTACTAAGCCCACGTGAGTCATGCTCGATGTGGGAAACAAGAAGTAATGGAGAACTTTACCGACCCAAGAAGGGGCATGTTAGGGAAAAGGTATGCTCGGTGAATACCGGCCCAATGACATTAACACATCCATGTGGCACACCTAGATGCATGATGAGGTAGAGCCGAGTATTCTGGAATTCCACATGAACATGAGGAAGTGGAAATGTGTGAATCATGAAGCTCGAGATTTGGACCACAGTGATGGTGGCGTGATGATAGAGGATAACTGTTGTCTGTGGTTGAAATGCAACATCCACATAGTGTTAGCCTAGAGTGGGGACAGACAAATGAGGGTCGACCTATAACCATATTCGAAATACGAAACCGTGACACAAATGTTGTCATAGATTCGTAGGGATGTTGGCCCGAAATGATAGGAGGGCCATTAATCCCAACATCCATGGAGAGCCCTTAAGCCTAGTATCCATGTCGTCTGAGGGTCCTTTTGGACGTGTAAGTGGATGAGGATCCAAATAGTGAGCACAAAAAGCTAGGACATGGGATGAGGGGATGTCCCCATGAAAATTACACACTTCGGGCTTTTTGTCAAAATGCATATGAATAGGTTAACGAGATGTATTAGATAGAGGTAACTGATTCCCTTCCCATAGGGAGATCATAGTTTAGGGTCGTATAATTCATACCATGGATGGAAGGAAAAACAAGAGGCACGCGGCAGGTAATTACAAAAAACCCTACGCATATGGGGACTAGGGATGTGTACGGCGCAGTGAACAGACCGACGTGGATGAGGATATAATCTCATACCACACAGCACAACCCCCCCTGGAAGAGGTTTTAGGACAAGGGATCGAAAAAGAGAGTTGATATGGGCCTAAAGAACAATTCAAAGGTGATCCTATGAACCCCATGAGGATTGGGATCAAGCTACACGTAGTTCTTGAGTGGGACTTAGTTTAAGGTCTTAGAACTCGGACCATGAATGGGTAAGGAGAGCACGGGACACACAGTTAGGCGATTACAAAACCCGACGTGAATGAGGACATAAGCCCTACGTACAATGTGTTATCTAGGGAGGTGCTTGAGTTGAGGTACCAAACATGAATGTTTGGCTGGGCCCACGGGGAAGTACCCAGGTGCTCTTATATATCTCATAAGGATGATAATCAAGCCATACATAGTTCTAGAAGGTGGCATCGTAAGGTACCAGTGCCCGGGAAAGAGGGGAGTGTGGGCGTGGCCCTTTCACCAAAAGAAGCATAATTTGATAAATATTTTTTTCCCTTTATGGTGAGGGGATTTTTTTGTGAAGCGATATGCCTAAGGTAGCAAGCCCTAGTGTTTCTACAAGAATCAATCCATAGTATGGGTTGAAAAATGGTATGAAACTTGACCAACAACCAACATGGCTTATTCTATGAGGAGGTTATCATAATGGAGTTTCGTTTTTCGTCGTGCTGCTAGGACGATAATATCACAGTTTTGGGTCATGTGATTGGGCCAAACATGCATTTTAACGTCATACATTGCAAATTTAGTAGAGACGATGCTAGGTGGGGAATGTGTAAGGTGCCATTCAACATAACCGACGTGGATGGGGACATGATCCCACATCACACCGTACACAATTCCGAAAGGGGAACCACGTGCCAATGGGCCCAAATAGAGTTAAGAGGGAAAGGGGCATGAGGAACTAGTTCCCAGCTGAGCTAGACATGAAAACAAGACATCCGGGTGACCCATCGCATCCCATGGGGATGATGATCGAGTCACCCATATTACTTAATGAAGATCATAGTTTATTGTCTTAGAGATCGAACCGTGGGAGCCCCGAAGGATGCTGTGTTGTAGCTTTGTCCCTCTGACGTGGAGAGGTGCACTGAGGGATAGTGCCAACAGTGTCAAGATTCCATCTGGATATGATGGGGTGGAACATAATGTGAATCATGAAACCAACATTCAAGGCTTGAAGGGGCTTGCGTGATGATGGAGGATTCCTGTTGACCATGTTTGCAACACAGCATCCTGTCGCGTTAGCTTGAAATGGGGAAAAACAAATGAGCATCGAATGCTGACCATGCTCACAATGTGGGATTTGTATCAATTTGTTGTCCAAAACCCTTAGGGGTGTTGGCCCGTAATGTTAGGAGATCCCTTAGGCGTGGTATCTAGGCTGTTCTTGGGGGTCCCTCCGGGTTTGAGAGATAATGGAAGCCTGAATGAAGGGGAACATGAAGCTTGACAAGTGGAAGGTACTTTCCTAAGTTAAATATGACACAATTGGTCCTAGACCAGAGTAATCTTAACACATGGGTGAACCACTACAAGGGGTCAAGGGACTCAACTTGAGGACGGCCAAGAGATGGCGGGTTCTCGGGAGAAAAGGGGGGCATAGCGCCAAGAACCATGTATCACACCTATATATCCCGCTCGTGGAGAGGAACAGGCCAAGGGGCCTAGGTGACTGGAAGATCAGGAGATATCTAAGAGGTGGGGATGGACTTGAAGTATAAACATTTCAGTGGTCCTACGTATCCCATAAGGATGATAATCAAGACACACGTAGTTCTTGAGGGTGCCTTTTAATATTGTGCCGGAAAAGAAATAGGAAGGCTAATTCTTAGAATTGGGTGAGTGTGGTGCAGCTATTACAAAGATGACATGAATGAGGACATATTTCCACATCACATCGTGCAGCCATGTAGTCAGGGTCCCGAAGGCAGGATAGAAGAGACAAATTAGATGAACTCAAACTCGACCCAAAGACAGGAGGTCTGGGTGTTCCTATGTATCCCATGAGGATTGGAATCTAGCCAGATGTAGATCTTAAGAGATCTTAGTTTATGGTCTTCGAGCTCGGACTGTGGGTGAATGGAAACTTTCCAAGTAAGCACACACCTCAACCTGATCCCTAAGCCCACATGAGATAAAATCGTTGTGGGAATCAAGGGAGGAATATCCATATCACAATTCCTGGAACGTCCATCAAGGGGAAGTCGGTGAAGAGCCCCAAAGGAAACCTTTAACATGGATTTGTTCCCCTAACTCATAGATGCACACTGAGGAATAGTATCAAGAGTTTTGAAGATATACTTGTACATGAGAAGGTGGAGAAGGATGTGAATTGTGTAACCAACATTTTGGGCTTACTGTGGTTGGCGTGGCGATGGAGGATAACTGTTAAACATGGCAGAAAAATAGTATCTATATCATGTTAACCTGTAGTGGGAACAATAAATGAGGATCGAATGCTGACCATATTCACAACCTAGGATTTGTATCAACTTGTTGTCCAAAACCCTCTGGGGTGTTGGCCTGTAACGGTAGGAGAGCCCTTAAGTGTAGTGTCCATGCCATTCGGGGCCCGTAATGGTAGGAGAGCCCTTAGGCCTAGCATCCATGACACTTGGGGGTCCCTTCAGGAGGGAAAGGTGATGAAGGCCCTAATTAAGAGAAACACAAAGCCCAAAAAGCGGGTGGAAACATGTCCGAGTAGAGTCTGATGCTCTAGGTAATAAACCAGAGTATCCTTAGGCATAATGGTGGACCGCTGAAAAGGGTCGACGAAGTGGCTCGGAAGAGGTAAGACAAGGGGCCAAGGTGGGATGGAGATTTTCAGAAGATGGGGATGGACCTAAAGTATAAACATTTGGGTGGTCCTATGTATCCCCTAAAGATGGTAATCAAGCCATATGTAGTTCTCGAAGATATACATGTGGTAGGATACCCAAACAAGGACATGTACTATGCGGCGAGTAACTCAACGTTGATGAGAACATAATACCACACCACACCACATAGTCCCATAGGAATGAACCCGGACCAGGGGCCCGAGAAGGCCAAAGGTCCTGATAGTTGGAATCAGTCAGGAAGGCCCGACCGACTTGTAGTTTAACGTCTTGTAGTGAGGATGAAGGTCTGGGAATAGAACTCCCTTGGCAGAGGAGGTGTACGACATGGCATGTAACCTGACGTGAATGAAGACATAATCCCACATCACACCGCGCACATTGGGTAAGGACATGGGATAAGGGGCCCAAGGAGGCCAAGGGGCCTGAGGATGGGCCTCTTTCAGGGAGATCTGACCAGCTTTCAGTTTAACGTCTTGCAGTAAGGATGGGGGCCGGGGCCCGAAAAGGTCAAGGGGCCTGAGTCTAGGCCTCGATCAGGAAAGCCTGGCCAGCTTTCAGTTTAACATCTTGCAGTATGGATGGGGCTAGGGGCCCAAAATGCCAAGGGGCCTGAGGCTAGGCCTTGGTCAGGAAGGCCAGACCAGCTTGCAGTTTAACATCTTGCAGTAAGGATGGGGGCCGAGGGCTCGAAAAGGCCAAGGGGCCTGAGGCTAGGCCTCAGTCAAGAAGGCCTGACCAGCTTGCAGTTTGACATCATGTAGTAAGGATAGGGGTTAGGGGCCTAAAAAGGCCATGGGGCCTGAGGCTGGGCCTCGGCCAGGAAGGCCTGACTAGCTTGCAGTTTAACGTCTTTCAGTAAGGACTGGGTAAAAGGGGATGGCCTCTTCTGAAGACATGTATAGCAAGAAAATTAATCCTACGTGAATGAAGAAATAATCCAATGCCACATCGTACAATCCTGTAAGAGAGACTGAGTCATGGAAGGCCAAGAGCCTTGAGGCTGGGCCTCGGTCAGGAAGGCCTGGCCAGCCTAGATTTTAATGTCTTTCTGTAAGGACGAGGGCAAGGGGCCCAAAGAAGCCTAGGGGCCTCAGTCAGGAAGGCCCAACCATCTTGCATTTTAACATCTTGTAGTGAGGACGAATGAGATATTAGTGTAAGGTCGTAGTGCTCAGACCATTTTTCAGTTTATTGTCATGCATGATGATTTTTCAGTTTAAATTCATGCATGACTTGGTGCAGTTTAGGGTCATGCGGGACCGTACAGTTTAAGGTTGTGCAGGACCATGGGGATCAGGAAAAGTATTTCTTGAGGAACTTGGTGTTGGTGGTAGGAGTTATGCGCTCACCATCCATTGTCACCAAGGAGTATTCCCAATTGGGGTAAACCTTATAAATGATGTATGGTCCTTCCCATTTGGGTTGTAGATTGGGTGGTTTCCTGCCAGGGATCATTGGCGCTCGGAGGGCCAACACCAGGTCACCTTGCAGAAAATAGAGAAGGCGAACCTTCTTGTTGAAGGATCTGGATATCTTATTCTGATGGCTTTTTAGATTGTTCAGGTCACAAAGCATGTTCTCGTTCGGTCCTTCCAAATCAGCTAGATGGATTTTTTCCACTTTATCTGGTGCTTGCTGGTCATAGACTATAGTGCGTAACGATGGAAGATGGATCACGATGGGCATGACAGCCTTAGCCCCATACACTAGTGAATACGGAGTCACCTGGGTGGAATTTCGAGTCATCGTCTAATACTCCCATAGGGCATTGGGGAGCTTGTTCGGAAAAATTTTCTTGTTCTGACCAACTATTTTCTGCAGAATGTCAGAAATATTTTTGTTGAATGCCTCGATCTTCCCATTTTCCTGTGCATGATAGCGAGAGGTATGGTTCGAACAGATATTGTACTTGGCATATAATTTCTTCATCTCATCTTCTCAGATGTTGGTGCCGTTATTGGTGATGACAGTATGAGGGACTCCAAACCGGTGGATTATATTAGAGATCACAAGTTCAAATATGGAACGAGCCTTGTCCTCTTTGAGTGTAACTGCCTCCGCCCACTTGGAGAAGAAATCTATAGCAGTCAGGATGAACCTACACTGACGAGCTTTCGCTGGTGGATATGGTCGCATGACATAGAGTCCCCATACTGCAAATGACCAAGAGTACATGGTGGAGTGGAAAGGCTCTGGCGATCAATGGAGGAAGTATTCATGGACTTGGAACGCGTGGAATCTCTTGGAAAACTCAATAAAATCATGGATCATAGAGGGCCAAAAGTACCCCAATCTACGGATCTGATGGTACATCTTGGGCCTGGCCTGGTGGGCACCGTAGGAACCCTCATGAACATCTTTAATGACCTGAGAAATATCAACTCCTTGAATGCAAAAGAGGAGATCACCATGGAATCCATTCTTATAGAAGATCCACTCAAGTCTGGGACCACTCTTGAGAGTAAATTGCATTGTGCGGTGTCGGATTCGCTCGCGCTCGGCCCGATCATCCGAGAGGCGACCATTTTGGAGATACTCAACAATAGGTTCCCTCCAGTCGAGAGTGGCCTCAACCACTGCATCTGATGAGCCTAGGACCCCTGATGTGGAGGGTTTATCGGTAATATGGCTTACCCGCAGGCCGTCGTCATCCTCTAGGGTGACGGGGGCGATGACTATCTGGTGTTCCACATGTATGATCAAATCATCCTACTCGGGTTCTTTGAGTGACGCAGCTAGGCCAACCAAAGTGTCTTCTCAACAGTTCTGTGACTGAGGGACACAGGTAACCTCTGGTCGAGAAGGGAACATGGCTAGTAGATGGAGTGTGCACTCCAATAATGGTACGAGCTCTGGCTTCCTGAAAACATAGTCGCCATTGACCTGCTTGATAACTAGTTTGGAATCCCCTTTCACATATAGGTGGGGTACGTCAATCCCAAGGGCCAGCTCGAGGCCGGTGATGAGAGCCTGATACTCTACCTCGTTGTTAGTGGAGCCTTCTGACAACAAGAATGAGTACGGCAGAATGTCTTGCACTGGGGTGATGAAGAAGATACCCAAACCCACTCTTTTGAGCTTAGGATCGTTGAGCCTCCTACCAATGGGGCTCGGGGAGGCACCGTCGAAGTGCATTTTCCAACAAGAGATGGCATGATCAACCGAGGGGATTACCCCATCAGGAAAATATAGGTTCAAGGACTGATCCGCAGAAGTTGGAAGGGAAACTAGGAAGTCTCCCAATGCATGTCCTTTGATATCCTTCTGAGGCATGAACCTGATGTCGATCTGCTAGAGGATCACCGCCCACTGTGCTAGTCGGCCAGTCAGCATGGGGCAGTTCAGAATGTATTTCAGTGGGTCTACCTGAGAGATCAATTGTACATCATGGTGCTGTAGGTAATGCCACAATTTCTATATGGAAAACACAAGCACAAGACAACTCTTTTCGATGGGGGAGTATCTGGTCTCCGTATCGAGGAGAATGCGGCTAAGGTAGTAGAGGTTGTTCTCTGTCCCGTGATTGTTCTTCTGGGGGAGAAGCACGCCGAGGGACTGTTCCAGGGCAGTCACATAAATTACCAGAAGCTTTCCAGAGATGGGTGGAATCAAGACCAGAGGTTGGAGAAGATACTGCTTGATTTCATTGAAGGTGTTCTGACACTCTTCATCCCATTCATAGGTGGAGACTTTCTTCATAAGCCGGGAAAAGGGCTTAAACATTCCAGTCAGATTCGTAATGAATCGGTGTATGTAGGCTATGTGGACTTAGAGACCTCAGAGCTCCCAGATATTTCTCAGGGGACTCATTTAGCTGATGGACATGATCTTCTCTGGGTCGATATCAATGCCTCTGTATCTAAAAAAAGCGAAAAAACATCCCGTAGGTGACCCCGAAGGCACACTTCACTGGGTTCCTCGTGAGGTGGTGGGACCAGAGGAAGCCAAACAATTTCTCAAGGTCCTTAAGATGGTCATGGAACTAGTGAGATTTGACCACCAGATCATCCATGTATCATTCCACCAATGTCCCGAGAATCATCTTGAATATGCGATGCATGGCCCACTAATAGGTGTCTCCCACATTTTTCAAGACGAAGGGCATAACCTTGTAACAAAAAGTACCTTGGGGAGCCCTAAAGGAAGTTCACTCCTCATCCTCGGGGGCCATATGGATCTAGTTGTACCCAGAATAGCCATCCATGAAAGATAGGGCTTGCAACCCAGCTGTGGCATCAATCAACAACTTTGTCACTAGGAGGGGAAAATCAACCTTCGGGCAGTGGCAGTTGCTATTGCGTAAATCGATGAAAACTCTGATCTGCCTATTTTTCTTTCTGACTGGCACAATGTTGGATAGCCACCTAGGGTACTGGACCTCCTTGATGAAGTTGGATTTGATGATCTTATTAACTTCGGCCTCAACCATGGCACCGTGAGAAGGATGCATCTTTCTAGGAGGCTGCTTAAACTCGCGATGGATTGTCAGGAGACCAAGGCGGTGGACGGATACCTAAGGATCTAGTCCTGGAATCTCATCGTAACTCTAGGAAAACATGTCATGATACTGTTTGAGAAATACCACATACTATTTCTACTTCTCAAGGGGCATGGTGGCACTGATCAATGTGGGTCTCAGATCTTCCTCGCTACCAAGGTTCACCTGTACTAGTTCATCGACCGTGGTAGAGACTACTTCTTCAAAGGTATGGGGAGAATCCTCCAGATCCTCTTCTCCACCAGTGGAGGGATATACCATGGGGGAGTCGTTTCCGAGCCTCCAGACTCTGATGGGAGGCTGGTGCTGGCCTGAGCAGCAATGGTCATCACGTCAGGAGACTCATGCGCCACTGAGACCATAGAGATGAAGGCATTCGATCCAATCCCATCTGCCCTTCGGCCCGAGGGGCCACGCTTGATGAGAACAAAGAATTAGTGATGCGTCAGCCTGAGCCGGTTGATTCCACTCCGACGGAATAAACATGTATGACGTACCTCCATTTCCATGATCCTAACATCCAAATACTATATTGGGGTAGGAGGTTCTAGGATCACATGAGCCTGGTTGGTGTAGGAGTACAAGGTGATTTTCCACCGATTCTTGGACATCGTAATATGCCTTCCTCTTGTACCTGAAACTACAAAACACTGCCCCATGTCGGGGGTCATAGCCTCCAACCGATGGATCGAGAAGATGTAGGTGTCATCCAGACCTGCCCAGGGATCACTCGTGGCCAGGGTGGGTTCATCCTCGCTTACCAGGATTTACATATCCTTGATCTTATAATAGTAAGAATACAAATAGCAGGCTTCACAAGAGGAAAAAGGAGACTCATCTCCTTGGAGCACGCCTAGTCGACCATTGATGGAGTATTTGAGGCATTGGTGATACGACGATGTGACAGGTGCATGCATAGGGATCCATGTTCTTCCCATCAATGCATTGTATGTCGTGTCATGGGAGATGACCATGAACTCAATGCTGGAAATTAGACCACCGAACTGGGTCTTCAAGAGAATCATGCCAACTGGGGTCTGCTCGGTCCTATCATAAACCTAGATTCTGAGGTCGGAGGGAGTTATATCATCCTCAAGAAAACCCAACTTCTGCAGTGTCCGAGTCAGGATTAGGTTAATCCCAGAACCCATGTCAACAAGGAAGTGGTGGACTTCCATGCCATTGAACTGACCAGTGACGTACAATGGAAGAATATGGCCCTATATGGGAGGGTCTTCGTATTCACCAGAGAATGAGAAAACTTCCTGACATTCAGCATTCTCAATCGCCTTAGCATGGAATGCTTCTGCAGCTGCTACCTCCATCTCAAATGAGAGGGGGCTTATTAGGGCCTCGGCAAGTGCCTCACACATTTCAGATGATAGGAGAAGAGACTCATTGATAAAAATCCTCGCTGGAATTCCGACAAGGTTCTTTAGAAAATAATACTTCTGTGCCAAATGAAAACCTCTGCTTACACAAGGTCACTCTGCAATTGGAGGCACAACGAGCCCTATCGGCTGGAATGGTAGCTGGCTGGTACTGGGTACATCCCGCTACCTGCTAGTTGAGGTCGGGAGAGTAGTTGTCGGATGAGGACCGGACAACCGAGATTGTCCTGTAGCAAGTCAAGACTATCCGTGGTATGGAAGAGGCAGGTCTTCCTGATCTAGTAGCACAAACGATAGTGGAGGTAGATCTGAAGGCACTAGATGAGTATGAGTTTGCTGAGCTCTGTGCTGGGATTGTTGTCTTGTTTCAGTAGCGTGCACGACCTAGTTGAAAGTGCCCGCTGACATTCCTTTATGACCCACGTGGCCGCGGTTCTGCTGAAGTTGACGTCAGCAGGGGATGTTGGGGAAACTCACCTGGTGTTCCCCCTTATCAGGAGTCATATAGGGATTTACCATCTCTACGACATTAACCAAAGCCTACCCTTGACTATCTCTTAATGAATCATCCACCACTGGGCAGATTCTAGGAGGAATCCCCCTCTCAGATGGCATGATGTCACCAAGAGTGCGGGATGATGATGGAAGGGGTGGAGCGCGTTGCTTCTTCTTGCGCCGCCGCTGCTTTCCCTTTTGGGAAGAAGCCATATGAGACGACGATGTGGAGGTACTGGTCACATCTTCTGAAGGCTCCAGCTGATTTAGGCATGCCTAAATAATACCATGGGTGTTGGCGACTATTTTATGGGCCATCTAGTCATCGTACTTCTAGGACCCATGGCTACGAACCTGCTGCCACTAACCTTCTTCTTCTCTACCGCTTTCTGACCTTACAAAGAAACCTGCCACTTGTGTTGGGGCCGGGCCCAACCTGACGATGTTGTTGTCTACATTGTCTTGGAGTCAGTCTTTAAACACATTACACTGCTTGAGGGTGTGCCCCAGAATCTGATGATAGAGGCATTACTTGGGGTGATCGGTGAGATTCGCCTCTACCGGCCTTCTGCACTCAGGTAAGTGCACAATCCCCTGCTCTAGGGTGCTACGGAAGTAACTGGGGACCTGATTCTCATTGAACGAGTATGTCTGGTGCCTTCTTTCAAGGTAGGGGGCTCTAGGATCCTGGCCTTGACGAGGGTCCAAAGGGGCCTACCGAGGAGGTGGAGCCTGATTGTCCCGCCTAGGCGGTGGTGGCACATTGCACGGGGGAACCTGTCGTTTCTGAGGTGGTCACTACTGGGCCGGTGCCTGTACCTGAGGTGGAGGGCCTCTGCGGGGTTGCGGAGCCGTTTCCACTGGCAGTAATTCTAGCTTCCTGGGGGATTCTATTTGGGCCACCACGGCGGGCTCGGCTCAGGCATCCCACCTTGTTGGGATCATAGGGGGCAGTAGACGCGCCTGACTACCCTATTATGGAGATTACTCGAGGCGCTAAGCCTTATTTGATAGGTCTTAGAACCCTTTGGATTAGTTCTGGGTGTTCAGGGAAGGAACCAGTTCTGTTTTATCATTCCCTATGCACATCGTCAGTAATTTCTCCTGAGTCAGTGGCATGTTGATGGAGTATGTAAGCCCCTTCCACCGGGCGATGAAGTTCGAGACTCGCTCATCCGGCCTTTTTGCACTTGAAGAGGTCTGTGATGCTTGTCTTTTGTGCGGTGGAGCTGAACTAGTATAGGAACTACCGGCGGAGATCCTCCCAGCCGGTCACTGATCTGATAGGGAGCTAGTTGTACCAGAAAAATGCAGGGCCCTCCTATGTCTTCACAAAACATCAGATCTTGGTGGCTTCCTACTGTACCAGGGTCCCCAACATGGGGCCACACCTAGAGGAAAAGTGGGAAAGGTGCTGCGGCGGGTCCCCTGTCTCGTTAATGGGAAAGAAAGTGGGATTCCCAAAACCCGGAGGTGCATCCATATCATCCACCCACGCGGGATATGGCTTTCCATTTGGTGGGACCACCACCTGCTTTGTTTCCAACACCTCAAGGTGGGTGATGAGTGCCGCTATAGTATAATTCGGGTGGGGGTTTCTATCTTGATGGGGATCCTTAACCACGAGTGTGTTGGTGGGCTCTTCGACTCGTTAAACGGCTTCAATGGCTTGTGGAGTAACAGGCGGGATGGCCCTTGGGGTGCATAGGGGAACCCGGGCTGGATTCCTCGGATTGCCTCGCCGTTCAGGATGGTTTGGTGAGATGTATCGCGCCCTATTGCTGTGAGTTACGACTTCTGCCCTGTCTTCGGGAGTAGCATGATCAGGGTTTCCCGGAGGCATCTTTCCAGGGGAAGTTGTTCCTGTCCCTAATGTGATGATGGACGAGTACATACAGTTTAACGTCATGCTGAATGAGGGCATATAGTTTAACGTCATGCTGGATGAGGGCATACAGTTTAACGTCATGCTGGATGAGGGCATACATTTTAATGTCATGTTGGATGAGGGCATTGTCATGGTCGATGCATACTCTAAGCCCATGTGAGTCGTGCTCGGTGTGAGATACAAGAGGCAGCAGGGACCTAATGATCACATCGCGAAGCCTGCGACCGTGAGAAGAGAAGAGGGTCTTACACGTTAGGTGTCCTATGGTGCTGGGACATACTCTAGGATGGAGGCCCAAAGTGAGAAAAAGCACATAGGGAGAGGGATTTGGGACTGATGAAAGGAGGTGCCTCATTCCGTATCACGCCCCCCGCTAGCCCTGGCAGTGAGGAAGTACAGAGGTGCATGGGTGCTACCTTCCATAGGAGGGGCTAGGGAGATTACACAATGGTGGCTGCCCTTCCCTGCGGACAAACGCCACTCCTAGAAGGAGGATATCATCCCATGTGGGAACCAAGGGGCGTAAAGAATGTCCGAGCGGGGGGGACCCTACGTGCGAGGCACGGGGTCGGGGCACAGTTTAACGTCATGAGTTAAGGATGAGGTGCTTGGCAGTTTAACATCCTATAGCTTGGTCGATGTGGGTTTACTCAGCACCCCTAGGTCGTACATAACCGGTACCCCTTTCTCCTTGTGGGAGGGAAGGCATTGGCAAGGCCGTGTAGAAGGGGGTCGCAGAGTGAACCATCGAGGGGTCCATGTTAGCATGACTATGCAGAGAAGCAATTGTCGTTAGCGTGCCTATGCGAAGAAGAATTAGGAGAATCAACGCTACAGGTTGTGTCATCTAGGGGACATTGAAATCACATCGTGAAAACATGGAGGGTCGCACGAGAAGAGAAATTTCCAAGCAGAGGGGTCCACATACAGGGACCTTGTAGAGATCAATTGCTTTGTGTAGTGGAAGTAACTTGCGAAGGGGTCTTCTTTGCGAAGTGGAGTGCCTTGGCCTTAGCATGGGGAATAGGTGAGAGTGGGAGGTGCTTCACAAAGAAGAAGGGTGTTCTTGGAGCACCGCCTCGCAAAGCATAGGTGCCTCGCGAAGCCAGGTGCCGTGACGCAGTGTGCTTTGCGAAGTACAGTGGCCCTTCCTTGGCATGTGGATCACATGTACAGGGTGGGTGTTTCGAAAAAAATAAACACTCCATGACTGATCGGGTCCCCTTGGGGATCCCCTTCCTTTGTGAATGCCCTCAGGCTTCGTGAAGGGGATCCCTTTTGGAAGAGGGGCTCAAAATGAGACAATAAAGAGGCCTCTCACGAAGCAAAAATACCTCGCAAAGCTCATGATTCTCAGAGCAAAGAGTGCTTCGCGATTTGGGAGTTGGGAAGCCAAAATGTCATATTGTCTATCCGGAGAGCTCAGGGGGAGCTTGGTATTTATAGGAAAGGGGCGCCGCGAAGCATATCTCACACAGCGCGAAGGGGGGTTTCAGTTGCTTCACGGCTGGTCGCGAACATCAACCAAATTCGTGGAGAGGTACCGCCTCTTCTACTCCACGACGGGTGTGTGAACATCAGGGCGTTCGTAGAGAGTTTCCGCCTCTGGTGCTTCGCTGTGGGTTTGAGAATGTCATGGCGTTCGTGGAGTGTTACAGCCTCGTTTGCTTCGTGGCGGCCAATGTGCTTGGGGGCTCCGCATTGGGGCTTCGCAAGTCAGGGTGTGGGGCCTCTTTTTCTTCGTTCTTTTCATCCAATATTTTGGCATCAACAATGGGTGCATCAATGCACTTTCTTATTCCCATATACCCCTTGTCTTTTCCATCAAGGAAAAGTGAATTATATGGTTCCTCGAGTCTTCAATTTCCAATTGTTTATCACATTTATCATGAGGTTGATGATGGTCATGAAATCCACATGGTCCCAATCCTATGGGATCCTTCTTAGGAGTAATCCCCCTACCATACATATCCATGTGAATTTTACTTGGTATAACCCCAATATTTCACAACAAGGGAATCCACCTCAAAAATAATCCCAAAATACTAACCTAAGGGAATAATTTTTTTATAATAATACCGAACTTATTCCTCTCAAAGGGATATACTCCCCTGAGAGAACAACCTTCAGAGGACCTCCACGGGTGTTTGTCCTCACAACCAAACTACATGGGATTTGATTCCCATCAAAATGGGATATGTAGGAATCCTCCCTAAGGTCTAATCCTGATAACCCAAATCAATTATAATTATTCTTAGGACACATTCCCTGTATAGTCTTATTCATCCTAGGAGTCCATATCTGTTCAACGTTCCTCATCCCACTTCAGTATAATTCCCACACCAAAATTTGTTCATGAACCTTTTTCCTAGAATTCCTCACCACATGATGTTAAATTTAACGGTTAGGTCCTTATCACATGACCATAAAAGGTATGATGTTACCAATTATATGTAACCAGAATACATGGGTTCTGATTACTTTTAAAATTATATGTAGGAAGAAAATTTATGAGCCTAATCCTGACATAAAAAATAACTCCTCCATACCTATATTATGATAGACTCCATAGTTCCCCACTATGTATATAAAAACTGACATCATCATATTAATTTCCAAGGAATATATAATTAGTATATAAGAGGATTCCATTGATTCTAAACCTAAAATTAATAATGATATATCCATTAATTAAGAAACTCACATACATACAGATGATTTTATGTTCCATATGTGATAATAATTTATTTTCAATTCAAGGGTCACACATTTTATACATGGGAATTAATGAAGGATTCATGAACATATCTGAAATCTTTAAGAGAGTCTTGGAGTATGAAACAATCCCCCCCCCCACCACAAAAAAAATGCGTGATGAGGAGTTTATTTATATATATTTTAATGTGTACAGGTCAAAATATTAAAACTATGAATAACGGGAAACTGGGGGAATGCCCTTCCCACAAGACCGTCTTTCCCTAAATTGGTGATGTGGAAAAGGTGTACAGGGGTGGAGCTCCTATTTTATAAATAAAGAAACAAAAGGCAGTTAGGGGGCACATTCCATTCAACTATGGTAATAGTGAATCCCCCCATGGCTATTTTTCACTTAATTCCCTATAAAAGGGCATCCACCCCATCTTCCTCACTTCAAATCCCTCTATCCATCTCATTTAAAAATTCTCCCTTCTCTATACATTCTAAGATCTCTCTCTCTGGAAAAGGTTTTATTTATGAAAAGTGGTTCTGGTGTCCTAAAAGAAGTCTGCATTATTTGTGAATCTTCAGTTACAGGTATTTTTTCTTATTTAATTTAAAGTTAATTTTTATAATTTAATTATTTTTATTTATTTTAAAAGAATTTATTTATTAATTATTTTATTTAGTAAAAAATAGTTTAGAAATCATAGTTATTATTAGTAATGATTATGTATAGATTAAATTAGGATTAAGGTATGATTATTTTATGATGAAATTTTGATTAAATTATGATTATGTGGGGATTAAAGGTTGATTAAGTAATGCATAATTAATTAATTATTAAGTAGTGATTAAATAATTATTAAGGGATAATTAAATAATGGTTAAGGAATTATTAAAGGTTTATTATGGGGAGATTAATGAATTATTAAGGAATATTTAACCAATGTTGAACTTTTGGTTAAGAAATTATTAACTAATGATTAACTAATGGTTTACTTATGATTAAATAATGGTTAAGTAATGACTAAAAAATGGTTAAGTAATGATTAGTTTCATATTTTAGGATATAATAAAACTATTTAAAATTTTGGTAGCATAAAGTCTATGTGGTTATTTAAGCAATAAAATCTCTGTTTGGATACAAATGACAGGATGTGGCTCTGGAAGAGATGTACCTAGGATTTACAACTTTGATAAGGTGTTCCGATATTATGTTTTGAAACTCCTAGGGGATATGCTTTTGATGATTCATATTTTATTTATAAACTACTACAATACCATTAAGATGATTAAAAACTGTACTAATAAACATTAGTATAATATTTTAGGATGTAATAAGATGTTCTAAAATTTTAGAACCGTAATGATTATTTGGTCAACCCTCATTGTCAATAGTACTCATAGAATGTTTGAAAAGTGAGGTAAAAAAAATAAAAGATCAAATCCGTTTAATTGTAATTGATAAAATGAAAATTATGATCATATTAAGTGAAATGGATAAGAAACAAAAATTAAATAACACATGAATGATTTGAAAAATACAAGTAATACATTGCATTTTTTTAATAGAACATGGTTTAGATGACATGAGCCTTACTTTGGATGTAAGGTAAAATCTAGATTATTTTTAACTTGAATCATAATAACATCATCCAAAGGAAACTATATATCTTTCAAATATGTTAATAATATTTCAGTTGAAAATAAGATGAATTTTACCTCACGTCGGAAGTGAGGATCATCTCATAGAAACCATGTTTTATTTAAAAATTTTAACATATATATTATATTTTATAAATAATTAATGTGTTTTGATGTGTTTTTTATTATTCATTTCATTTTAAATGATCATTATTTCCATTTTTTCAATGATAATTAAACTAATTTGGTGTTCTCTTATTTTTACCTCACTTTTGAAAACATTTTGTGACTTATCTTGTAACAAAATTTTATATAAAGAAACATTAGTATCTTATTTTTTGGGATAAAAAGTCATTATAAAATGTTATTATAATAAATATTATATGGTCAACCCTTATTATCAATATTATTTACACTATTAAAATCTTGATCAAAACACATTTTTTCCTGTGCGTACAACTACATGGAGGTTATTCAAACTAAGAAATGAGCTTCTTACAATACACAACCAACAATAGTGGTTAGTATAAATGATTGTGTAACCCTAAGTGAACATAATGATATAATTCATGGATCCTTAAATATAGGACCTGGTCAAGAGATCAAGTCTATGAGCTACGTACATTTTTAATTCCTTTCTACACTGTGGCATCTAGCTTATACATTGCCTGCTAATGCATAGTGGGTCGACGCCATAAATTTATTTTCTCAATTGTCAGATGGAACAATGATGGGGTTATATTTTGATGCTTCTACTATATAACAACAACATCCAATTTCAAGAAGACATAGACTTACAAGAGTGGTTGAAAATGGTCTACCCCATGAAATTGAGACTATTCCAAATGATGTAAAAGATAACAAACTAGATGATCTCTCGAATATACATTTAAATATAACGTATGATAAGAATTATAATAATTATGGTATATCTTGTGATGATTGTTCTAATGAGGATAGAGTTTCGGAATATGGGGAAGTAGTTTTGAGAAATGAATTTTTGTTACAGTAGCCTCAACCCATAATAAATCATCCATTTCTTTTTTCATCTTAGTCAAAAGCATAGTCACATGTGAATAAATTCAACTAAAATGTTCTCACACCCGCAATTGAGTTTTCCATAGTTGTATCAGATAGGTTTAGTGAGCTGAAGAAAAACTTATATTTTGGAAGTAATTTTCCATGTAAGGATGCATTAAAAATCATGCTAATGATATTTCACATTGAGAGGCACTACATATAAAATGATTAGGAATAATGTCATAATAAATATATCATATGGTGTGAGAAGTATGGGAATTATTGTAGAATAATCTTGAGGGAGATTCGAAAAATTTCATTTGGAGTTTGGAGAATCTCAAAGACTAAGGCAGCTTATACATTCATTTATCCATGCCTGACATAAGATCATACCTCATTAGATGCTAAATTTATGTTATCCATTGTCATTTATATGACTATTAAATGTCAAGATATTTCTATAAACCTTATGAATGATAGGATATAACAAACATTTGGTTATAATATTTTCTATAATAAGTCATGTATGGAGAAACAGAAGGTAATTGTGAAGGTATATGCCGATTGAGATGGATCATATCGGGTGTTGCAACAATTCATAACCATAATGAGACATAAAAACCAAATTTCTTCGTTATTCATACAAATGAACATGTGTCTCAAGATAATTTACTTGATCCATCTCATGTCCAATTTCACCAGTTTTTTTGGGCATTCCTCCCCTATTTCTCTATAATTCATTTTAGAAAATAGTTCATACAGTTTGATGGAACAATTCCATATAGAAAATACAAGGGATTTTTGTTTATTGAAGCAACCCCAGATCGAATCCATTCACCTATTCCAATTTCCTTTTCAATTGTGGAGAATAAAAACAATGAATCATGTATTTAGATTTTGGAATGTATTAGGAACCATTAAACCCACATTAAGGGTTTCTGTTTGATATCTGATTGGCATCGAGAAATCAATGATCCAATCATTGCAGAACCTGATACATATAGACCCCCAAATAAAAATCATCAATACTGAATTAGACACATTTCTAGAAATGTTAGAAAGACATTCCATAGTAAACCTATAAAGAAGGTAATCATGAGGATAGTTATAAAATGTATTTGTTATTTTCCACTATTGTAACGTAAATATAAAATCAATTTCTTGGAAATATGGTCACTTCTACATAGCATATGAGATGGATAAATGGTGGTTTGAATAAATTTTTTAACAAAACAACAAGGATAATAAAGAATTGTATAATTATATGATGAATATTACAAAATAAAAATGTACATTAGCATATGATGTGGGGAAGAGGTATGGACACATGACCACAAACATTGTGGACTGAATCAGTGGGGTCTTCAAGGGGATTTTCAAGTTTCCTATAACTACACTAGTTCAGGATACATTGCATCTGTGTGTGAAGTAATTCATTGAGAAATAGAAACTATCCTCAGATGGGATTCAGTAGGGGCTTAGGTATGGAAGGAAAATTCAATGAGAGATTGAAAAGAACATTGAAGAAGATTCTTCTTACCATGCTTTCCATTTCAACTTAGAAGACTCTCAATTTCAACTTCAAGAGCATTTGAACCCCAATTCAAATAGCATCGGGGAAAAAATGGTGGTATTATTAGAAGCAATTAAATTCCAATGTGGAAAATTATAAGCCTTACAATTTCCATGCAGACACTCCAAAAAAACATGTTCATTTTTGAACATATCATGGGATGATTATGTTGATCTAATATACCAGATGGACACCATTGTTGACTATTATTATGCACCATGGATTCCTATTAGGGAGTGTCGATATTTCCCAATGCCCTAAGTCTTGCCGATAGATATACCTAACATCATTAGGTTGTGTAAATTAAGGAGAAAGATGTCTAGTAGTATGCAGAATGGGATGAAATGACCTTAAGAACATGGGAGTATTTTGAGACGCACTATATGTCATTAAAAAGATCATAACTAGAAATGATTCCCTAACATTGCTGGATTGATTTCAAACTCTTATCCCTATTGATTTATTGTCTCTTATTTGATCTTCTAATATTTTTAATTATATGGTGTTAATATTTGATTCTTAATTTTTTATAATTGTATTCCATCACAAAAAACTTTTACTATAAATTAAAAATAAGCCTTTCATATTCACATTAAAAAGAATATGAAAAGTGCATTTGAGGTTACACTAACACATAATAAAATTTTTATATGGCTAAATCATATAGAAAACATGTGAGGAAATAATCATGAAACATAAAATCATCTGGGAAATCATACATAAATTACAAAACACACCATTTTCTAGTAAACTTTTAGTTAAAGAAGAAAAAATGTTTATATAAATAAATATATAATACCATATATTACAAAAAATACTTTGCTAGGTAAAAAATATCTCAAAAACACATTATTAATATGATTTAAAAAACATGAAGACATACCCTATTCTTTTGGTATGAAATTACATTATAAAACAATATGAATTAACATATCATATCTTACATTCTACAAGTCAAAAAATTCTGCTGAACATAACATTATACATACATTTTATAAATATGACTAATTTTATTTTTTTACATACATATGGATAATATTGTACTACTCACTGAGCATGCTACACATTTTTCTTAGATTATGCTAGAGGATGGTTATGTTCAAGAGATCAGGGTGCATCGAGCGTACAATTTTCATCACAGGCTGCCTCCACCTTCCATTATACCATACCTACGACGTGCTGGCTGCTACAACATTACAGTATCAAATTTTACATTTTTTGACCATAACCTTCATGCTTTCCTCATATAGGGGTGGATACTAGAGACACACACATTCAAAATTCCTAAGGGATAGATGACCATCACCCTTGAGGATGTGGCAGTGCTTCTCGGTTGTCCTATCTAGGGGGAAGACGTTATTGGATTGACTCGTGTATCTTATCCTGACCTTATTTATAGATTATTAAGTAATAATATTTTGGATGACCATAGGTTTATAGATGGTCAGTCGATATTTATGACCAAGTTGGATCGGATGTTTGGATAGTTTCAACATATACCTGATGACACTAACGACCAGACTATCATGAGTTATGCTCATGCATATATATATTATGGCTCATTGGAGGGACCATGTGTGTTGATCACTGGGGGATGAATATGCACATGATTTATTTAGGCCTACTAGAGGACTTTGATTGGGCTGGGATGTATAGATGGGGATCGACCTACATGGAATTCACATATAGATCACTATGAACGTTAAGCCATAGAGACTGAACGGATCTCGGGGGACGCCTCATCCTTCTTCATATGTGTTCATGGGAGTGCATCCATTCATTATTACCTATACTTGATTGTCTTACACTGCCAACAGAGGTGATGGATGATGCTCTACATAGATTCTAGTGTGGTCACTAATCTCTATTGGTTTCTGATTCTAGTAATATTTATTGAATTTAATTTATTTTTATTTATCAATTTAAAAGTTGTATTTGATTGGTGGATTCAGAGTCACAGATTCTTCATAGTTCTGACACACCATTAGGGTGTGTACCACCTCATGTTGGTTAGTCTACTACCCTACCAGGTTTGAGTATACATTATATCACAATCTAACAAATTTAATAATAACATCAATTTTGGGTTTTAGTAAGTAACTATTTTTTCAAAGGTCAAATTTCATTTCAGGTTACATGGATTCCATACTAGGCTAGACTAGAACATTTTCCAGCATATTTTACAACAAGAATTCATGATTATATAGATCTAGTGAATGTCATTAATTTCCATTTTTGAGTGGCATTATCCTAATAGATTCATGGAATAGTTTAGATGTGTTCAGCCGATTCCATTACAACCAAGACAGAGAGAACGACTTCATCGTGTGAAGATAAATGGTAGGGAGGATGAGAATTGGCACTAAGTACTTGTCGACTATCTCAACCTATAGCGTTGGTGTGCAGAGATTTGTATCTAGGGTCTTCCTACAATGTGATTCTATCTTTCAGAGCTAGTTGAGTATGAGCCATGGTTTAGACAAAATTAGATATTGTATCTTACCCGACATGGCAGAGAGCTTCAAAATATGGTAAGTTAATAAATTTCCAATAGTTTATTTATTGAACTATTTTTTGATTCATTTTTAATATCTTTACATCGTACTCAATCAGTGTATATTATTCACATAAGTGATCTAGAGAAAATTGGGGTTCTTAACCGGGTAACAGTCCATGTTTCAACACACGAGGTGAGCACATATTATCTTGTGTTTCATGAGAGCATATTTGAGATTCCATATTAGATTGTGTAGGTTCCTACCCCGGGAGTAGAGGTTTCTGTTTAGGAACATTCTCCAGTAGCTGCTGATGCTGAGGAGGCATGATGACGATGATGATATAGACTGTGTTTCCCTGTATGTGATCTATCACATGTTCTATAGGAAGAGGTCGGCCCTCTAGTATTCAAGAGTCACCCTATTATGGATGTTCATCATGAGGCATGGGATGTATATTTCTCGAAAGGATATCTGTAGTTCTCTCCTACTTGGGTTCTAGATCCATCATAGGCTTGGGGTCCATATTCAATGCAGGCTTGGTTCCCTGCTGCGATTATGGAAGGTCTTTCTGCTACCATAGTGGGAGAAGAATCGTGATCACAATATGACCTTCAATTGACACACCCTCCCATTAACACATAGTTCGAATATGTGACATAATAAATTTCAGTGCCCAAGGATCATCCCTCTCTATGTCATCAGACTCCACCACGTCACGGAGCTTGACAATCTCGATATGGGTATACCCTTCACAAACCACCATGTGGGAGGGAATCTCCTCCCTATATGCATTGATTATAATTGTTCATGTATATATTTTATCTATATTTAAATGAAGATATTGTTTTTAATATCAGTCATTTTTACATTTTTATCCATTTTTTTGGTTTTCATTAATATTTTTTTTCAGAGTTTATATTTTATAAGATTTAAAAGTAGACTATTTTAAAAATAGGAAAATTTATTAAATTTTATGTAACGTTAACAGAAAATAAAATATAAATTATAAGAAAATCTAAATAATATTTACAATATATCCTAAACTTATAAAATGTTTTTCATAACAATTCTTTTATCTAAAGGGTTGTATACATAATATCTTTTATTTTTTTAGGATATCCTATTAAAATACACTTCATGTCATAAAATTAGCATTATTTATTTAAAAACATGATAAAAAATAACTCCATCTCATAGAAATAAATGGATATGATGTTCTTGGTAAAATTGATAATATAATAATAGTTCTTTAAAACCAAAATAAGTCGTGATAGAAATATGTGGTGCGGGGCTCTAATGGATATAGAAACAAACCACCATACATTACCAATATGTAAATCCACTTCTCCTCATGTGATATTTAAAAATCTACTTGTTTTTTGTATTTTAATTCAAATTTGAGTTCCAAAAAAGCTATTTCTTAAAAACATAAAATTTTACTTTCAAATTTTAAAGAAAATAATTCTAAACCAAAAAATAACACAATATATATATATATATATATATATATCATAAAATACAAATATATATATTTATAAATATAATATCATATAAATGAATAATTTTTTTATTTTTCCTAAAAAGACGTCGGCCCCCTACCACATTTCAACTTAACCTAAAGGCGGCACTGCGCCTACCTCCTTCCATAAATTGTTAAAAAAAATAATTAGCACACATTTCAAAAAACACAACAACACATAAAAAACCCAATGATGAGCTGCACCTCCCATATTCTAAACCAATGTGAGTTCTTAAGAATCATTGGACAAACTATCCAATGAGAATATGACTTTTGAAATTAGTTCCCTCATTGATAGAGAATCATTAATTATTTCTGATTTCAAGAACTAAACCCTTTGGTAATCATTTTAAAATACTAAACCTAACATGAGTGATTGCACAAAACTAAATCCCCTGAAATCAATAATCAAGTGCACTAATATTCCATAAAAAATAATCATGATTATTATTATTTGGGATATTATGTAATAATGATCACTTTGACCATATTAAACCAACTGAATATTTGTTAGACATATGAGTTGAATATCATCAAAAAGACTAACATAAACTTAAACAATTAAGTAATTTTATATATCATGAGAATAAATAAAATAAAATTAATGATAATATTTAAAATTGATATTATGAAATTAAATGATTATCATAATTTTATTATTCATGAAGATAAAGAATGTACATGACATGTTGGACTAGGGGTAAGATACACTTTACTTTAAAAACATCATTTTATATGTTTTAAATATTTATTTTCTTAATCTCATTAACTAATATCCTTATTAATAAAATTATTTTATGGATTTATTTATATAAAGATAAATTAAATATAAAGTAAATGTTATTTATATTTTTGACATTATTTTAATGGTTTTTAAAAAGAATATTTTTATTTATTTTATATGGAATGTTTTGACATTCTTAATAAAAGGAAAAGAGAGAGTTCTATTTTAATATATATAATGTCAATTGATATTATCTCCAATACAACCATTAATATATATTTATATTATATTATAATATTCTATGTTTTGTTCAAATAAAAACCATCCTTCCCCATGTTTGGGGTATTTTAGTTACAAAAATTGGGTTTTAAGGGTAAGGGATGTATCAATATTTGAAAATGTTTTACTTATGGGTTTAAAGGGATATTTGTATGATATTGATTATTTAAATTCAACATTTTTGGTGTTTCATGCATGTTATTGTCCTTGGAAGTTTTTATAATGATGGGTAAGGATGATATACCACATGACGGCAGGTGATCCTGATATATGTCATCAATGCATTGGGTAATGGTTATGTTCTATGAAGAATTATGTTGGATTTGATCATATGTGTTATTATACATGTAATGGTTGTTTTATGGTTACAATTAAGATGATATATCAAGTTAAATACACAAATTTTCTATTATATAAAATTATTTTTCATAAAAATCATTTTATTTAATTAGGTAATCTAACTAACTTTTTTTAAAGGAATTTTTTTTCCATTTTTAGGAAAAAATATTTTTTTGATGAAAAAAAATTCATCAGTTCTCATGTTTTCAAAAAATCCCTCATGATTATGATTTTGGATTTTTTTTATATTATGTGTTTTATGAAAAACATTGGGCCATAAATATGATTTCATCTGTAGTAAATTATTATTTTAGCTCAAATTTTATCTTGTTAAAGAAAAAATCTATTTTATGATATCATTGTTTTGAAATATACTAATGGGTTCGTTATGTACCTTGATGATAATTTTGTGATCATAGGACATTATAGAATATTTTTCAAAAGTTTTAAGGATTATTAGGAACCAATAATAAGTCAAGTTTAAAATTTTAAATATTTTTCATGAAAAGAAAATGTTTTTTGTTTCAAAGCCATGTATTTTGGGGGAAATTGATTCTAAGAATAAGTGTCCAACATGTAATGTATGTGGTTTTATGTAAAATTTATGTCCTCATTCACTAAAACTATAAAATTAAATTGATATTTTGTAATTAAATAAAATAATTTATTTTCTAAAGACACAATTTTTGGATGTTTTATGGTTGGGTCCTTATAAATAATTTAAGTAAATTATATTTTATGCTTAATGATTCATTTTTATAAAACGGGTTTTCATTATAGTTTATATAATTATTTAAAATTAAACACTACCAATTATATATTTTAAATCTATTAAATCAAATTCCATATTTTTAATAATAATGACTAATATAATATAATAGTTTTAACATAATTTTTGTTCAAGGTGAATTATAAAAACTATAAAATTTTGTTACCACTGTTATGGTTAAAACGGGTTTACAGGGCTGGTTAAACCAAGAGATAAGGGTAGTATTTCCACCAAAAACAATATAATTATTATTTTAATAAGATATATAACCCTTATATTATCATAACCTATAATCTATGACCATTTGGATCCACATTCCCATGAAAATGACCTTATATAATTCAAATATTTTAAGAAATTCGATGTGGGTCCCTCCCCTCAATTGTAAATGGGAACATATCCTTCACACTGATCCACACCATTTGAGTCCTATATATTGGAAAATACCAACTAAGAATCATTCCTATAATACTTCCCTTCATCACAGATCATATGGTATTCTATTAAAACCAATAATTGTAGTCTTAAGGTTTAAGGTGAAAGAGGTGTCTCAAAGAAGAGGTATCAATATTAACCATGCTCTTTCAATTTTATTTATTCTTAAATAGTTTATAAACATGATATAATAATAAAAAAATGATTAATATATCATAATTAATATAATAAGATTTTATAATTATTAGGTAAGATTAATTTTCCACCTATTCCCTATCAAATTAGAAATAAAAGTATCGCTCGTGTGTGCATGTGGACTACCGCCTCCATGTAGTGATACAATTGATTTTTCATCACCATATTTCATGGGTGGTCATAATGGTGGATTTTTTGTTTATATATGATATCTATAATATAATTATGATTTTTTAATTATAATATATTATATATCTTCTTACATTATGATCAATTGGTAAATGACAGCGTCGCTCATGCATACATGTAGATTACTACCTCCCGGAAGCGATGTGATTTTTTATCATTTTTTTATTAATTGGACAGTAAAAATGAAATATTTATGGAAAATATATGATATTTATTATATAATAATGATTATTTTATGGTTATATTGTGAATCATTAAATGATTTACCACCAATAAAAGAACCACTCATTAAGTGAACTACCCTATTCAATATGTACACTAATGATATAAGAAAATTTTCACTTTTACTACCTCATTCTAGTATAATACCCATACTTATATTTTACACCAAAAAATCATACCACAATTATATATAATTAATACATCGAGTCTAATTCATCATTACATTATTACCACATCATTCCAAAATAAATTCCCAGTATATATATAGGAATAATAAAAGTATTTAATTTTCAATTGACCCATTCATTCTCATTAACTATCTCAAAAACATATAAATTTATTTAGAACAATATTTTATATAAATATTGATTCTTTTTTCATTAAAAGTAATTTATTCCAAAATTGATATCATAAAAAAATATAGATCAATAACAATCATGAAAATTATACTCATGATTGTCGTTCTCAAAGGAAGATACTCATATATCATAGTTTTCAAAATAATAGTTGGGTTTTCTATATGCACACTCATATAGAAATATTATTTATGTAATTTCACTATATTTAGTGTTTTATTTTATACAATTTAAGGAACTATTATGATCTGTTCAAGAAAATGGGTGAAAATAGGTACTTTCACAATTTCCATGGATCATGTTATCGACAATATTAGTGTCTAACAATTTAAATTATTAAAAAATTACATTAAATGAAATTTTTTTCTCCCAAAAATATCATCATCATGATCTATGTGAAAATATAACTATTCACTTGTCAAAAATGGTCTCTCATAAAAAATTTCACATCTATTTAAATATTTTGATATATTATTACATGTGGTAATTCCGATGACTACGCCACATATAATAATCACCTAACACATACAAGAATTTAATTAATTTTCATTATTTTATGATAGATATGTCACAAAAGGATCATCAATATGATATCATTTAAAAAAGTTATTAACTTAAAAAATATTTAAAAATAATGAGGAATTTTTAATATTAAATCAAATATATAATGTTTATATTATATTTTAGATTGGTAATAGTGATGGTAGGAGGCTACGAATACATAAAATATATACCCATTTAATGAATAGTATAATTATATAATATAAAAAATTATTTCAATATAATATTGTTTTTAAAATTCAAGTGTGCCACTCAATTAGGATAAATAGATTAAATGACACTAGTTAACCAACTACATTAACACTCTAAAACATTCCCCCATCTTCTATACAAATCATATGGACTAAATTTTCACCTTTAATATTTTAGAATAAATCCAAATAACCAAATATTTATTGGGAATTTATTCTCATGATAATTTTTAATAAAAATAATATAAAAATACCCATCATCTTTAATCACCCGTTGGACCAAAATTTAACCAGGCATAACTTGTTATGAATTACACCAATATAAATTATAATTTCACTATATTATATAAGTAATAATACCTCACATCAGTTCTAAAATCCATCCCCAACCCTGCCATAACACAAAATATTGATAACTGACACACATTGCTTCTGTTTGAATATTAGTTCTTATATTTTTAATAATGTTATGTGTTCTAAGTGATCAAATTTAATGGAAATCTTGGTTATTATTGGGATATTAAAGAGATAAAAAAATGGGTTTAGATGAATTTTTGTGTACTGGTTGAGAATTTTTTTTTGGTTTTGATTTAGAATTATGAGTTTTGTGGGTAGAATTATAGTCGTTTTATAGAGATTTCCATGTTTTTGTAGGTGAATTAGAGGGTTTATAAAACTAAATAATGGTATACCCTATAGAAGTTCTCATAATGAACACTAGGTATGCATTATTATTAGTAGTAGTGGGGGATCCTATAGGTTAAAAACATGTACGTAGTGGCACAAAATGGATACTCGGTTGGCCCGACATCAATTTTAATTATAAATCGATATTTTTTAATTTTACAAAAAAACCCATTTAAACCCTTTTTTGACTCCTCTCGAAATAATTTCTCCCCCCACTAGCTGAGAGCCTCCATAGAGCTTCTCGTTATCCTTATCTTCCTATCCTTCTTTATCAATGGATCTAATATGATTCATGAGGATTCTTGCATGCTAAAATCAAATGTAAAACCCCTCTCTTAATTTTCTTATATATTTTGTTCATTTCTAATGTTTTATCATATTCTAAGTTATGGATTGGAATTTTAAATCCACAAATACATTTTTGAATTCACCTAAATCAATAGGGATTCTACTTTCTTGGTTCATAGATACCTTTTTTTCACCCAAACCTGATTTTTTAGTATATGTATATTAATATATGGTTTTTTCAGGGGTTGTTATGATTTTGGGCTGAAATTAGAGTATAATTATGTAAATTAATTTGGTAATTTAGTCTACCATGATTTGAAATATATTTTAAGAGTTATCATCCTTGTTTTTCCTTATGTTTTGGATTTCTTTAATTATGGTGTTCAATTTATAGTAATTTTATATTATGGATTCTTGTTTAATGATTTTTAGTATTTAATTGAGTATCATTTTGAACGAATAAATATTTATAGTGATTAAGGTAGGGGTTCTCACCCCATTAAGATAATTATTTTGGTATTATTGGAATATGTCTACTACTGTTTTCCTAAATTAATAAACCAGTGTAATCATTATTATTTTTAGAATTACAATGAAAATGGGTTTTTTATGTATTTTTATTCTCAAAATAAATAATTTCTTTTATAACCAGTTGTGACAAATAGTATATTTATTATGTTTTGTGGTATTCATTTTTTCTTAAAACCCATGTTATTAACGTATGTGGTAATGACCATTATTTTTTACAATAGTTCACCACTTGAGGTATATAATATTATATATGTATTAAATAGGATGTTTTCATCAGTGGATACTATATGATCTCGTGTTCTTGTATGGAACTCTAAAATTTGGAATGTGATATGGTTCATGGTTTACTAAAATTTTTGTAATGAATAATATTGATTATTAACATAACATTTATTAGTGTTGTATTTCATTATATCTAAGTCATTGGAATGCTCCGTATATTAAGGTTCAGGTAGGGTGATTCTAATTTTTTATTCAATCCCACTTTTTATATAATTAGTATGTGATAATAATGAGAAACATTTCATCCCACTATAACATGACTTAGTAATATGTTAATGACTCAAAATTAACTATGGGTGGGAGGCACATCGGTGTTGAGGTAGTGGTAGGGTTATGTAGGTTGGATAAAAGTGACTAATTTATATTTTTGGACCTTTCATAAAGATTTTTTTTAAATATTTTATTTTTTCAACAGAAAAACACATTACTATTTAAAAGTAAACAAAATTGGAGAGTTTTGGGACCCACACTCCCATTTTTATTTCATAAAACCATTTATCCTTTTACAACCATTAATTTTATTAGTTTTATTATAGTATTAATTTCAATTAAAATGTTTAATAAATCTTTAAATGTGTAACGCTTTTTAACAATAATAATAATAATAGGTAAAACTATTCTTAACCTGAAGTTTCACCTTCTAAAGGTAATTTTTTTCATTCATGTTCTATGTAATCAACACAATTTTTAAATATGACTTTACTTTATGAGTTAGAATCCTAAATTCAATACTTGTATCTTACTTCATTCCAATTTAGATTTATAATAAGGGGGTTTTGTGACCAATAATAACATGGCCTATTTCCAAGATTAGATCTATATGTTTTACATTTAATTCATAGAATCTCATGTGACTATAATTAAAATATATCTCTAAAATTTCATATAGAAAAGATCAAACATTTCATATAAATTGTTACCTTTGATCCCTAAAGAACATTTTATACCATGGTTGGAGACAAGTCTAATGTTAAAATTTTAAAATGAAAATCAATATGGTTTTGTCTCTAATAAATATAATACCATTTGTATCATGTATGTGTATATTTTGAATTTTGTTATTTTATTTCAATGTTTATATAAGTTTTACAGCAGGCCTACTCTTCTATAGATTAACGAATATGATAGATATTATGATTGGTTTGTTTTTTATCATTTCTACAATTATAATTAATGATATGTAATCTATTGAGGTGGTATACATATACATACGTATTCCTATATTGAAAATTTTAAATAGGTATAGAGGCCATTTATGAAAAGGTGCCTCTCATGGGATGGGTTTTTGTGGACTATCAAATTATACCCATCCCCTATTCCATGTGATGAGATGAGGTCAGAACATTGTTTACACCATCCAATTTCCATGGGATATAAAAAGTCCCTGAATCTAGGATTGAACCTAGCTGGGATGGGCTATATGATTTCCCCACCTTTGATCTGGATAGGATGGGCTCTATGATTTCCCAACCTCTTTCCTGACATCGATCTCATGCTCTCCGTAGACAGGTATGTTAAGTATAGATCCTCTTAGTATAGAGAGTTATTTTATATTACTTGTAATTTATATCATAACTTCCTTTTTACAATTATTTCCATGACATGGTAGTTGTTTACTTAAATTGTTTTACTTTGTATATATATGAATGACTATACATGTTTCTACATACAACTTACTATTAATTATTATGTTGAGGCATGTTTATAGTGTTATACTGGATATGTATATCTACACAAATGGTATAGAAAATTTAGTTGACATGAAACTCTTTATATGTTTCTTCTTAGGTAACTTGTTAGTAAGTGGAATAATGGTGTCTTAATTGGTCTCAAGTGACTAAGAAGTCGATCCCCTTGGAGTATGGGGCCCAAATAATGTTTTTAATGCTTCATAAAGATCCAAAGAGTGCATGTATTATGGATATATTTGATAGTTATCTAAATATTTTCCATATATTATACCTCTATATCTAACCCCTATGGTCATTTTTTGTTTTATGGTAATTATTTATATTGTTTTCTGGTGGGTTTCACTATTTTGTTGACCTCATGTGAGATTTTGGGATACTTTTATTAGTATGAATGTTTTATATAGAAGTTTAATTATATTTTTCTGTTTTAATATAGTTTATAGTTATGTTGAAAGTAGATGATAAATTTTTATTCCAATAGTTCACCGACTCCTAATGTTATATCTAATTTTTTGGAAACTATTTTTTTGATTTGTATTATATTAGAATTGGAAAAAAACCTTTCAATTATGTTTAGTTAAACCCCAAAAATTTATACCATCCTATGTTAATTAGTACGCATGCATATGGTGTTGTTATTGCATGATTTGGGTATAGATTATGTATTCAAGTCCCTCATGTTACAAAATGGTATCAGAGTAATATTGGAATATTAGGATTTTAATTTCACTTAGATATGAGTTGGGACCATTGGGACTTGAGAAGTAACCCACAAATAGTCTTAATCAACCTCTTTGTAGTGGAAACTCATGTTTCCATCTTATTTCTGGGAAGTTATTAGTCATTATGGGTTTCATAGAGGTTCTCCTTAAGATATTTTGGGTATGATTTTGTGAGGCTCTAGAAATTTCTAGGGAATAATTGAGGTCTATATTCTTTATGGAAATCAATCATCACATAGTCTAGTGGAACAATGGGGAATGTGTATCTTGATTAAATAATAATTTCATGAATGAATAACATTAATTAATTTAATAAAATCAAAATATTAATTAATGTTTTCCTATGTACATTATTAAGTATATTCTAATTAATCAAAGTCATTAATATACATGTTTGACATTGTCCTTGTGACATGATTATATTTACATTCTCTATTGATCATCCAATCCCTATTATGTTACTTATTTAATATTTGTTTTTGGTATACCTCAACATATTTGTTTTTTCAGAAATGATTATAAAAGTTTTATAAAAATTAAATAATTAATAATATTATTTATCTAATATTTAGTATCTACTTCTATACAAAGGATATATTTTTTCATAATATTTTACTTTTGATCATGAAATATTTGGATCCATACCTATTTGAAATAATATAACTTGTTATTACTTATGTACCTGAGCATTTTGATGTTAAAAACTAGTTATTTATTTCATGTTATGTTCTCCTATAATTTAAATATTCATGTATGGTGTTATGATGTTTGATATTAAATTAAAATACTTACATCCTGAAACATAAAATGGGAAACAATTTTACAAACTTAATTCTTAAAAGGTAAAGGTTTTAAAATAATCAAATGTAATTAAAAATTAATGTGTATAGTTTATAAAGTTAAATTGGGAAGTATTTTTCTCAAAATTTTTATTGTTAAATGAGTTGATTTTGTGAAATTCAGAATTTTTTAAGGAATTTGATATATGTATTTAAAATTATAATTTTTTCTATAAAAACCCTTTCAGTATAAAGAATATTTTTAAATGTGAATTTATTGGTAGTACTTTTATAGAATAAACTAATTTATACTTATGGTGCGGTGAACCATGGGATTATGAGAATTTGGTAATTTGGTAATTTAAGGATGCAAGAAAAACAATTTATCTGTATTTTGGTTATTTGATTTAGTGGCATTTTTTAATGGTTTTTGATTTGGAATTCATGAATAAGGGTTACTGTGAGTGTTTCGGGATATATACTTATATGATATAGGTTTTTATGCCATGTAGATATAAAAAAATTTAGAAATTATTTATTTATTAATGGTTTGTGTTGGTTTTTGAAAGTCATGAATTTGAAATATGTTGGTTATTTAAGATGAGTGTGGGTTTCAGTTAGAAATTGGTTATTTGAAAAAAAAATTGATATTGGGATGGTAATTTTATATATTGGGGTTAGAGGTTGTGTCACCTTTGAGGAATTATATAGGACTAGTGTGATGAAAGTTTTGAGATGCATATAAATGTTTTGGTTATCTATATGTATCTTGTAATTTGGAATCTTGTGGAATTTTGTGATTTACTAAGAAATTTGATTTTATTCAATGAATTAGATTGAAATTTTATAATGTCATATCATGGTAGGGGTCAGTGTTTTAGTGGATTTCTTGTGTTAGCTATTGTAATGACTATAATGGATTGAGGATATTCTTAGGTAGTGAATATTAAGGGGATAATCTCATAAAAATTATTAGGGAGGAGACATCATATAGTGGGGAGATTGTAACACCTATTATCATTGGAGATCAAGTATAAAAGTAATGTTGGTTATTATAAGGATATTAAAGAGATGAAAACGTGGTTTTTTAAATTTTTATTTGTTATTATTGAGAAATATTTTTTGATTCTAGGTTTAGGTTTAGAATTCATTAATTTGAGGATGTAATTAGAGGTTTTTCGGGTAAGTTTTGGGTTTTTCTGTGATTTAAAGGGTCAAGATAGATAAAGGGATGTTTCACCTAAAACTTTTGTTATAGAGGACACCACGATCCTAATTGGAACACATTAGGTACTCAATAGTCTTGGCACTAGAGGGAGGACACTAGTTAGTTTCAACCGAGTATCTAATGGCACAAAAATAGATATTCAGTGGGACCGGTTGTTATTTTAATTAAAAATGAAAATTATTGTGATTTTACATAAAAAAATAAAAACCTTTTTGGCCTCCTCATGAATTTATTGATCCCCCACTAGTTGAGAGTATCTTTGAATCTCCCTTTTATCATCTTATTCATCTTATTTTTATTCCATTGATCTAGATTGAATCAAGAGGAGAATTCTATTCTAAAATAAAAGGTAACCCCCTCTATTAATCTTTATTTCACTCCTATTACTTTCATATGATTTTTCATATTCTATTTTATGGATTTGGATTTTGATTCCATAAATACATGGTGAAATTTACATGAACAAGTAGGTATTCCCCATTCTTGTTTCACAGAAACCTCTTGGTGTTGTTTTCCCCCCATCCCCCACTGTATTAATATTATTTGACTATAATATGGTTTATTCTTGGGTTTTTTTGGATTTTATGTTTAAATTAGTGTATTATTAGGTATTTTTATTTGGATATTTAGGTGGATATGATTTTAAATATATTTTAAGAGTTATCGTCCTAGGTTTGTTTTAAGGTCTAACTTCATTTGATTATGGTGGTTGGTTTATTAGAATAATATGTTTATGGATTATTTTATAAAGGGTTTTTTTAAGGAAAATCAAGTATGATTTGTTATTTATAAATCTATATAATGATTAATATAGGGTCATAATCTCCTTCAGTGAATTTTTAGTTTATTCCTATAATATTCCCACCACCATTTTCCGAAATTTATAAACAATTATAATAATTAATTTTTTATAATTATAAATGAATTTGGTTTCCAAATTTAATTTCATATTAAAAATAAATAAATTCTTTAGAAACTAGGTTTTAAAAATAAACTATGAAGTTGGTTGTGTGGTATTAACTTCTCGTTAAAAACCATGTCATTAAACATTTTGGGAAAGATCATTATTTGTTACGATAATACACTACTTGAGGTAATAAAATTATATTTCTTAAATAGGATGATTCCATTAGTGTATGTTATATAATATCATGTTCTTCTGGAGAAATTTAGAACATGAAATTTGAAATGGTTCATGTATAAAAAATTCACTATAATAAACATTATAGATTATTTTTTTGTGCCAATATAGTCTGTGTATTGGTTTTTTTCTAAGGAATGGGAAAAAATCTAATATTAAAGATTATTTAGAGTGATATCTATATATTAATAATACCATTTATTTAAATTAATTATATATTATATTAATGGAAAAAATTCATCCCACTATTACTTGATATATTTATAATCCAAATATCTAAATATAACAATGGTTAAGAGTTATATCGATCGTGCAGTGATAGTGGGGTTAAGTAGGCTGAATGAAAAAGATGAATCTTGTAAGTGTTTTTTCTTCATTTATTGTTTTCTAAATGAATTATTTTCTCAATACTAACCTTATTAATTTAATAAAAAGAAAAAATTGTTTTGGTTTGACATTGTGACTCAAACTCACATTTCGATTTCATAAAACCATTTATCTTTTTAGAAACATAAATTTCTTTATTTATGAAAAGGTATTGAATTCAGTGTAATTATATAAGATGTATTTATAAGTGTAACTATTTTTAATATTAATAATAAAATCTCAAACTCTTCATAACTTAAGGTGTCACCTTCCAAGTGAATTTTTTTTCAATCAAGTTCTAAATAATAAATATTGTTTTTAAAGAGGGTCACACCATATGATTTAGAATCCTAAGTCCAATAAATGTGATATACATCATTTCTACATGGTGTAATAACAAGTAATTATTGGTTTTTACCAATACAAGCATAACTTATTATATATAATAGGTCTATATGTTGACCACAGAATGATTGGAATTTCGTATTCCTATATCTAAAACAAATCATAAAAATTCATCTATACAATATCAAATATACAGTATGAATTTTTATTTTTTAACCGTAAATAACATGTTATAAAATGGATTGATATAGGTATGAATTACATTTATAACAAAAAAATTCCACATTATTTGATCTCCATGAACTTATGTGTAATTTTTTTATGGTTTTGTGCATTCTTAATCTTGTTATGTTATTGAAAATTGAATATATGTTTTTGAGAATGCATAATTTTCTTTAGATAAATAGACATGATAAGATTTATGACTAGTTCGTTTTATCATGTATTATGTTTAAATGATTTATAATCATGTTAGTGAGGTTTTTTTACATGTATGTATCTATTTTTACCATAAAAAATATTAAGCAAGTATACCAGCCATTGGGAAATGGGTAACTCCCATCGGATCGGTTTTTGTGCCCTGAATAAGTATACCCATACCCCTATTCCATGAGACACGTTGTGGAACAAAATTTTTATAGACATTATGTCAGGTTTGTAGGTATAATTTAATTATTAAACTAATAAATAAAAGAAAAAACCCCAAAAAGTATAATCCCCTTATGAAAATACCTAAAAGAATGCATACTATAAAATAAATAAATAGAATATGTACCATGAACCAGTAAATCCATAGAAAGTTTCTTCATCGTTTTCTGTTTATGAATATAACTTATGTGTAACTCCCCAACCCTAGTTACCCAGAGTCGGTGCATTATTACATAACATTGGAATGATCACAAGAAAGATCAAATCTCGAAAGACCGATTGGTTTAGTAGCCTTGGAAACACTAGATATATTCATAAGTTTTACATTACATCATAAAATGAAAAACTACTACAACAACATAATGTCTCTATAATACACACTCATATCCCTACATAATATCCCTGCAGGTCATTCATAATTTACTTCTTCACTTCCTGGGAAAAATAAAACATAGAAAAGGGGTGAGCTCAAATGCCCAGTAAGGATAACAATATAGCGGAAAATTTCATAAATAAGAATAAACATTTAAGGCAATGTATAACTAAAACAAAATCCTTTCAAACTTGAACTTTCAACATGGTATGGCATAAATAAAAATGAAATAATGCCATTTAATTATTCACATGGATATTCTACTAATCGAATAATCACATGAAAAATCAATAACCACTTTTATAATGATGGAATGCATAATTCCAGACTATCATAACCACATAGCCAAGGCCTCGTGCCAAGACTACAAATAAGATTTTTCTAAGGCCTTGTGCCAAGACACTAGTTTGTCTCATGAGACCTACCGATGCATCGAGGAGCTATAGAGGGCTCCACCAGTCACATATTAAGTCCAATGCATTCCCATATGAAAAGGTTTAAACATAACATAAACATTCGTATTAAAACTAGCATACGAAATGTCAATAATTTCACCATAAACAATGAATGGTATAAAAATAGTACATCCACAGTCAAACATATCACAAAACCTTCAATAAAATATATATGTTTTGTATCATAATAAATCAACTTCAAATAAGCGTAAAATCCATCAAAGGATGCTGACATAGATGAAATCAAAACACTTTTTAGAGAAATATCTCTTTCTATTTTTGAGATCATTTAAGAGCCATATAAAATAAAACATTTTCTTTGAAAATATTCTTATAAGATTGTAAGGAAAGCTTTGAAGATTTTATAACGGCGGAAAATAACCTCACCCGCAGTATAAGTTAAAAAAACATTCTTACCTTAATTCTGTTGAAAAGGTTAAAAAGTACCTTGTTTTGAAAACGATGGAAAGATTCCTCTTATAAAAAGTCAAACAAGGGTATAAATTACATTAACCCATATTCTTGTAAATAATATAAATGTTTTGAAATACATTTTGAAGAAACATGGATGTGGATGATAAAGAGATCCAAGTAGATTATTACGTATAAACAACCTCAGATAATGAAGATATTGTGAAATAACCCTTACCTTGTACTTTTCCTTGGTTGGGGTAGGTTAACCTCCTGTATAATGGTGAAATAATTGTTATTAAATTATACAAGAATCATATGATATCATATATTATCTTTTAATATTGATTTGATAATAATATCGTAGTATTATCGTTTTTTCAGGTGTTAACTTACTTGTTTCCTTTTATATGTTTTGTTACGTAAGACATGTTTCTAAAGGATAGGTTGTATATTATTCATATCCAGAATGATATCAAGTCCTTAAACATCATTTTTTAAATCATCAAATGATAATTATACTTTAATGGATACGATGGAGAATGAATCTCATCGCGTTCGTGGAGACGGTAGTCCGTACGTACGCACGAGCAACAATATCATTCTTTTGATATTAAAATAATATATAAATGGATGGTATATCATATATACAGAATCATTAACATGTTATATTTATTATTTAAATGAGTTACACATCATTATTATACCCATCCAAATAATATTATACTGAATAACAATTACACCACGACGTGGAGACGGTAAGCCATACGTACGCACGTATGGTGACATGTTATTCAAAGGGTGGATAGAATACTGAATATGGTTGTACATATTTATAATAACATCACAGTATATATATGATACTGGAGTTATTATTTTATAATGGTAACAACAAAGGAAGAAGAAGTGGAAGAAGAAAGGAACTTGGAAAAGGGTGGTGAAATCATTACCTCTTCTTCGGTTTCTTCCTTTTGATTTGATCAAAAGGGCTCCTTAGGTTGGCTTTCTGATCAAAATAAGGCATCTAGGTTGTATTGAGGGAAGTTGGGAGAGTATTTGGGCAGAGTTTAGCCGGACCAAAAGTCTTTGAAGGTGTGAATAAATGATAAGGAGGATTGCCCTTTTATAATAGGGGTGAGGGGCACCTTTGGAAAAGCTAGAGATATTAGTTTATAATAAATTCATATTCGGTTTCCAATGGCTCCAATGTTGATTATTAATAGGTAAAGGTGGCGATGGGTCGAAAACAACTCAACCAATAGAATTTAGACAGGTTTGGGTACTTATATTAACCTTATCTTTAAGTATTAACTCTAAGTTAATTAGTTTCACTTTTACAATGTCTCTTTGTATTTTTATATAATATGGTTACTAAAATTACTATATACATCCAAGCGACCCCCAAGTGGTCCATTAATGATGAAACTATCATGATATAATTCTCTTGGCCGAACTTTAGATTTTTAGGAATTTAATATAATATTTGTTTTAAGAACTCTTTTATGTCAATTTTGACACAATTCAATAGTTGATTTTTGTGAAACTCATAACAGATTGATTACTTCGAAAAAAGTCAATTAAATCATTTCTAATATAACATATTATCCTAGAAAATTAGTTTAATTCATTAAAAGTTTCATATTATATTTATATAGGTATTTATAATATCAATTATTTTAAATTTTCACTATTATAGTAATTACTACATCATCATTGTGTCATAAATAAATTAACTTATTTAATGTCTAAAAATTATAAATAAAATATAATTATGTATGAAATCTTTTTATATTTCGAATGAATATTTATAATCTAAAATCCAACATATATAACCCTATGTAAAAATTATTTTTCAAAAAGATATATGCTTGTGTCATTTTTGTATTCATTTTAACTTAATTTAAAAAAAGTGTCCCTATCACCTACAAGTGGCACCATGTGGTCCCAAAATCGACCCAAAGATGCCTATGGTCGAAAATGTATCAAACAATAAGGCTAGGACACATTTTAGGGTAATTTAGTATTATTATAATATTATTTTTTAACCCTTATTTACCGGATTTACCCTTAACCATGGTAAATAAAATATTTACCGCAGTAATTATTCAAAATGTCTAAAAATAAAAGTTACCTATTTACACAATTTGGACATCCTGATTCCAAATATGGAATCAATTTTTCTAAATTCAAAACACAGAAGTGGCAGAAATTAATTTAAAATTAATTCCCGCTGTCAAAACAAAAAGCGTGTTTTTAAGATATAATAATTATCAAAAGATTGATACTTGTTTATGTCCAGTTTAATAGTAAAATTATGTCCAATGACCAACATTATATTAAATGGTAAAAATATATTCTAAATATACTTTAAAACCACTCAAATTCATAATTTATCACATTTAATTATTTTGATTAAAAAAGTTGTTTTTAATTAAAATTTAGTAATTTTCACTATTCATCAAAATATGAAAGTTATCCGAAAAGTACCAAAATTTCACCTTAGGCTAAATTCGATATTCCGAATCCAAAAATGAAGTCCATTTTGAAATATAAAATATATATATAATTTCAAAAAGTAGGTATTACTATTCATAACGGCTAGTTTGATTGGTTGTTAGAACTCGGTGTTGCGTACAACACACGCTATCGCGTTATTCAAAGAGAATCATATCGTAGAAGCTTGGGGTGTTACATACTCCCCTCCTTCAAATAATTTCGTCCTCGAAATTTCTAGAATACTACCAGATGAAAAGACTCGGGTGGTTCTTCATCATAAGTTCCTCGGGTTCCCACATTGCCTCTTCCATCTTATGGTTTCTCCACAAAACTTTTACCAGACGTGTCGTCCGGTTTCTCAGTACTTGTTCTCTTGTATCAAGAATCCTTACGGGCTCTTCACAAGAAGACAGATCAGGTTCCAGTTCTAATTCCTCATAGGTGAGTACATGCGTTGGGTTAGGCATGTATTTCCTCAACCGAGATACGTGGAACACATCATGAACTTTGGAGAGACTTGGCGGCATTGCCAATCGGTAAGCTACAACCCCAATTCGTTCTAGAATTTCTAAGGGTCCGATGTACCTGGGACTCAATTTACCTTTCTTACCAAAATGTATGACTCCCTTCCATGGAGATACCTTCAGGAAAACATGATCACCGACTTGAAATTCCAAATCCTTCCTTAGATTATCGGCATAGCTCTTCTGCCTACTTTGAGCTGCTTTGATGTGATTTTGGATTACCTTCACCTTTTCCACCATTTCCTCCACCAGTTCTGGGCCTACAAGTTTTCTTTCACCAACGTCATCCCAACAGGTTGGTGTACGACATCTCTTTCCGTATAACGCTTCATATGGTGCCATCTAAATACTCGAATGGAAGCTATTGTTATAGGAAAATTCTACCAGTGGTAAATATTGATCCCACATACCCTAAAAGTCAAGTGAGCAAGATCTCAACATGTCTTATAAGGTCTGAATAGTCCGTTCATATTGTCCGTATGTCTGAGGGTGGTAAGCAGTGCTCAAATGAAGTTCAGTATCTATTGATTTCTGAAGACTTTTCCAAAATCTTGAAGTAAAACGGGGATCAAAATCATAAACAATCGATAGGGGTACTCCATGAAGTCTCACAACTTCATTAATATATAGTCTTGCTAGACGTTCCAGGGGTAGATCTTCTCTTATAGTAAGAAAATGTGATGACTTGGTAAGACGATCAACAATAACCCATATTACATCGTTCCTTCTAGGAGTCTTTGGTAGCCCCATGACAAAGTCCATCGTAATATTGTCCCATTTCCACTCTGGTATGGGAAGAGGTTGCATGACTCCTCGAGGATGTTGCCTTCCAGCTTTCACTTGTTGAAAAACCATACATCATGACACAAAATCTGCAATCTCCCTCTTCATGTTGTCCCACCAAAAATTTTCCTTCAAATCTCTATACATTTTGGTGCTCCCAGTGTGTATAGAGAAATTGGAACTATGAGCATCATCCAACAATTCCCTTTTTAGATCAGGTATATCGGGGACACAAAGTCTCTTCCCGAATTTCAAAATTCCATCTTCATACACAAAGTCTCTCAATCTCCCATCATTCACAGCATTAATCTTATTTTGAAATTCTTCATCATCGGTCTGAGAACTCTTAATCCTTTCTAGTAAAGATGGTTTGGCAACCATTTGAAAAAGCATTGATGTTTCACCTTCCCTGGTTATTCCCATGTCCATCTTCACTAGATCCATGAAAATTGGATCCCTTTCAATTCTCATATTGTTCAAAACTCCATGGACTTTTCTACTCAAAGCTTCTTCCACCTTGTTTGCTTTCCCCGGGTGGTAGTGTATCGTACAATCATAACCCTTGAGTAATTCAAGCCATCTCCTTTGCCTCATGTTGAGTTCTTTTTGTGAGAAAATATACATCAAACTCTTGTGGTCAGTATAAATCTCGCATTTTTCACCATAGAGGTAGTGACTCCATATCTTAAAAGCAAAGATACAGCTGCTAACTCGAGATCATGAGTAGGATAGTTTTGTTCATTAATTTTCAACTGTCGTGATGCATAGGCAATAACTCTATCATTCTGCATAAGGACACAACCAAGTCCTTTCTTTGATGCATCACTATAAATAACGAACCCATCATTCCCCGATGGTAGAGTCAATATAGGAGCATCGACTAATATTCTCTTCAGTTCTTCGAAACATTCTTCACACTCTTTTTTCCAAACAAATTTAACCCCTTTACATGTGAGCTTCGTTAATGGGTTAGCCAATCGGGCAAAATTCTGGACAAAACATCAATAATAACCTGCCAAACCAATAAAACTACGTACCTCAGTTATACTCGTAGGTGCTGGCCATTCCTGGATTGCCTTGGTCTTAGAAGGATCAACAGAGATTCCATCTTTAGAGACAATATGGCCAAGAAAAGAAATCTCATGAAGCCAGAATTCACACTTACTAAACTTCCCATATAATTCATGCCTCCTCAGAGTCTTCATGATAATGCGCAAGTGATTTTCATGATCTTCGTAGCTTTTAGAGTATAATAAGATATCATCAATAAATACCACCACAAATTCATCGAGATACTCCTTGAAAACTCTATTCATCAGATCCATGAATACCGAGGGTGCATTAGTCAATCCAAAAGGCATTACAGTAAACTCGTAATGCCCGTACCTGGTTCGAAATGCTGTCTTCGGAATGTCTTCCTTCTTCACACACAACTGATGGTATCCAGATCGAAGGTCAATATTTGAATAGTATTGAGCTCCATGTAGTTGGTCAAATAAATCATCAATGCGTGGTAGGGGATACTTGTTCTTTATTGTTATAGCATTGATCTCCCTTTAGTCGATACATAACCTCATAGATCCATCTTTCTTTTTAACAAAAAGAACAGGGTCTCCCCATGGAGAAACACTAGGGCGAATAAATCCCTTATTACTCAATTCCTCTTGTTGTTTCTTTAGTTCAACTAATTCTACAGTGGACATTCTATAAGGGGTGTTCGATATAGGCCTTGATCCAGGAATTAAATCAATGGAAAACTCAACTTCTTATTCTGGAGGATGTCCAGGTAAATCTTCTGTAAATACATCTACAAATTCTTTCACAACAGGTACATCCTCTATTTGAACATTATTTTCCTCACCCACAGTTATTTTATTCTCTTCCTCCCCAATAATTGAATTTATTTGAGCTACTGGGGGTGGATCTAAATGAGAATTAGGTGGTGACGATTCTGCTCAAAAGATAAGGTGTTCCTTATCATTATCATCAAGAATCGTAACCTCTTTCTTCTTACAATAAATCTTCGCATCATAGTCCGAAAGCCAGTCCATACTGAGGATTATATCAAACTCAATCATAGGTATGACGATGAGATCAGCAGATAAAGAACATTTATGTGTTCTAATGGGGACTGATTCACAAAACTTTATTGCAATGATACATCCCTTAAGAGTTTTAACTGACAACTCCCTTATTAAATCAAATTGTAAATATCTAATTTTCTTAGAAAACTGGGAAGATATGAAACAATGCGATGATCCAGAATCAAATAATGCATTTGCTAAACTTGAGGAAACCATTAAATTACCTGCCACCACACCTTTCGGAGCTTCTACCTCAGTAGTAGTGATAGCATAAGCCTGGCCTTGATCCCTTGCCCTTTTCTGAGGTAAGTTCTCCTGACGCTTAGGACATGCATTTTCATAATGCCCCATCTCCCTGCAATTATAGCACTGAACATTGGTAGCATCCTTCTTCCCCTTGCAATCACGAGCTTGGTGTCCTTCTTCACCACACTTGTAACAGACTCCCATTCCCTTCAAGAAAGTACCAGGGTGTTTCTTCCCACATTTACCACAGGATGGATATTCAATCTTTCCCTTCTTCCCCTTATTTACATTCCCTGATTGATCAACAGGTCTCTTCTTCTCTTGCTTTGCTTTAAAGTCATAAGACTTAGAGAATTCCTTTTCGGTCTTGATAGCACATGAGACAATGTCTTCGTACGATGAAAAGGATTGTGAGACTAATGCTCGATGAAGAAATGGTTTTAACCCATCAAAGAAATGATCAATCTTACTTCTTGGGTTACGTATATAATCTCCAGCATACCTTGCTAACCTTGTAATGTTAGCCTCATACTTTGTGACATTCTCATCCTCCTTTTGTCTCAGACTCAGAAATTGCCTTTCCACATCTACTCGATGGCCGCGAGGAATGTATTTTTCTAAAAACAGATCTTTGAACTCCCTCAATTCCATATTTGATACTTCATCATCTTCCTTCATGTTTTGAATCAATGACCACCATTGATCAACATCTCCAGTGAGGCGATAAACTGCCATGATAACTTTTTCCCTTTCACTGCTCCCCAAAGCCTGAAATATTTTCTCTAGGGAATTTATCCATTGCTCAGCTACTAAGGGATTTGTACTCCCATTGAACGTTGGTGATTGTTTCCTCATGAATCGATCTAACATTGATCCTCCACACTGTGGATCAGGGTGATCCATACGGGTAAGGTTATTATTCATAACCTGAGTAAATTGTCCCAGTATGGTGATTAGCTGATCGGCACCAGTTGCATCACCAGCCCCACTATAATTATCTTGAGCAGGAGGGAAATCCCTTCATGGAGTGCGTGCATTGATACAGTTTCCATTTCATTTACTAGGCGCCATTTCTAAACAATGGCATAAACTAGATTAGTTTATGAATCAAAATACATAATCCCATACTTATAAAACACTTAACATAAATTGAACTATTTATGGATATAATCCATAATCATAAAAAAAATTTCTTTGAGGAAGTATTTACTCATAAACCCTTCATAATGATTTGTAATGAAAATGAGATTTATCCTAAGCATATCCCCCGGGAGTGTCGTAACCAAGAGTGCAGCAATGCCCGTTGTCGTGCACCAGTTCCCGTTCGAGTCTAGCTCAAAGTGGTGTTTTTGGGTTTTACCCCTAGGTACATCTGTGCCAGAGCCGCCTCTACCTGCTCGTATCCAGACAGGGATGTATTTCTCGGAAAACCCACAAAATATCTACAATACCAAAATTCTAGGAAGTTCTTCTATACTAATCCTCAAAGTTCATCTTAGGTCTACGTGCTCTAATCAGAGTTTATCTAAATCTAGCTTCCAAGTTTTGTACTAAACTTCCTCTGATACCAACTGTAACGCCCCAACGCTAGTTACCCAGAGTTGGTGCATTATTACATAACATTGGCATGATCACAAGAAAGATCAAATCTCGAAATACCGATTGGTTTAGTAGCCTTGGAAACACTAGATATATTCATAAGTTTTACATTACATCATAAAATGAAAAACTACTACAACAACATAATGTCTCCATAATCCACACTCATATCCCCACATAATCTCCCTGAAGGTCATTCATAATTTACTTCTTCACTTCCTGGGAAAAATAAAACACAGAAAATGGGTGAGCTCAAATGCCCAGTAAGGATAACAATATAGCTGAATCTTTCATAAATAAGAATAAACATTTAAGGCAATGTATAACTAAAACAAAATCCTTTCAAACATGAACTTTCAAAATGGTATGTCATAAATAAAATTAAATAATGCCATTTACTTATTCACATGGATATTCTACTAATCAAATAATCACATGAAAAATCAATAACCACTTTCATAATGTTGGAATGCATAATGCCAGACTATCATAACCACATAGCCAAGGCCTCGTGCCAAGACTACAAATAAGATTTTGCCAAGGCCATGTTTCAAGACACTAGTTTGTCTCATGAGACCTACTGATGCATCGAGAAGCTATAGCGGGCTCCACCCATCACATATTAAGTCCAATGCATTCCCATATGAAAAGGTTTAAACATAACATAAACATTCGTTTTAAAACTAGCATACGAAATGTCAATAATTTCACCATAAACTATGAATGGTATAAAAATAGCGCATCCATAGTAAAAAATATCACAAAACCTTTAATACAATATAGAAGCTTTGTATCATAATAAATCAACTTCAAATAAGCATAAAATCCATCAAAGTATGTTGAAATAGATGAAATCAAAACACTTTTTAGAGAAATATCTCTTTCTATTTTTGAAATCATTTAAGAGACATATAAAATAAAACATTTTCTTTGAAAATATTCTTATAAGATTGTAAGGAAATCTTTGAATATTTTATAACGTCAGAAAATAACCGCACCCGCCGTATAAGTTAAAAAAACATTCTTACCTTAATTCTGTCGAAAAGGTTAAAAAGGACCTTGTTTTGAAAATGACGGAAAGATTCCTCTTATAAAAAGTCAAACAAGGGTATAAATGACTTTAACCCATATTCTTGTAAATAGTAAAAATGTTTTTAAATACATTTTGAAGAAACATGGATGTGGATGATAAAGAGATCCAAGTAGATTATTACGTATAAACAAACTCGGATAATGAAGAGATTGTGAAATAACACTTACCTTGTACTTTTCCTTGGTTGGGGTAGGTTAACCTCCTGTATAATGGTGAAATAATTGTTATTAAATTATACAAGAATCATATGATATCATATATGATCTTTTAATATTGATTTGATAATAATATCTTTGTATTATCGTTGTTTCGGGTGTTAACTTACTTGTTTTATTTTATATGTTTAGTTACGTAAGACATGTTTTTAAAGGATAGGTTGTATATTATTCATATACAGAATGATATCAAGTCCTTAAACATCATTTTTTAAATCATCAAATGATTATTATACTTGAATGGATACAATGGAGAATGAATCTCATCGCGTTCGTGGAGACGGTAGTCCGTACGTACGCACGAGCGACAATATCATTCTTTTGATATTAAAATAATATATAAATGGATGGTATATCATATATACAGAATCATTAACATTTTATATTTATTATTTACATGAGTTACACATCATTATTATATCCATACAAATAATATTATACTGAATAACAATTACACCACGACGTGGAGACGACAAGCCGTACGTACGCACGTATGGTGACATGTTATTCAAAGGGTGGATAGAATACTGAATATGGTTGTACCATATTTATAATAACATCACAATATATATATGATACTGGAGTTATTATTTTATAATGGTAACAACAAAGGAAGAAGAAGTGGAAGAAGAAAGGAACTTGGAAAAGGGTGGTGAAATCATTACCTCTTCTTCGGGTTCTTCCTTTTGATTTGATCAAAAGGGCTCCTTAGGTTGGCTTTCTGATCAAACTAAGGCCTCTAGGTTGTAGTGAGGGAAGTTGGGAGAGTATTTAGGCAGAGTTTAGCCGAACCAAAAGGCTTTGAAGGTGTGAATAAATGAGAAGGAGGAGTTCCCTTTTATAATAGGGGTGAGGGGCACCTTTGGAATAGATAGAGATATTAGTATATAATAAATTCATATTCGGTTTCAAATGGCTCCAATGTTGATTATTCAAAGTTTAAGGTGGGTATGGGTCGAAAACAACTCAACCAATAGAATTTAGATAGGTTTGGGTACTTATATTAACCTTATCTTTAAGTATTAACTCTATGTTAATTAGTTTCACTTTTACAATGTCTCTTTGTATTTTTATATAATATGGTTACTAAAATTACTATATACATCCAAGAGACCCCCAAGTGGTCCATTAATGATGAACCTATCATGATATAAGTCTCTTGGCCGACCCTTAGATTTTTAGGAATTTAATATAATATTTGTTTTAAGAACTCCTTTATGTCAATTTTGACACAATTCAATAGTTGATTTTTGTGAAACTCATAACAGATTGATTACTCCAAAAAAGTCAATTAAATAAATCCTAATATATCATATTATACTATAAAATTAGTTTAATTCATTAAAAGTTTCATATTATATTTATTTCGGTATTTATAATATCAATTATTTTAATTTTTCACTATTATAGTAATTACTACATCATCATTGTGTCATAAATAAATTAACTTATTTAATGTCTAAAAATTATAAATAAAATATAATTATGTAGGAGATCTTTTTATATTTCTAATGAATATTTATAATCTAAAATCGAACATATATAACCCTATGTAACAATTATTTTTCTAAAAGATATATGCTTGTGTCATTTTTGTATTCATTTTAACTTAATTAAAATAAAGTGTCCCTATCACCTACAGGTGGCACCATGGGGTCCCATAATCGACCCAAAGATGCCTATGGTCGAAAATGTGTCAACCAATAAGTCTAGGACACGTTTTAGGGTAATTTAGTATTATTATAATATTATTGTTTGACCCTTATATACCGGATTTACCCTTAACCATGGTAAATAAAATATTTACCGCCGTAATTATTCAAAATGTCTAAAAATAAAAGTTACCTATTTACACAATTTGTACATCCTGATTCCAAATATGGAATCCATTTTTCTAAATTCAAAAAACAGAAGTGGTAGAAATTAATTTAAAATTAATTCCCGCTGTCAAAACAAAAAGTGTGTTTTTTAGAGATAATAAATATCAAAAGATTGATACTTGTTTATGTCCAGTTTAATAGTAAAATTATGTCCAATGACCAAAATTGTATTAAATGGTAAAAATATATTATAAATATACTTTAAAACCACTCAGATTCATAATTTATCACTATTAATTATTTTGATTAAAAAAGTTGTTTTTAATTAAAATTTAGTAATTTTCACTATTCATCAAAATATGAAAGTTATCCGAAAAGTACCAAAGTTTCACCTTAGGCAAAATTAGATATTCCGAATCCAAAAATGAATTCCATTTTGAAGTAAAATATATATATATAATTTCAAAAAGTAGGTATTACTATTCATAACGGCTAGTTTGATTGGTTGTTAGAACTCGGTGTTGCGTACAACACACGCTATCGCATTATTCAAAAAGAAGCGTATCGTAGAAGCTTGGGGTGTTAAATTATGGGTTTTCAATATATCCATACTTATTTGGTGTATCCATGGGTTGATGCCGAATCACCTGATGCTTGTGTGGGAGTTTCCAACCTCCCATTATATATTAGAATCTTATAAAATAAAGGGAGAAGAAAGATTGTATATTTAGGTAATAGGAGTATTAATCACGGATTATGCATGATTATTGTCAAATCATGGTCTTTATCTTCATATATATATAGGCCCTTGAGGACACTCCTCGATTTCCCATGCATTTATCCATGTGTTACAATTCATTGGAAAATAATTCAACCAGTTATACATTCATCATTTGAATGTAATCCCTATGCATTTAGTCTTATGAAACGAACTACATAATGATAGTATATAAGAGTTATTAAAATATTTTAACTATTAAAAAATACACTACAATAATATAAAAAAACAATCGAAGACATTTATCACAATATCACATATATCATAGTAAATTATATCCCATTATAGCATGAATTTTGAATCCTAAAACATGTTTGTATTATTTCAAATGATATAGGATTTAGGTAATATCTCAAATAATATCTCACATAAATTAAATCCTTATAGACTTTTTCCCATTTCACATTATACTATATCATGTACAATAACATTTGAAACCATATCCAAAAACCATTTTAATTTTTTTTAAATAATTTTGGAAATTTATCATTAACATCGCATTAGATCACATATTTTCCAATACCATGTGAAAATCATATCTAAAACCCCCTTTTGGAATAACTATAAAAAAATTAGAATAATATTCTGAGTAAACATTATCCCCCATTAATTCAACTATAATGTGGGTACTTACAACACTTTGTAGCATTGATAACAAATATAAATCCATAAATCCACAAATGTATTCCAATGGAGGCCTTTAGTTAAACATTAGTGCAACTCAAGATATAAATTGATTTGATTGGATCATAATCAAAAACATGTATCTCTATATTATTTTCCACTAGTTTCATTATATGAGAGCATGGCTTTTTATGTGATTCCTTTTTTTAACAAATCAAGTAAACATGGTACATAGTGTGTGTCAATAACATATAGCCTATTGATATGTTCTCGACTCAACAAGTATAGATAAAACAAGTCTATGAATACACACATGTCATTCAACTTTGTGGATGAACACATCATATGCCCCTCAATTAGATAAATAAGAACATAATATATAATATATAAGTGAAACCATAAATATCCATGGTCTAGCTTAATTAAGGGCTAAGATTTCTTAATCTTAATAAAAGAGGAAAATTATAATAATGGTTAATATATAACTAGTGATATGATTAGAAACCTTCCCAAACACCCATAATTATCTAATATGCAAGGATGGTATAAGAAATTTATCAATGTTTGACGTTTTTAATGCTAGGTTTCTCACCAACCTCGAGTATTGGGGACTCTAGTTTTGGGCCTCATTATCATATTTCATATATTGATACAATAATACTACAGATATTAACATTAAAATTTCATAATAACTTATAATATTCCATGATAAACATAAATTAGTGATAAATCAGATTCATAATTTGAGAATTCAATTATAATTTCACTTTAAGAAAAATGTATAACAATATATACATATATGAAATCAACATGAAATAATGATAAAATTTATATTTCCTTATGTATAAAAGGATAAATTTTAAATTATTAAATTATTTAAATAACATTAAAAACCCATAGATAAGAACATTTTTGACATATAATATATGAATGACTACCAGATTAGCCCTATATTTGTTTCAAATTCATGGTTTTTGTTAAAATCATTACATTTCTCTATAATTCCTACCACATCTATATGTGACTGCCTAATAAATCCATCAACTAAGCTCTTTAGTGACTAACATCAATGAAGTAAGCTAGTTTGAATAATGGTGAGACTTAGGAATCATATTCCTAATGCTCAACTCCTTTAATATAGTAAAATTACTTATGTTTACAAAATATAATGTTATGATATTAATAACATCTATTGCATACATAAAACTCTTTATAATTTTTATCACCATCGTCTTCCTTTAGAACCAATTTCTCTAAAAAATTTACTTAAACTATTTTTGTAAATAATGTAACTATTTAAAATACTTTTGTGACAATATATTCTAAAATCCATTAATAATTTTAGTGAAATAAACTTTTAATTTTGACTGACATAATCTTTTATTTATTAATTCATAACTTCTACAAGTACAAACATACTCCCACTATATTCTTAGACACTATTCTCTTCATAATATCATGCTAAGATACCAAAACATATTAATTTACCAGAAATAATACTTATTTATATTAGTGGTAATATTTAAAAAATAATCTATTATTTCCATATCATATATTGAATTCGAGGTGTTTGGATAATTTACTTGAAAAATATATTATTCTTTAAAATATGCCACTAGTGGTGGTGGAATCTAAATTCTTCATATTTCAAAAAATATCTGGATAAACACCTTTATCCTAGATAAAACATTTTTATCCTTATACCTTATAAAATACAGGTTATAGATTCTCATGAATCATATACCATGTGAATTTCTCTCATATTATTTATAAAAACACTTTTTTTAGTAAATGAATTCTCTTATTATATAAGAGAAATGAGATAATAATACACATCCTTTATTTAGATCGATATGAACATGATATATTCCTTTAAATTTATATCCATGATATAAAAACTCTTTTCATTATCAAATAAATGTGAACTAAAATATTTATCAATTATTACATAGTTTTTAACACATATATGTTTAGAAAATTTCTGAAATATACACTAGGTATATTATACCCTTCAATACTAAAGTATTTGTTTCTATAACACTAATACCCAACATAGACATTCCATAGAGTTTTCCAAACAATGTTAGGTAGCTCAAAAAATTCCATCATATGGAAACTTTTATCCTCTTTATTGATGAAACTAGGTTTCAATGGCCTTGGATGGATACTTAAAGAAACATTATTTGACGTTACAATGAACTTTTCTTCTTCCAGTTTGAAATGTTTCACACTTGTGCTATCAAAAAACTCCATAACCTTGAAATAACATAAACAATTCTTCTATCCAAAATATAATATTTTGGTAAAAATTTATTCAATTAATTCATCTTGTCGGAATATTTACAGATTAATGTATTTCTCAACCATAAAAAGGCTTAAAGAAACCTCTAGTCTCTCCAAGGCAATAACACACTCAAACTTATTGAAAGATGAGACAAATTCTCGTTTGTTAATATATCATTTAATTATTTTTAATATTTATGTGAATAATTCTATTCTTATTATTTGAATATAGATTCATTTGTTAAACTAATTCAACAAATCATTTATTTAGGAAGATATTACTAAAACACATAGTTTCTCTTACTTAATAAATTTTCATAAGTCACTAGTTCTAAAAGTTTATTACATTAAGATATTCCTGTTAAGGATTGAAATAAAATTCAAGTTTAATGATGTGGATTTTATTCATCTATAATGTAATAACTTATCAAATGAGTATAATTTTTTACATATATATAATATGGAATTTTATTAAATATGTATCCATTAAAATGATTTCCTCTTTTAAATTTATCATATCCACTAGTGGGAAAAGTCCCATATTTCATTGGGTATTACATCAATTATCATGTAAATAATCCATGATAATATATACTATACAACCATTGACTCTTTGATAGCTAATTGGATAACTCTTTATACAAATTAATCATGTGGACTCACTCAACTTGATTATCCTAGTATACTAACAGTTAGGGTTTTCCAATAAAATATAATCCAAATTAAATTGTAAGAATAAGGAACCTAATGGTTAGGGACACCTCATTTCTTACTTTACTTACAAAGGATAATCCATGAGAACCTATCTTTTCCCTGCCATACCTAGTTGGATGAATGATGTAACACCCCAAGCTTCCACGGTACGTTTCTCTTCGAATAATGCAATAGCGTGTGTTGTACGCAACCTCGAGCTCTAACACACACCACAACTAATTAAACTAGCCGTTGTGAATATTAATACCTAATTTTTTAAATTTTATAAATTTTATTTATAAAAATGGACTTCATTTTTGGATTTGGAATATCGAAATTAGGCTATGTTGAATTTTTGGTATTTTTCTGAGAACTTCTAATTTTTTATGAATAGTGAAAAATACATAAAAACAACTTTTTTTAATCAAAATAATTTATAGTGATAAATTATACTATTTAGTGGTTTTAAAGTATAATTAGACTATATTTTTACCATTTTATCCAATGGTGGTCATTAGAATTAATTTAACATTGAAATTGGACATAATCAATTGCCAATCTTTTGATATAAATTGTTTCTTAAAAACACGCTATTTGTTGTAACAGTGGGAATTAATTATAAAATTAATTAATGCAAATTATATGTTTGGAATTTTTTAAAATAGACATCATTTTTTAATTCTGAATATCAATTATAGATAAGGGTGAAATTTTGGCCTTATTCTGAAAAACTTAAATTTTTGATGAATAGTGAAACCACTAAGTGGTTGTTAAAAACTGATTTTTCGTTAAAATGAAATATTACCACTTCTGTGATTTGATTTTCAAAAATCCGAAATAAATGGTTTTCATTAAGAAGTAAAATTTGGTTCAATGAGATTAAAATAATTTTTTGGTGAATACTAACTTTTAAGTTCTTAATCGCGATTAGAGGTAATTAGTGTAGTTTTAGGTAAAAATAATGTTTTAATAGTATGAGATGAGCTTGGAACTTGTCCTAATCCTATTGGATGAGTCATGGCCGACCAAGAAAACCTATGGGTCAACTTGGGGACCCCATGGAGCCACTTTGGTTGGAAAATGACATTAATATATATTTATTTAATGTTAAAATTAAATTGACACAAACATGAGTTGTTTTACTAAAACAATTTTTAAGTGAGGTTACACAAGTCCAAATTTTGACTATAAATATTCATTAGAAGTATAAAAATATTTCCTACATCATAGTGTTTTTTTATAATTTTTAGACATTAAATAAATTAAATTATTTATGATATCATTATGATGCAGCGATGACCTCATTATTTAACGATTTTAATAAAATGAAATGATAATGTAAACTCCAAGGATTACACTTGTCCAAAGACTATTGGATGGGTAGATTTCGAACACTTATCACCTTATCCACGAATTATATAAGTTTGGGACCTTTAGAATCCGAAAAGCATTGTATAATAATGTAACATTTCAATCTTTCCAAAAGAGCCCCTCCTCTCCTCTTATAAAAGGCCCCCACCTCTACAAACTTATTCACACTTTCAAGCCTTTTGGTTCGGCCAACCTCTGCCCAAATACTCTCCCAACTTCTCTCCCTTCATCCTAGAAGCTTTACATTAGTCATAAAGCCATCCTATGGAGTCCTTTTGATCAAATCAAAAGGAAGAACCTGAAGAAGAGGTAACATTTTCATCACCCTCTTTCAAGTTTCTTTCTTCTTCCACTCCCTCTTTGTTTATTATTTCAATTATAAAATTATAAATCCAGTATCTTCTATATATTTTGATGTTATTATAAATATAGAACAACTATATTCAGTATTCTACCCATCATTTGAATGACATGTCACCATACTTGCATACGTACGGCTTACCGTCTCCACGTCGTGGTGTAATTGTTATTCAATTTATTATTATTTAGATGGGTATAAAAATGATATGTAATTCATGTAAATAATAAATATAACATGATAATGATTCTTTATATATGATATACTGTCCAATTATATATTATTTTAATATCAAAATAATGATATTGTCACTCATGCGTACGTACGGACTACCGTCTCCACGAACGCGATCAGATTCATTCTCTGTCGTATCCATTCAAGTATAATTATCATTTGATGATTTAAAAATAATTTTTAAGGAAATGATATCATTCTGGATATGAATAATATACATCCTATCCATGAAAAACACTACTTACGTAACAAAACATATAAAAGAAAATGAGTAAGTTAACACCCGAAACAACGGTAAATCTAAAATATTGTTAACAAAGCGATGTTAAAAGATCATATATGATATCATATGAATGTATATGATTCTTGTATAATTTAATAACAATTATTTCACCATTATACAGGAGGTTAACCTACCCCAACCAAGGAAAAGTACAAGGTAAGGGTTTACTTCGTAATCTCTTCATTATCCAAGGTTGTTTATACATAATTATCTACTGGGACCTCATTATCATCCACATCCATGTTTCTTAAAAATGTATTTCAAAACATTTTTACTAATAAATGGAAAATGGGTTAAAGTAATTTATACCCTTATACGTTTTTGAAAGGAATCTTACCGTCGTTTTCATAACAATGTACTTTTTGACCTTTTTGACAAATTTAAGGTAAGAATGTTTTTTTAACTTATATGGCGGGTGCAGCTATTTTCCGCCATTATAACTCCGTCGAAGCTTCCCTTACAAGATTATAAGAATATTTTCAAAGTAAATGTATTATTTTATAATTATGGGACTTTTAAATGATTTCAAAAAAAGAGAGATATTTCTCTCAAATAGCTTTGATTTCATCCATGTCAACATCCTTTGATGGGTTTTAAGATTAATTGAAATTGATTTATGATACAAAACTTTCATTGAACATTTTTGTGAAATATTTGACTGTGGATGTGTTATTTTTATACCATCCATAGTTTATGGAGAAATTGTTGACATTTCGTATGGTAGTTTTAATACGAATATTTATGTTATGTTTAAACCTATTCATGTGAGGAATGTATTGGACTTAATAAGTGATGGGTGGATCCCGCTATAGCTCCTCGATGCATCGGTAGGTCTAATGAGACAACTAGATGTGGAATTGGTCGAGGCCCTTTCCCAATTTGATTTATGGTTTTGGCCGAGGCCTTAATCATTTTAGATGTCTTGGCCGAGGCCTTGACAAAATGTTTTAGAATGTCTGGAATTATACATTACCTTATTATGAAAGTGGTTATTGATATTTCATGTGATTATTCCTCTAGTAGAATATCCATGTGAGTAAGTAATGACATTATTTTATTTTACTTTTTCCATATTATGTTGAAGTTCAAGTTCAATAAGGCTTTTGTTTTAGTTATACATTGCCTTAAGGGCTTATGTTTTCTTATGAAAGATTCTGCTATATTGTTATCCATACGGAGCATTTGAGCTCACCCCTTTAAATGTTTTATTTTTCCCAGGATGTGAAGAAGTGTCTTCTGAATGACTTGAAAGAATAGTCAGTGAGGATATGAGTGTGGACTAGGGACACCATGTTTTTGTAGTTTTTAGTTTTTATGATGTAATGTAATTTTTATGAATTTATCTAGTGTTTCCAAGGCTACTAAACTAATCAGTCTTTCGAGACTTGATCTTTTGTGATCATGCCAATGTTATGAAGTGATGCACCGAATCTGGGTAGCTAGGGTCGGGGCGTTACAGTTGGTATCAGAGGATGTCTAGTACAATCCTTGGAATATAGATTTATACAAACTCTGATTAGAGAACGTAGACCTAAGATGAACTTTGATGATTAGTATAGAAGAACTTCCTAAAATTTTGGTTTTGTAGAGATTTTGTGAGTTTTCCGAGTAATACATCCCAGTCTAGATACGAGCAGGTAGAGGCGGCTCTGGCACAGATGTACCTAGGGGTAAAACCTGAAAACAATGCTTTGAGCTAGACTCAAACGGGAACTGGTACATGACAACGGGCCTTGCTGCACTCTTGGTTACAACACTCCCGGGGGATATGCTTAGGATAATTCCCATTTTCTTTACAAACCACTATGAAGGGTTACGATTATATACTTCCTCAAAGAAAACATTTTTATAATTATGGATTATATCCATAATTAGTTCAATTTATGTTAAGTGTTTTACAAGTATGGAATTATGTATTTTGATTCATAAACTAATCTAGTTTATTCCATTATTTATAAATGGAGCCTAGTGGAAGGAATGGAAACCGTATCAATGCACGCACTCCGTGTAGGGATTTCCCTCCTGCTCAAGATAATTATGGTGGAGCTAGTGATACAACTGGTGCTGATCAGCTTCTCACTGTACGGTGACAACTCACGCAGGTTATGAATAACATCCTTACTCGTATGGAGAACCCTGATCCGCAACGTGGAGGATCCATGCTAGACCGTTTCATGAGGCAACAACCACCAACCATCAATGGGAGTACAAATCCTATAGTAGCTGAGAAATGGATAAATTCCTTAGAGAAAATATTCCATGCCTTGGGGAGTAGTGAAAGGGAGAAAGTTTTCATGGAAGTTTACCGCCTCACTGGAGATGCCGATCAATGGTGGTCACTAATTCAAAACACAAAGGAAGATGATGAATTAACAAACATGGAATGGCAGGAGTTCAAAGAGCTGTTCTTAGAAAAATACTTTCCTCAAGACCATCGAGCGGATATGGAAAGGCAATTTCTGAGTCTGAGGCAGAAGGAGGATGAGAATGTCGCAAAGTATGAGGCTAACTTTACAAGGATAGCAAGGTATGCTGCAGATTACATACGTAACCCAATAAGTAAGACTGATCGTTTCTTTGATGGTTTAAAACCATTTCACCGTCGAGCTTTAGTATCACAAACCTTCTCTTCATACGAAGGTATTGTCTCGTGCACTATCAAGACGGAAAAGGAATTCTCTAAGTCTTATGTCTTTAAATCAAAGCAAGATAAGAAGAGATCCGCTGAAAACTCTGGGAAAGGAAATAAGGAAACAGGGAAGAAGGGTAGAAATGAATTTCCACCCTGTGATAATTTTGGTAGGAAGCACCCTGGTGCCTGTCTAAAAGGAAAAGGAGTATGTTACAAGTGTGGTGAAAAAGGCCACCAAGCTCATGAATGCAAGGGAAAGAAAGCGGATGTCAACGTGGAATTCTATAATTGTAGAGATAAGGGACATTATGCAAATGAATTTCCTAAGCGTCAGGGGAACTTACCTCAGAAGAGGCCAAGGGATCAGGGCCAGGCTTATGCTATCACTACTGCTGAGGTGGAAGCTCTGAAAGACGTGGTGGCAGGTAATTTAATGGTTTCCTCAAGTTTAGCAAATGCATTATTTGATTCTGGATCATCACATTGTTTCATATCTTCCCAGTTTGCTAAGAAAATTAGATATTTCCAATTTGATTTAACAAGAGAGTTGTCGGTCAAAACCCCTAAGGGAAGTGTTGTTGCAACAAAGTTTTGTCGATTAGTTCCCATTAGAGCACCTAAATGTTCTTTACCTGCTAATCTCATCGTCATACCCATGATTGAATTTGATATAATCCTCAGTATGGATTGGCTTTCGGACCATGATGCAAACATTTATTGTAAGAGGAAAGAGGTTACGATTCTTGATGAGGATGATAAGGAACACCTTATCTTTAGAGCAGAATCGTCGCCACATAATTCTTATGTAGATCCACCCCCAGTAGCTCAACTAAATTCAATTATTGGGGAGTAAGAGAAGGAAATTACTGAGGGTGAGGAAAGGAATATTCAAATAGAGGATGTACCTATTGTGAGAGAATATGTTGATGTGTTTCCGGAAGATTTACCTGGACATCCTCCAGAATGAGAAGTTGAGTTTTCCATTGATTTAATTCCTGGATCAAGGCCCATATCGAAGACCCATTATAGAATGGCAACTGTGGAATTAGTTGAACTAAAGAAACAACTAGAGGAATTGAGTAATAAGGGATTTATTCACCCTAGTGTTTCTCCTTGGGGAGCCCCTGTTCTTTTTGTTATGAAGAAAGATGGATCTATGAGGTTGTGCATCGACTATAGGGATATCAATGCTATAACAATAAAGAACAAGTATCACCTACCTCGCATTGAATATTTGTTTGACCAACTGCCTGGAGCTCAATAATTTTCAAAGATTGACCTTCGGTTTGGATACCATCAGTTGTGTGTGAAGAAGGAAGACGTTCCAATGACAGCATTTCGAACAAGGTACAGGCATTACGAGTTTACAGTAATGCCTTTTGGATTGACTAATGCACCCTCTGTTTTCATGGATCTAATGAATAGAGTTTTCAAGGAATATCATGATGACTTTGTAGTGGTATTTATTGATGATATCTTGGTATACTCCAAAAGCCACGATGATCATGAAAATCACTTACGCATTATCCTGAAGACTCTTAGAAGACATGAATTATATGGGAAATTTAGAAAGTGTGAATTCTGGCTTCAAGAGATTTCTTTTCTTGGCCATATTGTCTCTAAGGATGGAATTTCCGTTGATCCTTCTAAAAACAAGGCAATCCAAGAATGGCCAGCACCGACAAGTATAACTGAGGTATGCAGTTTTTTTGGTTTAGCAGGTTATTATCGACGTTTCGTCCAGAATTTTGCCAGATTGGATAACCCATTGACAAAGCTCACACGTAAAGGGATTAAATTTGTCTGGACAAAAGAGTGTGAAGAATGTTTTGAATAACTGAAGAGAAGATTAGTCAACGCCCCTGTATTGACTCTACTATCGGGGAATGATGGGTTTGTTATTAATAGTGATGCATCGAAGAAAGGACTTGGTTGTGTTCTTATGCAGAATGATAAGGTTATTGCCTATGCATCACGGCAGCTAAAAATTCATGAGCAAAACTATCCTACTCATGATCTTGAGTTAGCAGCTGTGATCTTTGCTTTAAAGATATGGAGACATTACCTCTATGGTGAAAAATGTGAGATTTATACTGATCACAAGAGTTTGATGTATATTTTCTCACAAAAAGAACTCAACATGAGGCAAAGGAGATGGCTTGAACTACTCAAGGATTATGATTGCACGATACATTACCACCCGGGGAAGGCAAACAAGGTAGCAGATGCTTTGAGCAGAAAAGACCATGGAGTTTTGAATGTGATGAGAATTGAAAGGGATCCAATTTTCATGGATCTAGTGAAGATGGACATGGGAATAACTGGGGAAGGTAAAACATCAATTATTTTTCAAATGGTTGCCAAACCATCATTACTAGAAAGGATTATGAGTTCTCAGACCAATGATGAAGAATTTCAAAAGAATATTAATGTTGTGAATGATGGAAGATTGAGGGACTTTGTGTATAAGGATGGAATTTTGAAATTCGGGAAGAGACTTTGTGTTCCCGATATACCTGATCTAAAAAGGGAATTGCTGGATGATTCTCATAGTTCCAATTTCTCTATACACCCTGGGAGCACCAAAATGTATAGAGATTTGAAGGAACATTTTTGGTGGGACAATATGAAGAGGGAGATTGCTGATTTTGTGTCGAGGTGTATGGTTTGTCAACAAGTGAAAGCTGGAAGGCAACATCCTGGTGGAGTATTGCAACCTCTTCCCATACCTGAGTGGAAATGGGATATTATTACGATGGACTTTGTCATGGGACTACCAAAGACTCCTTGAAGGAATGATGCAATATGGGTCATTGTTGATCGTCTTACTAAGTCAGCACATTTTATGGCTATACGGGAGGATCTACCACTTGAACGTCTAGTAAGACTATATATTAATGAAGTTGTAAGACTTCATGGAGTACCCCTATCGATTGTTTCTGATCGTGATCCTCGTTTTACTTCAAGATTTTGGTAAAGTCTTCAAAAGGCATTGGATACTGAACTTCATTTGAGTACTTCCTATCACCCTCAAATAGATGGACAATCAGAACGGACTATTCAAACCTTAGAAGACATGTTGAGATCATGCTCTCTTGACTTTCAGGGTGTGTGGGATCAATATTTACCACTGGTAGAATTTTCCTATAACAATAGATTCCATTCAAGCATTCAGATGGAACCTTATGAAGCGTTATACGAAAAGAGATGTCGTACACCAAATTGCTGGGATGACGTTGGTGAAAGAAAATTTGTGGGACCAGTACTGGTGGTAGAAACAATGGAAAAGGTGAAGGTAATCCAAAACCACATCAAATCAGCTCAAAGTAGGCAGAAGAGCTATGCCGATAACAGAAGAAAGGTTTTGGAATTTCATGTGGGAGATCATGTTTTCCTAAAGGTATCTCCATGGAAGGGAGTTATATGTTATGGTAAGAAGGGTAAGTTGAGTCCCAGGTACATCGGACCTTTCGAAATATTAGATCGTATTGGGGCTGTAGCTTATCGTTTGGCGATGCCGTGAAATCTCTCCAAAGTTCACGATGTTTTCCACATATCGCTATTGATAAAATACATGCCCGAACCAACACATGTACTTACCTATGAGGAATTAGAACTGGAACCCGATCTATCTTATTGCAAAGAGCCCATCAGAATTCTTGACGTGAGGGAGCAGGTGCTGAGAAACCGGACGACTCGTCTGGTAAAGGTTTTGTGGAGAAATCATAAAATGGAAGAGGCAACGTGGGAACCTGAGGAACTTATGATGAAGAACCACCCGAGTCTTTTTATGCAGAAATACCCTAGGAATTGCGAGGACGAAATTATTTGAAGGAGGGGAGAATGTAACACCCCAAGCTTCCACGGTACGTTTCTCTTCGAATAATGCAATAGCATGTGTTGTACGCAACCTCGAGCTCTAACACACACCACAACTAATTAAACTAGCCATTGTGAAAAGTAATTACTACTTTTTGAAATTTTATAAATTTTATTTATCAAAATGGACTTCATTTTTGGATTCGGAATATCAAAATTAGCCTGTGTTGAATTTTTGGTATTTTTCTGAGAACTTCTAGTTTTTTATGAATAGTGAAAAATACTTAAAAACAACTTTTTTTAATCAAAATAATTTATAGTGATAAATTATACTATTTAGTGGTTTTAAAGTATAATTAGAATATATTTTTACCATTTTATCCAATGGTGGTCATTAGAATTAATTTAACATTGAAATTGGACATAAACAATTGCCAATCTTTTGATATAAATTGTTTCTTAAAAACATGTTATTTGTTATAACAGCGGGAATTAATTATAAAATTAATTAATTCAACATATATGTTTGGAATTTTTTAAAATAGACATCATTTTTTAATTCATAATATCAATTATAGCTTAGGTTGAAATTTTGGCCTTATTCTGAAAAACTTCAATTTTTTATGAATAGTGAAACCACTAAGTGGTTGTTAAAAACTGATTTTTCGTTAAAATGAAATATTAACACTTCTGTGATTTGTTTTTCAAAAATCTGACATACATGGTTTTCATTAAAAAGTAAAATGTGGTTCAATGAGATTAAAATAATTTTTTGGTGAATAGTAACTTTTAAGTTCTTAATCGCGATTAGAGGTAATTAGTGTAGTTTTAGGTAAAAATAATGTTTTAATAATATGAGATGAGCTTGAAACTTGTCCTACTCCTATTGGATGAGTCATGGACGACCAAGAAAACCTATGGGTCAACTTGGGGACCCCATGGAGCCACTTTGGTTGGAAAATGACATTAATATATATTTATTTAATGTTAAAATTAAATTGACACAAACATGAGTTGTTTTACTAAAACATTTTTTAAGTGGGGTTACACAAGTCCGAATTTTTACTATAAATATTCATTAGAAGTCTAAAACGATTTCCTATATCATAGAATTTTTTTTATAATTTTTAGACATTAAATAAATTAAATTATTTATGACATCATTATGATGCAGCGATGACCTCATTATTTAACGATTTTAATAAAATGAAATGATAATGTAAAATCCAAGGCTTAAACTTGTCCAAAGACTATTGGATTGGTAGATTTCGAACCCTTATCACCTTATCCATGAATTATATAAGTGTGGGACCTTTAGAATCCGAAAAGCATTGTATAATAATGTAACATTTCAATCTTTCCAAAAGAGCCCCTCCTCTCCTCTTATAAAAGGCCCCCACCTCTACAACCTTATTCACACTTTCATGCCTTTTGGTTCGGCCAACCTCTGCCCATATACTCTCCCAACTTCTCTCCCTTCATCCTAGAAGCTTTACTTTAGTCATAAAGCCATCCTATGGAGTCCTTTTGATCAAATCAAAAGGAAGAACCCGAAGAAGAGGTAACATTTTCATCACCCTCTTTCAAGTTTCTTTCTTCTTCCACTCCCTATTTGTTTATTATTTCAATTATAAAATTATAACTCTAGTATCTTCTATTTACTGTGATGTTATTATAAATATGGAACAACCATATTCAGTATTCTACCCATCATTTGAATGACACGTCACCATACGTGCGTATGTACGGCTTACCGTCTCCACGTCGTGGTGTAATTGTTATTCAATTTATTATTATTTAGATGGGTATAAAAATGATATGTAATTCATGTAAATAATAAATATAACATGATAATGATTCTGTATATATGATATACTATCCAATTATATATTATTTTAATATCAAAATAATGATATTGTCGCTCGTGCGTACGTACGGACTACCGTCTCCACGAACGCGATGAGATTCATTCTCCGTTGTATCCATTCAAGTATAATTATCATTTGATGATTTAAAAATAATTTTTAAAGACATGATATCATTCTGGATATGAATAATATACAACCTATCCATGATAAACACGACTTACATAACAAAACATATAAAAGAAAACGAGTAAGTTAACACCCGAAACAACGATAAATCTAAGATATTGTTAACAAAGCAATGTTAAAAGATCATATATGCTATCATATGAATGTATATGATTCTTGTATAATTTAATAACAATTATTTCATCATTATACAGGAGGATAACCTACCCCAACCAAGGAAAAGTACAAGGTATGGTTTTTCTTCGCAACCTCTTCATTATTCAAGGTTGTTTATACAAAATTATCTACTGGGACCTCATTATCATCCACATCCATGTTTCTTAAAAATGTATTTGAAAAAAATTTTACTATTAAATGGAAAATGGGTTAAAGTCATTTATTCCCTTATATGTTTTTGAAAGGAATCTTACCGTCGTTTTCGAAACAATGTACTTTTTGACCTTTTTGACAAATTTAAGGTAAGAATGTTTTTTTAACTTATACGGCGGGTGCGGCTATTTTCCGCCATTATAACTTCGTCGAAGCTTCACTTACAAGCTTATAAGAATATTTTCAAAGTAAATTTATTATTTTATAGTTATGGGACTTTTAAATGATTTCAAAAAAAGAGAGATATTTCTCTCAAATAGCTTTGATTTCATCCTTGTCAACATCCTTTGATGGGTTTTATGATTAATTGAAATTGATTTATGATACAAAACTTCCATTGAACATTTTGTGAAATATTTGACTGTGGATGTTTTATTTTTATACCATCCATAGTTTATGGAGAAATTGTTGACATTTCGTATTCTAGTTTTAATACGAATATTTATGTTATGTTTAAACCTATTCATATGAGGAATGTATTGGACTTAATAAGTGATGGGTGGAGCCCGCTATAGCTCCTCGATGCATCGGTAGGTCTCATGAGACAACTAGACGTGGAATTGGCCAAGGCCCTTTCCCAATTTGATTTATGGTTTTGGCCAAGGCCTTAATCATTTTAGACGTCTTGGCCAAGGCCTTGACAAAATGTTTCAGAATGTCTGGCATTATACATTCCCTCATTATGAAAGTGGTTATTGATATTTCATGTGATTATTCGTCTAGTAGAATATCCATGTCAGTAATTAATGGCATTATTTTATTTTACTTTTTCCATATTATGCTGAAGTTCAAGTTCAATAAGGCTTTTGTTTTAGTTATACATTGCCTTAAATTCTTATGTTTTCTTATGAAAGATTCTGCTATATTGTTATCCTTACGGATCATTTGAGCTCACCCCTTTCAATGTTTTATTTTTCCCAGGATGTGAAGAAGTGTTTTATGACTGACTTGCAAGAATAGTCAGTGAGGATATGAGTGTGGACTAGGGAGACCATGTTACTGTAGTTTTCATTTTTTATGATGTAATGTAATGTTTATGAATGTATCTAGTGTTTCCAAGGCTACTAAACTAATCGGTCTTTCGAGACTTGATCTTTTGTGATCATGCCAATGTTACGAAGTGATGCACTGACTCTGGGTAGCTAGGGTTAGGGCGTTACAAATGAGGTCATGATATGTGATTCGTTAGATAAAATATAACAATTAGTATTTTAATGTGGATTTAGTCTAAGAATTTTATCTCATGTTATTCCATTTATGTGTGAATAATTATATTTATTTAGTTTGGAATCATATTACTTCCAGTAAATTAATATTTTCAGACCATATTTATGTGTAACTTTTTTCACAACTAATATCCTGTATTACTAACCCAAAGAAAAAGACAAATATATTTAGACATTTTTAAATGCTTCTCATTCTTAATATATATGAAACTCTTTCATGTAATGGTTTTTAATCATATAAAATCCATAATTTCCACATGAGTAAGCCTAGATCCATAGATAACCAAGCCTAACTTTTATAGACAATTTATTGGCATCTTGGAAAGTGGGCAATCAAATCTGAAGTCACTCAACCAAGGGATACTTTACTCAAGAGAGATTTTTATTCCATAACCATCCTAACACCTAATATATTAAAATCATAATTAACTACTTAATTAAATATCATAACCTAATCCAAACCAACGTCAATGTATAAGAATACTTAATTAATTATCACACCAAGCATGTAAATCCTTGAATTCTTGTATAATAATTTGAAATAAGTTTTACATTTTAGACTAAATAATAAAAATATATACATAATATAAAAAATTATAACTTCGAATAAAGTATAAAATAAATAAATAAATGAAAAATTAATATTTTTAAACATTATATGAACATCGATGAATAATTCATAAATAAATCTAATTATACTCATTTTATAGTCTGACTAACCTTATATACATTCCCTAATTTTGAATATAAACACTCTATATTCATTTCCAATATGAACTATTTCGTATTATTAATTATATGGAATTTCTATTTAAATATATGATATTAAATAAAATAATATCATTATATATTCAAATTTATATTTTCTAAACAATTTATATAATCTAAATATTATTTATTAATTATTATTTAATCATTTAACAACTCAATCATTAAACTCATTTTTCTGTGATTTATAAATTTTCTTAGATAAGGCATTACATTGAACAATTAAAATTAATAATTATGAATAATAAATAACTCAAATATAAAAAACATTATATTTTTCTCCTTATTTTTTAATCAATAATCCTTTTATTAATTATCCTGTTGATTTTAAAATAAACCCCTTGTTCATAAATAATATGGTATGACATATAATTTGAAAATGTAATTTCATATTAATATTTAATATTTATAGATATTTATCATTAAATTTTTATTAAAAACTTAATTAATTAATTATAATCACTTTATAATTAATTAATCTATAAATAATTTTAAAATTAATACATATCCCAAAATAAATTTTTCTATATTTTTTTAAAGAATTATAAAATATATAATTCAATTCATAATTAAATTTTATGGAAAATAATTTTTTAATATTTCCTTATAAGACACATTTGAAACCTTTGTAATATTAATTTTTGTATAGTGTTCTACATAATAATGACTCAATGTGTAGAGGTACATAAGGTGGAATATTTACATGATAGGACCTGTATGTGATTAACTTCCTACAGAATGGATCACATACCCATAAAACTATAATTAAATGAAATTAAATCAAATTTATTCTTACATAGGTTGTTCCCAAGTAAGAATAATCTAGTGGACGGTATAAATAATTTGATCATTATCAATGATTAATACAACAACTATATTGGAATAACTGGGTGTTATTTAGGAGTAATTCATGCATTGTGTTATATTATCTTCATGCAGAAGATATTACAAAAGGTGTGTGAAATATAATATAGGGATTTCATAGTTATAAATAATGTAGAAAATTATGTAGTGGATATTATGTTTAAGGTGGAATAGGCTTTCATGTAAAATTTTAAAGGAAGTTGAATGGATTTGGTAGGATTAACCTATGCAAGACCGTGTTAGATTATATCATGTGGCTGGCCATTTTTAATGGCATGAACCAAATCATAAATGGTGATACGAAGCTATATTTCTCTAAATTATTGTTCAAAACTTTATTTTACATATAATTTTGAAAATATAGGATCATGTTCTTTCATTGATACCATTTTTTTAGTTTTTAGGGATATTTTAATGATTAGTCTAAGAAACAAATGCAATCAAGAAACACAAAACCAAAATCACTATTATTATTAAAACCATGTCTGCTATAAAATGTATAACTAAAACTATGTAACTTTCACCAATGAATCCAAAACAATTATCTTAATAATATACCATTAATGAAAATCACAGAGGATAATTAAAAGGAGTCCTCCCTCTATGGTGTATCCATAGGTTGACATTCAATCATTTGATTTTCATGAAGTAGTTTCCAACCTCCCGCGATATGCTAGTATCCCATATTGTAATCGGAGGTGGAAGATGAGAGATTCTGGTAAATGTGGTATTTATTGGATATCATACAATATGATCATCAAACTGTGGCTTTTAAGCTATTCTATATAATCCCTAGAGGACAATCCCAAGTGCCCATGCATTTTCTCATGTGTTATAGTGCATGAGTAAATGCCTCATCCCATTACGAATTTTTCATATGAATAATACCCCATGAATTTAATCTTATAATTTATCTTACTATATTATACCCATTGTATTTATTGTCTTACCTTAGGGGTAAAGTAATGTCATAATTCTATGTGGAACCTAGATTTAAATTTGAGTGGTGGAAACTTTTTGTGGCATTGTAGCAGTACTATAACACAATAGAATTATGGGTATTATATAATGTTAAATTACAATGTACTGTAATAGTGTAACTATTAATCACAAATGGTATTTTTGGAAATGAAATTGTATATTTGTGACACAAGGCCTCCTTACCATTAAATATTAGGCCACTTGGCTTGTACTACAAAAACATATGATTGGTAGAGAGAAAGAAAATGTGAGTATAGACAACTATGATGTTAGATAATTACTTGGATGATCACCATATAATGATGACTAGTAACTAGAAGCAAATATCATGAATCTATATCATGCTTCATGGAAGGAATCATTCACTTATGTGTGTGTTATTGATAGAAGTAGAGGGACAATTCTTCATGGCATCAATTAGAGTGGAGGATAATAAAAAGGATAGGGGTTTTATTATTGTTGTGGTCCTTAGGGAAACATCTCAAAACCATTATACTTCTAGAAAATTGGTCCATGTATTATAGAGATTATAGTTCATGTAATGTTTCTCTATCATCCTAGATAAAAATTGGGTTTATCTATAAAATAAAAAATTGGATTTAAGAACTAATTATATCCAATTTAGTTATTATAATGTTTTAACTTTTATGTATTCCACTTCCTTTGTATAAAATAATAATCCAAATTATGATATCATATATTTCATAGTAAATTATATTGGATGCATGAATTCATGTCATATACTATAGCGTTCTTATATCATCTCATATGGTATAGGCTTTAGGGAATATCTCCAACTCCATCCTTTTTCCATAGGATTGTCTGAGGCCCTAACATTGTATACACATTCCCCTTTCTATAGGATAATCTTCAGGGATGACACTAAAATTTTTCCTTGGAAGGATTGGCTACAAAACAACTATATCCCGCTCCAAGATAGGATTAGATACAAGATTTTCATACCTCTATCCTGACATCGATATTGTGATCATTAAAAGTATTTAATTCTAGGTATTGATTCTCTTATTATGTAGAGTTATTTTATATTTTTTTATAATTAATCTAAAATATTCATGGTTATTATTATTTATATGTTGTTTTATATGTATTTAAATGAGTATACATTTTCACACAAACCCCTGATTATTCATTACTAGGCTAAGGCTTATTGGTGTTTCCCTACTGATTATGTATATTCTCACAATATTCATGAACACTATAGTATACATGTATCTCTCCATGTGATTCATAATAAGTACTTTTTAGCATGGGGAATGATGGTGTCTTGGTTTCCCAAAAGTGACCCAAGAGTTAATCCCCTTAGAGTGTGGATTTCAGTTGAAATCATTTGCATTCTTGAGGGACATATGGAGTGGATGCATTAGCATTTTCCTTAGTAGTTCTCTCTAGGTTTTCTATATATGTAACCTATTTGTTTTATCCACAGGGTCATAATTAATTCCATAGTATTTATATAGACTATTTTTTGGTTTGTTTCACTATTTTATAGAACATATGTGATAATTAGGGATAATTTGATTAGTTTGCATGTTTCATAATGAAATTTCATTAAATTAATTTCTTTTAATTTTATTTACTAGTACATTTATACATGAATATGTTCTATTAGAAAATAATTATGTCATCCCCTCAGATTGTGATATTTTTTTTGAAAAACTATGTATTTGGTTTCTCTTATATTTGAAGATGGAATTCTAGTCCCACTTTTGTTTAGTTACACCCCGATTATTTTCTCCAGCCGTTGGAAACTAGGATGTGTGCCAAAGGTGTTTTGATGACATGATTTGAGTACGGACTGGGTATTTTGGTCATAGGTTTTACATAATACCATTGTTTTATGTTATTCACTGGATATTGTGTCTCATGGAAACCCTGAGTGATGGAGTGATGATAACCATGACTTATGTTATTTATAAACTCTTGGTCCATACAAAATCCAAGATCTAAAAACACTTTTTTCCTAGTCCCAGTAATGCCGATCATGACAATAAAACCCCCTTACCACGCTCTCTCTAAAATACACTCTCTACTAGATTAAAACACATAGTAAAATCCTCTTTAATCACCCATACCACGCCTATAAAACAACCATTCACCTTACCTTTTTTTCATCACGAGAAAATATTTCCCACTACACCCCAACCTTTAGATTCCAATAATATTATTCCATCATTAGTGGATACATCAGAATCTCAGTACATGGTGGTAGATCAATGACTATGAATGATATTATAGATATGGTTGGAGATGGTAAGTCAAAAAGCTAGCCACACTATTGAATTATTGTCCCAACTGAGGATTCTCATCCTAAGATAGAGACTCACTTACCATAAGCATACCTACATGTTTAATAATGTTATATACAATGAAAAAGGGTATATGAATCAATTAAGAAATAATATTTTCTTTCCACCCTCTAGATAATAGATGACTACTAGTTGATCTGATTCATAGTTATCCCCTAGAGAATCTATATTGGGTAAAGGATCTAAGTAGCTAATATCGCCAAGAATCTAAATCAAATTTTCAAGATAATGTTCACTTAACATTAATATTAAATCCCATCATATTTAAGATAAAAATATTACAATACATACACAACTCACAACCTTTTCCCCAGAAATTATCCAACCCGTACATGGATCACTCTTGTTAATCAATCCTTTAATATCTCTCAGCATGTGATCGTAAAGGGGAACCTTCATTAAATTAAAACCATTGGATAACCCTAAAGAGACCTCCTTACTTGGATACACTATACCTTATAAGGCTTACCATAATCAATTCAAAGCACTATCCTTTAATTATGTTAATAGTGTAAATTCCAACCAACACCCGAAGTGAACTATTTTCCTAACTAACCACTGAGGGTCTACCCATGCTAGACCCTTCTCACTAACCTACAGAAGCACATGTTAAAACCATCTTAAATTACCACAAGATCAAAAATCATTTCACCTTCTATTTCAGTTAACTAGTAATTTTATTCCCTTTTGAAATAATCATTAGAATATAATAAATCACTAAACATAGAATATGTTATCTATTCTAATTCTTAGAGGATTCTTCTGAATCATCACACAATTTCTCACCCTATAAGACCCTATTCAAGTAACATAAACCTAAACATCAATGTCCGTAAATAATTTCATATATAAAAAGCTTTATGGGACTAAATATGTAAGGGAAATCATATCTCATACTTATTAGAGTTATCCAATCCAGTATCATCAGTTCATTCATCCCTATTCCCCTAAAATCAATTTTTTTTTTGAAAAAGTACATATTTAATGATATTCACTGAAATAGATTTTAGGTGAATAATATAGAATGATAAAATATAGGGGTTATCATATCCTTAATTATAAGAATACAATTTGATAAAAACTCATCAATTTTGTGAAATACAGACCACTAAGAGAGGATGAAAACTAAGGGATCGAGAAAGAGAAGAGTGGTAATGTTGGTTTCTTAGTCTATGTTAAATAGAAGAGGTGGTGGGGAAATATATTAAAAAATAAAAATATATATATATAATAAATTAAAATTTTAAAAAGTTCAATGACCCACTAGGTACCCAGTGACCCACTAAACTCTTGGTGGGTTTCCATCAGTCACCTAATCAACCTCTTAGAGTTATTTCCCATTCAAACACCACTGAGTATTTAGTAATCCTTCACTAGGTACACAATGGTAATTGTAGCTTTTGGTCATAGTTTATCACAAAGACCAATTTCCCACTAAACCTAAAATTCTTCAACCAATACCCCACAAAATCTATAAAATAACCTCCAATTTAAAACTTAATCCTAAAAAAATCCCATTCAACACTAAAAAGATAAAACCACCCTAATCCATATCCAATATTGCCTTATTTTTCTCAATTATAGTGACTTTTAATTATGTGAGTCATTATAAAATCCCCACCATATGTATTCTAATGCTTAATAATTATCCATAAACATCTCTAAACTTCAAATAAATCTGGTAAAATTTGATTCCTCCTCTTATTATATTCCACATTGTATATAGTCAATTTATTCATGCCCTTTCTTTTGAAAAACAATATTTACACTAAAATTTCCTAGTTTGATCCATTATACATAGCCATTTTTTTCAAATGATATATTCAACACCAAATTCATCACACATTATCATATTCCACAATAAATTTACTATATGGTACACCACTATATAAATTTCTAGTCAAATCAGCCTTTACTTATATACAAAAACACCAAATTTCTTATCATAATCATGGTGTCTCAAAACTGATGACACCATAAAAGTACACATATATATAAAATTTGGTCCAAAACCAGCTTATAGAGAGATACATTAGATATCTCTCCATTTCAGAAATCATTCCATGGTTCTCTTACTAAGAATTCTGATATGATCCTAAATCTAAATTATAATATAATCATTAATAAAATTATATATTGTTATAGTTTTTTAATACACTAACCCCTATTAAATTCCATAAATTAGTCCATGAATATGATATTATCCAAGATATATATATGTATTCTACCATATATACCCCAGTACCAATAACAAAACCTCAATATCCAACTATCTAAGTCTACTACAAAAGTCAACATAGAAATTTCACACCTTAATCGACACTGGGATTATTCCCATGATCCATGTATCTCACAATGACCACCACTCATGATCCTAGGTCAAATTATCCTAGTATAATTACTCTAATAGATCTTATAAATTATATGAATGTAACGTGGTTTTTTATGTTACCATTATCCACTACATACATATCATCCCTCAAAGAATAATACTGAAATGGATCTTGAATACCCATCCAATAGTACTAAATTTACTACCCAAACACAACTCACTCACTTGATTCTATACACTAACAAAAAACTCCAAATACTACTACTTTACGCTTCCCAACACATTACCCATGATATTCTCAAAAATCACCTAAAATAAGGGTTACACCATAATACAACCCTTGGTATATTATACATTATATGAACTCCTTCATCACTACTCCTTGAGAACATAATTACCAAAATTCAATCCTAATGTGACTTCCATACATCATAAGATTCTTTTATTAAATTATAATAGACCCATACCATAACTCATATGAGGTTTTAAATAAATCATAATAATATAATATATTACTATTGAAACTTATCAAATATTCATCACCTTGATGTCTATGTACTAATATACATACCTCAAATATGTTGAATTTAATCTTTGTATCATGAATATAGCATTCTATTTCTAATATTCCCCCTTTTTTATTTTAAAATTCTCAAATTTTATTGATATACCATTTCACCACATTTGGGGAACCTTTACATTACACCATAAAATGATTCAATACACCTTTCCCACTAGTTTATGTTCCCTTTTCTATTTCAATATTGTGTTTTATATTTGGTTATAGACCCACTTTATAAAGGTGGGATCTTATGAAATATTGATTCTTCGAATTGTGTATTGGGGTTTAGAGGATAAGAGTTATTCTCATCTTATTAGGGGTTTTATTTTGTAGTCTATTACTCTCTTATATATTCAAAATACTTTCATTAAATCCTTCACTGTAATAATATAAGTTACTGTTATCATGAAAGTGGTCAATTGATAGCATGCCTCAACAAAAAAAAATTTATATATTATAGGTTATCCATCTATATATATATATAATATTTTCATTATATAATCCCCTTTTAATTACTATATTATGTTTAAAATCTATATTGTTTGTCTCTCAAGATTTTATCACCATCTAGGACCAATTATGTGCCTTTTGAGTTTATGAAATAAGGACCATAGGGTATTATATTCTAATTTCATATGAAAGATAGAAACTAAAATTAATTTAAATTATAAAAAATGGACTACAAGGTGGAAAGAACCTAAAAATGGTTCATGTGGGACTTACACAAGAATGAACCTTTCTGGTTTATCTCTTCTATTGATATCTAAACAGAAGAAGGTATGGTTGTGGATTATATCTTGTAGAAGTTCCATGGTATATATGATACTTTTATTTGGAATAAGGATGAGATTATCAATGAGGACATAGTTAGGGATTAAACCCATTGGGAGGCCCTTTTGATTGTACATGAATCATTGAATGGACTAAAGAGGTCAACTAGAGGATCAACCAGGTTCTTGGTGAACATGGGGTCAATATACCCATGTAATATGATCCCAAATAGTTTACTAGGAGAATATTTCACTGGTAATCTTTAGGAAAGAGAACTCATTACTAAGGGAATACATGATTGGCTAAATCTCAATGATATTATTGGTTATAGTGGAAAACTAGGGATGATATTTTATAGGGTGTAGAATTATCTTTATCAATGTAATACATTATTTAAATTTATTACTCTAGTGTGAATAAACCAGACATGTATTTCTAGAGGCTATGGATGAGGCCTTGGTGAATGTGACTCATTATTGGGTCATTTTGTGGTAAACAGTTCCATAATTTTATTTTTTGGTGATTATTTTATCCAAAATAAAAGACCAAAGTGAATGGTGAACCCAATATTTCACGTGGTGCGATTATTGGAAATTGTGCACCACCTAGAGTAGAATACCTAAGTAAAGGAATGATCTTTTAGGAAATAAGGTTGACTAGGATAATGTTATCATAAAATGAGAAAATGGGTACCCAATTAGGTGAACTAGATGTCACTCTTATTGTGAAAACACGGTCTTCATACATAGAGGGTCTCGTAGATTGTGTATCACTCTAGATTAATAGTGTAAGTGAATTGGTTCTCAATTGGGTGTCCCCTAAGAACTATGCATGGGTCTTTTAAAGATAAACCTGACATAACCCATTTATAAGAGAACTAGACATCATGATTTATTTCCCTAATTTCTTAGGTGAACCTCTCAATAAGGATCCTCTACTCTAGTCATATTAATGAATTGGGTGAAGTTTTCTCTTATAAGGATCATAATAATTAATGGACATAAATAAACATAATTTTAATACTTTTCACCTTAATTTAGATTAAAAAATAATTTAAATGTGAAGATTAAAAGGTATGGGTGTGTGCTTTATAATCCCAGATGTTTTTTGGATTTCACTACTCTTTATGGGTTTTTGGGGGTATTTATATATGAAATGAGATATGAGGTCCTACATAACTACCGATAACCATCTAAGACATCCAATTCCATTAAACACAATGTGTAGTGATGGTGTGAGATGAACCATGAATGGGTTGTTGTGTAACCGGATAAGACAGGAGGGAAAGCACTGATGACAAAAGTGTGACCAAACAAGGTGGTATGTAAGGAATTGGAGAGAATGGCACAAGATAGTGTCCCCCCTATTATTTTTCATTCATTCACAAACAATTAAATCACTAATAGAATTTTAAAATTTCTCACTTCATATAAATTATAGCAACAAAAATACCCCTCCATGAATTGAATTTCATCTATAGATTCAATATTCGGGTCAAATGTGCCTTGGGTGCGATATTAGAAGGGAACATACCCCCCCCCCCAATGAAAGTGGTGGTCAAAAACACCGTTCTAGATACAATCATGTTCCATTCACTATATATGTTCATAAATAATAGGGTACAACATAGTCAACACACACTAATGACCAATATGAATCCACCATGTGAAGTTCTCTCCTTTCTCTAATGGCTGGTTCCCAACACTCATAAGTTTAGTTGCACCATCACTTTGCACTGGTTAAGTGCTCTTTGGTGTAACTAGTTGGGTGTGGGATAACTAACCATGAAATAATGATCATGATCACCTAGATACACATAGTTTGGTGTGAGTTCTTGAGGACATCCCACAAGGAGTGGACAATTGAGTACACATGACTAGGCACACAAAACTAGGTGAAAGATTGGCTGGGTGAAAACTTTTCCTTTGTGGAATTTTTTCTTTTTAAATTTCATGTCCCAATTAAATATTTTTCACCCATATACCATTTCCTTCACCAATCATACATGTATTAAGCTAATTATTTTTTCAAATTTTTTATATAGTAAGATGAATTTATCCACAAACATTTTTCCCAATATGGAATCCACTACACGGATCGACCAATAGATTAAGGGAATTTATCAAGGATTGAAATTATAATGTAGACCACACTGGTCAGTATATATAGTGATCTATTTAGAAAATCACCATAATTAAAAATCATCATAATTTCATGACCCTATATGTTCATGGGATTATAACTGACATGGAGATCCCCTAAACAAATTACAACCTTCCAAACCCCCAGTTCACTCGAATCATGAATTTAGTGGTCGAAAACATATAATTACGGATGGGATGCATCAATGAAGGATATATTTATTCATCCTACCTTATATAGAACTAAAATTAGACTATATATAGTCATAAATATGATCTATATCCTTATATTTATTTTTATTTATCTATATACCAGCATACAATCATCGACCAGCTCCAAGGATGGAATAATTAGTAGGATAAATTTCCATTTGGAGGGTTTATAAGAGAATGGATTTGGTAATACTAGTTTTTATAGAAATTATCAAAATTAAAGCATTGTTTGAATTTATAGAAATATATAAGTAATTTTTGGTGTCACGTATATATGAGTATAAGAATTACCAATTTATTCTTATGTTATTAAGCTTTTGTGGTCCCCATACCAACACCTTCCACTTTTCACATGGAGAGGTAGGAATATTTTTTGGAAATTTATAATATATTTGGTGTACCAATTATTGTTGTAATATATAGAGAGTTTCTTCCCAAAAATATTATTGAAAGAAAAAATCATTTGAGTTCCACTATTGGGATATGTGATATTGAGAGAAGTTATGAAATCTATGGGGAAGGATCCTTGTACGTAGATGGGATTTTTTTTACACTTTGATGAAGATATTATTGGACAAATATGGTGATATTATATGCTCATAGTGACACATAGTATATTCAAAAATAGAAAATATGCGGTTTTGGGAACCTATTATCCAGAGCATGGGTGGGTTCAATATGAAATTTGGGGTTTCCATGTAACCTATCCGAAGAACCTCAGACTTGACTCACTATCTTCTTGGTGATTTGGTTCATGAGTACCTTCTGTTGGTCCAAAAATCCCATATACTAGTGAGACTATGTGAATTCATGATGTTATATATGTTTATAAATGGAAGGACTGTTGTATTAAAGAAATTAATAGTCAAGATTCATCGGTTTTTATTACACATATTAATAAAAAGTTTACATTCTATATTTCATGGATTTTCCAAGTGGTGTAGGGTTGGATTGTGGCGTATTTCAATACACATGGACTGTAAATCCAAGGGTTTATTCTATGGTACAATTTTAATCCATTAATAAAATCAGTATTAGGTATATATCCCCTTTTGATGAAGTATTATTGGGCTATCAAGGATCTGGTAATTCATGTAGATTTCAATTCTTTCCTTGTGGGAAATTCTTAGCAGTGATAATTGTGGATGATATTAGTTTTGGGTATGAGAGAATCTTATACATAGTAAATTTAATGGATTTAATATTATCTCCATGGAGTATGGAATCATATATGAAGCCTATGAACATTAATACAAGTGACAATGGTTAATCATAAATTTTTAGTCTAACTTTATTATCTATACATATATATTGTATCCCTTTAAATAAAAAAATTATCTAATAAAGAAAACCCCAATAACGAGGAAATAGAGCTGGTTCCACTAGGTAATGAACCCCTCCCCAGTAAAATGGATCCCAAGAACCATTAAAATACATTATTGTATAGAAAATTATAATATTAACACCATTACTTACTATCTATATATTATTATGTGTGAAGTGGGGAAGGTAAATAGAAAGAGTTTCAAGATGTTACATCTCCCACTCAATATTGACATGGGGGCTCTCCACTATAGGAAAGGGGACTCTGGAACTCATGAATAAATCCTCCACTCTGGATAGTGAGATATAAACACCTAAATATGAAAATAAAGGGGTTAAGTAGTGATTTTTAGGTATGTAAGAACTTAGTAATCATCTAGTGCCACAAGATACAGTGAAACCAACATCAATAGTGGCTCCACTGAACTTCTCCAACAATAGGGAGGTAGATATAGATACTCATCTTTTTAATACATGATTTTTAACATAATTACTAAATACAATATTATATTAATATCTTTTTAGGTTTATTTTATTGTAAACTATTTACATAATTCATGAATTATATTAGTAAAACATAAAAAATCCATTTAATACTCTTTAAATACTTCTTTATTATCCAATCCTTGGACATCTCACTATAACTAATCTCTTGGGGACATTCATCAATAGAAAATGGTGAAAAAATTTCCAATTAGTGATAAAAAAGAAAATTAAACGTGAGTGATTAAAATGAGGAATAACATTATAGAATAATGATATGTAATTTGGATATGTGGGTACAACATGAAAATGATACATTCATAATCATATCACTAAGGTTCAATACCATGGTTTCATATAACATATTACCAATGTTATTCACCAATGTATTGTAAAACATGTTATCTTTAGAGATTAATTATTTACCTAGTGAATTATAGTGATTTCAGGGAGTAACCATTATATTTTTTAATTCATGTGTTCCATATCAATCATAATAAATAATTTCATCAATAAACGATGAGAATAAATAATGAGATTCATATAAATTCATTGAGTATATAGGTATTTAGAGACATGAGTGTTTTATCATTTTTAACCAAAGATAAGGGAATGTGTGTTTCATATATTGAAATACCCAATAAATTAAGTTTAATTACATATATATGAATTCCTTTGAATGAAAATATGATTGGGTACTCATAATATAAAAAGGGATGCATGGAAAATCAAACGAAAATTTCAGAAGAATTGCAGGGATACGAGTGTTATATGAAATAGGATTTAATAAGTGAGTGGGGAAGTCTATAATTGATTGAGATAAATTGGTATGGTAATAAAATGAGAATAAAAACATGATAATATAATATCCTTTTAATTAGAAGACTAACTACAAAGGAATTACTTGGATAAAAAGGGAGAGAAATAGAATCCCTTACCTTGTGAGATATAATTTTAATGCTCAAGGAGAGTTCCTTAGATCCATAGAAAATCCTTAGAAAGGTTATATGGGGGGGTAAATGAGAAGAAATTAATGGTTAATTGATTGGGAATGAATGAAATTGGGTGGATAGTTGGTTATTTTTTTCAAATATGGGAGGATTGTTAATTAATTTCTAAATATAGGCATTGAAAATCTATGTTGTAGAAAAAAACCATTGTATTATGCATGGTTTTTGGCCCATAGTTTATAAAATTCAAGAATATTTTGGACATATTTTTTGTTTTAGAACAAAATTATAATATTTTATATTACTTTTTAATGGGAAAATATGTTTTCTTGAAAATAATGTTTTTTAAAACCTTAATTTCAATTTTAGACATTGGGAAGTTATTTTTAGTTCTGTAAATTTACTTTAATGCATTAAAATAAAATATATGAATAAAATAACTAATTTATAGTAATGGATTCAGTTTTATTAATTATTAAATCATTATTTCATGTTTATGAAGTCATAATATAGAATGAAAACACAAAAAAAAATTACTATTTTCTGAAAAATAAATAATTTCACTAAATTTTTAAAATTACACCATTTCCTTATTTTGACATGATGATTTCAAATATTATATTTATTTTTTCAGTATTATTTTCTAAATATATAGATTTTAAATTTAAAATAATAAAATTATTTAAAAATAATAGTTTTTGTAACATAATTATCTTTATGACTCGTATAAAAATGATATCGGGTATTGTAAAAATATATAATAATTTATGTTTTAAAAATATGCTTTATAAGACTATTTCGTGAAAATAAATGTTTTTAAAAAATACTAAATTTCTCATAAAAGTGTATCTTAATTATATATTTTTCAAATAAATACAATTATTTTTTATTCATATCCCAAAATATATTTATTGAATTAATATTATATTCTTCTGTATTTTTAAAAATAATAATGAAGAAAGAAGCACTGCATAAAACTCTATTTAATTTATAAAATTAAATTACACTCTTGAAATACTAAGTTAAAGATATATAACCCATTACTACACTAGAATATTCCCTAAGGGTAAGGTGTTTGATGGTGGTACTTTTATTGGGTGGATTACCTAAAATTGATCTAATTGTGATATCCACTAAATTGAACTTCACCTATAGGTTATTTCACTTGATCCTTCCATGTTGATGCTCTTCTTGGTCTTGGTTAGGGGATAAACCCTGTTACCCTACATCACTCTAATATTCTGATATATGGGCTTCAAAATGCATGATATTTCTATTTAAGGCCATAATTTATCTCTTCTACAGAAATTATCTATCATTATTACTCATTATATAAAATAAATCCAATAGTAATAATGTGAAATGTTCTTATTGACCAATTTTTATCTTAACCAATAATCAGGTAATAGATATATCTTAATGGTCACATTGTGCATTACACCTCTATATATAATACACCATTCTCATACATTATCATTTTCTAATTCACATATAAGTGGTATACACTTACCTTGACAGTGTCTACCATATCCTCAACTCTTCTATTTATTTTTTCCACTTTTACATAAGGAGTGGTATTTATTTGAGAATTTAATTCTATGGAGTTTGTATTAGTGTGTTCATAGTTATTTTTAGTTTTTCTCTCGGTATTATTTCTTGGTATTATATTAAATATTAATTCATGATATGTAATGAAATATAATTTCCTCTCTATGTGATTCTATTAAAAAATATAATAACATTCATTTGGAAATAAGATTTATTTTATCATATAAATTTTAAGGCCAATACATTCTCCACCATTAAGAAATATTTCTTTAAAATTTTGTGTTCTTTATAAAAATAAATATAGTTGTTTATATTTAATAATTTCTTCAAGATCCTAGGTTTCTTCTTTGAACATGTGATTTCTCCAAAAGAATTTTCTATTCATATTATATTTTTCCTCAACACATGTTTATTTTAATTCCAAATCTAGATTGGTTTCTCTTTATATTATATTTCAAGTTACAATTCAATATCATTTGTGTCATGTATGAGTGTTGGGTATAAAATATAATTTCTTAAAAGTGAAACATGGAATATGTTGTAGACATTGGAAGTATTTGGAGTTAATTCTACCTGATAATAAATTAGTGAAACATGCTCTAGAATATCATATAGCCCAATGTACCAAGGACTCATTTTTAACTTCTTTATCAATCTCATGTTCCCTTTTTATGGTGATATTTTTAGGCAGACAAGATCCCTAAAATGAAACACTAAGTCCTTCCATCATTTTATAACATAACCCTTTTTTCTAATCTGACCAGCCTTGTTATGTTATTGTATCACTTGTATGTTCTCTATAGTGTCTTTCACAATTATTTGTTAAAAAAAAATCATTCTCCAGCTTCATTCGAGAATTTTAAATATCTACACATATTCCCATATATTTCATCATAATGATTCATTTGAATATTCGAGTAAAAAATATTATTATATGATGATTCAATAAGTGAAAGATGTTGATCCCAGATCCCTTGGAAATCAAGTGAGTTGGCCCAAAACATGTCTTTCAATGTCTTAATAAACTCTTTATACTACCCCTAGCTTTGAGGATTATAGGTTATGTTTTTTTACGTCAATATTCATAGCCTTTTAAAGGATCCACCTAAACATAGATGTAAATCATAGATCACAATATGAGGAAATTGACAATGATTCCCCATAATGTTTAACCACTTCATGAAGATAAAAATGATCAAGGTTCTCAAGGGATAAATTCCCTTACATGGTGATTAAGTGAAAATGATTTATTAATCTATCAATGATTAACCATATTGAATCTTTTACCTTGGATGTCTTAGGAAGGAAAGAAAATAAGTATGTAGTGATGTTGACCCACTTCCATATAGGTATGGTTAGTGGTTGCATCACTCATTTGGGTAGCTATTTCTATACCATAACTTGTTGATATACCAAAATTCTTATAGTATAATCATAAATATAACTTTTCAGGATATCCCACCAATAATAACGTCATCTATCTCTATACATTTTGGTGTTTCAATGATGTGTAAAGAATGCAGAGTTTTGAGATCAACCATTATATTTTAATTTAACTTTATAATATATGGGATATAAAACCTTTTACTTAACATAAATACCCCCTCTTGATCAAAATTTAACTCATAATACTTCCCATTTTTTTATAACTTACATCATCTTTTATAAATTATGATCATCACATTAGGATTTATTGATATTCTTATGTTTTGGGAAATCATTTGGGATATGATCGATGATGTCCATTCCCTTATGACTTCCATGTACATATTTAATATGCTCATGATCAATATATCTCCATCATTCCTAATCATTAAAATAAATCTCAAATCCTTCCTACTTAACACCTTAGTAGTTTTGTTTCTTTTTCAGGGTGATATGTGATATAACAATCCTAGTCTTTAAGAAGTTACAACCATCTACATTTTCTCATGTTCTTTTCCATTTTTTAAAATATATAGATCATAATCTTTTCATCATTGTATATATCACACTTCTCCCCATAAATATATAGTCTCTATGTATTTAATTAAAAGATAACTATATCTAACTCCAATCATGGGCAATATAATTATTTCAGGAGGATTCAAAAAATCATGATACATAGGAAATCACCCTAAAATATTTCATGAGTACGCATCAAAATGGATTCAAGGATACAATACTATAAATGAAAAATCCTTCCCTATTATATTATAAAGTTATAATAGGTTCACTAATAAACCTATTATTCAGTTCCTAGAAACACACTTCACACTTATTTTTTCATATAAACTTAACCCCCTATTGAGTTAAGTTTCTCAATGTATTAGATATCCAAAAACATATTTTCACAAACCTTCTGTAGTATCATGACAGAAAAAGGTAACTGAGAATCTCTGTTATTATTGTATTTCATGGAAAATAATCTATAGAATTTGTGTTTTCTAGATCAACTAAGATTACTTCACCATCCAAAATTTATCCTAAGCATGTGAATTTTTGTCACCAGATCTCATATTTATTGTATTTAAAAACATCCCTTTTTCTAAGAATATTTTATGTGGCCATTAGATGATCCTCATTATCCTAATTATTTTTTCAACACATCTCAATATCATAAATAAATACCACCACAAATTTATCAAGATAATCCCTAGAGACTCGATAAATAAAATATCAATGTATAGTAGGATCATTAGTAAATCTAAAGGGCATAACAACATACTTGTAATGATTTTTTTTTCATAAGGTAGTCTTGATGATATTTTATTTATTTAACCATAATTGGTGATATCTCAGTCAGATGTCAATATTAGAGAATAATTGAGTCCCATGAAGTTGGACAAACAAATAATCATTACTTGGAAGAGGTTATTTTTTCTTTAGGATAATATAATTAAGTATACTATAATCAATTCATAACCACATTGATCCATCCCTCTTTTTCCTGAAGAGAACATGTGTTCCCCAAGGTGGAACACTTGGTCGAGTAAAACCCTTATCCTAAAAATCTGTAAGTTTTTTTCTTAAATTCCACTAAATTTATATATTCTATTCTCTATGGGGTATTTTATATTGGATTTGATCTTCGTGTTAGTTCAATTGATAAATCTACCTATCTTTCTAGTGGTGGTCCAGGTAACTAATTATTAAATACATCAACATATTCCCAAAAAATGGGCACATATCATATATTTATACCTTCTATTTCATATCCTTATTTACCAACCATTTCTATAAATATGTTTATAGGTGTTGGTACTTTATGAGACTCAGGCTAATATATCTCTTATTTGAAGATAATTATATGTTTTACCTTCAACGCAAATGAAATTTCATTTCTACTATAGTTTATAATGGAATTATACATTGACATCCAATCAAACCCAATTATTGTGTCAAATTACACAATAGTAAGGAACCACATGTTTGAGGATAGAATATATCCAAAAAAATAATAGAATAAAATCTATATATATTTTATTCACGAATAGTTCCTCTAAGATTTTTGACTGAAAACTCTACTACTAGTAGTTTAGGTTTTAACATGATGTTCATTGTAAACTTGAATGAAATAAAAGAATGAATATAACCATAATAAAACAATTTACTTTCTAGATATGAGTGTATGGAGAGTGTACCATCCATAACATCATTTGGAGCCTCAAATTTAATTGTCGTGATTGAAAAATCATGACCTTGATCCTTCGGCCTTTGTAGGGGGTAATAAAAGTCGTCCTTCATTATTTTCTGATTTTGATGTTGATTAGAAAAATTTTGACACTCCCCATACAAGAAGAATTTTACTATAGGTTCTATATTCAATATTTTCCCTTTTTTATTGGCATTCAAATATCAATGCTTTACATCTTCATTATAGTTTCTATTTACATCTCTATCTCCTTTACACTTCTAAGAATTTCCACCTACTTCTAGAAATATATATAAATTCTTCTTTCCACACATATTCAAAATGTTTATTTATTTTTTATTTCATTTTATTTCATGATCAAAATTCATTTCAAAATTGAGTTTCATCCTCATATCCTTATGATTCGTCCTGTGAGACCATTGTGTATCTCCAAACTCCCTTTCCACATTGGGAGCACATCATATTACTTCCCAAAAATTTATAAAGTCTCTTATTGATAAATCCTCTTATGTATGTGGTCTATACCACAAAATTACCAATCAATTTTTCCATTAAAGTCAATTCCAAAAAAAGAAGTCTATCACACAAGCCTAATAAAGTTCATCTTATAAATACACACTGATTTATTTTCCATTTGTTTCAATTTAAATAATTCATATTCTATTATCGTTTAGTGGGAATTAAGAAAATATTTTTAGGGAAATAATTTTTTGAAGTATTCCCACTCCATGTCTTCCACATAATCCTTTGGATTAATGTTCTTTATCAGTGTCCACTACTAGTTGGATTCTCACTCTAATCAATAATCTACCAGATTAACATGCTCTTACATAGATAAATGAATTATGAAAAATGTATTTTCTAAAATATGATTCATTTCTATGTGGTTAGTTGATCATAGTTTTCATATAAAATATGTGGTCATTAACACATAATGAATTAAACTACTAGTTGTTACTTCCTTAGTGAATACAGATGATCCACATAGTTTGGGTTTTAATCATAACCTCAGATAACTAATTTTTCATCATCATAAAGTCTTCAACTCCAACTCACCCATAAAGATAATTTCATCATGATAGTATCCATTAGATATATTATTTACACAGTTCCCTCTATTTGATGCCATTTTTATAGAATAATAAACCCTAAGTGATAAATGTTTTACTATTGTAAATCTAATAATAATAATTATAAATTAATTTTTAATCCTAGAATATTATAATAATATGATTCTAGATTATTTTACATCACTCATAAAAAATCATTACATATATATCCTTCATAATATTTTGTAAACATCAGGTGATTAACTAAAACATATCATCAGGGAGTGTTTAGTCATGTGTTCATTCTTAGAACTCTTTATAATGAATCGGGTACAGGTTGAGTTAATATTCAATGATCCATTTAAGAGTTTTTTACTCTAGAACATTCATTCCACATCTGAATCAACTTTACAATACTCATAAAGGGATGTATTTTCTCACAAAACAACACACTCTATACTCTACCAAAATTTAGTTATTTCATTAAATTTAGACTTATACATAGGGGTTTTCAAAAAAATTCTAGCATTAATTTCCAAATATAATTAAACCTTTTATTTGATACCAACTATGGTGACCTTAATTTTTAATACATGATTTTTATCATAATTCATGAACAAAATATTACATTACTTTCTTTTAAGGACCTTTTTAGGATTATATTATTGGAAACTAGGTAAATAAAACATGATTTAAATAAAAAATAAACATAAAGTTAATTTAATCCTCCTGAAATACTCATTTATTATTCCATCCTATGTTACCTCACTACAAGTGATTTCCAAGGGATATAAAACAATATAACAGGGTGAGTAAAATCATAGTAAGGGTAAAAAAAGAAATATATCATGAGAGATTAACATGATGTGCAACATGAGAGAATAATTATACCTAAAATTAATCTTTCATTGTAACATGAAAATGATACATTCATAATCATATCACCATGGCTCAATTATAAATTTTCATAAAACATATTACCAATGTTGTTCACCAAGGTATCGTAAAACATATCATCTCTAGAGATTAATTCATTACTCATTTAATTAGAGTCTTATAAGGGAAAACACTTTATATGTATTGATTCATGTTTTCCACATCAATCATAATAAAAAAAAATCATCAATAATTCAGGGAATATAAATAATGGGATTCATATAAAATCATTGAGTACATTGGTGTTTAAATACTTTAAATAATCATTATTTTGACCCACAATAAGGTAATTCTGGTTATATATATGGAAATACCAAATAAATAAAGATTAATTATACATATATTAATTAACCTGAATAAATATAGGGTTGGATATTTCTTAAAAAAAGGAAGCATGGAAAATCAAAGGATGCTTTCTGTAGTTGTTTCGATCTGGAAACATTATGGACGTGGTGACCTATTCAAAGTGATTATTTCTATCAGTTTATTTCATTTTTTCAATCAAAATGTTATTTCTTTGTCCTGAAAGGTAATGTGGTCCATTGGTTCTATTGTAGGGGTCAATGTGTGTGAAATCACTAGTATCGTTTATAACATATTTGATGTTCTCCAATGGGTTATTTCATAGATCTAGAAACACCCAAAAGCTCTCAAATCCACAATTCATGGACCATATTCCCAAAGGTAGGCATTCATTGATGATTTTCCCAATGACACTTAAGAAATCACATTAGTCGAGCGGATGGGAACTTAGGCTCATATCGCTCTTTATTGGGGAACTATTTACTATTATGGGACTCTCTTATAAATTTATGATGTGTTTATATGTTCATGAATCCTTAGTTAATTTTTAAGCATGTGTCTGTGGTATATCTATGGGGTAGTAGTTAATCATGATTACACATGGGATTGAAATCATCTGGTTGTATCCAAGGTTCTTCCTAGATGGAAGGATCTATATTTATTTTAGGTTATCCATTAATGTTACCCTTTTATAGATATATAAGGGATGATTTTTTTGTTCATTAAGGAATTTTTGGGTTCAATCCATATGGGATGGCGCCCTAGAGTTTTTTTTTAATCCAGTGGGATGGGAACTATTTGTATGTCTGGATTAAACCCATAAGATGAGATTCTTACATATTGAGGAATCCAAACATATAGAATTTGGTGTCACATTATTAGACACATCACCATTTAAATTCACATGACAAGAACCCAATCATGTGGTTTAACGTCATGCGGCAACGACACACAGGTGAATGCATTCTTGTTCAAGGGTGGTGTGGGACTTATGTCAAAGAGGCCCATGGTACCCAGAAGGGATATGGTGTCCAGGGGAAATATGAACCTACTGGGGATGTATCCTAGAAAATATTAAGGTGATTTTGATATCGAGTTTGGACTTCGAGGAGGCTTACTTTGTATCCCAGTTAGTTGGGAATCAAAGCCATTGTTCTTTGTTCTATGTTGGGGATTAACTTTTGTGGAGGCCCATTAATGGAGCATGATTGAGGATTATGCATTGGAGATTCCCAATCAAGGGGGTTTGGTCGGGGCATACAGCTTTTGAGTGGCCCATTTGGATTGATATTAGGGATTACATCCATGGATAAGACTTGTTATTTGGATTTATATTAAGGATTTCATCTATGGATAAGACTCATTCTTTGGGTTGATAATGGGTATTACATCTATGGAGAAGTCTCGTTAATTGGGACCACGAAGATGGAATGATTGTCACTAACCTCTAAGCCACGATGAGGCATGATCAGTGTGAAAATAAGATGACAAAATAGATTTAAAGATTACTCTTCCCACTTCATCTTATGATAGATGGTACTAGAGAAAATCGTGAGAGAGAAATGGATTTGTGTTTCCATGTCTTCTCTTTTATTTTCATATTCAGGATAGTCATATTTGGTGAACTATCTTGATATATCCCAGGTGAGGGCATAGAGGAGCATTTGTGTAACCTCCTCTAAGAAAGGTTAGGGTATTAACATAGTGGCATTTCCCTATTGAATGTGAAATGTGGTATAATGCAGTTTAAAGTCAAATATATTGGACAGTGACATCATAGTTAGATGTCATTTTGTAGAGACTAATACCATAAAGTTTAACATCATGTGGTCTGGATAAATTGGGGTCTTCTAGATTAGGTCATATGAAGAGGTCTACAAGCAATTGAATCCATGATTTACTATAAGATAATTCTTTGGGGTGTTTTGACATCCCTCAAACATGAGAGTGATGGATGTGTAAATAATTATTCTGTGGGTTCTTGGATTAGGAGAAATAACATGAGTTAGGGAATCAATTATGGTGTATGATGGTAGGAAATTCATCTCTTAAGGATGAATTTGTCTCTCGTTGACAGTCCTTTTGTGAGAAACTTATAAAAATATGGTGGGGAATTTTGTTTATATTCATGAAGATGTTTACATAGGATACTAACCGTCCATTTCCAATGGTCGGGAAGGTTTATGAAGATCTAAAATCACCTGGGACACATTGTTTGATGAATGGAAAGGATGTGTTGAGGAATGTAAGAACCATTAATACCATGATTTTCCATTATGTTCCAAATAAATTTTTTATAGAAGGAAAGTGATGGGATTTTAGGACTGTCATGAGGATTAATTAGACTCATGGTATTGGAGGGATAGAGGTTGGTGATGTATATGGGTTCAACAAACAAATTCATTGTCCAAGCCCTAAAAGATCACTATGTGCATCCCTATTTTTTATGAGGGTTAGTGACAGCAAAAAAAAGGACCGTCTAGGAAATTTGGGACCAAAATTCAACACTGAACCTATATGGGGGTTTCAGGACACAACCCATGTAGTACAAACCAGCGGGTGCATGTGATTTTCCACATAATTTTGGCAGTGTAGGAGCTAGCCTCATAGGACTGTCCACAAAGGTTGGTCCTTAAAGTAACCTATACAAGGGAGCGTACATTAAGTAGTATCCATGAAGGAGTGTATATGAAGTAGAATCCTCTAAAGATAATCCATGAAGGGTTATATGTAAAGGAGTTGGCTGTAGAGGGTCATCTATGGAGGATTTTTGGCAAAGCATCATTCACAAGGCATTATCCACAATGGTTAGTATACAAAGGAGAATCCAAAAAGTGTAGTCCACATAGGGTGTCTTCCAGAAATTGTTTTCCCTTCAGTGGTTTCATAAATTAACACCCCCATTCCAAAAATTACATTTCCTCTACATATTTCCTTCTGCAGAGGGTTGTTTTAATGCAGTTCATGGGATGGAGTCTGTAATGCTCTTCATTTGTGGGATAGATTTCTCCTACACCCTTTAGGTTTTTATCCAGGCATCATTCCCATTTCCAATCTCTCTTTTATAAGTCCTTTATTTGGCACCCATATTTAATTTTTATATAGGATCATAGTGGTTTTTATAAAATATTTTTTGGGAGCCCATGATGGACATAGCCAACAGGGTGCCCTTCGCAGATGCTGGTGATTCCACCTCACCCCGTGAATGATTTAGTCCATGGGGAATCATTGTTTATAGGGGTGTAAAACACCACCTCCTTCCCGTAAGAGAAATTAATTTCATTTTTGGGCTATGGTCCATTGTCTTCATCCCATGAATTATGTATTCCATGGGTGCTTTGCAAAGTGGTGGATCACCACGTGGAGTGGCAGACTGCAAAGAGATTTCATGCCTGGCAGTCATGCCCATTTTAGGATTTTATTCAATCTTATTTAGGATTTTATTTCTATACTTTTTTGAGTTTGATGGAATTCTAATAATCTTGAATTAATAATTTCTGAGACCCAATAAATGCCACCCTTCATAATGGGATCTGATCGAAAGAAAGATGAGGCTATTCCGATGTAGAAGCGATCATGATTTTAATAGAAGATCAGATAATGGCCTAATTTTTTCCTGATTCAAGGGCATAAGTGAGAATAGTTATGAATTTTTCTAGGTTTATATGTAAAAAAACCTATTCTCTTTGTGTCCTTTTTGTTATCACCGTAATTTTCCATAAACCCAATTTGGTGCGGTCTTAGCGGGTATAACTTGACTTTTTCTTAGACCTCCATTTGCGGGTTTTTTAAATAACAAGATTTTTGTAACTTTTGATTTTTGATTGGTAAATATTTTTTCTAAACCATGGATATAATAGCTTTAGAGAGCTATTACTTAACTTTTTATCCAAGGTTCCCTTTGTAGGTTTTCATCATGGAGAGTTTCAGGACTCTTTTAATTGGTAATTTAATGCATTGAAAACTAAACTATCATTATTGATGATTTTGGATGAACAATGATGACCATGAATATTTAGGGTGAGGGGCCCATTTCGGTATATTGACACAGAATACCCTAATATTTTTTAGACATGAGTGAGGGATTTTTCATGACCCTATTTTTATGATTTTTAGGCGTTATACATGATATGGGTAATGGGATCCATTGGGGCATACTAAAGTTGGAAAATCATATCCTAAAGATAAATTTTCCTTTGGTTGATAGGCTATTTTTGTGGGATGCTTATGCAGAGACACCATGGAATATTTTTCATAGTCAAACAAAGTTGTCCTCGGGATACTGATCTTCCACTTCTTATGGATAGCTAATTTTAATTGAATTTATATATCACAAGACCAATAGGGGTGCCCTGTCAAAGTAGTGGTGTTTGAAATGTATGAGGGAATTTTTATCAATTATGATCATTAATGAGAGACAACTCATAGAAATATTTTCCTTGTGTAAATGAAGGTTAAATCATGGTGTAGTTTAATGTCATGTGACTAGGACATTTTAGAAATATGATTTAAAAACATTTGGTTCTAACCAATGGGGGTAAATAGTTTACCTATTTCATGGTAGTCTGACCAAGAATGATCTATCATCTTCAGGCATGAAAGGGGAGAAACTATGTAAACTTCTATCTGAGGATTTTCCAAAACCAAGGATTGAGGTTTCACATAAATGTTATAGGTCATACAAAGATAGAAAAATGTCTTCCTAAGGATAAATTAGTTTCTGGTTGATAAGACCTTTTTATGGAAAAAAATGTAGATCCACCAAGGAATATTACTCATATTAAAAAAACGTGTCCTCAGGACACTGAACGTCTATTTTTGATGGTCATAGAAAGATATGGGGACTCGTACCATTCAGAACACAAAGTTTGGTTTTAAAAATTAAGGTACCTAAACATGATAGGGGAATTTCAAGTCACAATTTCTTAATGAAAATGAAAAATATATTTTTTCTCATGCTGGGGTGGGGAGGTTCCCTTTCTTGGTATTTACCCACGCATAAGACAAAACATTGGTTATGAGGTTTAAATCTTTCAATAAGGACATGCACATATCATATCCTCCCATACAGATCTAGCTCAGGCATGGGAGTGGGACATTTTTTGAATACGAGCTTACCAGTGGGTCAGTGCTCACATAAGACTCCACCATGCTAATTTATTCCATGCACATGAGTATGGTGTAAAGAACTTTATATCATGTCTAGAATTTCCTATGTAGATATGGCCCATACACAGGGATAGTTGGGACATTTATGTCTTATGGGTAGACCAAAAATAAGATTTTGATGTGTCACCATGTATATTGTGAGGGTAGAAGTCAAGACATACATATATCTTGAATTTAGAACTCCATTCATGAGTCTAACCACACACAGAGAGGGGGAATTTTAATCACTGGGGGGGCTGGAGCAGTATATAAGAATCCTAGCATCACTACGAAATCAAACCACCCTTTCTTTTATAAATAATTCATTTTAATGTATTATGGTTAGGATAGTGTTAGAAAAAATTTGTTTCATTTTACATGGAATAATATTCATGGAAATAATAAGTGACTTGATGGAAAATTGGTCCAATAGATTCATGCATGCTCCCAACATGAAGGAGGTGCAAGATTTAAAATGTGATCCTGTGGAATCTCATACCAAGAGGAATGATATGGGGCATGGGATCCATTAGGGTTTATAGAGGAATGAAAATCCTCTCCTAAGGATTAACGTGTCTCTGGTTGAAATGACTTTTTTATGGGCAATGTATACAGAGGCATCAATGCATATTGTGAATAATCAATCAGAGGTTTCCTCAAGAAACTGACTTTCCATTTCTGATGGCCATGGAGGTTTATGAATATCTGATATTTTGGGAAGTTTAGATTCTAGAGAATGGAATGGATGTGTATGGGAACACAATAAATATCTAAGCTACAAATATATGTAAATTATGGTTCTCCCTACACATATTTAACTCATATTTAGTGGTATTCCAATTTCCTCACTGATCCTAAATGTGGAATCTAGATATAAAACCTTTTTCATGAATATCTATTCATGCATAAAAGATAAGATAATATTCTTTTAGTGGATGGGCCTAGGATGTAGGATTCAGTCCTCACTTTGTACCACAGTGAAATAAGGATCAAGAGACATGTAGTTCTTAGTGAACATCCCATGAAGATATGATTTACGTAAATGGGGGAATCCTATTTTTTGTGGTGGTCCTCTAAATATGACCTATTTAAAAGTCCCCCACATTGATTTGGCATATATTTAGGGGAAGTGGAATTAAATTACTTTAGGAGTGGTTGGGAGAAAATTTTATATTCATGTTTTTCTATGTATTCTTCAAGGGAAGGAATCAAGATGTATGTAGTTCTTGAAATACCATACGGTTTAGCATCATATGGTAAGGATGTATGTGATATAACATGAATGTCTGGGAATGTTATAGTTGGTCCCAATGATGGACAATTGGGTGTCACTAAATATCTCACGGGGATGAGAATAATTCTGTACATAGTTATTTTATGACGATTATCCACGTAGGTCTAACCCATATGCAGGGGAGGAAATTTTTTCATTCATGGTTTGACCTAGGACATAGGATCTAGGCATCACTATGTATCCCATATAAACATCAATCAATCCCCATGTAGTTATTATATATATTTCTATGTAGTTATAACCCATTTATGGGAATGGGGAATTGTTTTAGTTTTTGGGTGGATGAACAAGGGAATAAGAATTTTGGAGTCACTATATATCTCATAAAGATGAGAATCAAGCCACAAATCATTCTTATAATTCCATGAATTTTAATGTTATATGGTGAGGATGAGGGTGTGATGACATGAATAAATGGAAATTTTATGTTTGGTCCCATAGATGATGGTTCATGTGTCACTACGTATCCCATGATAATGAGAGTCAAACCAAACGTAGTTCTTGAAGGGCTATGCAATTTAATGTCATGCGACAAGAACATGTGGTGTACCTTTTATGGTTATGAATTAAAGACCTTAATGGGATTATTTCATACCATTATGCCTTGATTTTGAGGTTAAGCCCTTACCATAATTCCTAATCTCACGTGAGCTATGCTCAGTATGAGAAACAAAGAGTGCCATGGGTTCACCACAATGTTGATACATGTGAGAGTACAACAAGGGAAATTTGTTTCATGTGGTAGATGGACCAAGATATAAGAACAATGAATCCGTACATATCTCATTGAAAATGAGAATCAAGCCATACATAGTTTTATAAGTTCCATCTAGTTTATTTACAAGCAGTAATGATGTTCATGCTATGTAGTTTAATGTTGTAAAATAAGGACTTCTCATCATGCAGTTTAACATCTTATGATCAGGGTGATGGATGCCATGAATTTTTATGTCATTTTTCCAGGATGAATAGGTATAGTTCAACTTTATTTTTCAAAGATGAATGGGTTTAGTTTATCATCGGGTTTTCAAGATGAATTTATTTAACTATGTGAAATATTTCTACAAGAACCTTGAATTAGTAGGCGATGTAATGAGATGGTCATAAATTGAAATTAATGAATATTCTCCATTAGAGTAGACCATATGTATTAAATATGGTCCAAACCATTTTGGTTTAATATTTTGAGGTTTTGTTCTGAGTATAATCAATGTTCTGCAGACCAACACCATTTCTCCTTCAAGGAAATATCAGAGGCACACCTTTTTATTGAAGGCTCGTGGAATCCAATTTTGGAAAACTTCCATATGGTGAAAGGTATGAAATATATTTTACAAGAGCTATTATAATTCATCCAGTCACTTATGGGATTTCTCATCCATGGAAAATTGATAAAAAATGGCAACACTAAGAGAGGTATGTTGGACTTCTATAGGTAGGACTGATTCTATCATCTATACCAACGAATACGGGGTTGCATGAGTAGCAGTAAGGGTGGTGGTTAGGTAATTCCATAGAGTATGGAGGATATTGTTCTTCCACAAATACTTTTTCTTATCTACAACCTTTTGGATTATATTGGATAGGGTCTTTTTGATGGCCTATATCTATCTCTTAGTCGATTTATGATATCGGGATGAATGCTTTGTCTTGATACCATTATCTTGATATAATTTTTCTAACCTGTCAAAATAGATGATGGTGTCGTTATCTGTCAGTATGGTGTGAGGGACACCAAATCTTGTAATTATGTTGGTCTTCACAAAGAAAATAATGTTTCTTTCCACGACTTTATAAAAAACCAGCCCATTATTGTACACTAAAAATAATTTATTACATAAAACTCTTCACTTTTTACAACATAGAATATTTAGAGGTCTACTGTCTTTGGGGATTAGTAACATTACATAACAACTTAGAACATGAAATACACATCTCTATTTAAAACTTCTTTTACATGACCACACACATTTATTCGTACTTAGCATTGCATGGGTTAACCTGAGGAGATACAGAAAAAATGGGTGATCTATAAAGCCCAGTAAAGGATTAAACAAGGCATAACATGAAGAATATAGTACATGTTAGGAAATAGGTATAACAATAGAGCATAATAGAAACATGAACATAAATCCATGAAATAGCATGATTATTGTAACATGAAAATATGGCAACAACACTTAACATGTTGTTAGCATGCATCAAGGCTTATTGCACATGGAGCATGAGTAAACCCTCATTGAACTTGAATTATCAGGATAAAACCCTCATTTCACTTGACTTATCATGATACTAATATTTACCTAGTTCATTGGATCACTACCAGGGTGAACCCTTCATAATCATTTCATTTCATGCATAAGTGTGTCACATGGATCATACAACATGGAATCATTAAACCTCATAATCAATTCCATGAAAAAAAATAATATGGAATACATATATAAAACTATATAATCAATATGTAAATGTTTATAAAGGTTAATACCATTGATAGATAAATGGGAATGGTATTCACTACACAATGACTTTGGCTTGGAAAATCATGATGCAATTTCGGCAGCATAACGACGCGACATAAGATTTTATAAAAATGGTTGATGGGATAGAAAGGGGTAACTCATAATATGTACATGAAATGGACCATAATGGGGTCATATAGATACATTTACAAACATATTTAATAAAATTTAGATGCATAATATAAAATAACTGCTAGAATGTAAATGAGGAGAGAGAAATCCCTTATAGTATTTTGGCATGGTAATGGGTGTAATGGGAGGCATTTATGAGAGAGAAATGGGTATCTCATCATTAAATAATAATGAGGGTAGTAATGGGGAGGTGTGAAATCATACCCCAACATTTTTATTTGAAAATAAAAGGGAGTAACAACATAATAATATTTGGACAAAATTGAGTAAGGAAGAAATCCCTTACTTGAAAGTGTGATCCCAAAGGCTTGGTAAAGGCTTGAGAGAGGATTATTGGGAGCTTGGGGAACCTTGTTAGGATTCTATAGAGAGTTTGGAAGAGGTTTTTAGAGCTCCAATGTCATTTAGTTAAAATGATGTTGGATCCTGGGTGGGTTTATATAAGAAAAGAGATGGAGTCATGTATTATTTAGGTTTTGGACACCACACATTAAACTAATCAAAACCACAAATCAACCCATGGTTTTTTCCAAAGGGGAGTGTAAAAATTATTTTATAATGATAATTGCATAAATTATTAAAATATTAGGCTTTCTTATGTGGAGGTGAGTCACACTCTCAAAGAAATCAATTTAAAAAGGAAAAATGATTTATAAGTTTTGTAGGTTCTAATAAAGCTTTGTAAAATAAAAAAAACATAAAATCGATTTATTTTAATGGTATAACATATATTATTCTAACATCCCATTTATAGTATTTTGTTACATCACTATTGGGTAATTATGATGACATAAAACACATTATATATTTAAACGGTATTAAATTTTTACAAAAAATTTAACTATCTCAGAAAATTATGAATAATTCACCATTGGATAATTTCTAAAACCTGATTCCAAAAATAGTATTCATTTTATCTAAATAAAATTTTAAATATGTGATTTGTTTACTTTTAAAATAAATAACGACATTTATCGAAAATCCATGGGTTTTGACAAAAAAGAGTTTCAAACAGTAATAAAAATTACAATTGTATTCCTAAAAACTATATGATAAATTTTATTAATAAAAACTAATTTAGTAATAACATTTTATTAAAATTTTATTTAATTCAAAAATCCATTAATTTATCAATATAGACTTCTTAATTTAATATTAATAAAAAATACTGTTTGTGTTTTTAAAAACATTTTTAAGGTAACAATAATAAAATTATTGTATATTATTGATTATATAAAAAGATAATGAACATAATCAAAGTGCTAAGGTCTTGTTACATAACCCCTTATAACAACCATATATGACCTAATGGTAAGTTTTGCGACGGAGACAAACTCTTGGGGTGGCTTGGATAACATCACCCAAGTGGTAATCTCTATCATCTTCCACATCTTCCACATCTCCCATAAGTGGTTCTGTTTGAGCTTAACGTGTTGAAGATCATATTCGGATTGGTCAATAGAGAAGCCCAAGGATGCCAAGTCCTTTCCAAGCTCCGAAAAATGGGCTTCGTATGAAGCAATTATACGGGATGAGGTCATCGCTTTCTTTGTGTGAGTAAATTGGGTTTGTTAAAGCCCAATATTTATACTAATCATGAGATAATTATTAAATGGCTATGTTAAAAATGGTAACCATTCTGAATTGTATTTTGAAATCTATAATCATATATCCACAGAAGATTATATTTTATATAACCATTTTACATAATAATGCATTTTAATTAGATCAAGATGAATTATCAATAATGAAAGCTTGGGTCGTTACAATTTTCCCCCTTAAGAAATTTCTCCCTCAAAATTTCATTTTCCCACACTAAAACAGATGTGTGAAACTCTGCTTCATCACTTCCTCTAATTCTCATGTTTCTTCTTCAAACATGTGGTTTCACCACAACACCTTGAAGAGGGGCATTGTTTTATTTCGTATAACTTTTTCCCAATGATCTAAGATCTTCACCAAATTCTCTTCATAGGAGGGGTAATTATTCAATGGTACCACCTTTGGATTGAGTACATGTTATGGGTCCAGTATGTAATTCCTCAAGAGTGATACATGGAATACATCATGTACTTGATAAAGGTTTGTTGGGAGTTCTAGTTGATAGGACATTGCTCCAGTGCGATCAAGGACCACAAAAGGTATGATGTACCTTGGACTAAGCTTTCCCTTTTTCCAAAATCTCATAACTCTATTCCATGGAGATATCCATAGGAATACCATTTCTCCAACATCAAACTCTATGTCCCATCAATTACTATCAGCATAGATCATTTTCCAACTCTGAGGAGCTTTAATGTGCTGGTGGATGGTCTTAAACTTCTCAACTATTTATTCGACCATTTCTAGATCTAGGATTGTTCACTCCCCAACTTCATCCCACCATGTCAGTGTTCTGTACATCTTCCCATAAAAGTCTTTATAAGGATATATTTGGATTCTTTAGTGGAAACTGTTATTTTAAGAGAACTCATCCATAGGATGATATTGATCCCATACTTATTAGAATTCTATTGAGTATGATCTCAACATTTCATCAAGTGATTGGACAGTCTGCTCATATTGGCCATTGTTTTGAGGATGATAAGTTGTACTGAAGTTCAGCTCAGTATCCAAAGCATTTTGAAGACTCTTACAATACATTGAGGTGAATCTTAGATCATGATCGGATACAATTGATAGTGTTACTCCATGTAGCCTTACCACTTATCTCATGTATATATATATATATATCCCAGTTTATCCTATGAGAAATCCTATCGAATTACAATAATATGTTCAGTCTTTGTAAGACGATCCACAATAACCCAGATAGCATTTTTTCTTTTGGATGTCTTCAAAAGTCCTGCGACAAATTCTATGGTGATGTTCACTCATTTCCATTCTAGTATGGGTAATGGTTTTATCATCCCTTTAGACTTTTTCCTCTCATCCTTCACTTTATGGAATACTAGCCACTTCGTTGTATACTTAGAGATATCCTTCTTCATGTTTTCCCACCAATAATTCTCTCAGAGATCTCGATACATCTTTTTTTTCTGGGGTGGATAGAGAAATTTGAACTATGTACATCATCCAAATGTTTATAATTTTACTCTGGATTTGATAGAACACATATTATTGTCCCAAATCTCACAATTCCTTCTTCATTAACATTGAACTCTTAGGATTTACCTTTTCTAATAGTTTCAACTTTCTTCTGAATTCCCACATCATCCTTTTGATCATCCTTTAACCTTTCCAAATGAGATGGTTGAGCAATAATTTGTGAAAGTATTGATGATGTTCCCTTCTTTATGATTCTCATTTCCATATTCATTAAGTCTAATAAGATTGGATCCTTTTCAATTCTCATCAATGATTGAATTGATGGGCCCCTTCTACTTAGAGAATTCACCACCTTGTTCGTTTTCCCAGGGTGGTAATGGATTGACCAGTCATTGCCTCTAATCAGCTCTAACCATCTTCGTTGGTTCATTTTCAACTCTTTATGTGTGAATATATACTTTAGGCTTTTGTGATCCATGTATATTTTTTACTTCTCCAAAAAGAGGCAATGTTGCCATATTTTTGAAGCGAATATTACTATAGAAAACTCCATATCATGTGTTGGATAGTTTTTCCTAGGAACTTTTAATTGTCTTGAACCACAGGCAATGAATTTGTCATTTTGCATCAAAAGACCGCCCATGCCTTTCTTCAAAGAATCACTAAATAACACAAAAAGTGTTCTACTTGAGGGTAGTTTGAGCATGGAAAAATTGATAATCCTCATTTTCAACTCCTTGAAACTCTCTTCACATTCATCACTCCATGAAATATTTACTCCTTTCTTAGATATCTTGGTAATAGAGTTATAAAATCATGAGAAATTTCTCACAAATCAGAGATAATATTTAGTTAACCCTAGGAATATATTGATATCCATCACCAATATTGGCCTCATTCGTCCCTCAATTGCAGATGTCTTAGATGGATCAATAGATTATCCATTTCTTGTTATGATATGACCCAAGAATGAGACCTCTTTTAACCATAACTCGCACTTATTGTACTTTTCATAGAGTTTATTCTTCCATAAGGTCTCTAGTATATTTCTTAGATTCTTCTCATGATCCTACTTGGATTTTGAGTATATTAGAATATCATATATAAATACTACCAAAAATATTTCTAGGTAATCTCTAGATAATCTATTCATCATGTCCATGAATATTTCTAGAGCATTAGTGAGTTTTAAATGCATTACTATGAATTCATAGTTTCTTTATCTTGAACAATAAGCATTCTTGGGGAGATCCCCCATCTTCACTCTTACTTAATAGTATCCCAACCACAAATCCAACATAGATAAGTATTGTGGTCCATGTTTCTGGTCAAAAAAGTCATCAATTTTTGTTAGGGGATACTTTCTTTATCGTGATTTTTTGGAGCTATGATAATTAATACAAAGGCACATTGTACCATCCTTCTTCTTAATGAAGAGGACTGGTGCACCCCATAGTGAAGCATTAAAGAATATTAACCCTTTATCCAGATTCTTTTATAGTTATTTCTTCATCTCATCATACTCCACAATATCCATTCTATATAGAGTCTGGGATATTGGAAATTCCCCAGGTATAATATTAATTGAGAATTAAACATCTCTTCTAGGAGGAAGACCAGGCAATTCCTTGGGAAACACTTCAGCGAATTACCTAAAAATATGCATGTATTCAAGGATGGTTTCTTTCTTAGACACAATCATCTGAGCCAGATATGTGCACTCATAGGGTAGTAATATTCACTCTTGATATGATAGTGCTAATGAAGATTCATCCTCCTCCTTTAACTTTTACAGAATCGAGGGTCTATTCTCTAAATGGAGAGTGATTTCCCTCCCACAGAAATTTATGATGGCTCTATATAAAGAAATATAATCCTTGCCAAGCATTGCATCAAATTCAACCAAAGTATGAAGAGGTTCGCCGAGAAGTTCAATCCACAAATTATTACAAAGAAAGATTTATATTCATGAGATGAAATGATTACCCCATTTTTCATTCTCATTGACATATTTACTTCCATGACTTTTGGTGGTGTTGGTGTTGTTCTACTAAACATTCGGGATATAAAAGAATGCAAAAAACCAGAATCCAAAATACGTTCACTATTCTTGAATGAATAACTAGATTATCTGTCACCACTTCATTATCGGGGTTTACATCAGTGTTAGTGATGGAAAAATCTCTCCTTGGATGCCTTTCATTTTGTTGGTTTCCTCTGAAAACCCTTGGCATATGGCACTAATTCACAAAGTGCCTCAGTTCTTTGGAGTTGAAGAAATGAACAATGCATTGAGGGTTGAACAGAGCGGTCCTCTCCACTATCACATACATATGTTTCTTTTGTCTGTATTTAATTGTCAGGTGCCCTTATCTTACATACCTAAAGCATTTCCTCATCCCCTTTAGGAAATTTCTATGGTGCTTCTTTCTGCAACTTTGGAAAGTGGGGTGATTGATTTTCATAGCACCATTGGATTTATCCATCAGACTACCATAATTGAATTCCACCCTATGCTTCTTATCCTTATGATACACCTTAAATTCTTCGATCTCCATTTCAACTTTTAGGGCACATAGGACAATTTCATTAAAGCTCTCTATGTCATGGATAGCTATGGGTTTCCGTAGGCTAGTTTTTATCCCACCAAAAAAGGGGTCATCCTTGCATTTAGGGGTAATGACAAAGTCATAGGCATAACATGCAAGCCTTGTAAATTTCCCTTTTACACTCTAATATATTCTTTGTCTTTTTCCCTAGGGGAAATGAAGTCATTTTCCATCTAATTTTGAGGGTGAAAATAAAATATTTTTCAAAAAATATCTTTCAGAAATTATTCCATTCCAACACCTCGATCTCTTCCTCAGGCTTTTTATTTTAGATCAATCTCTACCATTGATCTACTTCACCCTCCATATGATAAGAATCCAGAATTTCTATCTATTGTTCAAAACATTGAAGAATGGAGAATATCTTCACAATGGATTTGATCCATTTTTTGGTGATTTAGAGATTAGATGATCCATTAAACGTAAGAGGCCTTTGTCTCATTAAGATCTTGATTGTGACTTGTTCTTTCTTGGTGGGGGGGGGGGTTAAATATTCCTCTTGACCCATGTTTCAATTAAAAATGTATCATGACCATGTTCCTGATTCCTTCTCCCATTGGATTGGTAATCTCATTAGAAGAATCATCACGTTGATCTTTGCATCGCTTTTTACCCAGAGTCCTTGTATTATCAGCCATTGGCTGGAATAATAGGAAAGTTAGGGGTAACACATAAAGAGTAATCCAAATAAAAAATATATTATTTATAAATTACTTTTATTTCTTTAACTTATAAATTTATAGGCTTCAATCTATGTTTTCCCTGATCTATTTCCCAACATATATTCTTAGGGAAATTTTTTATTCCCTTAATAAGGGTTCGTACTAAGCTTATGAATTTTCCAATTCATATCCATTTGGAGTGTCGTAACCAAGAGTGTTGCAAGGCCCATTTTCATGCACCATTTCTCGTTCGAGTCTAGCTCCAATAGGTGTTTTTAGGTTTTACCCCTAGATATATATGTGCCAGAACTGCCTTTATCTACTCGTATCCATAATGGGATATATTTTCATGATAAAACACTTACTCAATACTTAAAAAAAATTAGTAATTTTTTTATTATTCTTAGTCTTATCCCTAAGGATTTCACTAGGGTTTTCTAATCCTAATCCCAAAAATAATTAAACCTATCCTATGATACCAATTATAACAACCCTACTCTTTATTACACACTTAAACATAATTTATTACATAAAACTCTTCACTTGATACAACATATAATATTGATAGGTCTACTGTGTTTTGGTCTTAGGAACACTACATAAAAACTTAGAACATGAAATACATATCTCTATTGAAAACATCTTTTACCTAACCACACACATTGCTTCGTACTTAGCATTGCATGGGATAACCTGAAAAAATTCATAAGAAAAGGGAGATATATAAATCCTGGTAAGGGAGTAAACAAGGAATAACCTGAGAAATATAGAACATGTTATGAAATAGGAATATAAATATAGTATAAGAAAAACATGAACATAAAGGCATGATGTAGCGTAATTATCATAACATGGAAGTGTAGATAATGCACTTAACATGGTATTAGCACGAGTCAAGGATTATTGCACATAGAGAATGAGTAAACCCTCATTTCACTTGAATTATCATGTCTAAACCTCATTGCACTTGACGTATCATGATACTAATATTTACCTGATTCATTAGAGTGCTATCAGGTCGCACCCTTCATAATCATTTCATTTGATGTATAAGTTTTCCATATGAATAATACAGCATGGAATCATTAAAAATCATCATTTATTCCATGATAAAGGAATGTGTAATAGATACATGAGACTATATAATCAATAAGTTAATCTGCATAAAGGTGAATACCCTTGATAGGGAGATGGGAATGGTATTCACTACACAATGATTTTGTCTTGAAAAATCACAGTGCAATTTTGGCAGCATAGCGGCATGAAATAAGATTTCATAAAAATGGTTGATGAGAGAGAAATGGGAATCTCATAATATGTACATAATATTTACAGTAATTTGGTCATATAGATACATTTCCCAACATATTTAATGTAATGTAGATTCATAATATAATATAATTTCTTGATAGAGAAACCTTTTGCATGTGCAAAGATTAAGAAAGGGTAGAACCCAATATCATTACAACTCTTGATTCCAGACCATTTAGGAATATTAAGAGAATAATAAATTTGAAGAAAACAAAAGGATAAGAAATAAAATAACAATATGGGATTTTATTACGCAGATGCAAACATTACAACATGAAAAAGAAGAAGAAGAAGTCTTCAATGAGGGGATCATTACTTCAAGAACTACCCCTCTTACAATGGTTGCACAATTTGAGTGAAAAGAAATATTCTCTTCCTTCAATCTATTAATTCACTTCCCATACCCTCCAAATGATAAAAACTCAAATATATAGAGTGGTGGGGAGGATTGGTACAAATTGGTTTCAAGTGTGAATGGGGAATCTCGACCAAATATTTTAATCCAACTTGAAGCGACCATTTGACCCCCAAAACATGTGAATCAGTTATCCTTCCAGATGGATGATTTGTGAGAAAATGAGTTTGTGATATCATCTCAAAATTTTGTTCTAATCCAAGTATAGATGAAAACATTATGGCCCAAATATAGAACAAATGTTCAATCTGGTGATTCCATCCCATCTTTGATTTCATGGACCATTTTCACAAACAAAATTCATGGTTTAGCTCTAATGTCCTAAATTCAAGTTATATCGCATTAATTAAGGAACATATTTACAAAATAGTAATTTCAAGTAATTCATATCATAATACTGATGTTTGAAATTATATAGTGAATTTTAAATGTTAAAACTATAATTTCCCTCAAATTTTTAAATGAATGATCTAATCCCAAATATTTAACAAATGAACACATTTAACACAATGTGAGGAAATTATATCATTTATTATCAATAAAATATTCAATGAAATTTTTTTATGAATATTTTAGGACTAATACAGGGAAATTCATTGGTAAACACTTCTGAAAATTCCCTCACAATAGGCATGTCTTCAAGGATGGTTTCATCCTTAGACTCAGTCATCTAAGCCAGTTGCATATGCTCATAGGTCCGTAATATCCATGGTTGAGATGATGGTGCTAAAAAAGATTTATCTTCCTCTTTTCACTTGTATAGAAACGGGGGTTGATTCTCAATATGGAGAGTTATTTCCCTCTCATGACAATTTATGTTGGATTTATATAAGGAGAGACAATACATGTGGAGAATTGCATCAAATTCCACCAGAGGGAGGGTGAATATTTTTTTAGGAAGATTAATCCACAAATTATGATAAGGGGGAAGTTATATTCATGGGATGAAATTATTGTCCCATTTTCCATACTCATCGGCATCTTTACATTCATGATTTTTGGTGGTGTTAGGATTGTTCTACTAAATGTTCGAGATATAAAAGAATGTGTAGAACCAAAATCCAAAATTATGTTCACTATTCATGAATTAATAACTAGTGTTACTCTAATCACTTCATTTTCTGGGTTGACATTGGTGGTAGTGATGGAAACATATTGCCCTTTCTACCTTGTAGGTTGTTGGTTACCTTTGAAGACCCATGGCTTAGCACACTAATTTTCCTGGTGCCCTAGTTCTTTGCAGTTGAATCAATGAAAAACGCATTGAGGGTTGAATGAAGTGTTTCTCTCCTCTCTCGTAGCCACAGGTTTATATTGTCAGATTTTAATATATAGGTTTCCTTCTCTTCCACACCTAAAGCATTTCCTCATCCCCTTTAGACAATTTCTGGGGTGCGTCTCTCTGAACCTTTTGAAATTGGGGTGTTGGATCTTCTTAGCACCATTGGATTTATCCATCGGACTGCTAGAATTTAATTCCACCTTATTCTTTTTATCTCACTGATACTCTTGGGATTATTCGATCTATATTTCTACTTTTAGGTCACATCGTACAATTTCCTCATCGCTATCGAAGTCATGGATTGCCAGGGATTTCTGTAGGATAGGTTTCATCCCACCAAAGAAGCGGTCAACTTTTCATTTGGGTGTAACAACAAAGTCAGAGGAATATCATGGAATCCTTTTGAAGTTTTCCACTTTTGCTCCGATGGACTCATTATATTTTTATTGAGGGTAAAAAAGTATTTTTCCATCTTAAGATACAGGGTGCAAGGAAAATATTTCTCAAAAAACCATTTCCAGAAATACTTCTATTCCAACACCTCGATATCCTCTTTAGGATTCGTATTTTTTATCAATGTACACCATTAATCAGATTTAACCTATATATGATAAGCATCCAGAAGTACCTTATCTTGTTCGGAACATTGAACGATGGAGACAATCTTTTCAATGGAGTTGATCCATTGTTTGGAAATTGAGAGATCAGATGATCCATTAAAAGTAGAAGGCATTTTCCACATGAAGCTCTCAATTCCGACATGTAATTTATATGGGTAGAGGGGTTGAATGTTTCACTTGACCAATTTGTGTATACAATTCATGAGTTAACTAAGATATTATCATGACAAAGATTGTGATTCCTGCTCCCATCGGATTGGGCATCTCATTTGAACAGTCATCACAATGATCTTCGCATCAGTTGTTAGCCTGATTCGTCCTATTACTAGCCATTGGATGGAATAAAAAGAAATATAGGGGTGACACATTAAGTGTAATCCAAGGAAAAAATGGATGAATTATAAATAACTTTTATTTCCTTAACTTGTAAATCTATTGGCTTCAATCTATGATTTCCATGATCTAACTTCTAACATATATTCTTTGGGGAATATTTTTTAATTCCCTTAATCATGGTTCATACTAATCTTGAGAATATACCAAATAATATCCCCCGATATTGTCATAACCAAGAGTGCAGAAAAGCCCCTTTTTCATGTACCATGATACCACAGGTCAAGCCCAAAACTCTTTGTCAGATTTTTCACTTCTAGGTACATATGTGTCAAAGCTGCCTCAACATTCTTGTATCCATACATGGATGTATTTTCTTGATAAACCACTTACTTAACACTCACCAAAATTTAGGTATGTTTTTATTATACTTTGTCTTATCCATAAGGATTTTACTAGAGTTTTCTAATCCTAATCCCAAAAATAACTAAACCTATCCTTTGATACAAACTATAACAACTCTTATCTTTATTACACACTTAAATATTATTGTTTACATAAAATATTCACTTGATACAACAAGGAATATTGAGAGGTCTATTGAATTTTAGGATTTGGAACATTACATAATGACTTAAAACAATAAACACAACATCTTTCTTGAACACTTCCTTTGCATGACCACTACATTCCCTCATACATGGCATTGCATGGGATATCCTGAGGACATAAACAAGGAAAGGGTGTGATATAAAGCCCGGTAAGGGAGTAAACAAGGCATAACATGAAGAATAAAATACATGTTTGGAAATAGTCATATCAACAGATCATAAAAGAAACATGATCATAAGGTTATTATAAAGCATGATTATCACAACATGGAAATGTGGAAACAACACTTAACATGGTATTAGCATGATCCAAGGATCATTGCACATGGAGAATTAGAAAACCCTCATTGAACTTTAATTATCATGAATAAACCCACATTACACTTGGTGTATCATGATACTAATCTTTACCCAATGCATTAGAGCACTATCAGGCACACCCTTCTTAAACATTTCATTTCATGCATAAGTGTGCCACATGAATCACACAACATGAAATCATTCAACATAATCATTTAGTCCATGATAAAGGAATATAGAATATATAAACAAAACTCTATAACCAATGAGTAAATGTATGTAATGTTGAATACCCTTGATAGGAAAATGGGCATGGTATTCACTATACAATGACTTGGCTTGGAAAATCATTGTGCAATTTCGACAGCATAACGGCGTGACATAAGAATTAATAAAAACGGTTGATTATAGAGAATGGGTTGTATCATCATATGTACAATAAATGGGTAGTAAGGGGGTCATATAGATACATTTCACAACATATGGAATGTAATTTAGATTCATATTACAAAATAATTTCTTGAATTTAAATTTGAAGAGAGAAATTCCTTACGAAATTTTGGCATGGTAACGCCTATACATGGGATGCATTAATGAGAGATAAAATGGGTCTCTCATCATTAAAAAAGTAATAGGTAAGTATGGGGAGGTTTGATATCATACCTGGTCATTTCTAATTGAAAATAAAAGGGTATAACAATATTGAGGAACTTGGAAGAAATAAAGAAAGGAAGGAATCACTTACTTGGAAGTGTGATCCCAAAGGGTTGGGAGGGGCTTGAGAGAGGCTTATTGGGAGGTTGGAGAACCTTGGGAGGATTCTAGAGAAAGTAGGGCAGAGGTTGGACAAACATAAAAGGCTTTGACTGAAGTTGAAATTGGAGCTTGGGGTGTTTATATAGGAAAGGAGAGGGAATTCTTTATTATTTAGGTTTGGGACACCACATATTAAACTAATCAAAACCACAAACCAACCCAAGGTTGTTTACACAAAGTTTTTTCCCAAGGGGATTGGAAAAATAATTTTATAAGGACAATGGCCTAACTTCTTAAAATAATTGGGTTGCTTATGTGGAGGTGAGTCACACTCTCAAGGAAATCAATTTAAAAAGTTAAAATGTTTTTGTAAGTCTTGAATGGTCTACTAAAGCATTGTAAAATAAATAAAACAAACCTAAATTCACATAATTTTATTTTTAAAACATATTTTGGCCGAAAATAATGTTTATATTATTTTATTACATCACTATTGGGTCATTATGATGTCATAAAACCCATTATATATTTAAACTATATTTAATTTTTACCAAAAAAATTGACAGTCTCAGAAAATTATGAAAAATTCACCATTGGATAATTTAAATATCATGATTCCAAAAATAATATACATTTTATATAAATAATTTTTAAATATTTAAAAATTTACTTTTAAAATAAAAATAGACATTTATCAAATATTCATGAGTTTTGATAAAAACAGCTTTCAAACAATAATAAAAAACACAATCATATTCATAATAATTATACAGTCATTTATATTAACTACAAATTAATTTAGTAATTATATTTCATAAAAAACTTATTTAATTAGAAAATAAATTAATTCATCAAAATAGATTTATTAATTCACCAAAAAATGTTATTTTTAATTTAAGAACCATTTACATAGTAACAATAATAAAATGAAAGAATATTCCCTATAAAAAATAAAGTAAATAATGACTTTACAATGGTCACGTTAAATAACCCCTTGTAACACCTACATATAACCGAAGGTTAAGGTGTGCGACGACGACAGACTCTTGGGGTGGCTCGGATAAAATCACTCGTGTGGTAATTTCTATCAACTTTCAATTCTCTTGTAGGTGGTTTTTTTATAGCTTAATGTGTTGAAGCTCAGCTTGGGCTTGGTCAAGAGCGAAGCCCAATAGTGCCACCTCATTTCCAAGCTTCGAAAAATGGGCTTCATATGGAGAAATTAGACTGGATGAGGTCATCGCTTCCTTTTTTTGAGTAAATTGGATTTTTTAATGCCCTATATTTATACTAATCATGTGATCACTATTTAATGACTATATTAGCAATGATCAAAATTCATAATGGTATATTATAATCCAAAAGCATAAATCTAAATAAGATAATATTTTATATAACCATTTTACATAATAATAAATTTTATTAGATCAAGAGAAATTTCTATTAATAAAATATTGGGTCGTTACAATCTTCCCCCCTTAAGAAATTTCACCCTCGAAATTTTTTTTCCCACACTAAAATAGATGTGGGTAACTCTGATTTATCACATCCTCTAATTCCCATGTTTCTTCTTTAAACATGTGGTTTCACCACAACACCTTGATGAGGGGCATTATCTTATTTCATAGAACTTTTTCCCTATAATCTATGAACTTCACCAGCTTCTCTTAATAGAAGTGGTCATTCTCCAATGGTACCACCTCTGGGTTGAGTACATGTGATGAGTTAGGTATGTACTTCATCAAGAGTGATACATGGAATAAATCATGTACTATAGTTAGGTTTTTTTGGAGTTCTAGTCGATAGGCCACTGCTCCAATGTGATCAAGGATCTCAAAAGGGATAATGTACCTTGTACTAAGCTTTCCCTTCTTCCCAAATCGCATAACTCTCTTCCATAGTGATATGCATAGGAATACCATGTATCTGATATCAAACTATAGGTCTCATCGACAATTATCATCATTGAAATGTTTTCGACTCTAATCAACTTTAATGTGCTACTGGATGGTCTAAACCTTCTCCACCATATCTTTGACCATGTTTTAACCTAAGAGTCTTCTCTCCCCAACTTCATCCCAACATGCTAGTGTTCTTCACCTCTTCCCATTTAGGGCTTCATAAGGATCCATTTGGATGCTTGAGTGGAAACAGTTGTTGTATGAGAACTCAACAAGAGGGAGATGTTGATCCCATCCTCCTTTTAATTCCATTGAGCATTATCTAAACATGTCCTCAAGTGTTTGGATAGTCTTCTTAGATTGGCCATCAGTTTGATAATGATAAACAATACTGATGTTTAGCTCTATATCCACAGCATGTTGATGATTCTTCTAAAACTTAGAGGTGAATCTTAGATCTCAATCAGATAAAATATATAGCGGTACTCCATGCATCATTACCACATCTATGATGTATATCTATGCTAGTTGACCTAGTGAGAAATACTCCTGAATAGTAATGCAGTGTGCAGTATTTGTAATATGATCCACAAAAACCTTTATAGAATTGTTTCTTTTGGATGTCTTTGTAAGTCCAATGACAAATTCTATGATGATTGTCTCCCATTTACATGTTTTTATGGGTAATGGTTGCATCATACCCTTGTACTTCTACTTATCTGCCATCACTTGCTGACATACCAGACACATTGATGTATATTCAATGATATCCTTCTTTATGTTATCCCACCAATAATACTCTCAGAGATCTTGATACATCTTTGTGTTTCCTAGGTGAATGGAAAAAATTTGAACTATGTGCATCATCCAAATGTTCTTTCTTTAACTCTTGATTCTATGGAACACATAGTCTTGACCCAAATTTCACAATTCCTTCTTAATTGAAATTGAACACTAAGGATTTCTCTTTCTTGATAGTTTCTACCTTCTTCTAAATTCCCACATCATCCTTTAGAGAATCCTTTAACATTAACAAAAGAGACAGTTCAGAAATAATTTATGAAAGGATTGATGATTTTACCTTTTTTATTATTCCCATTTCCATCTTCATCAAGTCTAAGAAGATTGGATCCATTTCAATTCTCATCAATGATACAATTGCTGGGTCCTTTCTACTTAGAGCATCTTCTACCTTGTTCGCTTTCCCAGGGTGGTAAGGGATTGATCAGTCATAGTCATTAATCAACTCTGACCATCTTCATTGGTGCATGTTCACCTCTATCAATGTGAATATATACGTGAGGATTTTGTGGTCTGTATATATTTCACACTTCTCCCAATATAGGTCATGCCACCAAATTTTTAAAGTGAAGATCACTACAAACCACTCTAGATCATGTGTTGGACAGTTTTTTCTCATGAACATTCAATTTCGTTGAAGCATAGTCAATGACTTTGTCATTCTTCATAAACACACAACCTAGGCCCTTCTTCTAATCATCACTAAATACCACAAAAAGTTCTTAACTTGTGGGTAATGAGAGCACGGGCACCGTGATAATCCTCCGTTTTTACTCCATGGAGATCTCTTCACATTAATCACTCTAAGATAAATTTACACACTTCTGATTTATCTTGGTAAGAGGGTTCGAAAATCATCATAAATTTCTCACAAATCGGTGATAATATCTAGTTAACCCCAATAATCTACGGATATCCGTTACCGATGTTGGCCTCAACCATCTCTCAATTGCAGGTGTCTTCGAGGGATCCACATATATCTCATTGATTGTGATGATATAGCCCACGAATCTGACCTCCTTCAACCAGAGCTCACACTTTCTGTACTTTTCATAGAGCTTCTCCATTAACAAGGCCTCTACTACAGTTCTTAGATGCTCCTCATGGTCCTCCTTGGTTTTGGAATATATTAGAATATCGTCTATAAAGACTACCACAAAGTTTTTTGAGGTAATCTCCAAATACACAATTCATCAAGTCCATAAATATTTCAGGACCATTAGTGAGTTCCAAAGGAATTACTAAGAATTCTTAGTGCCCATACCATGTACGAAAAGTAGTCTTGAGGATATCCTCCTTCTTCACCCTTACTTGGTAATATACTGATCACAAATATACCTTTGAGAAGTATTGTGCTCCACGTATATGATCGAAAAAGTCATCAATTTTTTGGTATAGGATACCTTGTTGAGCTCATGATAATCAATGAAAAGGAAAATTGACCAATCCTTCTTCTTGATGAAGAGTACCGGTGAACCTTATTGCAAAGAACTTGGGCATACAAACCCTTTATCCATATTCTCTTGTAGTTTTTTCTTCAACTCCTCAAGCTCCAAAACTGTCATTCTATAGAGAGTCTTTGATATTGGCAATTCCTCAGGTATAAGGTCAATTGATAATTCAACATCTCTTTCAAATGCGTTTTCATGGGCGCCCTAAAATGAAATGTGATATTTTGGGTACTTGGGTGCAGCAAAGTGGCTGACCATGGTCATATCTCAAATAAGAAGGTTAATTAAAACAACTTCTTAAAGGTATTATAAAAATAAAATAAAATAGAATAAAAACACTAAATCAAAGGATGAGGTATTTTTTATCATTTATAAAACTAGAAGAGTTTTTCTGGAAGAATAATGAATTTGTTTTGTTTTTTATTTTGAAATGATGTTCTACTAAAAAGACACTACAAGAAGATGTTTTTATTAAAAAATATTTAAAATGAATAATCGATCTAACTCTACCTATTCACTAAATTATTTATCATTATATTTTAAATTAACATCCACTTAAATATAATCTATTAATTTTTTAACACTCTAACCCTACGGGAGTTAACTTAACCACAAATATGATATTACGTAAACCTTGGGCTAGCTTCAGAACATGAAATCGTAGCACCCTACTCTGATTGATGTTCTAAATATAGCTTATGGTCAGTGGTTAATTATAGAACAAATATACTCTATAAATGAGTATTAATAGATTTTACATATTATATTTGAACTCTACAAATTTATCCTTTATGGTCTTGTTTTACATATTAAGATCATACTCTCACAATTTACACAAATTTCGACCACGCGTGTTTGTGTGTCAATTGATCAATATCTTGATTAGTTTAATTTAAATTGAAAAAAAAATTAATATACCTTATAAAGTGAATTATATTATCTCATTTATTCAAAATAAATTAATAAATATGGTAATAGGTGTATCGATTACTAAAAAGAACTAATCTTCCATAGGTGGCATAAACATCATAGAAACATTTTGCATGTGAAAAGGTTTAGAGAGGGTAGAACCCAATCTCGTTTCTAATCATTATTCCGGAAAAATTAATAAGATTAATATAAGAATATATTTTAACCAAACCGAAGAAAAGAAGGGAAATAAAATAATATCAAGGAAGTTTATTATGTAAATGCAAACATTACAACAAGAAGAAGAAGAAGGCTTCGATGAGGGGATTCTTGTTTCAAGATCTAACCCTCTTAAAATGGTTGAATAAATTGAGTGAAAACAAATATAATATACCTTCAATATCCTAATGCATGTCCCAATACATACAAATGAGAAAAACATGAATTTATAGAGTGGTGGGGAGGCTAGGTTCAAAGTGTTTTCAAGTGTGAATGGGGAATCTTGGAAAAATATTTTAAGCCAATTGGAACCACCCATTTGACTGCCAAAACTCATGAATCAGTTGTAATTCTAAAAGTATTATTTGTGAAAACATATTCTTCGATCACCTTTAAAATTATGAGCCTAATATAATCACAAATGAAGATGTTATGGCCCAAATATAGAACCAATGTCCAATCTGGAGAGTCCATCCCAACTTTGACTTCATGAACCATTTTCACCAACCAAATGCATTATTTAGCTCCAATATCCTAAATTCAAGTTGTATATAAGTAAGTCATGAAAATATTTAAAAAATTATGTTCAAATAATACATATTAATATATTTTTTTCTGAAATGATACAGTGAATTTTAAAGGGTAAAACTGGAATTTTCATCAAATTTTCAAATGGATGATCTAATCCCAAATATTTCATAAATGAAAACATTTACCCCAATGTGAGAAAATTATATAATATATTATCAATAAATTATTGAATAAAAAAAATTATTAACTCCCCCAACATATCCATTTGAACTCATAGGAAAAACCTCATATCATGTATTCAGAAAAATTTGTGACAAGATATGCATATTAAAATTTCTCAATCCATAGTGAAAATATATGAAAAGTAATAATCCAATCAACATGAAATACCAATAAATTTTAAATTCATTGTGTCATTAATTGTGTCAAAAAATCCAGTGAGTTTCATAACACTAATCATAGTAAAACTAGTCATGGGTCTTCAATGCCACTAAATCTCCACATGTGTGTGTGAAAACCTTTCCAAGATCATAAATCCATCCATTATTCAGTATATCCAGGTCAGGTAAAATAATTCTTCTTACCTAGTTTAATTCACCTAACATGTTCTACATTCCTTTCCAATCTAATTTCAATACCCACTCACATAAGAATTCCTGAAAGTCAAACATTAAGCTCCTGACCTAGATATACCCATATGTTATACATTTCATCACTCCCCTCATTTATTTAATTATTTTTGTTTTTTTAAATTTCACTTTGAAAAAATCTCACACTCAACTCTCAACCCATGTTTGATCTCTTCAAGACGCTAATTGTAATAGTTATAATAAGATCAATTGTCAATAAAGAGTGGTTTTTGACATGTCCAAGACAAAACCCATATTTTTTTAGGGTGTACAATAGTCGGATAACAGGTACACACACAGAGTTCAATTCAGTATAGTAATGAAACTAATTAGAAGAGAAATGAACGTATGGATCAACCAATGAATTTTTTTCCTAACATGATTATACCTTCAATTGAGTAGGAAAAATTTTACAAGTCATGTTTAAGTGAAAATTTGTGTGGAGAAATCAATGAAAAAAATTACCGTGAACAAATATCACAAATAATGATGTCAAAATGTAAAAATGTTTTATAATGACATGACCATTCATGTCATCGATGACTTCCATTTTTATAAAAATCAACCCTTGATGATGAAATCTTACCCGTGATTATAATTCTACCAATGAATTTTGAGAACATGAATTTTCTATATGTTTCACATGATAATGTAAAGTTATATATTGTTTATTTTTTATTGTTTTTTATAGTTTTTTTATAGTTTTTTTTTGTTTTTTATTGAAATATTCAACCAAAAACATAATAGAAAATACACACAAAACACAAAAATGAAAATCCTAAATATATAACCCAAAATTTTGTCCCCTACCACATACATAAAATATTTAATTGTCTTAAATGATAACCTATGGGATGATATATGAACATGAAATGTATAATTTTAAATAGGATAAAGAATATAAAAGTGAAAGGGTTAGGAATGGCCTGATATTCTCAAGTGATGATGGGTCATGCATTGTGATGAAGTCCACTACATTAGTTGGAATACCCTCAATGTGTTTCTTCAAAAAATATCCCATTGACTGTAAAGAACCTTCGAGTTTACTCTTGTGTGATCTCCACTACACAATATGAAAAATATTAGATATAATATAAGGACCTAACCATCTAGAATGCAACTTACCAGAAATCAACTTTAGTCGTGAACTATAGAGAAGGACTTTCTCTCTAACATGAAATTACCTTTTCTAGATCATTTTTTCATGAGATTCATTGTATATTTCCTTGTCGAACCTTGAGTTCTCATATGAAGATAATCAAATATCCTCAAGATCTTGAAATTTCAGTTTTCGTTGATTTCCAGCTTTGGCCAAATCTATGTTATGTTTCTTTATAGCCCAATAATCCTAATGCTCATCCTCTACGAGGATATGACATGATTTCATAAAAACAATACGAAATGGGGAAATATCAATGGGTGTCTTGAATTTTGTACTATAATCCCATAGCACAACATCCAAGTTCTTGATACAATCCTTCTTATTCGGCTGTATGGTTTTCTACAAAATTTGTTTCAACTCACGATTTGAAACCTCAGCGTTGACATTTGTTTGGGGGTGGTATGGTGTTGATTTTTTTATGTGTCACCCCATACATCTGAATAAAGTAAGAAAAATTTTGATTGCATAAGTGTGTCCCTTGAACACTGATGATAGCCTTTGGTACTCCAAACCAAAAAAATATATGTTTCTTGACAAAGTCCACTACAACATGAGAATCATCTGTTCTTGTGGCCTTAGCCTCCATACAATTACTCACACAATCAAAAGCAACAAAAATATAAAAAAACCAAAATGAACTAGAAAAAGGACCCATAAAATCGATTCCACATACATAAAAAATCTCACATAATAGTATGGGTTTTTTGGGTATCTCATGTATCCTAGAAATTTTACCAGTGTGTTGGAAACAAGATCATGACATACAAAATACATGCACATCATGGAATAAACTAGGCCAATATAATACAGAGTCTATTAATTTTTTAGCTATCTATTGAGGTCAAAAGTTTCCACTACAAGAAATTGTATGATATAATTGTAGAACAGACTCAAAATCATAATCAGGATCACACCTCCTAATAACAAGATCACTACACATGCGCAAGAGGTAGGGGTCATCCCACACATAAAAACTAGACTCACTCATTAATTTTTGGAACTGAAATTTCATAAAATTTGTACGAATTTCAGAGGGCACAAGGAAGTTAACTAAATCATAATACCAAGGATGCATAGCTGAGATGGAATAAAGATGCTCATCAGGGAAGGTATCTTGAAGTGGTATCTGATCCATGGTGTTATCTTCTAGTGTGTGAGTAAGCCACCTCATGTAGTCCGCCACTAGGTTTTTCGACCCCTTATTATCCTTTATCTCACTATAAAATTCCTAATGAAGGATCTTCCATCATATAATCCTGGTATTTAAATCTTAATTCTTCAAGAGGTACCTTAGAGCTTCATGTTTAGAAAAAACAACTACTTTGGAGCCCAATAAATATGAATGGAATTTATCTAAATCAAGTATAGCATCAAGAAACTCTTTTTTGATTGTTGTGTAATTTTATTGGGATGAATCCAATTTACTCGAAGAATAGGTGATCACATGTGAACATCCCTCCACCCTCTGAGATAAGAAATCTCCAACCGCTATGTTGGAGGCATCACACGTAAGCTCAATAATAATATCCCACAGTGGAGGATTTATGAAAGGTGGGGTGTCCAGATGTTGTTTTAGATCATCAATGGAATTCCTACAAGAATCATCAAACACAAAATCAAAAACCTTCTGAAGTAATCGTGACATAGGAAGAGAAATATTACTAAAATCATTGAAGAAGTGCTGATAAAATCCTACATTCCCTAGGAAAGATATAATATCATGACAACATTAAAGATAGGGGAGGGATGAAATAATATCTACATTAGATTTATCAACTGTTATCCAATGTTTTGACACTACATTCCCTAATACAATGCCATGCTCTACTATAAGATTGACCATTTCAATGTTCAAGACCATATTTTTCTCAATACAATGATTCAAAAACTTTCCCAAACTACAAATACAATCATAAATTGAGGACCCATACAATGTAAAACATCCATAAATACATCCATACATGTATCAATAAAAATAATACTCACTATATATCTATGGAAGGTACCTGAGTCATTGAAAATTCTAAATGACATCCTTGGGTAGGAAAATGTGCCGAAGGGACAGGTGAATGTAGTCTTCTCCTGATCCCCTGGATTTATATAAACCTGAAAATATCTAGAAAATCCATCCAAGAAACAATAATGTCTCTTCCCAGCTGTTCTCTCAAGTATTTGATCTATAAATGGGATTGGAAATGGTCTTTCTGAGTAGATTGATTTAGTTTCCTATAATAAATAAATACACACCAACTATTTTTCAACCTCATTAGAACTAACTCATCATTATACTTTTTAATAATTGTAACACCTCTTTTCTTAGGCACAACTGGAATAGGAATCACCCACTGGGAATATAAAATTGGATAGATTGTTCCTTCCTCGATAAATTTTTCAACCTTTTTTTTAACAACCTCTAAATTTGTTGGATTGAGTCTTCTTTGTGGCTACCTAACTTGTTTAGCCCCATCCTCTAAAAGAATCTAATGCATGCAAATGGAGGGGATGATACCTGATATGTCAGCTAAGGTCCACCCAATTTCCCTGATGTTCTCCCTCAAAAGATTTAAAAAAATCTCCATGTTTAAAAGGTACATTGTTAGCAATTATAACAGGTAATTTTTCACCACTTAACATGTATGAGTATTTTAGATTATGTGGAAATGGATTGAGTTCCAATGTTTGGGGGTGATGTATGGATGGAGAAATTGATGAAACTAAAATATGTGCACAATGAACATTAGTAACAGAATAGACATCATCCGAATATGAGAATAAATCATCAAATCCATCAGCATACTCAATAGCCATGCATTAATCAGAGCTAACATGATCAAAATCAGAATATGAATCCATTTCAAACTCAAATATAAGAGAGTCTTTTTCATTAGAAACAGTTGTAGAATTACTATTAGAAATCAAACTAGAACCAATGCCCATAATCTCCCTAAGCATAATACAATGAAAATCCATGTGGTTTTTACTTTTTGGTTCAAAATGGGAGATAAAAAATGTTTAATGGTATTTTGAGGGGTACTTCATAAAGTCCATAACATTAAATATGACAACATCATCTCCAAACTCCATGGAAAGTGTACCCACATTGAAATTTATGATAGTTTTGTAATTTTGAGGAAGGTTATACCTATGATAATTAGAGCACGTGAAATTACATGATCGTCCTCCATTTCAATCACATAGAAATATATTGGAAAGATCATGCCTCTTACCCAGACAAATACATCCTCAAGGAATCCCACTGGATATTTTATAGAACTATTTTCCAACTTCACCACTAATCTCATTGGTTTCAACTCACCAACCTATAAATAATAGGATACATATTGGGGAATTACATTTATGGAAGCTCCTAAATCACAAAGAGAATAAAAAAAGTGAAACTCTCTTATGGTGCATGGGATGGTGAATGTCTCGGTATCCATTCACTTTGTTGAAATTACTAGTGTTGGTGTAATGAGTGCAGACACATTCCTACTAGGTTTGATCCTCTCATTTCCTTTGAGGCCTCTTCGATTGGTACAAAGTTCTTTTAAGAATTTTTCATACCTTGGGATTTTATTGATGGCTTCTAGTAGAGGGATGTTGATCTCCACATACTTGAATGTGTCCAAAACCTCTTTTTTCATTGTTTCTTCTGCCATATATTTGTTTTTTACAACTCTTTTTAGAAAATTAAGGTGTTTAGGGAGAACATCATTAATCATTTTATTACCTTTATCTTTCTCCTTGGGTTTCTCATCAGCTGGTTTTGAATGGGTATTCTTCAGATTTTAGGTGAATCTCGGTGGAACGATAGGTGCATATGTATCATTTGTTTTTTTGCCACTTCTCAATTTGATGGAATTGAAATTCGCCTTGGGATTTGGAGTAGTTTGGGAAGGTAGATTTCTATAATTCTTACTTACCAGTTCATGGAGGGCAGTGGAATTCTGGCTCATTTGATTCTTTAACACCCTCAGCTCTGAACCATGACTCTTCAACTCATTATATTGATTAAGAACAATTTGTTTCAAAATTTCATCAGTTTTAGAATCTACCATGGTTTGGGGATTCTATTTTTGTTGAATTGTTTATTCCTAAGCTTCAAATCACATTTGGGGTTGTTGGAAACCATGTTGGTAAGGTGGAGGATGCTGGAAGTTTTGTTGAAAATGGGGGACATTATTGTTGTCCAGAGGCATACCTCATCTGTAATTGATCCTTCCACACATGGTTGTATGTTTGACAAAAGGAATCATGCTTCTTTTGGGGAAATGGTTGTTGGTGCTGATGATATGGTCTCCTAGGAAACACTGCTGCACAGTATTCTTTTTCCTATAGTTGGGGACAATAGTCAGTTGGGTGGCTTGTCTCAGTGTAAATGCCACAAAGCCTTGAAATAGGGGGTTGGGATGTCTTTTATTCCAAAGAAATCTGCCTCACCATTGTGTTCAATTCTTCCATATTGGTATCAATTAAATTAATCTCAAGAGAAGAAGGACTCACTTGATGTACTCCCCTGATATGTGGTGTACCTCGATCGCCAAATTGTTGGGAGTTTTGGGCCATTTTTTCAATCAATGCATGTACATCTATCAGTGTATTATCCACAAATGGTCCTCTATATGCGAAATCAACCATGATCCTCTCCACAGGTGTGAGTCCTTCAAATAAATATTTTATGAGGAGTTACTCACTGATTTGGTGATGTGGGCATATTGCACACAATTTTATGAATCGCTCCCAGTACTCATATATTGACTCCCCTTAGGATTGCTTGATCCCCAGGATCTTCTCACAAATGGAAGTAGTCCTTGATGCTGGAAAAAATATTTTCACAAAAAGACTTTTCAAATCATTCAAACATGTTACATCTTCAGGTTGTAAATAATACATCCAATCTATAGTAGTTGCATCAAGTAAAAATGGGAAATGCTCTTATTTTTATTTGATCTTCAAAGTTATTTCTTGGTTTTAAGGTTGATCAAACCACATTAAATTCTTTTAATTTTTGTTGTATCCTACCCAGATAATCCATAAAAATTTAGAATAAGATAAATTAACCTATATTTTAGTTCAAAGTATGATTCAAGATTTAGTTATGCAATGAAATTTGGTTGATAATTAATATCAGGTGCATCCAACTATCGAATGGTTCTATTAAGTTAATTGTTATTGTTTTCAGCCATTAGTTCTTTTTCTGGGTTTGATATAGATGTTTTTCCAATTTTAATGTTCATGGAGTGGAGGAATTCTTCTTATGGTTGAATGTTCAAACTTCCCGTATATTTAGAATGTTGCATTCGAGACCTAAGGTTGTGTTCAATCTCAGGGTCAATATCTAAGAGATAATTGGGATAAGTTCATGTCATAAATAATATAAAAATAAAAAGAAGTAAAATGGACCAAAGTAAAATAAAAATGAGAAGTTTGAGTTGATGGACTAAAAAGAATAAGAAGAAAATAAAAGAAGAAAAAAATTCAGATGGGGTAAATAAGGAAGAAAGAAGAGAAGAACAGAATAAAATGTAAAATAAAATAAATAACTATAATTGGTTAGATAAATTAATTTCCTCCTTGGAAACAGCGCCAATTTGAAATACATTGTCATGGGTTCTCCCAAATGAAGTGTGATATTTTGGGTACTTGGGTGCAGCATAGTGGCCAACCAAGGTCTTCTCTCATAGGAGTAAGTTAATTAAAACAACTTCTTAAATGTATTCTAAAATAAAAATAAAAGAGAATAAAAACAATACATGAAATGATGGGATTTTTTTATCATTTATAAAACTATAATAAGTTTTCTTAATTAATATTTCATTTTTTTGTTTATATTTCTGAAATGAAATTTGATGAAAAATACTCAACAAGAAGATATTTTCATAGAAAATATTTAAAAGTTGTAATCGATATAACTCTACCTATTCACACAATTATTTATAATCATAATTTAAATTAAAATCCACATAATTATTATCCCCTAATATTTTAACCCTAGAACCCTATGGGAGTTAACTTAACTACAAAGATGATATTACATAAACCCCAGGCTGGCTTCAAAACATGCAATCGTAGAACCCTGCTTTGATTGCTATTCTAAATCTAGCTTATAGTCAGTGGTTAATTAGAGAACATATCCACTCTGGAAATGAGGATTATTTGATTTTAGAGATTATATTTTAACTCTAATATTTATCCCTTATGGTCTTGTATTACCAATTACGATCGCACTCTCACAATTTACACCAATTTGCAACCTCGCGTGTTTTTGTGTGAATTGATCAATTTATTTATTAGTTTTATTTTAATTAAAAACTCAATTAATAGATATTAATAATTTAATTAAAGTATATTATTTATTAAAAATAAATGAATGAATATCGTAAGAGTTAGATCATTTTCTAAAAAGAACTACTCTCTTATCGGCAGCGTAGTCATCGTAGAAATGTTTTCCATGTACGAAGGTTTAGAAAGGGTAGAACTGAATATCATTTCTAGTCTTGATTCCAACACAAATAGGAATTTTAAAAGAACAATACATTTGAAAAAAACATAAGAAAATTTAATAAATAAATTAAAACCAAGGAAATTTATTACACAGATGAAAACATTGCAACATGATGAAGAAGAAGGAGAAGGATTTAATGAAGGGATCATTGCTTCAAGGGCTACCCCTCTTACAATTGTTGGATAATTTGAGTTAAAACAAATATAATCTACCTTAAATCTACTAATTCACTTCCCAATCCTTCAAAATGATAAAAATTTAAAATTATAGAGTGGTAGGGAGGCTAGGTTCAAAGCGGTTTCAAGTGTGAATGGGGAATATCTGCCAAATATTTTAAGCCAACATTCACCGACCATTTGACCACCAAAACTCATGAATCAGATATCCTTCTAGACTGATGATTTGTGATAAAATTATTTCAAGATATCCACTTAAAATTTGGTCCTAATAAAAGCACGGATGAAAATGTTATGTTCCAAATACAGAACCAATGTTAAATCTGACGAGTCCAGCCCAACTTTGACTTCATGGACAATTTTCCCCTACCAAATGCATGATTTAGCTCCAATTTCCTAAATAAATGTGGTAGACCATTCATCCAATAAATTATTTAAAAAATTTATGTTCAAATAATACATATCATAATATTTATTTCTGAAATGCTACAGTAAATTTTAAAGGGTGAAACTGGAATTTTAAACAAATTTTCAAATGAATGATCTGATCCCAAATATTGTATAAATGAACACTTTTACCATAATGGGAGGAAATTATATCATTTATTATAAATAAATTATTTAATAATATGTGTTTTTTAAATATTATATGAGGATGAAAAAGATATTCATCAGGAAACACTTCTATAAATTCCCTCACAATAGGTATGTCTTCAAAGATGGGTTCTTCCATAAACTCAATCATATGAGCCAGTTACGTGTGCTCATAGGGTAATAATATCCAGGCTTGAGATTATGGTTCTAAATATGATTCATCTTCCTCCATGCACTTTTATAGAATTGGGGGTTGATTCTCAATACGGAGAGTGATTTCCCTCTCATGACTATTTATGTTGGCTCTATACAAGGAAAGACAATCCATGCAAAAAATTGCATAAAATTCTTCTAGATGGAGGATGAATAGGTTCTTTTGGAAGTTAAATCCACAAATTATGATAGGGTAGGATTTATATTCATGGGATGCAATGATTTCCCATTTTCTTTACTCACCAACATCTTTACTTCCATGATTTTTGGTGGTGTTGGGATTGTTTTACTAAACATTCGGGATATAAAATAATGAGTAGAACCAGAATCCTAAAATATTTTCCCTATTCTTGGATGAATAACTTTTGTACCTATCACCACTTAATTTTATGGGTTCAATTCAGTGGCAGTTAGGGAAAATGATCACCCTTGCTGCCTTGGAAGTTGTTGGTTGCCTGTGAAAACACTTGGCTTAGGGAACTGATTTGAAAGGTGCCCCGGTTCTTTGTAGTTGAAGCAATGAACAATGCGTTGATGGTAGAACAAAGTGTTCCCCTCCTCTATTATAGACACGGGGTTATCTTGTTATATGTTAATGGATTGGTTCCCTTCTTTTCCACAGCTAAAGTATTTCCTCGTCCCATTTAGGCAATTTATGGGGTGCTTATTTCTTTACCTTTGGAAAGTGCAATGCTGGATATTCTTAGTACCATTGGATTTATCCATTAGACAACTAGAATTGAAGATCACCTTATGCTTCTTATCCCCATGATTCCCCTATGATTCATTGATCTCTATTTCGTCTTTGAGGTCACATTGGAAACTTTCCTCATCGCTATCGAATTGATAGATTACCAGGGCTTTCTGAAGTCTAGGTTTCAGCCCACCAAAGAAGTTTTAAACCTTGCATTGGAGGGTAACGATAAAGCCAAAGATTTATCATGCAAGCCTTGTTATTTCTCCCTCGTATGCTCTGATGTACTCATAGTATTTTTTCTTGAGGGTAAGGAAGTCTCCTTCCATCTTAAATCAGGGGGTGCATGGAAACTATTTGTCAAAAATCATTTTTCAGAAATCCTTCCATTCCAATGCCTCGATATCCTCTTTAGGCTTCATATTTTTGATCAATTTCCCCCATTAATCAGCATCACCATCAATTCTATAAGTATCCAAAAGTACCTTCTCTTTGTTCAAAACATTGAAGGATGGATAAGATATTTTCAATGGAGTTGATCCATTGTTTAGAAATTGAGGGATCAGATGATCCATCAAAAGTAAGAGGTCTTTGTATCTTGATGCTCCCGATTGAAATTTGTTATTTCTTAGAGGGGTTTGAATGTTACTCTTCACCCATGTTTCTATTCAAATCATGAGTTAACTGAGAGATTATTGTGACAAAGTGCGTGATTCATGCTCCCATCGGATTGGGAATCTCATTTGAGGAGTCATCACATTGATCTTCGCATTAGTTGTTAGCTCGAGTCCTCTTATTACCGGACATTGGATAGAATAAAATGAAAGTTAGGGGTGACACATAAAGGGTAATCTAAGGAAAAAATAGATGAATTATAAATAACTTTTATTTCCTTAACTTATGAATCTATAGGCATCAATCTATAATATCCATAATCTACCTTCTAACATTTATTCTTAGGGGAATTTTTTTAATTCCCTTAATAATGGTTTATAATAAGATTGAGAATTTACCAAAGTATATCCCCTGGGAATTTCATAACCAAGATTGCATCAAGGCCCGTTGAACTATTCTAGGATACCCCGGGTCAGGCCCGAAACTCCTTGTTGGAGCTTTCACTCCTAAGTAGATCTTTTCTAGAACCACCTCTACCTTCTCGCATCCAGAAATGGATGTATTTTCTTAATAAACCAATTAATAAATACTCAAAAAAATTTAGGTATGTTCTTATTATAATTATTATTATCCCTAAATATCTCACTAGGATTTTCTAATCCAAATCCAAAAAATTACTGATCTTATCCTTTAATACCAACTATGACAACCCTGGTCTGTATTACACACTTAAACATGTTTTTTTACATAAAATATTCACTTTATAAAAAATGGAATATCTATAGGTCTAGTTTATTTGTGGATTAGGAACATTACATAACGACTTAAAACCTGAAACAAAACATCTTTATTGAAAACTTCCTTTACATGACCACTACATTCCCTCATACTTAGCATTGTATGGAATATCCTGAGGACATTAATAAGAAAAAGGTGAGCTATAAAGCCCATTATTGGAGTAAAAAATTCATAACATGAAGAATAAAATACATGTTAGGTAATAGGTATATCAACAAAGCATAAAAGAAACATGAACATAAGGGCATGATAAGAAAGATTAATGATATTGTTTTTAATCAAGCTCACAGACCACCAATGTCTTGATTGATCGGTCCACTTCTTGAATTGAGGGTTGGAAAGGAAAAAATGGGCATTCTATGCTGGGTGTCCCCCCTCCCATCCCGCTCACTGGAATCCCCCAATGGAAGGGATCCTCAAGATTAATGTGGACGCATATCTTCCGAAGGACGGGCTTGTTTCCCTCAGACTCCTTGCCCAAAATCATCTGCGGTAGATTCTTGCTGCTAAATATGAACCACATCAGGCATTCTGGGAACTGGCAGTTACTGAGGCCACAACCATCCTTGCTGGGTTGATGCTCGCTTTGGAATGTGGATGGGGTGATATCATCATTGAGTCTCACTATCTAACCGTGATCGATGCTATTTATCACAACTATGGCGACCTCCAGTATTTTTCCATCATCATCATGAGAATTCTCTCACTTGGATAATGCTTCTCATTGTGTACAATCTCATCAAAAAACGGAAGGAAACAACACGACACATCAGCTTGCGGCCTCAAGCCCTTTTGATTCTAACCAGTTCTGGTTGGACAATTTCCCTTCATGGATTTTCACATGTACTTCTGCTGATCCTTTTCAATAATGTCATATGCCTTTTTTAAAAAAAAAATAGATTATCAGAACATGGAAATGTGGAAACAACACTTAACATGGTATTAGCATACGACAAGGCTCATTGCACATGGAGAATGTGTAAACCATCATTACAATTGAATTGGAATTAGTCAAACCTCATATCACTTGATGTATCATGATACTAATCTTTACCCAAATAATTGGAGCCCTATTAGGGTGTACCCTTCTTAAACATTTCATTTCATGTATAAGTGTGCCACATTAATCTTAAAATATGATATCATTCATCATAATATTTTATTCCATGATAATGGAATGTGTAATACATACAGAACAATCTATAATCAATGAGTAAATGTGCATAAAGGTTAATACCCTTGATAGATAAATGGGAATGGTATTCACTATACAATGGCTTGACTTGGAAAATCATGGTGCAATTTCGGCAACATGAAGATGTGATATACGAATTCATAAAAATGGTTGACGATAGATAAATGGTTGTCTCATCATATGTACAGGAAATTTACAGTAACAGGGTCATATAGATACATGTACCAACATATGAAATGGAATTTAGATTCATATTAGAAATGAATTTCTTGAATGTAAATGAGAAGAGAGAAATTTCTTACAGAATTTCAGCATGGTAATGGGTGTACATGGGGGGAATTTATGAGAAAGAAAATAGGTCTATAATAATTAAAACCTAAATAGGGAAGTATGGTGGAGGTGATAAATCATAACCCAACATTTATAATTTTAAATAAAAGGGATTAAAAATATTAAGAATCATGGATAAAATGTGAAAGGAAGGAATCCCTTACATGGAATTGTGATCCCAATGGCTTGGGAGGGTCCTGAAAGAGGCTTATTGGGAGGTTGGAGAACATAGAGAGGATTATAGAGAGATGAGGGAAGAGTTTTAACGAACTCCAAAGGCATTGAGTGAAGAGGAAGTGGGAGCTTGTGTGGGATTATATAGGAAAAGAGACAGAATTCTTTATTTTTTAGGTTTGGGACACCACACCTTAAACTAATCAAAAACACAAACCAACCCATGTTGTTTTCCAAAGGGGAGTGTAAAAAAATTATTTTATAAGTCCATTGTCCGAAATTATTAAAATAATAGGGTTACTTATGTGGAGGTGTGTCACATTCTCAAGGAAATCAATTTAAAATTTTTAAAAAAATTATAAGTCTTGAAGGGTCCACTAAAGCATTGTAAAATATATCAAAAAAATCTAAAATCATAGTATTTTATTGGTAAAATATATATTGGACTAACATAATGTTATAGTATTTTATTACATCACTATTTTGTCATTATGATGTCATAAAACACATTATATATTTAAAGGGTATTTAATTTTTACCCAAAAATTCGACTTTCTCATAAAATTATTAAAAATTCACAGTTGGATAATTTTGGCATCCTAATTCCAAAAATAATATTAATTTTATCTACATAATTTTATAAATATGTGAATATTTACTTTTAAAATAAAAAATGTCATTTATAAAAAATTCATGCATTTTGACAAAAATATCTTTCAAACCTTAATATAAATCACAATCGTATTCCTAATAATTATACGGTCATTTATATTATATAAAAATTAATTTAGTAATAATATTTTATAAAAATATTATTCAATTCAAAAATCCATTAATTCTTCAAAATATTTTTCATAATTAACTAAAAATTCTATTTTGTCTTTAAAAAAATATTTACAAAGTAAAAATAAAAAAATGAATGTATATTCTCTATATAAAAATAATGTACATAATCCTAGTACTTGGGTCTCATTAAATTAACCCTTATAACACTTGCATAAGGCCAAAGGGTAAGGTGTACGATAGCAACAAACTCGTTGGGTGTCATGGTTAACATTGCTCGGGGGGTAATATCTGCCAACTTCCACTTCTCTTGTAGGTAGTTATGTTCTAGCTTAACGTTTTGAAGCTCAGCTTGGGGTTGGTCAGAAGTGAAGCCCAATGACACTGCCTCCTTTCCGAGCTTCGAAAAATGGGCTTCGTATGGATCAAATATACTAGATAAGGGAATCATTTACTCTTTCTGAGTAAATTATATTTTTTAAAGCCCTATATATATACCAATCATGTGATCACTAATTAACAACTATATTAGAAACAGTCACAATTCTTATTGGTATTTTAAAATCCAAAAACATAAATACAAATAAGTGCATATTTTATATAACCATTTTACATAATAATAAATTTAATTAGATCAAGAGTAATTTCCATTAAAAAAAGTTTGGGTCATTACATTGAGTGAAGAAGAAGTGGGAGCTTGGGTGGTTTTATATAGGAAAAGAGATATAATTCTTTATTATTTAGGATTTGGACACCACACATTAAAATAATCAAAACCACAAACCAAACAATGATGTTTCCCATGGTTTTTTTCCAAAGGGGAGTGGAAAACGTTATTTTATAATAAAAATGGCTGAACTTCTTAAAATAATAGGATATCTTTTATGGAGGTGAGTCGCACTCTCAAGGAAATCATTTTAAAAGGTTAAAATTTGTTATAAGTCTTGGAGGGTCTGATAAATCATTGTAAAATAAATCAAGCAAACCTAAAATAAAATTATTTTAATTTTATAACATATATTGGCTGAAATTCCCATTTATATTATTTTTTTTAACATCACTATTGGGTCATTATGATGTCGTAAAACACATTATATATTTAAATAGTATTTATTTTTTACCCAAAAATTTTATTGTCTCAGAAAATTAGGAAAAGTTACCAATTGAATAATTTTTACATCCTAATTCCAAAAAAAATATTCATTTTATCTAAATAATTTTCTAAATATGTGAATTTTTATTTGTAAAAAAAATTTACATTTATCGAAAATCCATGGGTGTTGAAACAAATGGCTTTCAAACATTAATAAAAATTACAATTTTATTCATAAAAATTATACAATAATTTATATTTAATAAAAATTAATTTAGTAATAATATTATACGAAAATATTATTTAATTCAAAAATCTATTAATTTATCAAAATATATTTCTTAATTGAATATTTATTAAAAATACTATTTTTTCTTTAAAAAACATTTACAAGGAAACAATAATAAAATGAATGTATATTATTTATTATATAAAAAAATAATGCACATAATCATAGTGCTAAGGTCTTGTTACATAACCCTTATAACACCAACAGATGACCTAAGGGTAAGGTGTGCGATGGTGAAAAACTTTTGGGGTGGATCAGATAACATCAATCAGGTGGTAATATTTATCAACTTCCACTTCTCACGTAGGTGGTTCTGTTAAAGCTTAATGTGTTGAAGTTTGGCTTGATCTTGGTCAAGATTAAATCCCAATGATTCCACCACATTTCCATGATCCAACAAAGGGGATTCATATGGATCAATTCTACTGGATGAGTTCATTGCTACCTTTGTCTGTGTAAATTGGATTTTTGAAAGCTTTATATTTATACTAATCATGTGATCACTGTTTGATGGATATATTAGCAATGGTAACCATTATTAATGGTATTTTAAAATCAAAAATCATAAAACCAAAGAACTGTGTGTTTTATATTACCATTTTATATAATAAGACATTTAATTAGATCAAGAGTAATTTTCCTTAATGAATGTTTGGGTCATTACAAGCTTCTTTGAGGGGAATATATTCTACTCATTTGGAAAAGAATTTGGTTACTATGAGGACGTATTTGATTTTATTAGCCACGGTGGGTGGGTATGGTCCCACAACATCCATTACCCATATGGAAATGGTTAGGATTACTTGGTTGTGTGAAGTAAATCTGGGGGATGGTGGATGAAGTTGGTGTGAACTTTGAAGGAATGAAATTTGTTGGTAATGTTAGTGCAGACCTATATCATAGTGGGCCAGTAGTATCCAAGCATTCAAATTTGATGGAAAATCTTGTATCTTGATTGATGTGCACCATAGTATCTAGTGTGTACTTATTTCCTGATGACAATAGTCTCTTCTTCATCAATTCACCTGATAAGGACACCATTAAGGCCTCTCTTATAGAAGACCTTTTGTTTATTTGGTCCATCATATAGAACAAAATTAATTTCTCATCTCCAGATTTTCTCCTTCTTATCTCTATCTGGGTGGATTTCTCCCTTTTGTAGATAGTTCGTAATGGGAGATATCCAACTAGTGGAAGGACCATAAATCTAAGGGATATAGAAAATTTAATTTATTTCTATCGTTTCGAACTAAACAAATGGTGAGACCACCCAATGGTGTGAAATTCTTATGACTATTTCATCCTGATCTGGGTCATCCAAAGCTGTGGCTACATTTTCCAATGCATCGAATCGAGCATTTTTGCGACCGGGGGATATAGGTTTCCATCATATCTGAATGGAATTCCCCGATAAATAGATATATGTGATAAAAAAGTGATTAACTATTCATTTTTTATTGAATGATAATCATTAATTTTATTGATGACTAGTTATGAATCACAATTTATCTTCAATTGTTTTCCTTGTACTTGAAGTTCCAGGTCTAAACTTGAAATTATATCATATTATATTGCTTCATTTTCATCACAACCCTCTAAAAACACGAAGGAGTAACATAGTACCACCATTGATGGGGATATGAGTATGATTCCAAGGACTATTTTGTTAATATTGGGGTTCTCCGTACTTTTCCTCATCGTTCTTCTAGATGCACCATCAAAATTCATCTCCCATTTTTGGGAGTCCTTTTTTTAGTGAAATCCATTTTATCTGTATATTCATCTTCTAATGAAGTTATTTTTTATGAGGGGTTCTATTCTAGGAATTATTCTAGTTATTGTCCTTTAATGGCTTTCTGAGGAATGAACTGGATTTCAAACTACTACAGAATGACCTCCATAGTGAATAATTCCCATTTAACATTATACAACTAATAATATACTTGAGTGGGTTTATATGAGAGACCAAGTGGACCTCATGATGTTTTAGGTAATTTAACAATTTTTGGATAGAAAATATTAGTTCCAAACTTATTTTCTCGATATTTGAGTAATGATCCTTGTCATCAATCATGGTTTGGTTGAGATAGTAGACGCTATTTTTGCTACCAGCATCATTCTTCTTTTCAAGGAAGGTGCCTAGGGATCACTCAAAGGAAGTCACATACAAGATGAGAGGACTTCTTTCGATGGGTAGCATTAGTACAGGTTGGCATAAATGATATTTCTTGATAATTTTTAATGCTTCATAAAAATCATTAGTCCATTGATATTCGACCCCATTTTCATCATCCTGGTGTAGTGTAAGTATTTTTCTACAAGGTTTCCTATGAACCGACGAATATAGGCCAGATTTCCTTGAATCCCTATCAACTCTGTGAGGTTTCTATTTGGTGACATACCTAGGATATTCTTTGTATTCTTGGGGTTGATTTCAATTCCATGATAGAGTATGATGAATTCGAGGAATTTCCCTAAGGTAACACTGAAAGCACACTTCAAGGGGATCATTTTCAGGTTTTGCTATCACAGTTTGACAAATATTGTTTCGAGATCTATTAGGTGGTCTAGATGCTACCATTATTTAACAACCAGGTCATCAACATATCATTTGAATAAAATTCCCAGAAATGGATTGAAGATACGGTGCATGTAACGTTGATATGTAGCGTCGACATTCATCTAATCTAAGGGAGTTAACCTATAAAAAATACTCCCTAAGGGACCCAAAGAAGGTGGATTCATCATCTTTTTAGACTATTCGGATTTATTTGTATCTTGAGTAGATGTCCCTAAAAGAGAGATATTGATGTCTATTGGTTTCATAAATCAATAATTATGTAATTGTGATTGAGAAATCATCTTTTGGACTGTGTCAGTTTAAATCTCATAAAGCAATGCATACTCTAATTTTCCAATTCTTCTTTTTAATGAGGACTATATTGGCTATCCAGAAGGGATATTGGAATTTCTGAATGAAGTTTTCTCTGATGAGCTTGTCACCTTTAGCCTCTATTTTGGAAGCATGTGTCGGGTGTGTTATTCTAGCCACTTGTTTATTACCACATTGATCTTCTGGAAAGCCTAGGTGGTGAGTTTCTACTACAGGATCAAGTATTATCATTTCATGTAAAGTTCTAGGAGAAAATTTCTCGATTATTTTTTAGGAAGGAGGTGTACACTTCTTCCTCTTATAAAGGAATGGATTCACTTTTAAAGGTAGGTCATAGATCTTCTTCCTTACCCAGATTGATTTTGTAACGACCCAAAAATTTATTAATGAAAATTTTTCATGGTCTATTTATATATCTTCTTATGGTTATGTAAAACAAATTCACATATTTGGTTATATCTATTTTATTTTAAAATACCTTTAATAATTGTGACCATTTCTAATATAGTCGTTGAATAGTGATCACATGATTTTTATAAATATAGGGCTTTAACAAATCCAATTTACTCAGAAAAAGAAAGTGATGGCCTCATCTAGTAGACTTTCCCCATAAGAAGCCCATTTTTCAGAGCCCGAAATGGAGGTGACATCATTGGGATTCTCTATTTACCAAGCCCAAGTCATTATTTAATATGTTAAGCTCGATCGGAACCACCTATGAGAGAAATGGAAGTTGATAGAGATTACCCATCGAACAATTTTATCTGAGCCACCCCAAGAGTATGTCACCATCGCGAACCTTACCCTAAGGTCTTAAGGGGGATTTTTTAAGGGGTTATGTAACAATACCCTAGTACGACTATTATTTACATTATTCTTGTATAGATAATATACATTCTTTTTATTATTTTTACATTGTAAATAGTTTTTAAATCAAAAATAGAATTTTTAGATAATATTCAACTAAGAAATCTATTTTGATGAATTAATGAATTTTTTAATTAAATAATATTTTAATAAAATATTATTAGTATTATTAAATTACTTTTTATTAAATATAAATTATCGTATAACTTTATGAATGCAATTGTAATTTTAATTATGGTTTGAATTTTTTTTTGTCAAAACCCATGAATTTTATATAAATGTCGGTTTTTATTTTAAAAGTAAAAATTCACATATTTTGAAAATTATTTAGATAAAATTAATATTATTTTTTGAATCAAGATGTCTAAATTATACAATGGTGATTTTTTCATAATTTTCTGAGACAGTCGAATTTTGGGGTAAAAATTAAATACCGTTAAAATATAAAATGTGATTTATGACATCATAATGACCCAATAGTGATGTAGTAAAATAATATAAATATTATTTTAGGCCAATATATATTTTAATATTAAAATAATGTGATTTTGGGTTTTTTTTGATTTATTTTACAAAGCTTTACTTGACCCTTCAAGGCTTATAAAACATTTTGGCCTTTTTAAATTGTTTTCCTTGAGAGTCTGACTCACCTCCACATAAGAAACAATATTGTTTTAAGAATTTAGGGCATTGGCCATATAAAATATTTTTTTCAATACCCTTTGGAAAAATACATGGTAAAAAACCATCGGATGGTTTGTGGTTTTGTTTAGTTTAATGTGAGGTGTCTCAAACCTAAATAATAAAGAATTCCCTCACATTTCCTATATAAACCCACACAAGCTGCCACTTCCTATTAACTAAAATCCTTTTTAGTTCTACCAACCCCTTTTATTCTCTCCCTAAAATCCTTTCAAGGTTCCCCAAGATCCCAAGAAGCCCTTCTCAAGCCTCTCTCAAGCTTTTGGGATCAGACTTCCAAGTAAGGGATTTCTTACTTTCTCATTTCTTTCAATTTTATTTCTGTCATTATTTCATTTTGTTTCAATTATAAATGTTTGGGTTCTATTTATCCCCTCCCCATACTTCCCTTTTTATATTTGGATGTTTAGATACCCCTTTATCTCTCATTAATTCCTCCCATGTACACTAGTTACCATGATGAAATTCTGCGCGGGATTTCTCACTTCTCTATTACTTCCAAGTTATTCTCTTGTATTATGCTTCTTAATTCCATTACATTTTTTGGGAAATGTATCTATATGAACCAATTACTGTCCATTTCCTGTACACATTATGAGAAACCCATTTCTATTTCATCAACCATTTTCATTAATCCTTATGCCACACCGTTATGCTGCTGAAATTGCACCGTGTTTTTCCAAGGCAGGATCATTGTGTTGTGAATACCATACCCATGTATCTATAAAGGGTATTCAACATTATGAAAAAATGCATATTTAATGGTACTTGAATTTATTTATTCCACATTACTTAAGCGTGGTATAACTTATGATGTTTATTGGTTCCATGTTATATGATCCATGTGGCACACTTATGCATGAAATGAAATGTTTAAGAAGGGTGTGCCCTGATAGCGCTCCAATTCATTGGGTAACGTATTGTATCATGATACGTCATTTGAAATGAGTATTGAATCAGGATAATTGAAATGAAATTATTATTTACTCGTGATTCATGTGCAATGAGGGTTTACTCATGCTCCATGTACAATGATCCTTGGCTCATGCTAATTTCATGTTAAGTGTTGTTGCCACATTTCCTTATTAGGATTATCATGCTTTATCATGACTTTATGTTCATTTTTATCTTATTCTCTATTTATATTTCTATTGTATAACATTTATTGTATTCCCCTTGGTATTCCATGTTTATTCCCTTACTGTGCTTTTTTGCCCACCCATTTCTTATGCATGTCCTCAGGTTATCCAATGCAATGCTAAGTAGGAGGGAATGTAGTGGTCATGTAAAGGAAGTTTTCAATAAAGATATTGTATTTAATGTTTTAAGTTGTTATGTAATGATCATAATCCCCTAAGACACTTGAACTATTGATCTTCAATGTTGTGTAAAGTAAATTTTATGCAATAAATCATGTTTTTGTGTGTAATAAAGAGAAGGCTTGTCATAGTTGGTATTAGAAGATAGGTATAGTTATCTTTGAGATTAGGATTAGAAATACCTAGTGAAGCCTTAGAGACAAGAATAAGTATGATATAAACATCCCTAAGTCTTGGTGAGTATTGAGTAAGTTGTTTATCAAGAAAATACATTCTTTTCTGGATATGAGCAGGTAGAGGCGGCTCTGGTACAGATGTACCTAGGGGTGAAAACCCCGACAAGGTGTTTCGAGCTTGACCCGGGGTATCCTGGTACATGACAATAGACCTTTCTACAGTCTTGGTTATGAGACTCTCGAGAGATATGAATTGGTAAATTTACAAGCTTAGTATGAACCATTATTAAGGGAATTAAAAAAAATCCCCTAAGAATATATGTTCGATAACATATATTGAAGCCTATAGATTCATCAGTTTACAAAATAAAAGTTATTTATAAGTAATTTGTTTTGTCCTTGGATTTCCCTTTATGTGTTACACCTAACATTCCTTTTATTCCATCTAATGGCCGGTAAAAGGAGGATTTTGGCTAACAACCGATGTGAAGATAAATGTGATGAATGTGCTAATGAGTTGCTCAATCCTATGGGAGTGGGAATCGTAAACTTTATCACGATTCAGTCTAAGTTAACTCAATTTTTGAATAGAAACATGGTTCAAGAGGAACGTTCAACAACCCCTAAGAAATAACATGTCACTATCGAGAGCTTCATGATACAAAGGCCTCCTATTTTTAGTGGATCATCTGATCCCACAATCTTTGAAAAATGGATCAACTCCATTGAAAAGATATTCTCCATCCTTCAATGTTTTGAAAAAGAGAAGGTTCTTCTGACTGATTATCATATGGAGGGTGAAGCTGATCAATGGTGGTCATTGATCAAAAATATGAAGTCTTAGGATCATATCAAGGCATTGGAATGAGAATATTTCTTGAAAATGTTTTTCGATAAATATTTTTTGCACACCGTCCGACTTTATATGAAAAGGTACTTCATTTCCCTCAAGAAAAAAGACAAATGATCTATCAAAGTGTATGAGCCAAAAATCAGAAGGCTTTCACAATACACCTTCAGCTTTGTTGTTACCCCTGACTGCAAGGATTAAAGCATCGTTGGTGGGCTGAAACCTAGCCTACGGAATGCCCTGGAGATCCATGACTTCGAGAGCTGTGAAGAAATTGTTTGATGTGCACTCAAGGTCAAAATGGAGATCAGAGAATCTCAAGGGTATCATGGGGATAATAATCATAAGGTGGACATCAATTTTGGTGGTATGATGGATAAATCCAATGGTACTAAGAAAAAATAGCACCCACTTTCCAATGGTGTGGAAAGAAGCACCCTGGAAATTGTTTGAAGGCGGTGAGGAAATTCTTTAGGTGTGGAAGTGAAGGGAACATTGCTATTAACAGTAGACAAGAAAACCTCGCGGGTATGATAGAGGATATGAATTCTCTATTCAACTATTAACATGTTTTTCATTGCATTGACTGAAAATAACTACTACATCTTGCAAATCAGTTCCTTAAGCCAAGGGTTTTTGGAGGCAACCAACAACCTCCAAGGCAGCAAGGTTGAGCTTTTTCCATCACTACCTACTACCGAAATGAACCCCAAAAACAAAGTGGTGACAGGTATGAAAGTTATTCATTCAGGAATAGAAAAAATACTTTTTGATTCAAGTTCTACTCATTATTTTATATCCTGAAAGATTAGTAGAACAATCCCAACACCACCACAAATCATGGAATTAAAGATGTTGGTGAGTACGGAAAATGGGGAAATCATTTCATTCCATGAATATAACTCCTCCCATGTCATAATTGTTGGTTTGAACTTCCCAGTGAACCTCATCATACTCCCTCTAGTTGAATTTGATTCAATTCTTGGCATGGATTGGATTTCCCTATATAGAGCCAACATAAATTGTTGTGAGAGGGAAATCACTCTCCATATAGAGAATTGACCCCCAATTCTGTACAAGTGCAAGGAGGAAGATGAATATTTTTTAGCTCTATAATCTCAAGTGTCGATATTACTACCCCATGAGCATGTGTATCTAGATCAGATGATTGAGTCTAAGGTAGAAACCATCCTTGAGGACATGCCTATTATGAGGAAATTCGCTGAAGTGTTTCCCAAGGAATTTTTTGGTCTTCCTCTGGGAAGAGATATTGAATTCAAAATTGACCTTATACCTGGGGAGTTTCCAATATCAATGAATCCATATAGAATGGATATTATGGATCTTGAGGAGCTGAAGAAACAACTACAGGAGAATCTGGATAATGGTTTTATAGACCCTAGTGCTTCACCATGGGGTGCCCCAGTCATCTTTGTCGTGGAGAAGGATGGTTCAATGAGCCTTTGCATTGATTATCATGAGCTTAAAAAAATCACGATAAAGAAAAAGTATCCTCTCCCATGAATTGATGACTTGTTCGATCAGCTTCATGGAGCACAATAATTCTCCAAGGTATATTTGCAGTTGGAATATTATCAAGTACGGGTGAAGAAAGAAGATATTCCGAAGACTGCTTTTTGTACAAGGTATGGGCATTATGAATTCATAGTAATGCCCTTCAGACTCACAAATTATCTATAAATCATATTAGACTTGATGAATAGAGTATTTATATATTACCACGGCAAATTTTTAGTTGTTTTTATAGATGATATTCTAATATACTCCAAAACCAAGGAGTATAATGAGAAGCATCTATGAACTGTACTAGAGTCCTTGAGAAAGGAGAAGCTCTATGAAAAGTACAGCTAGTGTGAGTTTTGGTTGAATGAGGTATCATTCTTGGGCTATATCATCACAAGAAAAGGGATATCTATGGATCCCTCTAAGACAGGTGCAATAGAGGGATGGTCGAGGCCAACATCACTAACGGGTATCCATAGCTTCTTAGGGTTATCTTGATATTGTCAACGATTTGTGAGAAATTTCCCACGATTGTCCAACCCTTATACAAAGCTAACACGGAAGGGATTAAACTTTTCATGGATTGAGGAATGTAGAGAAAGATTCAAGAAGTTGAAAAGGAGTCTTATCACTATGCTCGTGCTCGGTTTACCAACAAGTGGAGAACTTTTTTTGGTATTCACTGATGCTTCAATGAAGGGCATGGGTTGTGTGTTGATTAAAAATGAAACATTCATTGCCTATGATTCAAGGCTATTGAAATTTCATGAGCATAATTATCAAACACATGATCTGGAGTTGGTTGCGGTGATCTTCGCTTTAATATTTTGGCGTCATTATCTCTTTGGGGAGAAGTGTGAAAAATATACAGACTAAAAAAGCCTCAAGTATATATTCATATAGAAAGAGTTTAACTTCTTCCAAAGAATATTGTAACACCCCAATCTCGCATGGTACATTTCCCTTTGAATAATGCAATAGCTTGCATTATACGCAACTTCGAGATTCTAACACATTGCGACCAATCAAACTAGCCGTTATAAATACTAATACCCACTTTTTGAAATATTATAATTTTTTTAAAATTAAATTCATTTTTGAATTTGGAATATCGAAATTATCTTAAGGTGTCATTTTGGTATTTTTCTGAAAACTTTCAATTTTTGTGGAATAGTGAAAAAACAATGCGTTATTGGTAAAAACTGACATTTTATTTAAATAATTATTTATTTTATTTAAATTTTATTTAGGTCAAAGTAGATACATAATACCTATATAATTTCAATGTAATTTATTGGATTAATTTTATAATAAGTTTAGATATATAATAATTTTATTGACCTTTTTACCGTCTTTTACCCACTTTCTAGGAGCATTTTCAAATTTGCATAAAACTTTATTTAACCACTTCTTTGAGTTTAATTTAAAAAATATGAGAGACATGGTAAATATCAGTAAGTAAAATTTGGTTCAATTAGATGAAAATAATTTTTGGTGAATAGTAACTTTTGACTTTTATTTACAACGGTTAAAAGTAAATAGGGTAATTAAGGGTAAAAAAGATATCATAATTACCCTATGAAATATCCTAATTATATTGGATAAGTATAATTCGACCAAGAAACCTTATTAATAAAATATGATCGTCTTTGGAACACGTAGATTAGATTAGTACATTTATTATTATTTTATTTAATGAAGTGTTAAAAGAGTTAAATTCAAATTTTAATAACTAAACCATTTTTAATATATGGTTACACATAATATAAATTAATCTATAAATATTCATTAGAAATATAAAAATATTTCCAACATAGTTTTATTTTATTTATAGTTTTTAGACATTAAATAATTTAATTTATTTATGACACAATGATGATGCAGTAATTACCTTATTAATGAAATATTAAAATAATTGATATTATAAATATCCAAATAAATGTAAATTGAGACTTGTGAGGAATTTAAATAATTTTATAGGCTGATATGACATGTTAGGGTTGGTTAAGTAAATTTTATTCTAATTGATAATGTTTTAATGGCTTTGAAAAAAATCAAATACTAAATAGTATCAAAATTGACATAATTGAGTTTTTAAAACAAATACTATATTATTAATTGATATAATATTCATAAAAATATAGTTTTCTACCAAAAGACATATATAAGGTTATATATATTAATAATGAATGACTTGGGGTTCTCTTGGTAGTTTATAGTAATTTTATTAACCATATAACACTACTGGAAATAATGGCATTTGTGACGGGGCATTTGCGTCGGGATCCCATTCCTAATAGGCTTTTGCGACGGGGGCCCGTCGCAAATAGCCCGTCGCAGAAAACGGCGTCGCAACAAAAATTATTTGCGACGGGCCCGCCGTGAAAGGTATTATTTGCGACGATGATCCTTCCCGTCTCAAATATTAGTCCGTGTATTTGTGAAAACTTTTTAAAATCGTATTTTCGACGAGTCCGTCGCAAATACTAATTGCGACGGGCCCGTCGTAAATACCAAATGCGACGGGCTCGTCGCAATTAGTATTTTTTTTAAAAAATATTTAAAAAATATTAATAAATTATTTTAATGAATATAATAATAATACTATTTGCAACGGGCATAATATCCCGTCGCAAATACTATAAAAAATAAAAAAATATTAATAAATGATTTTAATTAATATAATAATAGAATTATAATTCACAAATAAAAATAATAAATTATTAATAAATTATTTTAATTTATATAATAATAATAGAATTATAATTCAAAAATAAAAAATAATAAAATATTAATAAATAATTTTAATTAATATAATACTAGAATTATAATTCACAAATAAAAATAATAAATTATTAATAAATTATTTTAATTAATATAATAACAATATAATTATAATTCAAAAATAAAAAATAATGGAATATTAATAAATTATTTTAATTAATATAATAATATTAGAATTATAATTCATAAATAAAAAAATATTAATAAGTTATTTTAGTTAATATCAAAATAAGAGAATTATTTTACATTCAAATATTAAAATAATTCTAATATTACACAAAATATAATTAAATTATAATATTAAAAAAATTAATATATATATAAAATATAATATTATAAAATATAAATAATATTTTTATTCAAATTAATATTGTTATTTCAAAATATAATATTATTAATATTTTATAATGAGACAGAAACTACGAATAGAAAAAAAAAATCATATTTTGATTTAACAAACTTTATAACATAAAAAAAAACTCTAATCTGAAGGAGGGGGGAGGGGGGAGGGGGGACCTGCAGATGCTGGTGGAGGAAACTCCATCCCTAAAGCATGAGTGAGTCGGCGCACGTACTTCATCTGCTCCTGATGCTGCTGCTGCCACCGACTCATCTGCTCCTCGTACAGCTGCTGTTGGCATCGACGCTCCTCCTCATGTTGCTGCTGCTGCTGACGCATCTGCTCCTACTCCTATCAGAGACTCTCTATCAATGCAGTATGAGATCGCAACTAATCCTCATAATGTGTAATAGAAGAAGATGCACGAGCTCCTCTCGAGCTGGACGCCGACATCGCAGCACTGCCATAATAATCTCCGGGAGTCAGTTGAGAGCTTATACCAACTACCTGGCCCTTCTCGAAGGCATACTGGATGGCCTGCATCCATGCCGCCTCATCAAACTGACGGCCAGTGGTCTGATCTGATGACTCAGCCTGACTCTCAGGCCGGGTCTGTGACGCTGCAGCCTCATATGACTCCTGTAGTTGCAATTTAAAATTAAAATTGTAAATATATTATATGCAGTTAATTTTTAAACTTGAAAACAAATAATACTGACTACGATGTGACGCTGACGATCACCTCTGAGCTCCTCATTAGCAGGATCACTATACATCCTCCGATATACGTCGTACTCCATAATATCGGGGTTCTCGATAGCCTATAAGAATAAAAAATAAACTGTTAATATTTGTAGTTATATAAAATATTTATAAATAATGTACGTACCAGATGCTGTCTATGAGTATTGAAATTACGACTCCCAACTCGATGAGTCACCTCCTGTCTCCCCCGATTCTTCCTCCCCACCGATGATCTCCTCTGAAAGGCATCACTCAAACAGTGCGCACATATTTCATCCCATACATGGGATGAAATGTACTTTGGTTGGTGTGCTCTACATGACTCGTCAAAAACCGACACTCCTACTTTCTTCATGGCATCTTTTCTTAAATTGTGCAAAAACTGACGAAAGCGATCACGCATGGCCACCTCCCATTCCTCATGGATAGCGCCACACATGTTATCATCGATAGGATACCATAAACCCTTCAGATATATCAAAATATCAAGTTAGAAATGAAATAATTTTCAAAATAAAAATTATTTATTTACGTACGTACCAACCAATGGCCGAACATGGCCTACTGCACATCAATGGGAATCTTCTCCCATGTGGTCCAAGGCTGGGAGAAATAGTTGCGCAAAATAGCGTTGCCCTGTCCGACTGCTATATGCGGAAAACTGTAAAAATAATAAACATTTATTATGTGAATAGATTAATGAAATCTTAGTCAAATCCATAGGTTATCACACAGGTTATTACACCTCCGTGTATGTGGATCAAACTCAATACGTGGACGTCGCTCGGGGATGGGGTCAGGAATCAACAATCATACAAGACTGCGCCCCCTCCGCGTACTCCCTGGAGCACCTGCAGGCAGAGGGTCATATGCCAGCAACTCATCTGCATCGAAAGACAGGTCAACATCCGCTAACTCACGAAATGTGTCGTCGTCCATCTGAAACAGAAAATGTTAATGTTGTTAGAAAATAATTGATAATTATTATTATATATACATATATATTAGTTATGATTGTATATAACAACCATGGAATTCTATCAGTGTTCATCTTCATCATCATCTTCATATATGTCAATGTCATCTTCATATTCCTCCTCAACATCATCGATATCCATTCGAGTTCCAGTTGCTTCATCTCATACCATTTCAAATTCATATGTGACATCATTAACATCATCATCATCACCGACTCTTAAATGTGGGGTGTCGTCATCGATACTCATGTCTCTTTGTAAAAAAGATTGATTTTGAGTACTCTCTTGAAAAACTTCAATTCTTTTCACATCAGTGAAAGCACATTAACTTTGACTAAACTGATTGTCTCGAATTTTGATTTTTATTATACTCCACCAATCAGTCAAGTCTCTTGATGTAGCACAGTACTTTGCGTAATAAACTTGATGTGCCTGTTGAGCCAATAAGAATGGTTCATTTACTGCGAGAACACTTTTACATTTAATATCGATGATTCCATGAGTCGGATGAACATGCACGCCTCTCTCTGTATCCAACCACCAAAATTTGAACATGGTTATGTAATGTTGTCCAAGATAACAGAGTTCAATGCTTTCATCAAGTATACCATAAAAGTAAACTTCATTTTCTCGATGATGAGATCCTCTCAAGCTAACTCCACTGTTTATTGTTTTTTTTGATTCCCCATATGCATGTGTGTGAAACCGAAATCCATTCACCACATATGAATTATAAGTTTTAACAAGTTTGGAAGGTGGGTTACTCAATATACACAACCATTTGTCAATTTTATCAGCATGTCGAGACACCTGAAAATTTGTTAAATAATTATCAATATAGTAAACTATACATTGAATGAGTTTCTAAAAGATAAAGAATTTATGTTACCAGTTTCTGAAACCACTGAGAGAAATTTTTCTGTCGGCATTTTTCAAGAGCAGCTGCTGTAATTTATGGAATTTGTTTCTTGATAGGATTATCATACAACCTATAAAAAACAATGTTATTTACTATAACATAAATGATAGAATAAGTGATATAAACACTTATAGTACAATTGATTTCATCTCTTCACAGTTGAGCAGAACATACGTATGAGCTCTGTGATGTTCATCATCCGAAAGCCAGCGTTCATAAACTCCACCAAAACCAAGATCTGGCTGGTTGAAAACAGATAATTGATTGTCGATTTCATCAATATTCCTCTCGTTCTGTCCCATTCGGTTGTTTTTTGAAGGATACTCAGATTCAAAATAATGGGATCAGAAAAAAGATATTTCCTCTTGAAAATAAGATTTTGCAATAGATTCTTCAACAGATGCTTTGTTACGTACTTTTCTTTTCAATTTTTGCATGCATATTTCAAATGGGTACATCCATCGAAACTGTACTGGACCTCCACATTTGGCTTCATATGGAAAATGAAACATCAAATGTTCCATTGAGTCGAAGAAAGATGGTGGAAATATTTTTTCCAGTTTACATATAATTACAACAACATCTTCTTCAGGTTTTCATAGAGCATCATAATCTTCTGTAGCCGCACAAATTTCCCAAAAAAATGTGACATGTCTGTTATGGAATCCCAAATCACAGAATTCAACATACCTCTTAATCCAATGGGTATAATTCTTTCCATTATAACATGAAAATCATGACTTTTTAATCCAGTAATATGACCATTCATTACACATATACCCAAATTGGAAGCAGACCCATCTGAAAGTCTCAAATCTGCAATCCACTGACAAAATAATAAACGGTTTTCTTTAGACAGTGTATAAGCTGCTTTTAGTTTCAGTAACCTTTCTGTTCTGACATTCTCAAACAGTTCTAGTTCTGGACGCCTGCAAATTTGAGCAAGATCTAAATGTGCATTTACATTGTCTTTAATCATTCCTCGCATATCCCAAATTGTATGAAACAAATTATCAAAACAATTCTTCTCAATATGCATGACATCTAACATATGACGGACCAACAAATCAGACCAATATGGAAAATCCCAAAATATGCTACTTTTAATCCAATTGTGTTCATTCCCTTAACCAGATATTTTCTGTTGGTTTATTGTGGGACCAAAAGTGATGGGAGGTAATGAAAATACAACTGATTTTAACTCCGAACCTGATAGCATTTTTGGAGGTCCATCCCATTCAACTGTTCCTTTTTTGAAATGAGATCTATTTCTGGGAAAAGGATGATCAGCTAGAAGAAATCTGCGATGACAGTCAAAATAACAAGGTTTCCTTCCATGAATGAGCATAAATGCTTTGTTCTCTCCCATACAGTAAGGACATGATTTCTGACCATGTGTACTCTAGCCATATAACATCCCATAAGCCGGGAAGTCACTAATTTTACACATCAATGCTGCTCCCAGTATGAAATTCTGTTTCGTAGCAACATCATATGTACTGACACTGGTACTCCACAATAAACTTAATTCATCAATCAATGGTTTCAAATTAACATCAATATTCTTCTTCAGATGTCCTGGAATTAGTAAAGTTTAAAAGATATATGGCTCCTTCATCAACATCCATGGAGGTAAATTGTACGGAGTTAAAAAAACAGGCCAACATGAATATTGAATACCATAAGATCTGAACGGACAGAAACCATCAGTGGAAAGGCCCATTCGATCATTTCTAGCTTCTAAAGCAAAGGATGGAGGCACTCTATCAAAATGTTTCCATGAATCACCATCGGCTATATGATTCAAGCTTTTATTGGTTGAAATATTTGCTTTATGCCATGACATCATTGTCGCTGTATTCTTAGACCTGAATAAACATTGTAGTCTGGATGTAAGCAGAAAATATCTCAACTGTTTTACAGGAATCAAACCAAACTTCCCATGTTTCCCTTCTTTATATCTTAGTTTCCCACATTTTGGACAACTATCCAACGACTCATTTTCCCCATAATATAAAATGAAGTCATTTGAAAATGCATGAATCTTCTGTCAAGTAAGTCCCAAATTTCGAACCAGCCTCTTACTCTCATAGTAATTTGTAGGAAAAACATTTCCTTCGGGTAACAATGTTTTAAGAAAAGAAAATATCTGGTCAAAACAGGTGTTTGACATTCTGTTATCTGATTTGATAGCCATAAATTTTGCAACTACTTCTAATTTTCCCATCTTACAGCCAGGATATAATGCATCCTCAGCAGACCTCAACAACTCATAAAATTTAGACGATGCCAGCTCAGGATTTGAAGCTATATCAGCCAAAGTTTTGGTATGTTGAACAGATGAACCTGCAACATCATGTACTAAATCTTGAAACCGGGATGGATCTGTAATCATGTTGGTATCACCTGCTCTGGAACTTCGTTCACCGTGTTGATACCAAAAAACATAATCTGGATGAAAATCAAAACACAAGAGATATCCCCCCACTTTGTCAAACGTGTCAAACATTCTCAATGCACATTTTCTACAAGGAAATTTATTTTTACTTCTGAAACAAATTCTGGAGTTGATGCCACAAATGATAAAAAAGTCTCCACACCCTCTACATATACTGGATTTAAACCAGAACTGTTTTGATTTCTACGTTGATTTATCCATATGCGGTCATCAAATAATGATTGTTGACGACCTCATTGTTCCATATTTTTATATTAAATATAAAAGCATTACTGGTTTAGAATAATTTTTAGAAAAAACACTCAATCAAGGATAATTATAGAGTTTACATCATACATGACTGACGTAAACTTTTTATTGAGATAGACCGAAAAAGTGACCCTTTAAAGAACTGAATATGTTAAGAATAAAGCAAAACCTGTTATAAATATTGATAATTTTAATATTATATAAATTTTTTTTATTTTAATAATACTAATATTATTTTTTCATAAATATTAATTATATAATAATAACATTATTAAATTATTAGTATATTTTATTATTAATATTAAAATAATATAATTTTCTATATTATATACAATTCTCCTTTCATCTGTGTGTTTAAAATTCTGTCTCCACATGTAATATTTGCATTCACTTTCACCTCTCCATTGGTGAGTAGGTTGATAATTTTGAAAAAGAATGCAAATATTACATGTGGAGACATAAAACACACAAATGAAAAGAGAATTGTATATAATATAGAAAATTATATTATTTTAATATTAATAATAAAATATACTATTAATGTAATAATGTTATTATTCCTAATTATTGGTAATTATTCCTAATTATTGGTAATTATTCCTAAATATTGGTAATTATTCCTAATTATTGATAATTATTCTTAATTATTGGTAATTATTCCTAATTATTGGTAATTATTGGTAATTATTCCTAATAATTGGTAATTATTCATATAATTACCAATAATTAGGACTAATTACCAATAATTAGGAATAATAACATTATTCCATTATTAGTATATTTTATTATTAATATTAAAATAATATAATTTTCTATATCATATACAATTCTCCTTCCATCTGTGTGTTTTCTGTCTCCACATGCAAATATTACATGTGGAGATAGAAAACACACAGATGAAAGGAGAATTGTATATAATATAGAAAATTATATTATTTTAATATTAATAATAAAACATACTAATAATGCAATAATGTTATTATTCCTAATTATTGGTAATTATTCCTAATTATTGGTAATTATTCCTAATTATTGGTAAATATTCCAAATTATTGGTAATTATTCCTAATTATTGGTAATTATTCCTAATTTTTGGTATTTATTCATAATTATTCCTAATTATTCCTAATTATTGGTAATTATTGGTAATTATTCCTAATTATTGGTAATTATTCCTAATTATTGGTAATTATTGGTAATTATTACTAATTATTGGTAATTATTGGTAATTATTGGTAATTATTGTTAATTATTACAAATTATTGGTAATTATTGGTAATTATTGGTAATTATTGGTAATTATTACTAGTTATTGTTAATTATTACTAGTTATTACTAATTATTAATAATTATTAATAGTTATTGGTAATTATTGGTAGATATTGGTAATTATTGGTAGTTATTGGTAATTATTACTAGTTATTGGTAATTATTACAAGTTATTGGTAATTATTAATAGTTATTACTAATTATTACTAGTTATTACTAATTATTACTAGTTATTACTAATTATTACTAATTATTACAAATTATTACTAATTATTACTAATTACTACTAATTCTTACAAATTATTACTTATTTTTAATTATTTTTACTAATTATTACTAATTATTTGTAAATATTTGTAATTATTGGTAATTATTAATAATTATGATGAATTATAACTAATTATTACTAATTATTACTAATGATTACTAATTATTACTAATTATTACTAATTATCAATAATTATTGGTAATTACTGTTAATTATTAGTAATTATTACTAATTATTGATAATTATTACGAATTACTGGTAATTATTGGTAATTATTACCAATTATTAGTAATTATTGGTAATTATTTCTAATTAAGGGTAATTATTGGTAATTATTTCTAATTAATGGTAATTAATGATAATTATTTCTAATTATTACTAATTATTGGTAATTATTACTAATTATTGGCAATCATTACTAATTATTGGAAATTATTACTAATTATTAGTAATTATTGGTAATTATTGGTCATTATTATTAATTATTAGTAATTATTGGTAATTATTACTAATTATTGGTAATTATTACTAATTATTGGTAATTATTACTAATTATTGTTAATTATTACTAATTGTTACTAATTATTACTAATTATTTGTAATTATTTCTAATTATTGGTAATTATTACTAATTATTGGTAATTATTTCTAATTATTACTAATTATTGGTAATTATTACTAATTATTGGTAATTATTACTAATTATTGGAAATTATTACTAATTATTAGTAATTATTGGGAATTATTAGCAATTATTACGAATTATTAGTAATTATTGGTAATAATTGGTAATTATTACTAATTATTACTAATTATTGGTAATTATAACTAATTATTGGTAATTATTACTAATTATTGATAATTATTACTAATTATTACTAATTATTGGTAATTATTGGTAATTATTGGTAATTATTACTAATTATTACGAATTATTGGTAATTGTTATTAATTATTACGAATTATTGGTAATTATTACTATTTATTACTAATTATTGGTAGATATTACTAATTATTACTAATTATTGGTAATTATGGGTAATTATTTCTAATTATTAATAATTATTGGTAATTATTACGAATTATTGGTAATTAGTGATAATTATTACCAATTATTACTAATTATTACTAATTATTGGTAATTATTCCTAATTATTACTATTTATTACTAATTATTGGAAATTATTACGAATTATTACTAATTATTGGAAATTATTAGTAATTATTGGTAATTATTGGTAATTATTGGTAATTATTACTAATTATTTGTAATTATTGGTAATGATTCCTAATTATTGGTAATCATTACGAATCATTACTAATTATTGGTAATTATTCCTAATTATTGGTAATTATTCCGAATTATTGGTAATTATTCCTAATTATTAGTAATTATTCCTAATTGTTGGTAATTATTCCTAATTAGTGGTAATTATTCCTAATTAGTGGTAATTATAACTAATTAGTGGTAATTATTCCTAATTATTGGTAAATATTGACAATTATTTGCAATTATTGGTAATTATTGGTAATTATTGGAAAAAATATTGACAAATATTAGCAATTATTGAATATTGGGAATTATTATTAATCATTACCAATTATTAGTAATTATTACTAATTATTGGTAATTATTACTAATAATTGGTAATTATTACTAATAATTGGTAATTATTACTAATAATTGGTAATTATTATAAATTATTACTAATTAATGTTAATTATTTCTAATAATTATAATTAATTCAAATTAATTTTATTTTTTCATAATTACTGCTAATTAATTGTAATTACAGCTAACTATTTTAAATTAATTAGTGTTTAATTGTCTCTAATTACTATTAATTATTAATACTTATTCATAATTATTTCTAATTACAAATCAAAAAAAATTCTAAAAATTTAAACTAAATAAATATAATAAATAAAATAAAAATGAAATTAAAATTCAGATAAAAACCTTAAACATGATGTCAATGTCGAGCCATTGTAATTGTAGAACACCACCAACTGAATCCTCGAAGTCGGAAAAAAAAATTACAACTGAAAGTCGTAAAAAATTCAGAGTGAAAAAATGGGAACGGTTGAGAGTTGAGAGTGAAGTGAGGAAATTGTAATGGTTGGAAGTATTTATAGGTTGGCGTAATTACGACGGGCCCCGTCGCAAATAACCCTGATGCATTTAATTGTTGGCGACATTAAAATGGTTATTTGCGACGGGCCCCGTGGCAAATATCCCCTGCCGCCGGTTAGTTGTGACGTGGATAGAACCCCGTCGCAAATAACCCTGATCGCATTCAATTCTGGGCGGCATTAAAATGGTTATTTGCGACGGGGTTCTATCCCCGTCGCAAATCAACTTTGCTCGGTTTGGAGTGCATTTCGCGCCAAACTATTTGCGACGGGTTTTTTCACCCGTCGCAAATAACAGATTATTTGAGACAGGAATAGTTGCCCATCCCAAATACTCCTTTGTGAAAGGTATTTGCGACGTGAATCATTCCCGTCGCTAATATCCCGTCGCTAATAACCATTTTTCCCGTAGTGTAATATAAAATTACAAAAAGACATGGTAAATGTCAAACTATTTTACTAAGAGTTAAATGTAAAAGATAATGTTAATATGTTGACCTAGACCTGTCTAAAACCTATGGGTTGAGATTTTTTCTACCCATATCCACCTTATACTCAAAATAAATTATTTTTGAGCCATTAGAAACCGAAAATTATTTTATTCTAAAATAATATTTCAAGCTTTTCCTAATGTGACCCTCACCTCTGTTATAAAAGGGCAGTTCCCCTTCCCTCAAAATCACATCTCCAAAGCCTTTTTCCTCGGCCAAAATCTAGCCAAATTTCCTCCAAAATTTCCTCCCTTCATCCTAGAGGCCTTAGTTTGGTCAAAAAGCCAATATAAGGATCCCTTTTGACAAATCAAAAGGAAGAACCCGAAGAAGCGGTAAATATTTCATCAGCTCTTTCAATTTGTTTTCTTCTTCCTCTTCATCTTTCATTGTTGTTTCCATGCCAAAATAATAAATCCAGTAACTTATACATAATTTTATGTTATTATAAATATAGTACAACCATATTTGTTATTATATCCGTCCTATAAATGACAAAGTCACCATACGTGCGTACGTACGACTCACCGTCTCCTCGTCGTGTTATAGTTTGTTATTCAAACACTTCATTTTTTGGATGGGTAAAATAATGAGTATAAATAATTAAAATAATAAATTTAAAATTTTAATGACTCGGTATATATGATATATCATCCAATTACACACTATTTCACCATCAATATAATGATATTGTCTCTCGTGCGTATGTAAGGATTACCATCTCCGCGAACGCGATGAGATTCATTTCCCCATCGTAACCATTCAAGAATGATTTTCATTTGATGACTAAAAATAATTTTTATGAACATAATATAATTCTTTATATTAATCAAATACAACCTATCCATAGAAAACATGGCTTACATAAAAAATCATATAAAGGAAAACGAATCAGTTAACACCCGAAACGATGATACTACTTAAATATTAATAACAAATCAATATTATTGGACCATAAATGATATAATAAATATGTATATAGTTCTTTTATAATTAAATAACAATTATTAAACTATTATAAAAGAGTTTAATGTTCCCTAGACCAAGGAAAAGTACCATGTAAGGGTTAATTTCACAATCTATTTATTATCCGAGGATATTTTTACGTAAGTATCTACTGTGACCTCTTTATCATCAACATCCATGTTTTATTAAAAATATATTTCAATTTTTATTAATATTTACAAGACTTTGTGTTAAAGTCATTTATACCCTTATTTGACCTTATATGTTTTGAAAGGAATTTTTTTGTCTTTTTCCAAACAAGGTACTTTATGGCATTTTCGAAAAAACTAACGTAAGAATGTTTACGGTGGGTGCAGCTATTTTCCGCCATTATAAAATCATCGAAGCTTATATTATAAGTTTATAAATATATTTTTAAAATAATTGTTTTCTTTTATAGTTATGTGGCTCATAAATTATTTCAAAATAGAATGATATATTTCTCTCAAAAAGTTTTGATTTCATCTATGTCAACATCCTTTGATAAAATTTAAACTTTTTTGAAGTTGATTTATTATGATACAAATATTCCATATTATATTTAAGGTTTTGTGATATGATTGAATGTGGATGTGTTATTTTTAAAGCATTTATGGTTTATGGTTAAAGTATTGAAATTTTTTTTGCTAGTTTTAAAATGAATGTTTATGTTATGTTTCAACTTTTTCATACGAGGAATGTATTGGACTTAGTATGTGATGGGTGGAGCCCACTATATCTCCTCGGTGCATCGGTAGGTCTCATGAGACATTTAGACATGGAATTTTCCAAGGCCTTTCCCAATTTGATATATTGTTTTCGCTGAGGCCTAAATCATTTTTAAACATCTTGGATAAGGCCTTGACAAGATGTTTCAGAATGTCTGACATTATATATTCCCTTATTATCAAAATAATAATGATTGTTCATGTGGTTATTCGACTAGTAGAATACCCATGACTATGTTTTATTATGGAATTATTTTACCCATCTCATATTCCTTCCATAAAGTGTTCATGTTTATTATTTGTAAAGGTGTGTGTTTTTAATTATTCACCATGCCTAATGTTTATGTTATCATCTGCTGTATTTCATACCCTCACTAAGTATTTGATCTCACCGCTTTCTTATATTTCATTTTCCCAGGATATGAAGAAGTTAGTTATGAGTGACTTTCAGGCATAATCTTAGAGGCTTGGATGTTTCTAATAGAATAAATTATTGTGTATTTCCTTTAAAGTTGTAATTTTTAACTTATATATGTATCTATTTTCCCATAATACTAAATTGATCGGTCTTTTGGGACATGATTCCTTGTATCATTCCAATTTTATTTAATAAAGCCCTGAATCTGGGTAACTGGGGTCGGGGCATTACAATTAAGGTTAGAGTTGATCAAAGACTATGAATACTCAATCAATTACCACCCTAGGAAAGTGAACAAGGTGGCAGATTCTCTAAGTAGAAAGGACCCAATGATTCTATCATTGATTAGAATTAAAAAGGATCCAATATTATTAGATTTAATGAATATGGACCTAGGAATCATTAATAAGGGAACATCATCAATCATTTCACAAATTATTTCTCAACCGTCTCTTTTGGAAAGGTTATGGGATTCTCAAAAGGGTGATGTGGGAATTTAGAAGAAAGTGGAAGATATTACAAAAGGTAAATCCTCAGAGTACAATGTTAATGAAGTTGAAATTGTGAGATTTGGGAAAAGAACATGTGTTCCATCAATTCTGGAGCTGAAGAAGGAACTTTTGGATGATGCACATAGTTCAAATTCCTCTATTCACCCACGAAACCCAAAGATGTATCGAGATATATGAGATCATTATTAGTGGGATAATATGAATTAAGAGATTGTTGAGTATACATCAAAGTCCCTGGTGTGTCAAAAGTGAAGGAAGAGAGGCAGGAGTTTAAGGGGATGATGCAACCATTACCTATACCAGCATGTAAATGGGAGAACATCACCATGGACTTTGTCACCGAATATTAGAAGACATATAAAGGAAACAATGAAACCTGGGTTATTTTGGATCATCTTACAAAGCCTGCTCACTTCATTTCAATTCTAGATGATTTATCATTAGATCATCTGGCATGGATATACATCAGGGAAGTGGTAAGGCTACATGGAGTACCATTATCTGTTGTATCTGCTTGAGATCCAATTTTCACCTCTATGTTTTTGAAGAGTATTCAACATGCTATGGGTACTAAACTAAACTTCAGTATGACCATTCATCTTCAAACTAATGGCCCATATGATCGAACTATTAAGACACTGGAAGATATGTTAAGATCATGTTCAATGTAATTTAAAGGAGGTAGGGATCAACATCTTCCTCTAGTTGAGTTCTCCTATCATAACAGATTCCACTCAATAATTTGAATGGAACTATATGAATCCCTATATGGGAAGAGGTGTAGAACACCGACATGTTTGGATGAAGTCGGTGAGTGTAAAATTATAGGACCATAAATGGTCGAAGAAATGGTGTAGAGGGTGAAAATCATTTAGAAGCATATCAAGGCATCCCATAATCTATAGTAGAGTTATGCAGATAACCGTTGATGAGACCTTGAGTTTAAAGTTGGAGACATGTTATTTCTACTCATATCTCTATGGAAGAAGTTCATGATTTTTGTAAATAAGGGTAAGTTAAGTCTTGGGTACAGTGGCCCCTTCGAGATTCTTGATCATGTAGGGTCTGTGGCCTATCGACTAGCACTTCCACCTACTATAGAAGAAGTACATGATGCATTTTATGTATCCTTATTAAGTAAGTACATACCAGACCCTTCACATGTACTCTCTTCGGAGGTAGTAAATCTATAGGATGGTCTTTCTTATAAGGAGAAACCAGTGATGATTTTATATCATAGAGAAAAATTTCTACGAAATAAGAAAATGCACTCGTCATGGTGTTGTGGAGAAACCAACAGTTTGATGAAGCAATGTGGGAATCAAGGGAAGTGATAAAGAAATGTTACCCACATCTATTTTAGTGTGGGAAATGGAGATTTTCATGGTGAAATTTCTTAAGGGGGGACGATTATAACGACCCAAAAATTTATTAATAAAAATTCCTCTTGGTATATTTAAATGTCTTCTTATGGTTATGTAAAACGTATGCACTTAATTGGTTCTCTGTTATTGATTTTAAAATATCGTCAAGAATTTTGACCATTGCTAATGTAGTTTTTGAATAGTGATCACATGATTAATATAAATATAGGGCTTTAACAAATCCAATTTACTCAAAGGAAATGATGGCCTCATTCAGCAGACTTTCCCCATATGAAGCCAATGTTTTAGATCTTGGAAAGGTGGTGGTTCCAATGGGCTTCTCTCTTGGCCAAGCCCAAGCCAAGCTATAATATTTTAATCTTGAGTTGAACCGCCTACGAGATAAGTGGAGGTTTATAGGGATTACCACTGGAGCAATGTTTTCTGACCCACCCCAAGAATTCGTCACCATAATGCACCTTAACCTAAGGTCTTATGAGGGTGATTTAAGGGGTTATGTAACAATACCCTAGTATTACTATTATTTACATTATTCTTGTATAGAGAATATACATTCTTTTTATTATTGTTACTTTTTAAATAGTTTTTAAATAACAAATAGAATTTTTTGTTAATATTCAACTAAGAAACATATTTTGATGAATTAATGGATTTTTGAATTAAATAAGATTTTAATATAATATTATTATTATTATTATTAAATTACTTTTTATTAAATATAAATTATCATATTATTTTATGAATTCAATTGTAATTTTTATTAAGGTATGAAAGCTATTTTTTTCAAAAACCCATGAAATTTTAATTAATGTCAATTTTCATTTAAAAAGTAAAAATTCACATAATTATAAAATTATTTATATAAAATGAATTCTATTTTTGGAATCAGGATGTCAAAATTATCCAATTGTGAATTTTTCATAATTTTATGAGACAGTCGAAATTTTTGTTAAAATTTAAATACCGTTAAAATATATAATGTGTTTTATGACATCATAATGACCCAATGGGGATGTAATAAAATAATATAAATATTTTTTTCTTCCAATATATGTATTACCAATAAAATAATTTGATTTTATGTTTATTTTATTTATTTTACAAAGCTTTAGTGGACCCTTCAAGTCTTATGAAACATTTTTGTCTTTTTAAATTGTTTTCCTTGAGAGTGTGACTCACTTCCACCTAAGAAACCCTAATATTCTAAGATGTTTGGACATTTTCCTTATAAAATGATTTTTCCCACTCGCCTTTGAAAATAACCATAGGAAAAAAACCATTGGCTGGTTTGTGATTTTGATTAGTTTAATATGAGGTGTCCCAAACCTAAATAATAAAGAATCCCCTCTCCTTTCATATATAAACCAACACAAGATCCCACTACCTCTTTACTAAAATCCTTTTTAGTTCAACCAATCTCTGACCTCCTCTCTATAGAATCCTCCCAAGGTTCCCCAAGCTCTTAATATGCCTCTCTCAATCCTCTCCCATGCTTTTGGGATCACACTTCCAAGTAAGGGATTTCTTCATTTCTCAATTTTTCCTATTTTATTTAAGTTTTTATACCCTTTTGTTTTCAATTACAAATGTGGGGGTATGATTTATCACCTCCCACATACATCCCTATTTATGTTTTTATGATGGGATACCTCTTTCTCTTTTATTAATTCCTCCCATGTACACCTATTAGCATGCCAAAATACAGTGGGAGATTTCTCTCTCCTCTTTCACATTTAAGTAATTATATTGTATTATACATATAAATTTCATTATGTTTGTTGGGAAATGTATATATATGACCCCTTTACTGTCCATTTAATTTACATATTATGAGACACCCATTTCTCTCTCACAAACAATTTTCATGGATCCTTATGTCATATTGTTATGCTGCCGAAATTGCACAACATTTTTCCAAGCCAAGATCATTGTGTAGTGAATACCATACCCATGTCTCTATCAAGGGTGTTCACCTTTATGAGCATATACATAATTAATGGTACTTTTACGTATTTATTCCACATTACGTAATCATGTAATAACATATGATGTTGATTGATTCCATGTTATATGATCCATGTGGCACACTTATGCATGAAATGAAATGTATAATAAGGGTGTGCCATGATAATGCTCCAATTCATTGGGTAAAGTATAGTATCATGATACATCATGTGGAATGAGTTTTGAATCATTATAATTTAAGTTCAATGAGTGTTTACTCGTGCTTCATGTATAATGAGGGTTTACACATGCTCCATGTGTAATGAGTCTTGGATCATGCTAATACCATGTTAAGTGTTGTTGCCACATTTCCATGTTATTATTATCATGATTTATCATGCCTTTATGTTAATGTTTCCCCTATGATCCATTGATATTCCTAATTTCTAAAATTTATTTTAATCATCATGTTATTCAATTTTTATTCCCTTATTTGGCTTTATAGCTCGCCTTTTTCTTATGCATGTCCTCCGGTTATCCCAAGCAATGATATGTATGAGGGAATGTAATGGTCATGTAAAGGAAGTTTTCAATAAAGATGTTGTATTTAATGTTTTATGTTGTTATTTAATAATCTTAATCCCCACATACACTAGTCCTCTCGATCTTACATGTTTTATCATGTGAAGTTTATGTAATAAATCATGTGTTAGTGTGTAAAAAAAGATTAAGGTTGTCATATATTTCTTTGAGTTTATCAATGGTGGTATAAACGCCTTCTCAATTGCTAAAGTGGGAATCCATGAGATCATATTCCTCTTTTTCCTCATCATTTTATTCATCATCTTCTTATTCTAATGGGGACACAATATTGAAGATAAGATCTCCATATTTGGGAGGAGAGTCCAGACGTTGGCCTTCTAGGGATGAAATGACTTTTCCTAGCCCAACAAATGGTGAGGTATCTTCTGAAGAGTATGGAAAAAGGGATGGAAGGGTTATTTCTTCCTCTTCTACTTAAGTGGGTGAGGTAGGGATTTTATAGAGCTCTGAGGATGGTTTAAGGTCATTTTCATCTGATCATTCAATGATATCTTGGATTTCATCATGTTCCTCAGTGCTAATGTACTGATGGACTATGATTGAAATCACGAGGAATGTAAAATATGTGTCTGAATTTGAAACCATGCACTCGACATAATTTATTGGAAGTACGTATTCTTCACTAATCTACTTGAAGGGGTCAACGAGGACCACCTCCAAACCATTTGGGGTAGTGAACCAATAAATTCCATTGAACGAGGGTCACTTCTCTTCCTAATTTTGAAATCATGCATTGATGTAGTGTGACTCAAATGAATCGAATGGGGACTCATCGGCATACAACATCCCATTTTGTCCATTATTGCAATATTTGATGCACTGGTTATAGGATGAGGGAATCATCATGTGATGATGCAACCAAGTACTTCCAAGATTTATTTCTAAGGCTATGTTTTGTCGAACCAATAGAAATTATGATTCCACTATAAAGTCGCTGAATTGAGATTTAAGATTGATTTTACCTAATGGTTTCTACTTACTTTTTTCAAACATAACAAGGTTGTGGCTGAGGGAATCTGGTTATCTTCATTACAACCCAGCTGATGAAGTGTTTTTACTAGTATGAGATTAAATGTAGAGCCATTATCAATGAAGACTTTTCAAACATCAATACCATTTATCTTTCTGGACACATACAATGACATGATGGGTCCCTGGATAATGATGTCTTAATCATGATTTTTAAATGAGATCAATGTGTGACATTATGTAGGGCCATTCTCTTTTTTATAGACTTTGACGGTGGCTACTTCGGCATCAAACTCTTTGGAACTTAGTAGATTCTCTATAAGTTCTACTTTGAGGACACTATAAAAACTCAGAGCTTATATGATTAATAGTGCGGTTGGTACTAAATCCAATTGCTTCAAAATATCATAATTTTGGTCTAATGTTCGGCGCTTCCCAGCATAAGGATTCAATTTCATAGGATCTTTAGTTGATGATGATGGATCGGCCCTCAGGACAAGATCTGTTGAATCTTATGCTCTTTATGGGTTGTGCTGGATAAATCTTCCCACATTATGAGGGAAATTAGACATCCATTATTCTTCTGATGGATACTTCATAATGATTATAATAGAGGAACATTTTGATAGGTGTGGGGTAATTTCCTGGTTTCTATTGGATCCATGGAAGAGATCTTACCTACGTTTATGAAACATTGAAGGTTTTAGTGGGGGTGCGGCCATAATCTTGGTTTCTACCATGGATGCATCTTCCTTGGTATCCTCTAATTCTTTAACCTCTTCCTCTAGTTCCCTGATCAGGTGTGGGGTAATCTAGTTCATATCCATAATCATCATCGGATAAGGGGTCCATTAAATGAATTATGTTAAAAATTCCAAAAATCAAATATTCTTCAGACGATTACTCTTCCAGATAATCTTCTTCTGGAAGTTCTGTTTGGTGGGGGGTGCCCAATATTTTAGATTTTATGTCATGAAATCTGAGATGGTCAAAGAAAATTTTGGCGTTAACACTATTTCATATTCTTTTTATTTCTCCTTTATTTCCTTATCATATTGTCTTCTAGACGATTGGGTTTTAGAATATTGTAAGGATGAGGATGCTAGATGTGTTGTAATTAGAGTAACTAGGGATGTAGTTGTTTTCTTAAGCTATGATTGCATAATTCCACGAGTTCAATTGATTGTATTTTGAGTCATCCAACTAAAAAACTTTTTTCTATCTTACTAAAAACTTCTTTCCACTCATCTCCCTTACTGGGGAAATGGTAGATACACATGCCACTTACACTAGAAGTGGTCCCAATTTTACTTTCCTAGAATATATCATTCCATATAAGAGGTCCTTGAAGATGAAACCCTCTTGGTTAGTGTGTCCCGGTACCTGGTGGAAGGCACAATAATCTAACTAATCATCAATACCAACATCATCATCCCTCTTTTGTTCTAGAAGATGGAGAAGGTTTCATTTCATGGAGGTTGTAAAATAGCGACAGACTTAGTCATCTCAGGAAGAGTAAACATTGTTCCTTCATTACATTAATTGATTTCTCATGGGTCTCATTTCCTCATCTTGTTGAATAAGGGTTTTTTTATGTCTATAATGTCCTATATGATTCAGTGCAGGCCTAGGAGCTGGAGCAAGAACTAGGGGTAGGTTGATCATAACAGAAGTTGTTTCGACTCTTCCAACCCTCTTTTTAGGGGATGATGGGGCTGCCTCAGACATGATCTTAATATGTTTTATGGAATCTTCTATTCCATGGTAAATAGATAAGAAATCATGAAACTAGTTATATATTTCACAAGGATTATCAGTGTTTTCAGTTTATTGGGGATATTATCGATGCATATAGTGAGCATCTCATCATAGGGGTGAGGTTGATTCCAGGAGTAGTTTAAACCCTTCCTCCTGTAGAGGATGTCTATGATTATCCCATTCTCTCATAGCTTATAGTTCATGAGGTAGTTGACTATTGACTTTGGTAGTGTTGAACTAAACTAGAAAAGGAACTACGATTAGATATTCTTCCATCCTACTATTGACTAAGTTGGATGACTAGTGTACCCTAAAAACGTTGAGCCTTACATGGTTTGCAAGAAGAATCTGAGTTTCACTACTTCTTCTTTCTCTAGGGTTCCCATCATGGGATCACAATAGGATTTTTAATGAATCAAATGTTGTTCTGGGTCACTTGATCTATTTAATATAGGTATTATGGGGTTCCTAAGGTTTGGTGGTGGAGGAACGTTACTCACCCAGTCAGGGTAAGGTTTATGTTCTGGTTTTATCAAAGCACATTGTCCTTCCACAACTTTCAATTGATCTTTTAATTACTTGATTCTATTCATGATCCCTTGATGTGTGTCTTATTGGACCTAATCTTGGTTCATGTAGTAGGGGAAATTTTTTTCATGCTAGTGCTTCTAGTACTTGAGGGGGATACCCAGTCAAGGGAATCCATTATTGATTTACCCAAACCTATTTCAATTGTTTCCATAATGGGGTAAAATTTGGATATCCTTTCGGGATTGGATTCAAGTATAATTATCGTCCTTGAGCTTTGTTGGATGAACCTATTAGCCTTATTTCATTCACCAGGATAAAACATTTTGGACGAGACACACTAACTAGGAGCTTATGTTATAGTTATTGTGGATGAAATTCAGGAGCATATTATATATGATAGATTTACTAGAAAAGATCAACATTGATTCGCCTGGACACTTTTATCTCTTCCTCTTACCAAGAAAATATTTCTTAAAGCGTAAGGGATGCATTCTCATTAGGAGGAGGATGTGGGTCTTATGTGACCCTTATTTTATGCTTCTCCATATTGGTGATTCTCAATGAAGGTAGTGAGGGGTTGGATGTGGTAGCACCCAAATGTATGGTGCCCCTATGATTCCGAGTATGCACATAATCAAGTTCAGTGTGGATCTGATTTTAGAGAAATCATCTTCTCTTTTCTTTTATTCATTTTAATCATCCTCAGTGTGTTCAGTGGGATTGATTTCCATGATGTTCACTGATTTGTAATGTATTGTAAGTGGCATGTTTGTTATTGCATGTTAGGGGTTCTTATTGTGTCCTTTGAAATTATTTTTGCACTTCTTAGAGAAGAGTAACTCAGAGGGAACCATGATGTACTGTTGTCATAAGAATCCATTTTGGGGAAAATTAATCACAATAATGGATTTAATGGGTAAAATATTTACTTTTCATCTTCCCTAGGTGGGAAAATACTGACATCCGTTGTGTGGAGGATTTAGGTAAAAATTTCTGTAAGAACCCGGTTCTTCTCTTGAGGTACGGGTTTCTTCTTTCCTCTTTTCCTTAAGTGTTTTTAATAAAATATGGAAATTGGGAAAAATCCTAAATTTCAGAACTACACACCATGTACTTTTTCCACACGTTGTGTAATTTTGGCCATGTTGGGATTAGTACACAAGGTGTGTAGCCATGTCAGCGACAAAGGGTGTAGGAACTGACTACATGCTGTGTAGTGGTCCTTTACACACCGTGTAGTCAGTCGGCATGCCAAAATAGTAAGGCAGTGGAGCAGCCACCAGCAGGGTGGTAGTACATGCTGTGTACTCAGGAGTACATGTCATGTAATCATGTCGACAGATGAACAGTGTGGTGGTGCCACCAGAGGAACAGTTCAATGAAAGGATTACACATCGTGTACCTAGAAGTAAACGTCGTGTACTTTGTTTTTCGGTTTAAAACAGGTAGTAGCCTCCTCATTTTTTAGAGGAGTCATTTGATCCATTTTGGTGCCAAAGGAGGAGGATGAACCTTTGAAGATCTACTGGGTGTTCGTCTGGAATCGGTTTCCGCCTCGGACAATCTCGTTGGAACCGCACGGGTAAGGGCTTCCATCTCCTTGGCTGCTTCTTACCATTTCTTTCCCTAGTGGGAGTTATTTGAGGTTAATCGGGTTTTTTTCTTCGTCAGATCTATGCCATTATTGGGCGTTTCTGGAGTCGATGTTCAGGTATAACGTTCGTTGGCGTATAAGGTATGTGGCTTTGTGTTAATTTTTCCAACTGTTGTGGGTTTGATGCATTTTTGTGCCACGAACCCATGTTGGGGTATCAAGTGGCCGAGCCCGTGGCTATATTAACTACCTAGAACTATAAAGGCAATTGAATAATTTGTGAAAATGCTGGTTGGGATCGTTTCTTGGATCCGGAACCACCCAGAGGGTGTATTCCACTCTTTAGCCGTTTGGACAGGATACCCGAGGGTATGCCTTTAAAGTAGTAATTGTAGAATTTACTTGAGAGTAATTGCTTGTTTACTTCTTGTTTACTTGTTGGGCATGACCCGGTTACCTTTTTGTCCTGATGGAATTGTTGTGATTAGCCTGTGGGCACTGTACTATTTAGCCTGAGGGTTGTAGTTATTTTTCCTGAGGGAAACCTTTCGTGCCTGAGGGCTTGACTTCTGTGCCTGAGGGAGAAACTTCATACGCTTGAGGGAAAATTCTGTTACACATGAGGGCTATATCTGCGGGTTGGATTCTGCTTAACTGAGTGTAAGATTTTTCATTTCTGAGGACGTGGACTGTTTACTTATAAATGCACTATGGTGATTTCTAATATTTAATGGATTAAGCGAATAATAAAATGGAAATTTAATTATTAAGTTAGTTACCTTTCAGTACGTCTTACTTTGTTGCATTTTACTATTGCACACTGTTGTTGCATGCATACACGTAGTTGGGCATGGGCCTTTGGTGGGTGTATATTGAGATATATTTATCACACCATGTTTGGGTCACTATTTTCGGCCCAAACAGATTACGTTGCTGCAGGTGTGGATAGGGGAAAGAGTCCCTATACAGGTACATGATTGTTGCTGAGAAGTAGGAGGGAATGGGACTGAGCCTAGTATCGTGATGCCACTGACAGCTGTTTTGCTTTGTTTTGTTGAACTCTGGTTTTGGTTGTACTGTATTGATGTATAACATGTTTGGGATGTTTTCTTAGTACTTGAAAATGTAGCATCATCATTTATATACTGTTGGTTATATCCACTGTTGTTGTTTATTTTAGTTGTGTATGGTTTACTGCTTCCCCTATTGATGTATGTTTATTTCTGTATTCCGCTGTGCTACACTTTGACAAATGAGGGAATTGTTTCCCCACTATCAGACTTGGCCCCTCACTGCTAGTTGGCAGCCTCTAGCATTTGGGGAAATGCGCTTGAGGTCATGTGGCGAACCGGGTTCGGGGAACCCATCGCATGGCACCCAGAACCGGAATGTTACAAAGTGATATCAAAGGATTTCTTTTCATTGACTTACTATTTGGAGTCGTAGTCAGGGATATGAAGAACGGTAGCTGGTAATAAGCTCTTCCAAGGCATAGCTAACCCATGTATAGGGAAAAGCCAGTCTACCTTGTATTACAATTTTACTGATTTTGCAAATTTTAAAGTTGATATGATTTCACCGTTGGGTGACGCATTTGGGATTGTGCTGTTATAGATTAATTATGGGTTCTATTTAGTTGCGACCTGGGGAGATGAGGGTATTCCATATCATGCATCGTGTAGCCACATGCTGGAAATCACATCCCATGTAGGTGCATTAGAAATTGCATGCTATTGTGATAGTAGTTGTGCTAGAGAAGCATGCTGTTGTGGTAGCTGCTTGATAAATACCTGCTATTTGATAGAGTATTTTGTGTAAGCATGTTTATAGAATGGATTCCAAACTTTGGTTTTTGGGGAGTGTGGGCCCCCATTGACTGAAATTTGGTGGATCAATGCCTGTTTATTAGTTATAACAGAGATAAGATATTAAACTTTGATTTGTGGGGAGTATGGGCCCTCATGGTTCAGAATTTGACACTTAGGTGTTGTTTTTCAGTATTTTCTGGGTTCTGGGGAAGTTTTTGAGGCATAATGTCCAGAAACCCTGTATACATGCCGTGTAATATTTTAAACATGCCGTGTATGGCCTTCTGTTCGGGAAGAAAAATGTACTTTTTATGTACAGACCGTGTACTCTGAGTACACGCCGTGTAGCCTCTTCCCGTGTCTCAAACCATGTGGGCGGGGACACGGGGTAGGGAAGTGCTTGGGCGAACATGCCGTGTAGCGTATATACACGTCCTGTAGGGTCGACCCAGAGTCTGGCCGTGTAACTACCAACACAGGTTGGTGAACTCCAGTACAGAACATTTCGTGTCAATGATGAACACGCCGTGTTGTGTGGCCTGGGGACTTGGCCATGTAACTAACAACACAGGTCGATGTCACCATTCCTTGAATACGCCGTGCACCTTTGGGGACACATCGTGTAGTATTGTCTGAGGAAAGATCATGTGGACTTAGCCATGTGGCTAGAAAACTGGCTGATGTACACACCATGTGCAGGTGTAACACGCCATGTAGTATTAAGCTGGGTAGTCGTCCATGTCACAAACAACACTGACAATTGGAAAATAACACCATAAACACCATGTAGATTTTATACACACCATGTAGTTTGTTCAAACTCGAGTCATGTGGCTTAGCCGTGCAGAAGGACCCGGGCAGGGGAAGGGAAGTCAAGTACACGCCGTGTAGTCTTGTTTTGAAAATTTTGAATGCCTTATTCCTCCTGTTCCCTTTTGGGTTTCTTCACTTTCAGTCTTTGATAAATCTTGTTCTAAGGCGTTTTTTTGTCCTTGTAGTGTCATGCCGCCTAGAGGACCATGCATTGTTCACCAGGAGAGCAGCAACGAGTATACTCTAGAGATGGTGGGCCATGGGCTACTAGTTGATCCTACAACAGAGCCAGATGCGGTACCAGCTACTATACCGGACATAGGCGCGAAGGCGCAGTTCCGTGAAGGCTTTTTGCGGTTCATGCAGACCTTTCAGGGAGCACCGCAGGCTGCCACATCTATGGCCGAGCTGACACGTATCTTCCAGCAGCAACATCCGCCTACATTTTCAAAGGATGGCAGACCACATGCAGCAGAGTCTTGGTTGGGTTCGATGCAGACTATTTTCAAGCATCGTGAGTTACCTCCAGGGTGGAGGGTCAAACTCATGACATACATGCTGTGTGATTCCTCTAAGAGGTGGTGGGATGTTACCACCCAGTCAGAGCATCACAGGGACATGGCATGGGAAGATTTTCAGGCAGTCTTTTATGAATTTTTCATTCCCGAGATGCTGAGGGAAGATAGAGCTCGAGATTTCATGAATCTGTAATAGGGTACTATGTCAGTAATGGACTATTCTGCTCGTTTTATGGAGATTCAGCTCTTTGCACCAATGCTGGTAGGTGATGAGACGTTGAGATCCAGACGTTTTGAGGATGGTCTTCGGTATGACATCTGAGAACTGGTGAATGTCTTCAGGTTGCCTAATGTACATGCTATCGTGAATCAGGCACTGATTATAGAGACAAACCTATGGGAATATAGTGGTGTGGTCCAAGGCAGTTCAGCACTAGTTACTGGTACTTTTTCTACTGCCAGCAGGAAGAGGCAGATGGAGTTTTCTCAGGGTGGTAGTACCAGCCAGACAGTTTCTTCAGGTGGCCCGATCAGGTGCAAACAGTGTGGTATAGAGGGGCACAAGAGGACACAATGTCCACGTTATCCAGTGGAGTGCCGAGCTTAGGGAAAGATGGGTCATCTACAACGCTTTTGCAGGGCATTTCCACCGATGGCTAGTGAAAGGGGTTCTGTGCAGACTCCGCATGCGGGAACAAGACCAACAACTTCTTACAAGTCTGGGAACTGGAATACGTCAGGGCATGCAGGCAAAGATGGTGGTCATAGTTGTGCTAGCCAGGCACCAAGATCTCAGAGGCATCAGGGCAGGATAGCTCACGGTAGCCAGGCTGTGTCGTAGGGCCGTGGCACTGGGCAGGCATATGCAGTGCAACAGACCCAGCAGGAGCTGGATCCCGAACCTTCTACAGTCAGAGGTACTATTCTAGTATCTTCTGTCTTATATTCAATACTTTTCAATATAGGTTCTAGACATAGATTCATATCTGTACCCATTGTGGAGAGCCTTGGTCTCTGTGTTTCTTCATATTTTGTTATCATGATGCTAGACACTTCGTCGAGGACTAGAACAGTTGGTGTGCATCAGTGAAAGGAGTTCCCCCTTGAGGTTAGTGGGTTTCACTTCCTTTGGGACCTCTATGTCTTAGATATGACAATCTATGATGTCATTCTCAGGATGGACTGGTTGGTTCCCTTTCGGGCCTTCGTAGACTGCTATCGTCGCAGGGTGCGTTTCACATCACCAGTGGGTGGTGAGTTTCTATACAAGGTCGAATGGGATGTTCAGGCTAGTTGAGCTGGACCAGAGCATCGTGGGTGAGGTGGAGTCATAGCCCAGATTTCAACGTTATATCTGGACGATGAGGGGACTTTTCAGGCAGATTTCCATCCTGTTGTTGATCATTTTAGGGATGTCTTCCCAGAAGACTTTTCAGGTCTACCTCCGGAGAGAGAGGTGGATTTCTCCATTGAGCTAGTGCCATGAGAAGTACCGGTGTCCATTCCTCCATATAGGATGGCTACACCTGAGCTACAGGAGCTCAAGAGGTAGTTGGAGGAGGTGCAGTCAAAGGGATTTATCTGACCCAGTACTTCTCCTTGGGGTTCGCCGATCCTTTTTGCGAAGAAGGCAGATGGTACCCTTAGACTTTGTGTGGATTATTGGATGCTGAACCAGTTGATGGTTAAGAACCAATATCCCGTACCGAGGATTGATGATCTATTTTATCAGTTTCATTGAGCATGAGTGTTCTCGAAGATTGACCTGAGATCAGGATATCATCAGCTTCATGTGAGACCATCTGATATACCTCTCACAGATTTCAGGAGTAGGTATGGGCTATATGAGTATACGGTTATGCCGTTCAGACTCACGAATGCACCAACGGTTTTCATGGCTCTGGTGAATTGTGTGTTCCATCCGTATCTTGATTATTTTGGGGTAGTATTCGTGGATGACATCTTTGTGTACTCTCACACTCGACACGACCCTGCCACCCATCTTGAGATCATATTGAGTACACTGTGGGAGCATCGGCTATATGCTAAGCTCTCAAAATTTCCACTTTTGGATGGACCAGATTCACTTCCTGGGAAATATCATCTCTAAGTAAGGGGTTTTAGTAGACCCAGAGAAGTTGAGAATAGTAGTTTCCTAGGAGAATCCTAAGAACGTGTTCGAGATACGGAGTTTCATAGGGCTGGTTGGTTACTACAGATGTTTCATATAGGACTTCTCTTGCTTTGTAGCACCGTTGATAGGTCTGATTAAGAAGGGTGTGAAGTTCGTTTGGTTGGAAGCTTATGAGGAAACTTTTGAGGACCTGAAGGGAAGGTTGACATCAGCACCGATCCTGATTCTCACAGATCCAGGGAAGAGCTATACAGTTTACTGTGATGCATCAGGTATTGGGCTTGGAGCAGTGTTGATGCAGGGAGACCGAGTTGTGGCGTATGGGTCTCAGCAGTTGAGGCCACATGAGAGGAATTACCCGACGCATGATCTCAAGTTGGAAGCAGTTGTTCATGTGTTGTGATGTGGGAGACATTATCTTTTGGGGGATCATTTTGTGGTTTTCACCAACCACAAAATCCTCAAGTACATCTATACACAGCATGACCTAAATTTGAGGCAGCGAAGGTGGGTCGAGTACCTACAGTCCTTTGATTTTGAGCTTGACTATACACTTGGTAAAGGTAATGCAGTAGCTGTTGCACTGAGCAGAAAGACTCAGATACAGGTAGTGCCGGAGACCAGTGGCGAGTGGAAGCTCACGAATTTGTTCTCTGAAATGCATCTGGAGGTGCACGATAGTCAAGGGCATACTTATCTTTCCTCTTTAGATGTGACATCTACCCTCCTGGATAGATTGAGGATGATACATCTATCTGATTCAGAAGGCATAGTTCTACAGGAGTCAGTGGAAAGTGAGGACCCACCTCCTGGTTGGACAATAGGTGATGATGAGGTTTTGCATTTCCATGGATGAGTGTGGGTTCCAGGGGAGATACATGAGGAGCTGATGCGAGAGTCTCATGCTTCATCTTGGGCAGTTCATCCTGGGGATACCAAGATGTACCATGACTTGAGACGTTAGTACTGGTGGCCGGGTATAAAGAGAGATGTAGCTAGTTTTGTTACGAGGTGTTCCACCTGTGAGCAGGAGAAGTTGGAGCATCAGAGACCAACTGGGTTGTTACAGTAGTTACCCATTCTGGAATGGATATGGGATGATGTCGCGATGGATTTCATGATAGGGTTTCCGAGTTCACCTAGAGTTAATGATGTCGTGTGGGCTGTTGTGGAAAAACTCACGAAGGTAGCTCACTTTTTTCCGATCAATGAGACCTTCGGTGTTGACGAGCTCGGAAGGCTGTATATCTGAGAGATCGTACGTCTTCATGGGGTCCCACATTCTATCATTTCAGATAGGGATTCCCTCTTTACGTCTTGTTTCTGGAAATGTTTTCAGAGGGCGCTGGCTACACAGGTGCTTTTGAGCACAACATACCACCCTCAGACTGATGTCCAATCAGAGCGTATGATACAGGTGCTAGAGGACATATTGCGTGCATGCGTCCTAGAAATTGGAGGCTCTTGGGAGAAGCATATACCCTTAGTCGAGTTTTCCTATAACAATATCTTTCAGGTGACTATTGAGATGGCACCTTACGAGGCTTTATATGGGAGGCCGTGCTGATCACCTTTGTGCTGGATAGGGGTAGGTGAGGCAGCTTTACAGGGGCCACAACTCATGCAGGAGACTTCAGAGTAGGTCCAGTTGATTCAGAAATGAATGGATAGCGTAGAGTCTCTTCATAAATCTTATACTGATCACTGTAGACGACCTTTGGAGTTCGTGGTTGGGGATCAGGTTTTCTTACATGTTTTGTCGAGGCTGGGACACAAGCAGATCAGGAGACAAGGTAAACTTTCACCGCGGTATGTGGGACAATTTTAGATTCTGGAGAGAGTCGGTCTGGTTTCTTATCGGTTGTGGTTACCGTAGCGGTACCGATCCATGCACGAAGTCTTCCACGTATCTCAGTTGTGTCGATATCATTCAGACCCGTCTCACGACTTTCAGCCTAAGGAGGATGATCTGGAGGTAGATGCGTCCTCTGAGGAGCATCCGATTCGTATCATTGACAGGAGCATGAAGGTTCTCTGAGGCCGGTCAGTTCCTCTCGTACGGGTGCTATGGCAGCATGGCCGAGTTCAAGACGAATCCTTGGAGCGGGAGACCAACGTACGTGCTCAGTGGCCGGAGTTTTTCACGGCTATATCTTCTCCACCCTTGGAAGGGAAATTTGGGGATGAATTGTTATAAGGGTGGAAGTTTGTAAGAACCTGATTCTTATCTTGAGGTACATGTTTCTTCATTCCTCTTTTCCTTAAGTGTTTTTAATAAAATATGGAAATGGGGAAAAATCCAAAATTTTGGAACTACACGTTGTGTACTTTTTCCACACGCCGTGTACTTTTGGCCATGTCGGGATGAGTACACAGGGCGTGTAGCCATGTCGGCGACAAAGGGTGTAGGAACTGACTACACGCCATGTAGTGGTCCTTTACACGCCGTGTAGTCAGTCGACAGGCCAAAATAGTAAGGCGGTGGAGCAGCCGCCAGCTGGGCGGTAGCACACATCGTGTACTCAGGAGTACATGTCGTGTAATCATGTCATCGAATTAATAGTGTGGTGGTACCGCCTGAGGAATAGTTAAATGAAAGGAGTACACACCATGTACTTGGGAGTACACGGTGTGTACTTTGTTTTTCGGCTTAAAATAGGCAGTAGCCTCCTCATTTGGTAGAGGAGGCATTTGAGACATTTTGGATCCAAAGGAGGAGGTCGAAACTTTGAAGATCCGCTGGGTGTTCATCTGGAATCAGCTTCCACCTGGGACGATCCCGTTGGAATAGCACAGGTAAGGGCATCCATCTCCTTGGCTGCTTCTTACCAATTCTTTCCATACAGGGAGTTATTTGAGGTTAAGCGGGTTTTTTTCTTCATCAGATCTACATCATTCTTGGGCGTTTCTGGAGTCGGCATTCGGGTATGACATTTGTTGGCGTATAAGGTAGGTTTCTCTGTGTAAATTTTTCCAACTGACATGGGTTTTGTGCGTTTTTGTGCCACGAACCCATGTTGGGGTATCGTGTGACTGAGGTCATGGCTATATTAACTACCTAGAACTGTAAAGGTAATTGAATATTTTGTGAAAATGCTGGTTGGGATCTTTTCTTGGATCAGGAACCACCCCGGGGGTCTGTTCCACTATTTAGCCATTTTTCCAGGATACCTGAGGGTATGACTTTAAATTAGTAATTTTATAATTTCCATGAGATGAATTTCTTGTTTACTTCTTGTTTACCTGTTGGGCATGGCCCAGTTACCTATTTGACCAGAGGGTGTTGTTGTGATTAGCCAGTGGGCACTTTACTGTTTAGCCTGAGGGTTGTAGTTATTTCGCCTAAGGGAAACCTTTCTTTCCTGAGGGCTTGACTTTTGTGCTTGAGGGTGACACTTCCTACTCCTGAGGGAAAATTCTGTTAGGCCTGAGGGCTATACCTGTGGGTTGGATTCTGCTTACTTGAGGGTAATGTTTTTCTTGTCTGAGGACGTGGACTGTTTACTTAGAAATTCACTATGGTGATTTCTAATTTTTAATGGATTAAACGAATAATAAAATGAAAATTTAATAGTTAAGTTAGTTACTTTTTAGTATTGCTTACTTTGTTGCATTTTACTATTGCACACTGTTGTTGCATGCATACACGCAGTTGGGCATGGGCCTTTGGTGGGTGCCTACTGAGATATATTTTTCACACCCTGTTTGGGTCATGTTTTTCGGCCCGAACAGATTACGTTGCTGCAGGTGTGGATAGGGGCAGGAGTCCCTATACAGGTACATGATTGATTCTGAGAAGTAGGAGGGCATGGGACCGAGCCTAGGCTCGCGATGCCACTGCCAGCTATTTTTCTTTGTTTTCTTGTACTCTGCTTTTGGTTTTACTGTATTGATGTATAACATGTTCTGGCTGTTTTCTTAAAACTTGAGACATGTAGCATCATCATTTATATATTGTTGGTTATATCCACTGCTATTTTTTATTTCAGTCGTGTATGGTTTACTGCTTCCGTGGTTTGATATATCTTTATTTCAGTATTCCATTGTGCTACACTTTGACAAATGAGGGCATAGTTTCCCTACTATCAGACCTGGGCGCTCGCTGCTAGTTAGTAGCTGCTAGCGTTTGGGGAAATGCGCTTGAGGTCACGTGGAGAACCGGGTTCGGGGCACCTATCACGTGGCACTCGAAACTGGGACGTTACAATGTCCCTAGTCTGGTAAGATGGGATTTCTCTCGTTCCTTTTTTGTGATTTCTTAGCACATATTTTTTGTCCTTACATGGAAATTTTGTGATAAAAATTCATCCCATGCATATGGTATGGGGCTCATCTGGTCTTATGACAAGTAATTCTATTGTTTCCTCCTTCTTGATCTCATGCACTTTAATTTGGTTGTGAGCTAGATATAGTTTCGGGTATGTATGTGACTTATTTGCTTTTGAGGAAATTAGCAATGTTTTTTGATTGGCCTCCCATAAATGATAGGCATGATGAATGTTCTTCTTTTTCTGATTCAGGAGTCTTTCAATGGATTTCTCTTTTTTGGACTGAGGCTTAGGATACTTATTTGAGAGGAGTTCATGTTGATTATACAACCTTTCCTGCACAATAATTTCATTTTATGACCATCTTGGTATGATGAAATTATAGGATTTCATTTCAAATGGGTAATATTGGATGGGATTTGGGTTAAGGTGAAACACTCCATGATCTTCCCATCCTTGGATATGAACATCAGATGGGGTGTTACTGATTAGGAGACGCAACTTATGCAGCATGTTAAGTAAAGTTAGTTCAATATCATTCCCATGCTTATCTTATCATGGTCCCCACATAGATGGGATGGATTATAGGTATATTTGATGGAGGATCTCCTTCAATACTTAGACATGGTTTGGGTACCCATCATAGGGTAAGGAATTTTTTTCATGTGATGGAGTATTGTCTAGAGGTTGAGTCGAATGTTATGTATGAATTCCTCCAACAATTCCCTTTTTATATCAAACTGTGAAGTGGTTTTGAGCCAAAACATAACTGGTATATCATCCATGGAAAATTTCTTTCTCATGAGTAACATTTACATTTTTTGTCATAACAGATATTTCTCTACTTGATCTTCCTAATTTGGAAACTTCTTGACAATTTTATCACATATAGTGGGGATTGTAGGGATCTCATTGATATGTGATTGGTATGGGGGTGGATCTAAAGATGAGAGGGACCCTAGAATGTATTACGGTTGATAAAGTATATAACTTTTCATTGATAGGGTATCTAATATGTATGAACCTATCCTTCCAAGTGCCTCATATTATGAGGTCTTCCTTGTTCTAACATTGGAAAGGGGATGACCTTCTTACCGATGTGAAGTTTGACATTGGGGAGGACCTTTGTAGCCAGTGCCGTGATAGAGAGGGAAACCATCACGGCTTGGTATTTTCTGTCATGGGAGAATATATGTGGTGTGTATCATGGGGAGGACCTTCAGGATGAACTAATATAAGGGGAGGTCTTTCTGGTTATTGATTTCATTATGGGTAGGACCGTCACAGTGACTTATATCATTGACAGGACTACCATCATGGCTTGATGTTCGGCTGTAATAAGAATTTCTACAGCGTATAACCTAGGGAGGACTATCAGGGAAAATGGAAGCAAGGGAAGTACCTTTTTCTATTCTATATTATTGTCATGTGAAGGGATACCATGATTCTCATCAAGAGATAGGATCTCACGATCAATTGTTTCATTACAATGAATTAATCCTCTGTGGTGTGTGCTATGGGGAGGACCTTCAAAGCTTCTTGTGACATTGTTGTGGGAGGACCTTCACAACTGATAAGGTTGCTTTTTTAATTTGGTAACAAATCAATGGATCCTGATCCTCTATTGATAAATGTTTGATGGCTTCAAGAACTCCATATTCCAATAGAGCATGATTATTAATGTGTTATTCATTTATTAGTTTCCCTTGGTGCATTTCATTTTTTTGTAATCTCTTTCCGGAAACTGGGGTCGCCTGCTGTTGGTAACAACCTTCATATATGGGTTTATGTTTTAGTGTTTCTGATGATACCATCAGGATGTGACGATGAGAACATTGTTTTCTATAAGGGATATATTTTTTCCCAAGACGGGCGACCATGGTGGACTGGTGTCCCCAATTGGAACTTTTATTTTTTCCCAATCTGGTTGTCTATTTATCATGGAATATGGATGAAGACCCTCCTGGACAAGATTAGGGATGTTTTTCTACTCCAGGGTGACCATCTTATTTTGTGGGTGAGTCACCCCACATGGGTAGATGGTATTGTGGGCTCGACTCCTTTCTATTTCTATGGGATTGATTACATCTTGGAATGTTTGGAGGATATTTTCAGGAATTTCCATCTGATCCTCTATCATTTCAATGTTGTGTTGAGATATGTCTTTAGTTGTAATGGGTATGTATTCCCATTCCAATATTAGAGTAGAAATATGTTCCTGCTATAGTCCTCCATGATCTTCCAATGGATACTAGAGGTTCTCCTATGTCGGGGCAGAGGAACGAGTCTTCCCCTGATTCATGGATGGGATATGCCTGATATTTTCTATGGTTTCTACCATATTTGACTGGTGGGATTCATATATGTGAGAAGGAATTTGCAACTACTCATTTTCCTCTGTATTTTTCCGATGGGTTTGATATGCATCTGTGGTAATTTAATACTTCTTGTATTTGTTTTCCACTATATTTGATTAGTGGGCATCATTTTAGTAAGAAGGTATTTTCATCCACTGTTTATTTCTATTGTATTTGACTGTTGGGAATCATATGCTTTGGAGGGGTTATATGACTGCCCATAATTTTCCATTCTATTTGGATTATGGGATTTTTGTGTGTCAACAAGAATTTTTGTCTTCTTATAGGTGGTTTCTACCCTATTTGGATGGCATAATTCTTGTTTATCGGGAAGGATTTTTATTTTCTTATATTTTATTGGAATTGTATTTGTATGGTGGGATTGATGAGAATCAATATAAATATATGTATTATCATATTATGTTTTCATATTTTTATGGAGGATATCCTCCTCAAGAATCAAGGTGATTACATGTTTCTGGTTATAAGTTCATCACCCCTGGTGGGAAGCCCGAGGAACATCTATCTATCTATCCTCAACCCGAACCTACAGAGTAGTCTTTTCCTTGGAGTGAGGAATCTGATCCATTTATTGTTGGTAGTAACGCCTTCTGGCTTGAGGCCTTGAGAAGTGATCCAGTTCAGCAGGCATTAAGTCCTTGACGAAGACCGTATCTGCTTCCCCTAAGGTATGAGATGTACCTATTGTCTCATTCTAGGGATAGGCTCTGGAAATGATCAAAGACGGCTTATGGGGATACCCTATTTTAGAATGTCAGTCGCTCGTGAAGAAGCAGCTGGAGAGATTTTACTGACTACATGGCATGTCTTGTAGCCTCCACTATTGGGAGAGTACCATTCTAGTGGTAATCCTAGATTAGTGCATTTGAAACCCATTGCTGGATACACTTGTTGGGTGATGGAGTCCTTTTCATTGAGAAAGACTTAGCTGGTGTGTTGATCTAAATGTGTGTATACGATAACATCGAGGATTACATTGGATTTAAGGTATCTCTTAAGACATACAATATATGTGACATGTATAGACAACAAAAACATTATCAAAGTAGCATCTCATGAACATATTCATAATTGATGATCTTTCTTGGCCATGTTTCTTGTGGCATGTAAAAGGGGATACAATGGGGTAATTTCGCCACCTTGGTTAAGGATTCACATTAGGTTCACATTTTTTGTTTCCACCCAAAACAATTATGGACATATTGACCGATTAAACTGGATTAGTTATGTTGGGTTATTTTATTTTTGTATCTGTTGAAAATGTTATGGCTTTGTCCTGACAGAGAATGTGGACCATTGGTTTGATTCCAGGGATTAATTAAATTGTAATCACTGGTGACAATTATAAAATATTTGATGGTCTCCAACATGTTTTTTCATGGAGACAGAAACACCCAATAGTTATAACATCCATGATTAATGGACCTAATTTCCAAAGGTAGGATTTCATTAGGTGATTTGACCAAATACACTTATGTAATTACATTGGTAAAGAGTTTGGGAACTTGGGCTCATCTAACCCTTTGGGTTGGTACTATTTCCTATTCTAGTACTCTCTTATAGATTTAATATATGTTCATATATTCATGAATCCTTGGTTCCTTCCCAACCAAGTGTTCCCATATATCCCTTGGGAAGCAGTTATTCATGCTTACGCATGGGTTTGGAATCATTTGGACGTTTCCAAATTTCTCCATCGATGGAGGGATCTTCATGTATTTGACATTCGCCATCAATCTTACCCTTTTATGGATAAATCAGGGATGATTTGGTTGTTCTATAAGGTAATGCTAGTTTCAATCCATATGGGATGGTGCTCTAGAGTTTATCATCAACCAGCGGGAAGAGAGTTGTGTCGATGTTTGGATCGAACTCATAAGATGAGTTTTCTAAATATCCTCATGAGAGGAATAAGAACCCTCATAGTTCAGTGTCACTTTATTGGTCACATCACCTTTTAAGGTCTTTTGACAAGGTCCCAACCATGCAATTTAACATCATGTGGCAAGGAAACATAGGAGAAAGGATTCCTGGTCAAGGGTGGTGTGGTACTTATACCGAATCCGTCCAAGGTACCTAGAAGGTATATGGTCTCCTGGGTGGATATAACCCTACCAAGCATGTATCCCAAAAACCTAACAGTGATTTAGATGTTAGGTATGGAACTACGGAATGATTCTTACCTATCACAATCAGTTGGGAATCAAATCCCTCATAGTTTGGTCTAAGTTAAGACTTACACTTTAGAGGAGGCCAATTATGGGAGCATGATTTGGGATTACGCATGAGAGGTACCCCATCGAGGGGGTTTTGACAGGGATTTCACCTTATGGGAGGCCCATTTGAATTGATATTGGGGATTACATCTATAGAGAAGGCTCGTGATTTGGATTTATATTTGGGATTACATATATGGATAAGGCCCATTCTTTGGGTTGATATTGGGGCTTACACCAATGGATAAGACCCATTCTTTCAGACCATGTAGACGTCATGATCGCCAAAAACCTCTAAGCCTATGTGAGTCATGATCGGTGTGATAAAAAATCGGATGCGGTATATTTGTAGATCACACATCCCACTTCATATGCTGATAGATGGTACTAGATCCCAAGGGGAGAGAGAAAGGGATTTTAGTGTGCTCGTATCCTATTTTGTTTTCATATCCTAGATGGTAATATTTCGTAAACTATCAAAATATGTATTGGGTGAGGGAAAAGATGAACTTGGGTACAACCTCCTACAATAACGTTTAGGGGCATAACTAAGTTGGAGTGCCCTGTTGAATTCCAAATGGTGTTTACTACAATATAAAGTAATATAGATTGGACAATGACATCCTAGTTTAATGTCATGTGGTAGGGAGTAATACCATACAGTTTAATGTCATGTGGTCAGGATGAATTGGGGTCTTTCAGTTTAAGGTCTCACGGTAAGGACCACTTATTATTAAATACAAGATTTACTATAGGATAATCTTGCTAGGATGTTTTGATATGATGAAAGCATGAGAGGGGAAGATTGTATAAACCATGATTATAGAGGTTCTCTAGTCAAGAGAAATGATATGAATCATGGAATTCATTTTGGCATATAAAGGTAGGAAAAGACTCTCTGAACGATTTATTTTCTTCTAGTTTAGATGCCTTTTTGGGAAACTAATAAAAAGTCGATGGGGAATTTTGTGCAAAGTCAACATGAGGTTTCCTTAGGACACTAACTATCCATTTACAATGGTTGGGAAGGTTTGTAAAGTTATGGAATCATTTAGGACACATATTTTGAGGAATGAAAATAATGTTTCGATGCATGTAAGAAACATTCATACCATGATTGTTTGTGGAGTTCTGGATCAACCTGGCATAAGAGGAAAGTGATGGAGTTTTAGGATATTCATGAGGAGTAGGCCAACTCATTGTATTAGGGGGATGAATATTGGGGTGTCATAAGGGAGAAATAGAAAATTTCAATGACCCAGCTGAAAACTTTTGTAGTGTGACACTCCATTTTTTTGGGGGGTCAATGATGTTAGCGAAGGGGCAGCACGGAGGGTCGGGACCACATTATAGCATTGACCCCAAGTGGGGGTATGAGGGAATAACACCCTTATTTTAGACTAGTGGGTGCAAGTGATTTTTCTCATAAGTCCGGACGCATAGGAGCTAACCACATAGGACCATCTGCAAAGGATGTTTGGTGAAGGAACTTTTGCAAAGGATCACCCGTGAAGGAGCATCTGCAAAAGAGTGTCCTTGAAGAAGCATCCACAATGGAGTGTCTACAAAGTAACTTCCATGAAGGTTTGGACACAAATTATCTTTCTATAGAGAGTCATCTATAGAAGATTTTTACCTAATCGTCATTCTCGAGGCATCATTCGCGAAGGGTCATCCACGAAGGATCATCCTCAATGTGTAGTCCATATTGGGGGTCTTCTGCGAAGAAATTTTATTCCTTCCACAGTTTCATAAATTAATGAACTAATTTTTTAAAGGAAGATTCCACCCTATATTATCATCAGTAGAGGAACTTCCACATGCAGTTTGCAAGATGAAGTCTGTAAAGTGCTTCAGGTGCGGGAGATATTTATCCCACACCCTTATGTTTTTCTCCATGATTCGTACACTTTTTCGAGCTCTCATTTTCAATTGCTTTCTTAAGCTACCGACTCATCTTTTTATAGAAGAGTATAGTGGTTCTTGAAGCATCTTTTGTTGGATCCCACGACGGACATAGTTAGTAGGGTACCCTTTGCAAACATTGTAGACGCCACCTCACCCCGTGAACTACTTAGTCCAAGCGGGATCTTTATTTGTGGGGGAGTAAACCACTGACTTCTTCCCATAAGAGAATACAGTTTCATTTTTGGACCCTATTCCACCATATTTATCTTGTGAACTAATTATTTCGTGGGTACTTTGTGAATCGGTGGATCACCATGCGGAGCAGTGTTCTGCGAAGAGATTTTGTGCCTCACCATCTCACCCCTTTGAACCTTTTCTTCAATATTCTTCTGGATTTTATTTATATCCTTTTTTAAGATTGATGTAATTTTTTTCTTCTTGAATGAGTAATTTTTAGGACCCAACAATAGTATAATGAGTATACAAATTGGTTTATGTAACAGGGTTTAATGAGAGATAGTGGAAGTTCTCATTGATATAACTTCATTTGGGTAGTAATATAGTGATCCTAAGTGCATAAGAATATAATAAATTTGAAATTATATTACTAAATATAAACAAAGTACTTGGATAAAAAGGGATAGGAAGATAATTTCTCACCTTATGAGATAGATTTTTAAAGCTTGGTGAGAGTACTTTGGAAACATAGAAACTCATTGGAAATTATATAAAGAGGTAAAGTGACGGGAACTTCATGCTTAGTGGTTTTGTAGTGAATAAAATGGGGAGGAGAGGTGGTTATTTATATAAAATGTGGGAGGATTTATTAATAATTTCTAAATGTAGGAATTTGAAATCTAGGTTTTAGAAAATTAAAAAACATTGGATTACCTAAAGTTTTGGATCATAGATTACCAGATTAGAATATTGTTTTTGATATAATTTAGTTTTAGAACTAATGTTCATAATTTTATAATACTTTTATCATGGTAACAATTATTTTTTCACAAAATATTATTTCTGAAACATTAATTTCCATTTGGAATTTTTAATTTTATTTATAGGTTCTAGAAATTCATTATATTTCATTTAAATAATTATATTAATAAAATAACTTATTTTTGGTCATGGATTTAGTTTTATTAATTATTATATCATTATTTAAAATTTATGAAGCCATAAAACATACTGAAAACACAAAACTATATTTTTACTATTCAAAAAAATAAGGTATTTAATAAAAATTTTAAAATTTACTATAACCAAATTTTTATGTGCTAATTTTAACTATAATATTTATTTAATTAAAATAATTTTATAAATACAAGGATTTAAACTTTTAAATAAAAAATCTTATTTATTGAAAAATAAAAGTTTTTATGACAAAATCTACATTCGAACTCTTATAAAAATTACATAGGATACTATAAAATTATATTATCATTTATATTCAATAAAATATAATTTTATAAGACTATTTCAAGGAAATAATTTTTTTAAAATACTATAATTTTTCATAAAATTGTATTTTTACTATTTATTTTCCCAAAAAATTCAACTATGTTTTATTTATATCAAACAAACTATTTATAATATTCATTTTATATTCATATATATATATATATATTTAAATAAAATAATAATGAAAATGAAAATAAATACACCCTTATTATAGTAGTGATATCTTAAAACATGAACCTCTCATATAGTTGATTTCACTCAATCATTACTTAATAAATCTATACCTGGGTTGCGTTAAGGGAAAACCCCAGTGGATATAATGCTTAATGGTCATATTAACCAATGGTTAGGTAATGTTTAGATCCTAATTCTCATGTTTTCAATTACAACACTATATATACTTTACCGTTGTCATACTTTTTCATTCACTAATTCACTAATAATTTTTATAAACATCCCTTGATAATTTATTACATATTCCTACCTCTTCTATTTATTTTTACTATATTATAGTAGGAGCAATATTCATTCAAGACTACAGAGTTCATATTATTTTTTGCATTGTCCTTTTTAATTTATTTCCTTATATTTTTTCAAGTTGTCATCATTAAAATTAATACATTATATGTAATGAAATTTAAAATTCCTTCTTTGTTATTCTATTCTAAAACATAATAAATTAGTCATTTTAAAACATAATTTTTTTTATTAATTATTTTTTTGGTTGTTATAATAGATCTATTGAGTACATCATTTAATGGTACATATAATATATTGTCATGATTCTAATAAGCTTCCAATAATATGAATAAAGGTAATTTTGAGGTTCAGGAATATGGAAGGTGGTTTGATAGAAATAATGGGGAAACCCATCCTAGAACATTAAACTTATCTCCCAGAATTTGGATGTTTTGATGATGATTTAGTGAAATATAAGCACAACTATCCATAATTATTTTTATTCTACATCATATAAAATTTTATCTAATTTATTTATTTTTTATATATGTATATAAAGTGGAAATACATAGAACGATAATTGAATGAAAGGTGAATAATCTTCTTCCTTCATGAGGTAACTTTTCGATCACTCGTGATTTTGGGCCTTGGGTAGACTGTCCAGGCTTACTAGGGACATTGGATAAGGATGTTGAAGGAGGTATTACTAGTGAATATGCATCAGTTATTTAAACTAATGAACTATAGGTAGTGAAGGTGATCATCTCCATTGCAAAAAATAATGAGGTTTCCAAAGAATATTTGAATAAATTAGTGGACATTTTTATATGACCATCTGATGAAGAAGTAGTAATGATATGGATAGTCATCTCTAGTAGTGAAGTTGAACACTGAAATTATTTATCTCTAGATATTAATTTTTTTGATTGATGCATGTAAATTCTCTAATCATCGATAATAATATCATAAGAGGTTATAAAGTATAAAATGGATATAGTTACAACCCTAAAATCCTAGTTATTAGATTCATTAGAGATCATAGAATATCTTAATACATTGTTCACATTGAGTGTCTTAGTATCATATTATCTTTCAATATTTCATATGGGTTCCAACTCAAGCCCAAGGTCTCTCATGCTTCAATTATCTATGATGAAATTATTGTTCCAGTGAGATGACCCAAGCCAAACATACATGCATATTACATCATTTTATATGAATTTTTTTTCATCTCACAACAAATCACACCCCATAACATATCGGTTTGGCATCTTTAAATATTATATTCAAAAACAACTTATTTTACAAACATTTATCAAATACCCCATAAATAAAATTTTAACATAATATACATTTAGACAAATCATACATAATACTCTTTCTATTTCCTGCAAAAATGAAATAAAAAAATGTTGAGCTCATATTCTCAGTAATTTGTGAACATAAGAGATATCAATCAAATATAATAGTTGAGAACTATATGAAAATTTAGGTATAAGAACATATTCAAGGTATATAAAAATAAAATATCATACCCAATAAAACATGGATAAAAAATAATGAATCGTGATAAATAGATTTTGATATAACATGTGAAATGGTGCATAAGGATGTGGAATCACGGGGAAACTATCATAATTCATGGAAAATTAACATATAAATGTGGTGTGACATAGAAATTCAGCATAAAAATAAGAATAAAAATCATGTCTTATGTCAAGGATCACTTCCAAGATCATCATTACATACTGGACAGAGTCCCATGACATAATGGATTGGGTTCACTCCTCAATCCCATAAACATTGTAGATTGGGGTAACTACCAATTACTTACATTCCATACCATGATATATAAATATTTAACCAATGAATTTTGTGGCTATATAATTCTGGGGTCTCTCATATCATAATGACAAATAAAGCATAAGTGTGTCACATGAACATGAATAGATTCATAATTCAATCATGACATAATAAATTTGTGAGAAATAAATGTGTTTCATGAAAATTTACATAAGTCATGATCATAATCCATATATATAATTAAGGTTTATTATATTAATATATCATATACCTAGTTAAGTATTTCAAACATTAAAGGATACTCACATAGATGAAAAATAACTTATAATAGTATAAGAAAATTGATTTCAAAAATAATAAGAAATGTACATCTACCTTTTGATATCTTTTATTTAAAAAAATATTGTAAAAAAATCATATTAGAAAAATAATGAGAAATTAAATAAAACATTACACAGAATAGTTATGAAAACATGAAATGGAATCTTATAAATGAAGATCAAATAAAATTATTTGAGAAAGAGACCATGTAGAAAAAGTTAAATTAATTTTTAAACTTTTGTAAAAGAAAGTAAAAGTCAATAGAAAATTCCTATAATAAATCATATAATTATGGATAAGAACACCCATAAATCATATCAAAACCATATACATATAGGATAAATATTACTAGTTAAAAAGAATATATAATATCAGATCAACATACCAGCATCGTTTTAGTTAGATTATGAACCAAAGGGATGTGAATGGTTAAAAAGATCGAATCTACATATAAGAATAATTTTAGTTGAATTAAAAACCAAAAAGAGGTGAAATATTAAGAAAAAAATTATAGATATATTACACATAATATCCTCAAATAGGAATGTTGATATAGACGATCATGACTTCAAAGTGAGACACAAAAGGAAACCCTTACCTTTAATATTAAATTACATAATGTTGATTCAATATTATGTATAATAAATATAAATATATTAATTACTTATTTTATCATATTAATCATGTTTATTAAATTTTATAATCTTAAATTATAATCATTTATTACACATATATTTGTTATTTATTGTTTATTTCCATCATCTTATGTTAGCAATTTTGATTGTTTCTAACAAGTTTCGAAATAGATATTTCAATCCTAATAATTTAAAAAAAATTCATCATTATAAGGTAATTAAATCTACATGAATCATTTAGTTCAATTATTTATATATTCTCAATATCATTTTATGGAATTTATGGTTATAGTTTGTGAGAATATAATTTTTGAAGAGAATGTTTTGGGTAATTTACCGATAAAAATGAGTTACTTTATAAGGAAAATTTATTAATTATTTCACTATTACAGAACTATATTAATAATATAAATTACTATTTAATGTTATTATATTACCAATATCAATGTATTTATACTCATGAATGATGAAAATGAAGGTTTCTGTATAGCATCATTTGTATAAGTGGTTAAACCAACCCAAACAAGAATATGCAATACTAATGAATGAGTATGAATCTTGAGTTATAGAATGGTAATATAATTTTTAAATAAGTATAATTATGTTAATATAACATCATTATAGTGGATAATAATATTTTTATAAATTCTATATAAGAATTTAATTGAATATTTTTTGAAGAACAAGATACTTTGAAGAATTATCTAAAAAAATAAATTTCTTTGGAATAAAGTATTTAATAATATTTTATTGAACTATAGGATTGAAAACATGTACTAATGATTTTTTAGATGATATATAAGAATTTATGAAAGATATAATTTAATAAAAAAGTTTTTTAGAGGGGTAGAGAAGGGTTGCTTTTATATGTGAGTTTTGATAGACATTTGCTCAAATAGGCCTTACCTTAGGTGTAAGGTTTTCATTTTACAAGGAATGTGGATCAAAAGAGTAAAAATAATGTATATGGTCCATGAAACACCTCATAAATGGAATTTAAATAATCTTTTTCATATATTTGAGGCCATTACCCTTTAATTTTACACTTTTAAATCATTTTACCTTTACCGTGTTAAATCAATTTTAACTTGGTAACTTGTATTTTTTACACAAAAATTAAATTTTACCTCTTACCTAATATAGAAAAAATAATTAAATTTTTTGAATCTACTAAATATAATTCAACTAATTAATTTATAAATTTTGATTTTAAATTAAAACATAAAATATATTGAGAATATATGTTTCAAAAAAACAATTTTTTAAACATTTACTATTCTTAATATTATTTCATATCAATCAATAATTAAATGAATTTTAATATATTTATTTATAGATAATTAATTAAATTATAATCACTAATTAAAATTTATCACTATAATTTATTAATTTAGAAAATAAACAATAATTGTAAAAAACAATTCTTTTAAAAATAAGCCTTTTATCTTTAATTAATTTTAATCACACCCCATTAATTTTTTTATTTATCTTCTAAACATTAAATTTTATCAATCCATTAGTATTGGAATTTTTTTTATAAATAGATGAAACAATTATTTATATAATAATAATAATAATCAGCGAGTAAAAAAATAAATATTTTAATAATAAAGTATTTTAATTAACTATTTTATTGTATTTTGTTCCATAATTATTTATTATATGTGAATTAAAATATTTTACTTTTTTTCGAATAATTAGGAAAATTCAATATACCTATTGGATATGAATATATCCAATAACCATATATATATATATATATGAGTTATACTACATTCCTATATATAACCTTGCATACATCTCCAAAATCGTTCATCCTATTCTCTAATTGTTTTTAAATATTTTTATAATATTTATAATTTGGTTTGTTATTTCTATAGTTATCATTATTGGTATTATATTTATGTAATATCATAATGGTTTCAATTTCAATATTTTAGTATTTTTATTTACATATGGGTTCCTTCCTTTAGTAATTTTACAAATTATGATTCATTTAATAAAACTATAGTTTATTTAATTTTATATTATAATATTCATTTATAATGAACTAATACATTGTTCATTTTATTTTATTGTTGTGTGTATCATAATATATCAAACACATGGGATTTATTTAAAGGGAAATACATACTAAAATTGTGGGGTCTTACAGGGAGGACATATAACAACCCAGTGTTGATTATTAATATTTTCCTCCTAAATAAATGTGTATTGTATTATATTATATAATATCATACACATAAAAAATATATAGAAACAAAAAAAAAGACTTTTTTTCATTACAAAAAAACTGTTACATTAATCATAAATGAAACCAATTAAAATTCAAAACATTAAAACAAGACAAAAATTATAATATATAAATGTTAAAATGGTAAAATATGGATCGGCCCAATATAATATAATCATTTCCCCATGAAAACACTATAGAAAAGATAAAAAATTAATACACCAATCAAAATCATAAAAAATGAAAATATAGAACCTTGAGAGGAATTTAGATTAATATTGAGTAAAACAATGAAGTGGTATTTATAGGGGGTAATGTGACCGTTGGAATAGTAATGTGACATTTGGAATAGAAACCTGACCATTGGAAATAATAACATTACCATTGGAATAGTAATTTTTCCCTAAAATAATAAATTTTTATATAAAAATATTTATCGTGATTGATTTTAGTAAAAATAAATATTATAATTCAAGAAAAATAAATATCAAGATTCAAAAAATTCAAAGAAAATATAGGCACATTTTTTAATAAACTGTATTTTAATGTATTTTGTAAAAGTAATAGTATTTATTTAAAAAATTATAATTACCTATTTTAGAAATTTATATTGGTAAAATTAATATTATTTTATAAATTTTCACATCAAAATTTTCCTTGGGTGGTTTTTTGGTAATTTTCTAAAATACATCAATTTTCATGTGAATAGTAAAAATATAGTTTGTCACATAACTGGTGTGTCTTAAATTATGTAATTCATGATGTAATAATGACATAGTCCTTCCTAGAACATTATTTTTGGCCATGATATATTTTATTTCATATATGATTCACTAAAATATGATAATATTAATTTCTGAATCCAAAAATAACTTTCCAAAACCTAAAGTCAAAAGTGATTCCATAAAATAACAATTTTTTAATTTCCACTTTATTATTTTAATAAATTATTGAATTCAAGTTATAAAGGGAATTTAAGGTATTAAACTAATTATCTTATTTTTATATATAATTTATATTGTCCAAAATTTACTATTATGTGTTTTACATTAGATATAATATTTTATTCAATATTTTAATCTAAAAATATCCATCTCCTCATGTATAAATAACCCCTCTATCTTACCTTGGAAAACCAATCCTCACACTCATTACAATGTCCAATATCTTTCCAAATAATCCCTATAAATACCCTTAGAATACATATGGGATTTTTAGAGCAATCTAACTCCAATCAACATGGATTTATAATGTTGTACAAGAGAATCTATGCTGAGGGGAGAGTAATCACTATTAACACTTCTCTATTTTCTTTACTATTTATTATTTTTACTAATTCCTTTCTAAACCATATACTATAAAATTTATTATTTTTTAATTTAACATTATATTAATGATGTTAACCAAGTATAATTATCAAATTTATGAAAAATATAAATTTCCTAACTCCCTTCCCTACTCTTTCAACACATATAACCACCTTCATGGATGGATATTATTAATTAGATATAATATATGAATAATTAATTAAATATATTATCATATTATGGAATTAATCATACATTTGTTTTCATTAATTTGAATTAGAATAAATAAATCAATAAAAAACATGAAATTTTTATGAAAAACGTGATATTAAAATGCTTCGATTTCATCAATGGAAATTATGAAATATAATCCAATGATTATAATTGATAAATAGTTTTATAAATTATTATAATTAATTATGTAAAAATGTTTTAATAAATCTAATTTTATTATTTAGTATGTGTGTAATAAATGAAATAAAGAGCAAATTAAGGTGAAGGGATTCTCGAACCCAACTCCTTTTCATTGGGTTATCTATCTTTTAGGAAATCTGTGGTATAAATACTCCTCTAGTGTTCTTTAAATATCATCCCATTATTCTTACATTTTATTTTCAGGGATATAATTGTTTCCAACATGAATTTATGAAAAATACAAAGATTTTCAAAAGGAAGTCTTCTTTTCAAAACACAGTTTGACTTCTCTTGAGTTGTTTCTTATTCGCTTAAGAAAGAAAATTATTATATCAATTTTTTTTCATTTTTCATTTGGAAACCACAAATTTATTCATGAAATCATTTGTGATAAAATAATTATTAAATCCATTGTTTTACATGGGTTAATTAATGACTATGATTTTAAAACGTTCTATGCGGTATGCACTATTATGTAAATATTGTGATGTGACAAGTGTGCCCTAAATTATACAGACCTTCAATTTATTGGGTAATGCGATGTATCTCATGAGAAAATGCGTATTATGAATGATAATGATTTTATATTTTCTCACAAGGTGATGTTATTATTATTTGCATATGTTATGCATGAACATGATGTTAGATTTGTGCACAACAATGTGTGGTATTGGACCATTATGACATGATGCTTCATTTTTATGCATTTCCACATTCCATTCCTTTATCAAATGGGTCCCTCATGATGTTGATAAAGATCCCATGCTTATGTAATGATGATGATGAATATTATTATTATACTCACACATGTTGTATTGATTCATTTCCCTTACTCATCCTCTTACTGGTCTTTTAGATCGCCCCTTTCATTTATGCATATCCTTTGGTGACTACATATACTAATAAAAATGTGAGATTCATAAGGATAAAGAAAAGGAATTTAAATAAATGCTTATTTTTTTATGTATAAGTGATGTATGGTTCTAATTTTTCCATGATGGTCCTATATTTGTAATTATATTATTGTGTTTATCTTTAAAATAATGTAATAGTCATGTAAGAAAATGTAAGGTTTCTATAGTTTCAATCAGATAATAGTTCATTTAATTTAGGAATTAGGATCAGAAAAAATTATTGAAAATACCTTGTATAAGACTAAGTATATGTAAACATCCAATAATATTGGTTTTAGTAAAATTATAAACATAGGGATCCAAAAATATATTATTTACAGTTAATTCCATAAAAGAATAAATTATTCATGATTTGTTGATTTATTTCTTTTTAATACCGTTTCTATTTTACAAAATGGTGGAAACAGGACAAATCAGGTCAAAAACTCCTGTGACAGACAATGAAACCATTGTCCAATTGACGTCCCCAATTCCATGGCAGGTGGAGTTCCAAACATTTTGGAAATTATTAACTAGTTTAATTAAGCTATGAATAATAACTAGAACTATGCGTAATTTCCACCTTCACCCAAGAAAGATCAACTATCCATTAGTTCTTTATGTGAAAAAACCACCAATATTTTGTAGAACGTTTGAGACACTTGTTTTGTAACATTAGGATAACTCAATAGAGAATATTTTTTAGATCCATTTTTCAGAGATGGATATGGTGAATCTGTTAACTTATAATTTAGATGGAGAAGCTGATCAATGGTGGATTTTCATAAAGAACACCAAATTGAAGGATGAAATATAGGATATGGATTAGGAAGACTTTAAAAAAATATTTCTTACCAAGTATTTCCCTCAAACTATTCTAATAAATATGGAAAGATAATTCCATGTGGTTAAATGAAAGGATGGTTAATATTTCATGGATAATGAGAAAAACTTCACAATTTTTTCAAGATATGCCTCAATATTTGTTATCAACAATGATAGAAAAATAGATAGATTCTTTATTAGTTTAAAACCACACCTTCAAAAGGCTCTAGCTATCTGAGACTTTTGGAGTGATGAAGTAGTAGTTTGATGTTCCCTCAAAGTAGAGATGATGTTTGGTTAACGGTCCCATAGTTATAAAGATAGAAGAAGAAAAATGGAGTTTCAAGATAGTGGTTTAAATAAAAAATGAGGAAATAGGATCCAACTACCCACATGTCAAAAATATGGAAAGAAGCTTCATGGGAGTTGTCTTAAAAGGGTTGGGGAAATTATTAATGTGTGGGAGATAAGGCCACAAATCTCATGAATGTTAAAGACACAGAAAAAAAGAGAGACAACATGATGGAATAAAGGAAGGAATCTCTTAATGCACCACCCATGTTTAAATACTTCAGCTGTAGGATGAAAGGGAACTATACATTCCAGTGCACTAAACCTTGAATCCTTAATGGTAATCAATGTTGCTAATTAACAAAACCATAGGATAAAAGGAAATATTATTCCATCATTACTGCTAATGTGGAGCAATAAAATGAAAACATACAAGGAAAACTTTCTATTCACCATGGAATTGAAACGTCTTATTTGATTATAGTTCTCCACATCCATTTATATCCTTAATGTTTTATAGAACTATTTAATCGAATCATAGATACCTTAAAGTAAATATATCTATAAAAACACCAAGTTGTGAAATCATTGTAACATAAGTGTTGGACTCCTCTCCTTTAAGCGTATGTGGGAAGATTGTTTAAATGAATATCATAATACATCCCTTAGTTTAATTTAATTCTATACTAGGTTTTGATTGGATACCATTATATATAATAAACATCAACTATTAGTAAAATGAAATATCTTTTTTTATTCCGAACCACCTAATGATTCTTTACAAATGAAAGGAAGATCATGATTCTTCTTTGGAAAATCCCTAAACGGTGTGGGTGTTGATACCAAGTGAAGAGGCATGCCCTGTACAAATGGTTTCATTGATGTAAAACAAAGAACTTGGGGAAATTACCATTTATAGGGAATACATTAATGTATTTCTCGATGAGTTACCTAGACTTCTGCCAGATCGTGAGGTAGATTTCATGATAGAGATCATACCTAGTGCTACTCTTACTTCAAAATGATCCTATAGGATGACCCCGATTGGACTAGAAGGGACAAATAAGAAACTACAAGAGAACTTGGATAAAGGTTTCATAAAGCCTAGTGTATCAAATTGGGTGGTTTTAGTTATTTGTTTCAAGAAAAAGGTCAGATTAATGCAATTGTGTATCAATAATTAGGTGCTCAGCAAGATCACTAAAAAGAAAAAGTATCATCTACCAATAATTGGTGACATGTTCAATCTACTACTAGGAGCTTATAACTTCTAAAAGGAGGATCTTCGTTATTAATATCATTAATTGAAGGTGAGGAAGGAATATATTCAAGATATTTCTTTTCATATAAGGTATGGGCACTATGATTTCATAGTAAGTCCATTTAGACTTACTAGTTCCCCTATAATATTCATGGATTTGATTAATATAGTCCTTACACACTACCTCAACAAACTGTTTTTAATTTTTATCAATGATATTCTTATTTACTCAAACAGAAAGAAGGAACAACAATATCATATAAGGATTTTGATGATGAAATTAATGAAGGATAAAATGTATGATAAGTTCCTAAAGTGATACTTTTGGATGCATTAAGTTGCATTCTTGGGGAATGTGATCACAAGTGATAGAATTTATGTGCACCATTCAAATAAAATCGCAATTGAGTAATGTCATAGACCCACTAGTGTTACATAAATCAATATTTTTCTTATATTATCATGGTATTGTTGACATTTTGTGATAAATTTCTCATAATTTTCTAGACCTCTAACTAAGTTAACAAATAAAGGGGTAAAGTATTTATTAGTGGATGAATGTGAGGAAATATCCAAGTACTTCAAGAAGATCCTAATCATTATGACTGTAGTAAAACTACCAATAAGTGGAGATGGTTTTTTATATAAATTGATTCATAAAAAAGGCTTCGGTTGTGTACACATGTAGAATGATAAACCAATAGTCTATGCCTCGTGATAGTTGAAAATCTATGAGAAGAACCACCTAATGCATGATCAAGAGTCAGTAGGTGGGATCTTCACCTTGAAGATTTGGAAGAACTATCTCTTTGGTGAAAAGTGTGATATGTATACTAATCATAAGAGTTTGAATTATAATTCCTATAGGAGGATCTCAACATGCATCAATGGAGGTGGTTGGAGCTGATCAATGACTACAATTTCTCAATTCACTACTATCTTAGAAATGCAAACAAGGTATCTGATTCTCGTAGTAGAAAAAAATATTCTTCTCTATCCATGATGTGAATTGAGAGATACTAAATCTTCTTGCAAATGAAACTGATCGATTTATAAAATCATAACGGTAAGGAATAAATCTTACCATTCCCAAATAATTTTCCAACCTTATATCCAAGATAATATCAAGGAGGTAAAAATTGATGACCCATAGATACAAAATAAGGTGAAAGTAGTAAAGGAATGGAATCTAAATGAGTTTCACATAGATGAGGATGGTTTCATCGATTTTGTAAATATAATTAGTGTGCCTTAATCACATGAGATAAAGAATGATCTATTTGATAATACGTATAGCTCACCTTCCCCCATCCATTATAGAAGTATCAACATGTAATATGATCTTCGAGAACACTTTTGGGGGGACAACATAAAGAAATATATTTTTGGATTTTATCTCTTAGTTTTTTCTATGTCATCATGTTAAAGAAGATAAAAAAAGTCTAATCAAATGATGAAAACATTGTCAATACCCATGTAGAAATGGGATAAGGTCACTGTGGACTTTGTCATGGGTCTCCCAAAAAATCCAAATGAGACAATGTCATATGGGTTTTACTGGATCAACTCTCCAAAAATTCCCAATTCATTTCTATTCTGGAAGATTTCTCACTTGAACAACTTGCCAACATATATGTAAAAGAAGTGGTGAGGATACATGGACTACCACTTTTGATTATCTCTAATCATGATCCAAGGTTCACATCTAAATTATATAGAAATAATCAACATACTTTGACAACTAAATTGAATTTCAGAAAGACCTATCACCTCCAAACTGATGGAAAATCTAAATCAACTATTCAAACACTCTAGGACATGCTAATATCCTACTCAAAGTAATTCAAAGGGGGATAGGATCAGCATATCCGATTGGTTGAGTTCTCAAACAACAACAGCTTCTAATTGAGTATTCAAATGGATCCATATGAGTCTTTGTATGGGAAATGATCTGGAACTAAAACTTGTTTGAATAAAGTATTAGAATGAAAGAAACTTGGACCTGATCTTATGAAAGATATGACAGAGAAGGTTTAAGCCATAAAACAACATATAAAATCTACATAGAGTCAGAAAACAGATCTATGATAACAATTCTTAAAGGGACATGGATATTGATGTTGGAGATAATGTTTTTCTTTTAATATCACAATGGTAGAGATCCATGTGGTTTGGAAAGAAATGGAAGCTTACTACAGGGTATATTTTCCCCTTTGAGATCCATGATTAAATAAGACCAGTGGCCTATCGGCTTGAAATTCCACAAAGTATGGCTCAAGTTCAAGAATTGTTACATGTATCATTCCGAATAAAGTACATACTTGGCCCCTCACATGTACTGAATCCATAGGTGGTATATCTGGAGAATTACCTCTCATGTAAAGAATAATAGGTGAAGATATTGGACCATATAGACAATGTACTATGAAACATGAAAAATTGTTGTGAATGAACAATAAATATGAACTAGAAACATAGGAACCAATGGAAACATTAAATAAAATCACCCACATCTATTCTCATCCAAGAATATGAGTTCAATTTTATGGGGTTGACATTTTTAAAGGGGGAAAATTTAACTACCAAGAATTAATTAGTAATATTTTTTAAAATATTTATATGTGTTGTATTGTATTATATAATATCATACACATAAAAAATATAGAGAAACCAACAAAGACATTATTTCATTGCAAAAAGTTATCACATTAATTTGTAATGAAACCAATTAAAATTACAAACATTACAACTAGACAAAAAATATAAAATAGAAAAGATAAAAAAGTAAACTATGGATCTCCCTAATATAGTAGAATTTTCTCCCCCACTACAGACACTATAGGAATGTAACAAAATATTTTTAAATCAATCAATATTATAGAAAATGGAAATATTGAACCTTTAGAGGAATTGAGTCGAATATTAAGTAAAAAAAAGAAGTTTTATTTATATGAGTTAATGTGACTATAGGAATATTAATGTGACCATTGGAATAATAACCTAACCATTGGGAATAATAACCTACCCATTGGAAATAGTAAACTGACCATTGGAATAGTAATTTTACCTCAAAATAAAAAATTATAATATAAATAATATTTATCATGATTATTTTTAGTAAATATAAATACAATAATGAAAAAAATTAAATACCATGATCAAAAAACTAATAAAAAATATAAGCACATTTTTTAATAAACTATATTTTAATGTATTTCATAAAAGTTGTAATTTTTATATTAAAAATTAAAAATAAATATTTCAAAAATTTACTTTGATAAAATAAATATCAATTTTAAAATCATCATGTTTAAATTTTCCAAGGGTAATTTTTTGGTAATTTTCTTAAATACTTCAATTTTCTGGTGATTAATAAAAATATAGTTTTTCACATAGTCAATGTATCTTAAATTACATAATTCATGATGTAATAATTAAATAATACTTTATATAACTTTAATTCCACACAGATAAATTATATTTCATAAATTATTCATTAAAATATGAAAAACATAATTTCCAAACGTAAAAAAACTTCCCAAAATCTAAAGTCAAAAGTGATCCCTTAAAATAACAATTTCTCATTCATTCCACTTCCCTTTTTAATAAATTAATGAATTAAAATTATAAATGGGATTTAAATTCTTAAAACCATTATATTATATTTATATATAATTTATATTGTTAACAATTCTCTATTATAATTGTTTACCTTTGATGTAATATTTTATCCTAAAAATACCCCTCTCCTCAAGTATAAATAACCCATCTCCCTTCCCTTAGAAAATCGCTCCTCCCACTCATTATAAAGTCCAATATCTATCCAAATACTCCATATATATCCTCATATAAAACTTAGCTACATTATTGAACAATCTAACTCCCATCACTAAGGATTTATACTATTGAACAAGAGAAGCTACACCAAGGATGGAGTAAGTCTCTATTAACTCTTCCAATTTTTCTTCTTTTTCCCATTTAGTTTTGAAACCATATACTATAAAATTAATTATTATATAATATTATATTATATTAATGATTTTAACCTGCTGTATTTATCATATTGATGAAAATTTTATATTTTATACCTATATTTCCCACTCTTTCGACAACGTCCCGTTAAAGGTCATTTAACCACCTATAGAGACATTTCAATGTTAAAAAACAAAAACACCTTCATGTAAGGACAGTAATAATTATATATAATATATAAATAACTAATTATATTTATTATAATCGTTTAGAGTTAACCATACATTTCCATAAATTAATTTGAATGAAAACAAATAAATAAAAGAAAAACGAGATTTTTTTTAGAAAAAAATGATATCAAAATGCTTAAATTTCATAAATAGAAATTAAGAAATATAAATCAATGATTATAATTTATAAATAGTTTAATTAATTACTATAATTAATTTTTTAACCAATGATTTATTAAAATTATGATTATTATTTGGATTTGTAAAAGGAAAGAAATAAAGAGGGATTAAAGTAAGGGGATTCTCGAACCCAACTCCTTTTCTTTGGGTTATCTATCTTTATTGAAATATGTGGTATGAATAATATTATACTGTTTCTTAAATATAATTTCATTAGTATTCCCTTTTTAGTTTGGGTATATACATTTTTTCTACTTGTTTTTATGAAAAATACAAATATTTTCCAAAAGAACTCTTCTTTAGAAAACACAACTTTGACTTCTCTTGAGTTTTTTCTTCTTCTCTAAAAAATGATGATTATTATACCAAATATTGTTACCCTTTTTCATTTGGAAACCCCATATTTATACATGAAATCATGGTTTTTGAAATCATTATGAAACCTATTTCTTTCCATGGTACAATTTATTACTATAATTATAATTAGTTCTATGTGGCCTACATGATTATGTAATTGTTATGATGTAATGGCTGGTCCTATAATTATATACCCCTATAATTCATTGTGTAATTTAATGTATCTCATGAGATAATGTGTATGTTAGGTTAGTATGGAGTATGATATTCTCCTATGATACCAACTGTAGGATCTAAATGATGATGTAGATTCTAAATATACAAGAGGGGGTGAATTGTATAGTTTAAAAATTCCTTAGGAACTTTTAAAGTTGGTTAGAAACCTTCTCAAATTTTTACCAATGTTAAACAAGACAAATTCACAAAACCTCTCTGTTGAACTATCTTTCTTGATTCCAAAAATATGATTCCGAGAATGTAATTCCAGAAAAGTAGTTCCAGAAATGAAAAATTACAGAAGTTTACAAAGATAAATATTCTACCTTAAAGCGTATAGAATATCACTATATCAGAGTACAAGTATAATAAATTATAATATAGTTATACATTCCTCAACAATCAAAATGTAGCAGAAAACTTGAAATAGTAAAAGTAACAAGTAGTAAACCTTTTAACCCAAAGAGAAGGGTGTCCAACAACCTTGGATAAAGGTCCCTTGATTTATACTTCCAAGAAAGTATTTCTTACCCACACCAGGGTATGCCCTCGATATGAAAAACAAAGTCATTATTACTATCCCTGAAAGCCCTCAACTTCAACGTAGTCGTCACCTCTATCTTCCTATCCCTGGAATTCCTCGAATGTACTAACCAACATTCAGAGTCGCACAAAGTAATTTTGAATAAGGTGTTCAGTACGCACAAAGAAATAAAGTCTCTCTCTTTAGATATCACTTCAAAAGCATGTAAACTCTTGATTGATCAACTTATTGTAACTTGTAACATCTAATGTGTATCGTCTAATGTGTATGATCTCTTTAAAATGAGCTCCTATATATAGGAACATTCTCAATGGTCGACACCCTCCTCCAATAGTCGTATTATTCCTTGAATTTTCGAGGCACCTGTATACGTGTCACTAAAACAACGGTTAGCTAGTAACTGAACTCACGACATCATTTTATAACCCAAACACGAGTAAGAAAAAATATGATTAGTTAGGAAAATTCGTTTTTTGGAGTGTACAGAAAAAATAAAGTTCGGTGTCTATCCCAAAACTATTTAGAGTCTATAAAACATGGATATTTGGATTATGTCTTTAAAGGAATTTATAACCATAATTCTATAGAATTTCGGCGACTAAATTTCAAGGAAATTTGGAGTATGAATTCATAATAATTCGGAACCTAAAATTAAAAATTTCAGAGTCTAAATTCAGAGAACTCAGAGTCTAAACATAGAAAGTTTAGATTCTTCATTTAGAGAACTCGGAGTTTGAACTTAGAAAGTTCAGAATCTGAATTCAGAGAACATAGACTCTAAACTCAAGATGTTTGGAATCTAAATTCAGATAACTCGAAGTCTATATTTGGATCCTGAAAACAGAATTCTCTATATCTAAGTATTTTAGATTTTGAGGTTTTGGATACAAACCCCAATTTTTTATACTAAGAAAAAATATGAATAATGAAAAACCTGGTAAGGATAAATTTCCTTGGGGAAGGAAAATTTTCCTTATGAGAGTAAAGCATAGGGTAAAAGAGATTTTCCATAAGATAAGGTATTTGTGATTTTCAAAACAAGAAGGAATGTAAAAGTCACAAGGAAACCATATTGTCTCAACAATCTCCCCCAAACATAAAGGAATGGAAAATTTATAATGAAACCTTATTGACTCAAAAATCTACCCCTTTTTGGAAAGAAAAAACATCCTTATGGAAAAGAATATAAGGACATTAGAAAATGTTTTTCTGAAATCTAAAAGTAAAACTTACCTCCCGTAACACATGGGCACATATGAATACTACTAACTCCACCTTAGGATTTAGACACACTAAGGATAGTATTCTAGATTTATGGAATGAGACTTAGTCATTTTATTGGTTTCATAAATCTTCTTGGATAATAACCACCCCTTAGATGAACTCCCCCTTAGGGAAATTTATTCATTTCATAGTATTCTTTATCCTTTCTCCCCCATTGTGATTTTCAAAAAGAGATATAGGGAATGGAAAAGAAAATATTGTACCTGAAATATTAGTACCAGATAACAAAATATATGAAGAGAAAACAAAAAATCCATTACAGTTTGAAAATTTTAAACAAGGAATGCAAAAATAGATCAGAATTTAATAATTATATCCTTAATTTTCATTCAAAATAAACTTATTCACAATAGTTTTGAGCTTCTTGAGATCCTTGTGATCTTCCTCTGCTCACTTGAGAATCTGATCTTGATCTTCTGTTTTCTTTTCTAAGGCTTTGATTCTCTCTTCTTGATCCTTAAGAACCTCTGCCAGAGCCTTCAAGGTTTCTTCCTTCTTGGAAAGATTTTCTCTAATCACAATCTGGAGATCCCTTTCTCTCTTCCAACTCCGACCAACTGAATACAACTTCCCATTCAGATCTTTCAATTCTTGAATATGGGAATTCTGTTCTAGAGTAAGCTTCTCTTCAAAACTATTTGTGAGATCCTTGATCTTCTCATCTTCTATTTCAAATGCATCCTTGAAACTATCTTGGAACTCATCAAGATTTCTAATGTCTTCTATAGTTTTTCATGACCAGCAGATCATATTCTTGTAAGATCTCTTGTGTGATTCATATTTTATGAAAAAATATTTAAAATTAGGCCCCAGCTAACACACTTATCCATCATCATGGATACAGAATCCGATTTTTGATTTAGGCTGTGTTGAAGCATTTGGAATCTCGAGAGAATACTTGGAAATATCAGAAGAGTCCCAACAAGCTTCTTCAATGATTAAACCATGAAATCCTGTCATAGAGATGATGATTACGAATTTGAGACTTTAGTTGGTGAAGAATCTTTCTCTATTTAAACTGCTTTTCTCTTTTATAAAGCACCCACGTCTTCCTTCTTCTTTACTACTCTGTTAGGAGTATCAACAATGACATGTTTTCCCTTATCTGGTTTTGGAAGGGATCTTTCTGGGTTATGGGATAGTACCAACTACCTTGTCAGGGATTTTTTAACCTTTAGTAAGCATAAAAAAATTATCTACTCTAGTATTGATAATAAAAATCTCTATACGATCTCTCCAATATTCGTAAACATTACCATCAAAATTAGGTGGTCTAGTAGGATTTAAGTTGTCTATGAAATCCACATTGATTCCTGCCATCTTTAAGAAAATCATTTCCACACAAACTTGTCATTAAAAAAATATTGTAAAAAAAGATAAAAATATCCTAAGCAAGGACTATATAGAACAGGTTTATCTCTAGAAAGAATATGAGTCTGGACTTGTGAGTCCAAAAATATGATTTTGAAAAAAAGAAGAAGTTGATGAATTCTATTCTGAATCTAATCATGAGATTAATTCAGATTGAACCAAACCTCTGATACCAATTGTTAGGTTGGTATAGAGTATGATATTCTCCTATGATACCAACTCTAGGATCGAAATTATGATGTAGATGCTCAATATACAAGAGGGGGTGAATTGTAAACTTTAAAAATTCTTTAGGAACATTTAATGTTGGTTAGAAACCTCTCAGTTGTTTAACAATGTTAAACAAGAAAAATGAACAAAACCTCTAAGTTCTATTATCTTTCTTAATTCTATAAATACTATTCTGAGATTGTAATTCTAGAAAAGTAGTTCCCGAAATGAAACATAACAGAATTTTATAAAGATAAAGATTCTACCTTAGAGCATATAGAATCTCACTATATCATAGTACAAGTATATGGAAGTATAATATAGTTATACTTTCCTCAACATTCAAAATGCAGCGGAAAACATAAAACAGTACAAGTAACATGTAGTAAATATTTTAACCTAAAGAGAAGGGTATCCAACAACCTTGTATATAGATCCCTTGATTTATACTTTCAAGAAAGTCTATCTTACCCACACAAGGGTAAGTCTTCGATATGAAGATCGGAGTCTGTCTTGTTATCCCCGCAAGCCCTCAACTTCAAGGTAGTCGTCACCTCTGTCTTCCTATACCCAGATGTCCTTGAATGTAATCAGAAATATTAGGAGTTGTACAAAGAAATTCTGAACAAGGTGTTCAGTATGCACAAATCAATAAAACTCTCTCTAGAAATCACTTCAGCAGCATGTAATCTCTAGATTGATCAACTTGTTGTAACATGTAATGTGTAACGTGTATCGTCTAACATGTATGAGACCTTTAAAATGAGATCCAATTTATAGGCACATTCTCGATGGTTGGAACCCTCCTCCAACGGTCATATTTTTTTATTGAATTTCAGAGGGACCTGTATACATGTCACTCAAACAATAGTTAGTTAGTAACTGAATTCACAACATCATTTTATAACCAAAACATGAGTAAGAAAAAATATGATTACATAGGAAAATTAATTTTTCGGAGTGTATGGAAAATGAAATTTTGGAGTCTATCCCAAAAACTATTCGGTGTCTATAAAAAAGTGATATTCGGATTCTATCTTCAAAGGAATTTATAAACTTAATTATATACAATTATAGAGTCCGAATTTCAATGAAATTTAGAGTCTAAATTTATAATAATTTGAAACCTAATCATACAAATTTTGGAGTCTAAATTCAAATAACTTGAAGTCTGAACTTAGAAAGTTCAGAGTCTGAATTCAAAGAACTCGGAGTCTGAACTTAGAATGTTCAGAATCTGAATTCAAAAAACTCAGAGTCTGAACTCAGAGAACTCAGAGTCTGAAATCAGAGTCTAAACTCAGAGAACTCAGAGTCTGAATTCAGAGAACTCAGAGTCTGAATTCAGAGAACTCGGAGTCTGAACTCAGAGTCTGAACTCGAAGTCTGAACTCAGAGTCTGAACTTGGAGTCTGAACTTGGAGTCTGAACTTGGAGCCTGAACTCAGAAAGTTCAGAATGTTCAGAATCTGAATTCTAAGAACTCGACGTTTGAATTCGGATACTAAAAATATAAATCTCTATATCTAATTATTTTAGATTTTGATGTTTTGGAAATTAACCTAAATGTTTTATACTTAGAAAAAATATGAATAATGAAAACCTGGTAAGGATAAATTTCCTTGGGAAAGGAAAATTTTCCATATGAGAGTAAAGCATAGGGTAAAAAAATTAGCCTTAAGATAAGGTGTTTGTGATTATCAAAAAAATAAGGAATGAAAAATACAATAAGGAAACCTTATTGTCTAAAAAATCTTACCCAAACACGAAGGAATGGAAAATTCATAAGGAAACCTTATTGAATCAATAGTTTATTATGCATTAACATGATTCTATCTTTGTTCACAAGATGATGCTTTGATTATGAAAATTTGTTATTTGTAAACATGATTATATATTTTTTTCATGAAAATGTGAGGTATTTGTCCAATATGACATGATATTTCATTTTCATGAATTTCAAAATTCTTGGCCTTTATGAAATGTTTCCATAATTATTTTGATGAAGATACCATTTTTATGTTATGATGATTATTATTATTTTTACCCATGTAATATTGATTCATGTCCCTTATTCCTACTTATTCTTGGATTTTTTCTCACCTATTTCATTAATATATATCTTTAGGATACTACATATATTAAGGAGAACATGATATTTAAAAGGATAAAAAGAATATTTTAAATAAATTTTTATGTTTTTTATGTGCAAGTATGGAATTAATTTTCCCAAGATAAAAAAACATTAGATACTGGATTTCTAATGCTATTATATTTTCTATCTTTAAAATAATGTAATAGTAATGTAAGAAAAAGTAGGGTCGCTATAGTACATCTAGCAGTTAATCCATGAGGCTCCGTCAGAATGATTGCACCATCAATTTCCCAACCATCAATACGTGTTCATTACCATGGGGTGTGGAATCTTCAACTACATAAACACTCATGTCACCATAAATAAAATATATTATAGAAAGAGTCGGTAGAGAATAATCAAAAATAGCTATCAAGAGTTTTGGATGTGGCTCTCCCTGTTGATATTTGGTCCATAGCACTTCATGAGATACCATGTAAGATTATAATGGAGGTTGAACGGTAAAAAATTTTTTAGTGAATGGGAAGACTAGGAAACACACCTCTAATAGAAATTAGACAGAGTTTACTAAAAGGTAAAGTAATATGAGAGGATTGTTGCAGAGGAAGATAAGGCCATAGATAAAGATGATACTAAATTGAGACAGTATTTTGATGAGGAGGATGCAGATCTTATAAGATTGGATGGACTTTGTCGGGTTGTTGAGAACTGGAAGAGTTCAATGTCCTAAATCTAGAAGACAATAGAATAAACATTATAGTATACTTTTGAATATTTTTTATCTCTAATTACTTTTGTAACCAATTAAAAATAGACTCCTAGATTTTGGATGCTTCATCCCTTTACTTATTCCACTCCCATAAAAGAATTTTGTCTCTAGAAATATCATGTTTCTCGGAATTTATATTTTCTTTAATTCTAGTTATAACTAAATTATAGGAAAACACAAGAGAAATAATATCATAGTAATTGAATTCACCTATTAAATAAAGACGTATTTTTTAAATAATAATCTCAAATTTCATGAGTCAATGATGAAAAGTATGAATCAGTCAATCATAATTAAGGTGGATAATATTATAAGGATACAGGTAAGTAATATATGTGATGAATTTTCCATTACAATTATATGAGAGGAATCTATTAGATAAAAGAATACATAGATTTATTTCATCCTAAACATGTGCTTCTAGTCAAATATAAGTGATTTTGATATGTAGAAAATTTATCATGACTCCAAGACAGAGTAGGTCCATTCAGAAAATAGGGATTGAATTACTAAGAATAATGAGAATTTTCCAGGGAGTTTTATATGGATAAATCAATTTTAAAGAGGGTTAAAATGTCCAAAAAATACATAATAATGTATTTTATAATGATCATTTGAAAAAATATATTTTATGGGAATGGAAGGGTGCTCTAAATTTTTCTTAGATCTGTAGACCTAGTGATCATAGATTAACTTTTTCCATGGCCAAATGGCGGTCTACTAAAGTTTTGTGTATTTTCATTTCATTCCTGATTTTTTTATAATAAATTATAGGGAAAGGGTTAGAGGGAAATAAATTGGATTTTTATCACAACAAAATTTTTAGTTTTTCGACTTAAAAATATTTTTTTCTTTTCACTAACAAATTCTTAAAAATTTTCTTAGGATATATGAAGTTCAGAACTAGCGAGTGGATGCTCAAATTTTTCCCAATTTTAATTTTTCATGTTTTCACTCTAGATAGTACCATTTCTCATTCCATTTTAAGTTTAAGGTCTTGTAATTTTTTCCAATTAGTTTTAATGTTTAATGTCAATCATATTTTACCAAATCATGTTTGAAGCTTAATTTTTTTCATCTTTGATGAAAATATGATAAAGTATATAGGGTAACAACATTTAGGTAAACATGTCATAAAAGTATGTACCAATAATATTATTGGGTGTGTGTTTATTTTATGGTCATAATACATTGTCTAGGGAGGAAATGTGAAAACCTAAATGGGGGGGTCAAGAAATTCAGATCATTTCTAGGCCTTTGAATAAATGATGGGAACAATGTAAATCATAACTCAAATTATTTTAATTATTAAATAATAAAATGGTATGGGCATATAGAGGATAACCAATGACCATGTTTCAATTATTGTTTCCATGGATGTACTGTTGAACGAAAATATCCTTAGGATAGAAAAAATATCATGGTTGGATAGAGGTGAGATGGACACACATAATATTCACCGACACCAACAAAGGAGTCCAGTTTTTAATCAGATACACTCATTATCAATAGCTATAAAAGGTTTATGGTGAATAAAATACCCAGGTTATAAATTATTTTCAATTAGAATAGGATATCCTAAAGGTAATTGGAATGTTTAGGTTCATTATCAACGAAGATTGGGTCATTATAGAACATGGAGGGAGTATAGAAGTGAATGAGGACTTGTGACTCCATCAAAGATCGATGGTTCACTACTAAAAAAATTTCTATATCCATAGACCTATAGACATGTTTTTAGAGAAACATGATTAGAACATAATTTATAGATATTGTTTAATTAAATCCACTACTATATGGTTCTTTGAATCCACAATTTAATGAAAACTGTGGAAGTAGTTTTCATTCCCTCACACGACTCTAGTCCTCTTCGGGACCCCCTCCCATTACCCTCTTGACCTCTCCACTATGAGACCCTCCACCTTCACAACCTCTCCGCTTAGTGACCCCCTTCAACCCTCATGGCCTATCCTCTCAGTGGTCTTCCTCCCATTACCCTCATGACCTATTCTCTCTTTGGCCATCCTCCACCCTTTCGAGCTCTCCTCTCAGTGGCCCTCCTCCCCTGATGCTTCCACCCAACACAACCACCCCACTATGATCTATCCCCTCCAAGAACTGACTCCCATGATGATTCTATCAACATATCCACCCAAATCTCTACTGATAATTCCATCCTATGATTCCCCCCACCTCCCCACTAATGCTACTCCAAAGAGCCCTCCCCACCTCCTCCTCAGGTGTGCTCACCAATCCACCCTCGTGAAACCCTAACTTGATTCTAAACAACTTCAGCTCAATAAATATTTCTATTCCATCCCATTGACCTATCAATATACATAAAATAATTTTCATTTTCAACCCCTATAATGGATTCTTATAGGTATGGACTTTTGAAAAAATACGATTCATTCAATTATATTTTTTTCTCATAATTACTATATTGCATTAATCACTATTGATGTTTTCAAATACTGACTTCCTTCTGATTTATATTTTGATCTTTCATTTCCCTATTAAATTTACATACTAATTTAATTAGAAAAAATTGCTCAAAAACATTTAAATCAATTTGTTTCTTAACATAAATCCATTTTAATTCATATCACACTCTTACAAGATTATGATTGGTAAGATGATTTATGTGTTTTAGTAAGAATGATCGAGTTTGACAATATTCTTTAATTTTTTTGGTGATTTTATTTGTGTATCATAACATGTAGAACATGCATCAGGTTTAAATAATAGATTCAATGATGAATTTGTATATGTAATGCTTTCTGATTTAGATCTCCATATTATGTTTTCCTCCTTAATTTATTAATTGAGCTCATCATCTATAAATATTCAAAAATTGTTTAATATTTTTGTTTTTTATCAATAAGTCCTACGTAATTATTATCATATCCTTATTTTATTATTATTATTATTATTATTATTGTTTTTGAGTTTTGATTAAGAATGCATGAGTTTTTTTCTTCCTAATATTGTTTCAATGGGACTATTCATAATTTTTAATGGTTACATATTACACCATGTACACATGTGCATGGTAAGGTAAGATGTAATTGTATTATTTATTTTATTATTGTTTTTTATGATTTAATTCATATTTTTTAGATTTTACTATTATATTTCAGGTTAAAATGAAGAGAATTTTGAGATGATAATTTCATCATATTATATGGTAACAAGTGTGATATATGATTATTCTTATAGAAGTTCTAAATTATGAACTCAATCATTACTTCAATGTAATATTATACTAGTTTTATAATAGATTGATATCTAAAATTTTAAATTATTTTTTATATTATATAATGTAATATATTTATATGTAGGAATCACATTATTAGTAATTATAGTAGACACATTTTAAATTTTCATGTTTTTTATTTTATTGATTATTGTATGATTTTCTTGATATTTTGTTGTCAGTTAATCTATACATTGGTACACATACAAAGACTTATATATATTCTAATAAAATTAGGTAATAATGTTGACATTATATTTAAATAATTCATATATTATATTTCAATGTTTTTATTATATGTAAATAATGTATTTTATTTATGAAAAACATCACTTTTTTATTTTTATTATACTATCAATTTAAACAATTAAAAATTACAAAAACTGTACTTGAAGTTACACTATGTTTAGAACATAATTTTTTCACATTATTTTTTATTATAGAATTTATTTTCATAACATGTATACTCTTATATATATATATATGTTTATATAAATATATAACATATATATAATTTATCTAAAAAAATAGATGCTACATACATTAATCAATAAAATATATTACATGTCTACTATATTTTGATTGAAAATTATTTAGTTCTTTACAATAAATAAAAATGTTTGGATCGGAAGAAAAATAATCTAGAAACATAACCATGATTATTATTCATTTATATAATCACTATAAGGATGATTTATATTAGCATAAGAATGATTTATTATATTTTTTGAATTAAGGTTGTCTATGAATTCATTAATTATTATTGATATTTAATATATATAGTGTAAGAAATACAAATTTTTAGATTTGATAATTTGAATAATAAATCATTATGATGATGATTGATTAGTTAAATCATGTTCAAAACATTATAATTATTTGTTAAGCCTTTATCAAAGTTTTTTTTATTAAAATAAAATGAAAGGGGGATGAAAAGGTAATGAGGATGAACTTTTTGATAAATGAAAGGAAACTTCGTGAGTTGTACCAAAATAATGTAAAATAATTTGGTTCTATGCATGTGTTATCACTTAAAGTCTAAATTATTTATATTGGAGATATTTTTGTGAGTAATTGATATTAATTATAGAGAAAACGAGAACATTTTGAGATGGAAGGCTGGGAATTTACTGAGGCTTGAAATGAGATATGTTATAATTTTATTAAATCTGGAATTGAAGAATTCAGAGGATGCATATTCTAAACTCTAATGATCAATAAATCACAAAAGAACTTATGATTCATCATTGAGAATAAGGATAAAGAGATGATCTGGCAGTAATGAAGGCTCTAACTAAAAATAAATATTGTTTTGAAATTACAAGTGCTTCAAATGAAAAATGAGGATATCATCACAACATCTAATACTATGTTTTGAAATGGACAATAAGTTTTATGAATTTTTTGTAAGGAGATTATTTCCAGACGAAGAAATAAATGATCATACTAGGAGACATTATTGGACAAGAATATAATAAAGAAAAAATAAAAGTATATTTGTGGAAACCTCGCAAAGTTAACAATTAAATAAATCAAAAATCAAATCAAATGGGCTAAAATAGTATCATGAAAATATATTATTTGATTGTGTGAAATGTTATAACTAATTTGATTCAAATTATATTATACTGGTAATGGGTTTAAAAAAATATTGGGCTACTTAGGTAAAAAAGTTCTTGATAGTATATAATGTAAATAAACAAAAAAATGGTGTTATGTGTTGAGTGTGTTAAGTGAGTAGTGAGAGTATCCAATATTGTTATATAAAAGTATGTTGAGTGACTAGATTATTTTTAATAATGAAAATCATGATCCAGTACATACTATATAAATTATTAATAATATTTTGTTGAGATAGTGATGAGGATTCACAACCTACCTAGTTTCAATGAAGAAGATAAAGAGAAGAACAAAGATACGTGGAAGTTGTAATGAGTTATGTTGTTCAGATTCATTATCAAAGTAGTGAAAAGGGGGTGGAATAATTAGTTTTGAGAATGGATGACATTCATACATGACCTAAGATATTCAGAGACTATTTAAGTCCTTAAAATTTTATTTTTATAAGCTAGTGAATCAGTTATTGAGAATTGGTAAGTGAGAATAAAATTAAAGAGAAAGTTTCTAGTGGTTATCATTATGATTAAATAAAGACTTTTTTTAAGGAAGAAGATTAATTTAGTGATATAGTGGAATTTTGGAAAGTATTTATCATATACTCCAAAGATAGAAGAAATCTGAGATGACGATCTAATGTGATTCTAGTTTGAAGAATGTGGGATGTTGTATAATGATCTCTTAATTTTTCTAATGGAATATCTTAGGTTTATTTTTAGGTATAAAAATTAATTTTTTTTTTATTTTTGTATCATCTAGTTTGTCATTTCTATATTTTGGGAATTTTGGATCTTTGAATGAGATATATCATTTATATTGTATCTATTCATTTTGTGAATAAGGGGTTCATTCCCAAAATTTTCATGGGTTCTCAAGACAAAGAGCCCTAAGTTACGTAACCTTGGAATGCATCATTAACCACTTTTCGGGTTGTGAACCAAATAAAGTATAAATCATTCTTGTTGTAAATTCATGAATTATGTCATGATTTTTTTTGGCCGAAATGGTTAAGTTATTATTTATAGTTTTTATCCATCATTTGATTTAACAATTTCATTTTATATTTTTGGCCTGACACAATCTTCGTAACATTGATCTCATTTATAATCCCTCCTCCATATGCTCATGGTGATGTTTTGGTGTAGGTTCATATTAAATTGTCAAATTTTTTCATTGTATGTGGTTTATCTATTCTTCCATTGATCTTTTCCATAATATCTATTTTTTATAATCACCTTAAGGGTATTGAATCCAATGTTTTGTTGGATCCACAATTTCTTGATGAGTGATTTTGGTTTAGTATTCCATTAATATTCTAGGATATTTATCTTCTATTGTTTCATATTTTACATCATTTTTTAGTTATGACATGTTTTTATGTTGGTTGTTTTCATAAAAGGATGTGTGACATGAATCTTAAATTAAAAATGGGTTTTAAATTGATTAAAGTCCTCACTTTGATTTACTGAAATCTATTTTTAAGTAAAAATGAATTAATGTGGAAATTGATTTTCTAGGATTGTGTATGAAATGTTTTGGGTTGGTTTTTGTTTCTTTTATAAATATGTAATTTTAATGATAAAATTCCTCCCTTGAAATGATTTGATTGGTGAAAATGGTGAAACCCCATAAGAGATTAGGTATTAGGTGTGTAGTCTTAGAAAACCATAATTACAAAGTATTATCTCTACCTAATGTTATACATACACCTAAACTCTAAAAAACGATTTAAAGGATGGGAGACACACGATAATGATCTCTATTGAGTGCACAACCATTTATTTTATTTTCCTTGATAACTTGAGCTGTGAGAATCCTAGCTATCCCTAACCAGTGTTACCTTATGAATCCCTATAATTTTGTTAAATTTTTTTAAGAAAGGTCTTATTTTTATTATTGGTTATTGAATCATTTTTGTGAAACGATATATACTTCTATTCTTTGAAAACTATTATGAAATGGTTAATTATTGTGTTTTTATTTAAACTATGAGAAATTATTCTTCATTAATATATCATAAAAATATGAAAAAGAGGTTATTTTTTCTATCGTAAACAAGAATATAAAAATACTATCTCCTACTAATTTATTTCTTTAAATTAAGAATAATTGATTTATTTAATAAAATCTAATTTTGGAACAATTTGTGGTATGCTACTGAGTTGTTGAGTTGACACCTTGAAAATTGATTATTCAGGAAAGAGTTGAGATTTGTTAGGATTTTTCCCACACCTAGTGGATGTTATAGTCACCCTTATGAATGGAAGAGAGGCTATAATGAGGTTCATAAGGGAAGTAGTTGTATTTCTCAATAGAATATTAATTTTACTTCCTCCCTGATGGATAGGAGAGGCCCTATAATATATTAAAATAATTTTTTTTCTTATATTTTCCTTTCACACCTGAACAAATATTTTTGACGATTTTATTATCCAATTACATCAATATCACAAAATGAAACCTTGGATAAGTACAAAAAATAATATAAAAATTATTATGGATAATAAATTGTTATTTAACATATATAATGTCCTTATAGATACATGTATGTTAAACTTATTGACTATAAATTTTTCATTTTAAAACTAAAAGTGTTTTTACAATAAGTTGCACCCTCTAGAATTCTTACGCCTCATAAAAGAGCTATTTCTTGAATGAAAACTCACACAAAGTCATTATTATAATGAGATGTAATTGGTTCGTACAAAAATACCAAGTAGTTGGATATCGCTAATATCAATGTTTCATTTATTAACACATGTATCAAAAACATGATTTTCTAAACAATTAGATCTCTTTTAAATATCATCTTTCAGATTCTACAATTGTTTCTTCAAGCATTAATAGGACAAAACCAATGTACAATTCTAATATTACAACTCTGGAGAAGTTAAATATAGGTGATTTATAATGTACAATCTATACATTCATTTGAACCAATACTTTACTTGATTGTTCATGTTCTTCCTATTAAGGTATATTGTACCAAATGTATACATCTAAATAGTATATATAAAAATAGATTATACATCTATTTATTCATCATAATTAATTTCAGGTAATCACCTCTATCATCTTCCTAACATATCATTTCGATATCAACATAAATTAGGGGTATGTATTTTATTCCATTGATATATATAATGATAAAACAAAACCTTACATGTGATTAGTTTATTATTAGACGTAACTACTTCCATCATATAGTTTTCAATTCTTATATAAATATTATAGTCTTTAATTCATTGTATTTCTACATTTTATAGAGTTCATTTTCCTATAAGATGTTTCAAACTATTTATCATTTTTTTGAATGGTACACTTAGTAAGGTCAGTAAAAATTATTTGTTTCCTAACCAATTTCCCTACTATAAATTCAAGACTCTTATTGATATGTTGGATTTAGGCCACTTAAAATTCATAGTTTTATATAAATTTTAATTTAAATAATTTTAATATAAACAAAAAACTGCAATCATATTTTTGTTTTATAGATATCTCATGGTCCTTCGATTTTCTAAAAATCAATGCCACAGATGTCTAGGGTATGAATGATTTGATGCTCATCCTTATTGATAAGGACTATTTTCATATCATTTTTACCTCATCTATTATTATCTCCAAGTGTGAAGAATATTAAATAGTAATCTAAAACTAGGAATATTTAATATTTTATAATGGTATACGACTATCATTCCATTTACATAAAAACATTAAAATATGCATATATTGATACAAACTCACTATTTGAACTTAGTAATTCGGAATCCATAAAATTTATGTAATATCATGTCTTGTATTAAAGTCCCTTTTTGTTTAAATGAAAACATGTTGAATTGTATGTTTGGTTTATATGTGAAAATTTGTATCCAAAAAAAATCATGTATTATGTTTTTTTCTATAAATAAATATTGAATTATCATTTGATACTCAATTTTCTATGGATTATTTATGTCAATTTTTCATATGTATATATTCATGCATTATTCATTTTTTCCATTACAATGTATTTGTGTGTGTGTGCACAAATTTCAATATATATTAATTCTTTCTATTAGTAATACATATATAATGTGAATTTAATTTTTAATACTTCCCATTACTCTTAATATTTTTTTCGAAAGAAATTATGAGATTGTATGGTGTGGTAATTCACATAAAATTTTCATACACATGTATCCTATAAGTAATGTATCGAATATAATTTTTCATTATTTGAGTACTGCAATTTATGGAATGATTGATATAAGTTTTAACATTAACTAACATGAATCAGTATTTTCCTAGATACCGATTCAAATTAATGTTAACGATAATGATGGATGTATCAAAATTTTCCTCTTTGAAAACAAATCATACCATTTATACCAGCAATATATACTAATTATTTAAAATGACTAAAACTATTCTATTTTTTCATGTGGGTGTACCATTTATAATAAAAAAATATCTATAAATTATAGGAAAATGAACAGTTTTTATTTCCTGATATCTTGAATGTTTTCAAATTTAAAATAGAGATTCTAGGTGTAGAAATCTAGGAATTCAATATATGAAACACACACTGACCATCCGAACATAATACATTCAATGTTGGATTTATTAAAAACAATGTAGAACATGTAAAATATCTCCAAAATCCTATCAACCAATAAAGGTTATAAAATTCATATTTATTTTTCATACCAAAGAAATTAAATTTAAGACAAATACATATATTACATTTTTCTAAGATATCCACATTCTAACTTTTTTATTTTTTATTTCTGTATAGGATGTTTCTTCAGATGCAAGATCTGGGATAATTTAATGATGTTCTACATAAAGGTCATATTTTTACCCAATGGTATGTTAAAATTTATTTCCTTTTCCATTTACTTATATAAATTCATTTAAAAATATTCCTTTCACTTTTTATTGGAGTATTTACCACCACTATTAATTATTTTCATGTAAAGTTAAATATTTTACCACAATTTATTTAACATTTATGCAAATTCATTAAAGAAATTTTTTACTTAAATTTAAATTATCAAAATATAATATAACTACCACCTTTAAAATACTATCACAATACATTAACGTCATTTTGTTCAGAAAAGTATACATTTTATATTTACACATGATATTTTTAAAAATTTATTTTAATACCATCACAATGTAGTTAACATTTAAATTATATTTAGATTTTATTTATAGATATTTTTTTGAATAAAATCAATATAGAATTTAAAATATACAATATTAGGTTTCAATAATTGAAATTTTTGGTATATAAAATATGAAGATACAATGTTTTTGTGCAAGTGATTTTATCAAGAATTTTAATTGAAATGCATGTTCGAAAAACCATCAAAAAATGGAGGTCGAAACTTCAATTTTATTTTGATTGAAGGTAATTCAATAAACTCTTCTGTAATGTTCAACTACTAAAATAGTAAGAGCAAGCAAGTCTATCTTGGGGAGATGATCTTCCATGCTTTGCACTGGCTTCTGCTGATGAATATACAATAGTGAGTTGACTTTGTTAATATTTCTATATGATTTTAACCCATAGTTGGTCAGGTATTTTTTATCATTAAATGGTTTATTTTGTGAAAGTGTTATATATGATGTGGCATTTCTTTTTGTGGAATTTATTATATTGAAAAATAAATACATCGCATAAATCATCACTTAAAAATAATATTTCCCATATAAAATTTATTCAAAATTTAGTAACTAGTGTTAATTTTCAAGTTAAACCTAAAATACCCAGATAGAACCCAGAGAGTTTGAAGGATAGTGGTAGATAAACAGTGGAAACTCCTAGAAACTGGGTATGTCATCTTTCAAGGATGATTGATAAAGCTAATTGTCTTATCATTATTACGGAAACACTACCTACAACACATAATATCTTACTTGCGAATCAACACATGGGAGTTCTCTCACACTCACCATGTGTGAGATCTAGGAACTTATGTCTTTGGATGAGAGTTCCATACATTATAATGAATTTGATTCATGAATACTATTTACTCGTATATACATATAACTCAAATATGTATACATTTTGAAATTATCAATATCATTCATGCATAGTATATATTGTTCACTCATATATTTTGATTTGAATATGGTTTTTATGTTTGATGAATAATCTTGAACTTCTGAGCTCTGACTGTTTGAATATTCAGATGAAGAAGCTCATCACCGCAGGCAAGATTGTGGAGGTGAATGCCTCCTTAAAAATATTATTGACAGATTCCAAGCCTAAAGAACCCATTGTGAAGAAGTCTGCAACTACTAAACCAGAAATTAGCTCCAAGTAAATAATGGTTATGTTCAAGCCATATACCATGGTGAATTTGGATTCCAATTACACGATTGTGGAAAAGACAAAGGAATAACTAGTAACTAGAATCCAAAGGCGCATCCAAAGAATGTGGTTGAGAAGCCAAAGCCTATAGCCACTATTGAAAATCCAAAGCCTGGTGTAGTGAAGCAGAAGGCTAGTGATGTAAATCCATAGGCCAATCTAGCAAGACTTGTGAAGACTTCAATGAATATTACATAGGAAAAAAATATTTTGAGGGAGAATAAGTTATCCAAGACCAAGAAGGCAATGCAAAATAGGGATAGTTCAAAGCTTATGGTAGCCGTGACGGATCCAACGATGGGAATTAAGAAGTGATTTATGGTATTGACTAGACTAGGGTTAGTATAATTTTGGATTTTGAAATTTGAGGTGAGATTTTATAGGCTTTTTTTAATTAGTTATTTGTGGGTCTAATAAATAATGAATTATTCCATTAAATTTATTCATTCCAGATATAAATATCTATATATTTGTATTTAAGAATATTTTTAGGGTGAAGAGGGTAGACTTGTTATAATTTTTTTGGGAAATTTGATGATGTATCCATAGTTTTAACCCGTCAAAATAGACCATGTATTTTTTTTATAAAAACGGGATGATATAGCCATGATGGTAAACAATATAAGTAGACCTAGTTCCATGGTTTGAGTTGTAGTAGAAGACCTATAGCCACGATTTGAAAATTTAGCTATCAGTATACAAGGAAGAATCAATATCCATGGTTAGAGACCATAGAAATAGGTTTATTTACATGATGGAAATTTCCCATATATCCATATTTTAAACCACCACTATAAGTTTATTTCCATGGTTTCAAACCATTCCTACAATCATGGAACTATTCTCACACTAATAGGGGCCATAGTTCACCAAACCATGTTTATTACCTATGGCCACAGTTTCTGGACCTTTTGGCATGGTTATAAACCATAATTATAGCCTAAATTTATAGTAGTGGTTCTAACATCTCTAAATTACTTATGATAGCAAGAATCATGATAAACATAGTTTTGGTATGGAAATATATGTCATCCCAATTTAATGTTTTATGTATCAAGACCTAGTGTGGATGAGAAAATCATACAATGTGAGGGTAATTTGATGAGAATAGAATTTGTAGGTGTGTATAAGATAGGTGATCTGGTTATCACTATATATACATTGATAATAGATATTAATCCATTCATTTCTCTAAGAAGGACTTTGTTCCAATCAAGCTTATACTCAGGGAAAATACCTTAAAGGGGGAATCTTGTTGAGAAGAAAAAGGAGTTCCAGACTCAATATAAGCTGATGAGGCTTAATACCCATATGGAATGGAAAAAGGAATAAAAGTGTACATTGATATTATCCCTAGAAGATTAGTTCCTATGAATAATAAGAGGCAAGATATATATATTATGTAGAAAAGGTTTTTACCAATCAAGTTCATGTGAATGATAGGATAATATGAGATGGATTTGTCCTAGTAAAGGGATTCCTATAGAAACACAATGTGAATGAGTATGTTCCCATACACTACGATATATAGGGGAATTAGAGTTGATAAAATTTGTAGATGGACTTGAGTTAATGCCTAAATACGCCACTATGTATCTTGTAAGAATATGAATCAAGAGACACATAATTATTTAGAGATCTCTTCATATATATGAATCAAAAAAAATTGGTGAATACTAATAAAATGGATGGTTATCGTGATTATATAAGGGAGGAAATATTATGTAATTAGTGTTGCAGTACCAAGAAAAAGTGAAATGGTTCACTACTAATGCCGGTCCATTGAAATACCTAATATTAATGGATGACGAATATACACAGGGATTAAGGATGATGGTATTTTTATAAAGATCTAAAACAATAAACATGGGCATCACTACATATCTTATGGGGATATGAATCAATCCAAATGTTGTTTTAGAAAATTGAGTGGAATTTCTATTATAGTATTAGCTTTTTCATGGTATTAATTGCATAATAAAACTCTTATATAGTTTAGAATCTCTGATAAAAATATTTAGTCATATGAAATAGGCCACGCCATGTAGTTTAATGGTCTTGTGAGGTGTACTATACATCACATAGTTTACATCATGAGGCAAGGAATTAATGGTATATAGATTAAATTCATTTAGAGAGGATGTTCAAGAAAATGAAACAGTGTAGATCTGACTCATACATTGGCTAATATTTCATGAAAATGAAAACAAAATTCATCTTAGCATTGATTCATCAAAGGAAACCCATAGTGAGATGATCATGTCTTAAACACTATGATGAAGAAGGAGTTTTATATTAATGAAATATTTGATCGGGTCAAAGATATATGATATTTTTAATACACTTATCATATGATAAATAAAATAAAACCACATATATTTCTCAAATATGGGTGCTTGAATTTTTACTCTCGCTGTAGTATTATAGAGGAGGATACTATGCACTAGGAACTGTTGCATTAATCAGGCTCTCTGATACAACCGACTTGTGTATACATTTCAACAAATATTATTGAAAATAAGAACTTGTGTTCAAAAAATACCTAATTATTAGTAGACAAATACATTCATTTTGGTAATCTTATTTATTTTCATGTGTTTTTTGGCCAAAATCATAAATTGAGAGAACATAGAGAAAAAATTCCCAACTACACGGCATGTACATAACTACATGCTGTGTATATTTAAACTCAGACACGGATCGGTCGGACGGCTACATGTCCACATTGTCATAACAGAGACAACACGTCATGTGGTTCATACCTACATGCCATTTACAAGCTTCAATATGTGGAGGGTGGCATTTTCTAGAGAGTACACTTCATGTGAGGTGGTTCCACATGTCATGTATTTTCACCAACCGACTGTCGACACCACATAAGTTGAGGGCGGTGCAGATGGCCACCTACAGGGGAAAATTTTGACAAAACGCATTGACTAAACTACATGGTGTCTACTTTCATTAAACTTTGTGTACTTTTTTTTCTATAAATAGAGGGCTTGGCCTCCGGTTTTTGGATTCATTGATCAATACTCGAATGGGGGAGGTTCTGCTGTTGTGATATTGTTGCTCCGCTGCTCTGCCAAATCACCATTTTACCAAAAGATCCTCAAAGTTTCTGCGATGACCACATCCGGTATAGAGGGTTCTATTGTTATATTTTCTTCCATGTATAACTAAAAACTCCATGTGTTGGGGTTGTGGGTGGTTAATGAGTTTTTTAATTTGAATTAATTATTGTGTTTGTGTTTGTTCTATTTAATTATTTTTATTCTTATTCAATCATTTATCTTTATCACTGAAAATTCTAATCCATCCCAATGATATAATGTTTAGGGACACATAGGAAGAATAACAATTAATACGTTCATGATAATTGGAAGTATTCATTGACTCATAAATTGACTGATCTAAATAAAGAATTGTGAAATACAAAATACCAGACCAAGGATTCAGTTTCTTCAGTTCCAAACATATTTTACCAAACTATGGGAACCTTTCGACAATTGAAACCCAGAGTGTTGGGTTATTTTGAAAAACATAACCTAATAAGATGTTTTTATAACCATCATACTCACCATATCCCCAAAAAGATCCTTATTCTTTCAACCACATTAAATAAGTATTCTGATATCTTTATCATTAAATGTTAAAATTTATTTCAATAAAAAATAGTTTTCATAATTAAAAACAAAAATCCCACTCTAAACTCAACATATATTAGGGAGTTGTTTCCAAACGCAATTGAATTCACAGACTCACCCAGTTCCCAATGGATGAACCCTACACTTATGCTATACTAGCTTAGGAGTGGGTAATATCAATTTGGGACACTAATAACATAACTTTGGTGAAATGATAGACCAATGTTTCGCATCGTTTCCAGGGAGATCCTTGGTATGAGTGTTTAATTTAATTTAATTTTAAATAATTTGGTGAAAATTTAAATTTAAATTTTACAAAAATATATTTTTTAATATCATTTATGTCTATCTTTATTTACCCCTTTTATGCCTATGTTTGGTTTTGTGTGTGTACATGATCACAAGGTGCATGAGCAGACACCCCACATGGTCCATGAGCACCATGTCATCGCACATTCTTTTGATTAACCCAGAAATTGAACGGAAATTGTTGAGACATCGACGTGCACTGGTGGAAGAGCACAGTCAGAACACACCACCCATAGTGAACATGGATGAGGCTGAGTCAGCCACTGATGCTAATTTGGGGCACCCATACAAAGACCAGCAACCTCCTATTATAGGTATGTCGGATCAACCCACACAAGGAGGCTTCATGGAGTTTCTTCTGAGGAACTACCAGATGTTTCCACTACAAACCTCTTTGAAGTATGGCCAACCCCAACAGGATTAGTAGATCTTTTAGTGGTCATACTCCACCCCTTAGGAGCAGCATTATATGCTGCCTCCACTCCCTCATCAGCCACCTCTATGTCTTACTCTCATAGAGTATGGATTTCCATCTATTCAAGGAGCTGACACAAGCATCATCCGTCCACCGGTGCAGGCCCAACAATTCTAGATCCATCCTTCTATCATGCAGCTAATCTAGAACACAATTCAGTTCAGCGACCTACCTTTTGATGACCCAAAAACCCATCTCTCTAATTTCAAGGAGATATGCGAAATGTTTCGCTACCACAGAGTGTCTGAAGACACCATTCGTCTTCACCTTTTCCCCTTTTCTCTAAGGGATAAGGCTAAGGACTAGATAAAAGGTTTTCCGTAGTGATCTATGCTCACCTGGGAGGAGCTATCCTAGGTGTTTCTGTCTAAATATTTTACAACCTTGAAGAAGGGGACCTTGAGTAAAAAATTACACAACTTCCAACAGCATGACTTGGAGTCATTTCACGAGTCATGGGAGCATTTCAAATATATGTTGTGAAAATACTCACAACCCAACTCCCACTCTAGATGAAGATCCAGACCTTTTATAGAGGACTAACGACAAACACAATATCTATGGTGGATGGTTTTACTAGAGGTATAGTTATGAGGAAGTCCCATGAAGAGCTTTTTGAACTGCTGGAATACATTTCTGCCAATAGCGTCTAGTGGCATTCTGAGCAAGGCACACAAAAACAAGGTATGAAAAATATCGATGCCACTACATTGCTTGCTGCCTAGTTGGACGTTTTGTCCAAAAAGATCGATGTGATGAATATAAAGGGCACATCTCAAGTATATGTGAAAAACTATCCGATGTGTAGCGAATGTGGTGAAAATCACATCATGTGAGTGTTATTATTAACTAAAATCGGCCCTTCGACGAGCGAGGTGATCTATGTTGATCAAAACTAAGGTCCGAACTAGTATTGTAACCCATCATGGTGTGCTCACCAGAACATAGAATGGGGACTACAGTAGTAGAATTCTCAGCCCCAGTGACCGTCCGGCTTCAGTCAACTCCAGTATCAGATCCAGTACTCTAGGAAATAGCTTCCCTAGCAAGGCTCTTTCTAGAAACAAGGGTATAAAAACCCTTTCCCGCAGTAGTCGTGGAAGCCACCTCCTCTTCGAGCAGCACATCCACCTTAGCAGAAGAACACCTAATGGTTAGAGGATCTCATGAACAAGTTTGTATCTACTACTGAGACCAGATTTTAGAATCAGGAGGCTTCCATTGAAATCCTGGAGAACCAAATCATCCAACTGGAAAACCAACTCTCAGGGAGGTATCCCAGTACACTACTAGGTAAAACTAAGAATAACTTGAAAGATTTGTTCCATGATGTCACACTACGGAGTGGAAGGAAGCTAAAATCGAAAGAACCAACACATCCAGGTGCACCTACACTCCCTTTTGATAAAGAAGGTACAATTACAGACCCCTCCTCATCCAAATGATCACCAAAAGATGCCCCATAGAGAAAAATAAGGGAGGTTGTCAAACCCTTGGAGGCTACATTACCCTTCCCAAAGAGGATGAAGCAAAGAATGTTGTACCACCAGTTCAGAAAATTTATGGAAGTGTTTAGGAAGCTGCACATAAATATTCAATTTGGAGAGGCACTGACACTGATTCCCACGTATGCAAAATTAATGAAGGAAATCCTCTCCAACAAAACAAAGATAGAGTATCTAGGCACCATTTCACTAACTAAGAAGTTCCCTGCAGTCGTATAGCATTCAATTCCTCCCAAACTCCAGAATCTAGGTAGCTTCACTACTCCATGAACTGTTGGACCATGTCAGTTTGGGAAGGCCCTTTGTGACATAGGGTCTAGCATCAACCTCACACCCTTCTATGTTTTTAAGAATCTAGGGCTCAATGACCTGAATCCTACCCAAGTATCCCTTCATCATGCCATAGGATTCATCAACTATCTGAAAGGGCTAATGGAGGATGTGCTGGTAATGGTGGGAAGGTTAATCCTCCCTGTAGATTTCATCATCCTAAACACAGAGGATAACTAGGTGCGACTCTCATTCCAGGTAGGCCTTTCTTGGCCACTGGGAAGGTATTGAATAACGTACATTAGTGGGAGATGATTTTCAGAGTAAGAGATGAAAGAGTATCTTACAATTTCTTCAACGCCGTCAAGGAAGCATCATTATTAGAGCATGAGTGATGCTATGCACTGACCATCGTGGATGATCACTTGAACAAAAAAGGATAGGGTCTGGTATGTTCTTCCACCTCAAATGACTTGGTTTTTCCAAACAATCTAGTTGATGAAGAACTGGAGGACCTACAGTTACCAGAAGGCCACGGTGGACACTACTAGCATCATGTTGTTATTCCCAACATTCTAGAGAAGGAAGAGGTAAAACCACTTGTGCCTTCAATTATAAATGTGTCTTCATAAGAACTGAAGTATCTCCTGTATTTTTTGAAGTACAAGTATTTGGGAGACCATCAGATATTTCACATCATACTTAGTGAAGAACTATCACAAGAGTATAAGGATGCGCTTCTACAGGTTTTTAAGCAGCAGAAACAGGCTATTGGGTGGACAGTTGTAGACTTAAAGGGTATCATACCTTTCATTTTCACCAACAAGGTGATACTTGAAGAAAGAGAAAAGCCATCTCGGCAACTACAATGACGTCTGAACCCCCCCCCCCCACCCATGAAAGAAGTCGTGAATAAAGAGATATTTAATTTGATGGATTCTGGCATCATATAACCCATCTCAGCTATTCCATGGGTGAGTCCCCTATAAGTGGTACCCAAAAAGGGGGTATCACTGTGATTTCAAATGACAAGAATGATTTCATCCCAACACTCACTGTCACAATATGTAGAGTCTTTGTAGACTACATAATGATGAATAATTCCATGAGGAAGGATCATTTTCCACTACCCTTCATAGATCAGATCCAAGAGAGACTAGTGGGGAACGAGTTTTACTGCTTCTTGAATGGATATTTCGGCTAGATTTAGATTTCCACTACCCTAGAGGATCAAGAGAAGAGCACATTTACTTGCCCGAACGATATGTTTTCTTACCGAATTGTATCCTTTGGAATGTTCAATGTTATCTCCGCCTTACAGAGTCGTATGCTAGATATCTTCCAAGACATGGAGGAACAGTTCCTAGAGGTTTTTATGGATGATTTTTCTGTTTACAGAAAATCAATAACCATTTTCTTATGGAACCTGAAGATGGTACTAGAAAAATGTTAGAACATCAACCTGGTTTTGAACTGGGAAATGTGTCATTTCATGGTGTAGAGTGGCATCGTCCTTTTCCACGAAATCTCGATAAAGGGGATATAGGTGGACCTGTCCAAGATATAATTCATTTCACGACTTCCAATTCTGACTTATTTCAGAGCCATCCGTAGCTTCCTGGGACATGCATGTTTCTATAGGAGGTTTTTCAAAACTTCTCGAAGATATCATAGCCCCTCACTAGCATTCTGACCAATGATGTAATTTTTGAGTTTGATAATCTTTTTACCACAGCTTTTTAGCACCAAAAGAAGTGTCTGGTGTAAGCTCCAGGTATGATTTCTCCAAACTGGGAGGATCAATTTGAAGTGATGTGAGATGCCAATGACTACATTGTGGGAGCAGTCCTTGGCCAGCGGCTTGACTAAATTTTTTTACCCATCTATTGTGACAGTAGGACACACATTGAGGAACATATGAACTACACTACCACATAAAAGGAGATGTTGGTAGTCGTGTTCGTGTCAGATAGGTTTTGTTATTACTTAGTGTTATCTAAAGTTATTGTTTATACTGACCATACAACACTCAAGTACCTGCTGAACATAAAGGATGTGAAGCCACATATGATCTGATGGGTACTCCCCCTACAAGAATTTGATCTGGATATCCGAGACAAGAAAGGGAGTGAAAACGTTGTTGCTGATCATCTCTCCTGCCTAGAGATTCCTCATTTGGAGAAGGATGAAGATCGATAGATCAAATAGGATTTCTATGATGATCATCTTTTTTCATTCCATACATCACCTCATCCATGGTACACTGATATTGCTAATTATTTGGTTACATGTGTCATCCACCCTTACCTCTCCTTCCGGTGTAGGAATTGGTTTCTCTCTAATATCAAGAGGTACTTCTGGGAAGATAATCTACTATTATGATCCTGTGGGGATAGGGGGATCCGATGTTGCATCCTGGAAACTGAAGTTCATGGAGTCCTGGAATTCTATCACACCTTTCCAGTTGCAGAAAATCATGGGCCAAACCATAATATAGCAATGATCATGAAATCTGGGTTTTTCTGTCCCACCATGCATAGAAATGCCTAGGCCTTTGTTTCCTATTACGGTCAATTCTAAAGAATAGGTAAAGTGGGATTCATAGATGAGATTCCCCAGCACCCCATCCTGGAGGTCGAGATCTTCAAAGTCTGGGGCATCGACTTCATGGGGCCATTTCCTACATCTTTCAGGAACAATTATATCCTGGTCTTGATCGACAGAATCTAGAAGTGGTGGAAGCTTCTGCTACATCAGAAAACATGACCAAGGTGGTTGGGGATTTTTTAAAGAAACACATTTTTAGAAGGTTTAGTGTTCCCCGTGTACTGATCAGCGACAGAGGGACCCACTTCGACAACACATTGATGAAAGGAGTACTATAAAAGTACGGAGTAAATAATCATATTTGTACACCATATCATCCCCAGTCCAGTGGGTAAGTGGAGCTCTCCAACCGTGATCTCAAGAACATTCTAGAGAAAATGGTGAATACTTCAAGGAAAGATTGGTCCAAGAAGCTAGAGTATTCTTTGTTGGTATATCGGACCACTTTCAAGGTTCCACTGGGGATATACCCATTCCACCTCATCTATGTAAATCCGTGCTATATACTAGTAGAGTTTGAGCACAAGGGTTTCTGGGCCGTCAAGGCCCTGAATTTTTATTTGAAGGCAGTTGAAGAGAAGCCTAAGTTTCATCTGTTGGAACTTGGTGAAATCCGATTGGAGGCATATGAGAAAGACAAGCTATAAAAGGAGACTACGAGAGAAATCCATGACTATATGATTTCATGAAAATCATTCCAACCGGATGATCATGTACTTTTTTTTAACTCTCACCTTTGATTATTCCCAGGAAAGTTAATGTCAATATGGTTGGGACCATTCCTAGTCATATGAGTATTCCACCATAGAGTGGTGTAAATTGATGGAGAGGATTTCGAACCATTCAATGTGAATGGTTAGTGGCTGAAGACTTACCATCATATGGAATACACGATGGGATATCTCTCCACCATGCATCTCAGGTATGTAGAGGTAAGTTGGTCAAGCCAATGACCTAAAACAAAGGCTCTTCCTGGGAGGCAACATAGAGGTTACACGGTGTGTACCACCTTTATAAATGGTGTGTGATAAGTATTTTTAGTTTATATTCTTAATATTATAAATATGTAGATTAAATAAATAGTAAATAGGGATGATGTCGGTGTCGATGGTAAAGTCGCTAGAGTTTTTCTAAGCCATCCCCAGTTTGGATCCCTCCATACCTACCTTCAGCCCGGGGTTCATCTTTTTATACTCAAGTTTACTTACACGGAGTTTGTGGTGATTTTCATAATATGTATATATATATATATATATATAAATTTGTTTAAATATAAGAAAACTCGCGATGGGGTTTGACCGGTTGGCCAGGGTCATAACCGAGTTCCAAAAGACCAGGGTTTGAATCCTGACAACTGTCTCATTTCCATCCTTTGTCCTTTTAATAAAACACATGGTGTGTATTTTGATATATATTGTGTGCTCCATGATTTCATTAATAACTGAAAATATTTTCAAAATAAAGGAATACATGTGGCTGAAGTTGGAAGATTGACAGAGTCTCTGCCCTGGATCCAAAAGATGCGGATTCAAACTCGGCTAATATCCCTACTTCATCCCTTTTATTCTAATTAAAAACAACACGTCATGCCTTTCTTTCATCCTGTGTAGTATATGATTTTTACATTAAATATATATAATTAATAAACATGAGCAGTAGTATAACCTTTTCTCTGGTGGTTGAGGGCTTCCGTTCGGAGTGACCTATCACCAGTTCAAACCTCGTCCCAAGCACCGGACCAAAGGTTGTACTTCTCTTTTTCCAATTTAAGAACAAACGATGTGTATTTCTCGATACATTAAATGTATAGCTTTATTTTTTGTAAATTATATAAGTGTATATATTTATTTTATTTTAATTATGAATATTAATTAATATATAGTTTACTATAATAATTATATTATATACCTATGTCAAAAAAAATAATATACGACGTTTCTTCTAGAGTACATGTCATGTACTCTTGCTATAAAAGCAAGAAACCTTATGTGGCCACATCCCATGTCGTGTGGATCCCCTCCCCCCACTTCATTTTCTTCTCTTGCATGCAGAATGGCCTCCCCTCCTCAAATCTTCAATTTTCATCCGTTTTTTTATCTGATTTATTCTCTATGGGGATCCTCACTTCAGGTACACCATTCTACATACCTTATTTCCAAATTTTCATAGAATTTAGGGTGATTTTAGGATCAACCACTAATTTGGCTCCCACAGTAGATGGGAACACAATGAATAACACACATTGTGTACATTTATACATAGCCACACACTGGACAATTCAAAATTTGAAATTACACAGTGTGTATGATTGGTTCACACCGTTTACTAGCCAGAATCGTGCCTAGGTACCTCATTCACATGGCCATGCACACCTTGTTTACACAAATGATATGAATGATCAGTACACACTATGTATTCCATTTCTCTGGGCCAACCCATGTCTAGAACTCCACACATCCATATTTACTATGTTCTTACACAAGCCATGTATTACCTTTCCATGGCGTGTACTATATTTTTGGCTCCACTCGGACAGTGGATGTGTCCATGGAACACACGACCAGAAACCAATTTTCACATACACGACTTGTGTGTTTGGAACAAACCATGTATCCATTACTATCCAGTGACATTCCCACTCGATGTGTCTATCCATAGACCATAATATTCTAAACTGATTACACTATACTCCATGTACTTTGGATATACACTTTGTGTTCTTTTAATTTTATGGTTTTCTCACATTTACACCTTTTCCTTATCTTTTCTTTTTTTTTTCTTTTCTTTTATTCTTCAATATATAGAAAATAAAGAGCCTACGCTAGGGAAGTGGCCCACCTCTTCTACTGAGGGTGAGAGGCCCACTTTTTTCCAGATATGACTCTAGCCCACGACAACATAATCCCTAGACTTCCTAGTGTACTATCCTCATCCGATTTCAATCTTACCACCACTCACCACCCTGAAAGAAGATGGTACTAGTGTCGCACCACCACCACCACACACAGAGCCTCTGAGCACCATTATTTCTTTACTACAAGATGCCAATCCTTCTCATCCCTCCTCCATTGGAGCTGATCCTTCATTGGCCACCACATCCAGCGGCCCATAGACCACTGAGTCTGCTCCACCACCAAATCTAGCCCCTACTGTTGCCCCACCTAGGATAGCCCCTGCTGGTGCCCCCTATCCTACCTAGTGTTTCCAGTCACTGACAGGGTTCACGACTGCGTTTAGTGCTTCTCTCACCACATGATTCAGTTGAGTAGTTGATATCTTGATAGAAGTGTGCCTCAATAGCTAGGTATTGGGGGGGGGGGGAGTTGTAGGATCTCCTTGGGCACACAACATTACTCACGATCTTCCAGGCATGAAATCCTATTTTATAAGATTTATTTTTGGAGTTTTATACATCCATCAAGTTTGAAGGTCCTGAGTACTGGGTGACACCTAGTGACATAGTCCCGGTGGTCCAATTTCGGTTGGGCGGTCAACTATTTTCCCTTACCATCCCTGATTTTAGCCGAGGGTATGGATTTATCCCCATCCAGTCACCCCACCCCTTATCTCCACCCTTACCCAGCCCGAGCATTATGATCTCATTTCCATGTGGTGGGATTTTGTTGGGCCCAACCACCGCTACACCCCCACTTCTCATAAGAGTACCCACATCTTTGAGAATCTCCTTTGTTTCACCCACTGGTGATTTAGCGCCTTCCTGTTTCCTCTCCAAGAGGATATGAGAGTCGTGAATAGCCATGACATGGATCTCCTCTCCTGTGTCATCCGACATGAATATGCAGACTTCTCTTACTTTTCCACCTCCTACTTCTATGCCATGTTCACTGGCCTTCAGGGAAACCTGAATGGCGGGTTTTACACCACCCACCTTTCCCACCACCTCAGCATTTTTGATCCTTTCCTTACTCACGACCGATTAGATTCCCCCTAGAGAATGGACTTTCTCATGCTTATTCACATGGGATTGGTCCGGATGCACGGGCACTTACATCCTTGCTCAGGCCCCACCACCACCCCCTTCGGACCCTCCTACCCCTGAGGTTGCACCTGTACCTCCTTCCCCACCCCTTCCCATTTCCTCACCCTTCCCTACTTCCTTTCCCATTCTCCCTCTTGGACCTTCCACATCCCCTTCACCATCTACTCCCTCAGCTTACCCTCCATCACCATCTAACAGGATGAAATAGACCACCACATAGCTCATCTAGAGAATCACTATGTTGTTATCCTTTAGTGAAAGACTACATCTGCTCAGCGCCTAGACCGCCTTGAGCGGATGGTGGAGTTACTACTACAACATCAGGGGATCCCCATTCCAATGGTGCCTACTTCTCATTCTCTGCCTCTAGCTTCTACCGTCCCCACTACTGAGGTTTCTATTACCACAGACTATGTCCTCATCTTTATTATAGGTACCGACCCATCTTCTCTTACAGAGCTCACTGTCATGGACACCTATTTAGTGGCATCAGTACCATAGTCTGAGGGATTTATTCCTCCAGCTCCTCTATCTGATGATTCCGACCCACCTGTACTTGATAGTTCCTCCCCTGAGGCTACACCATGACTGTGACATTTGAGGTTTCTTATATATATATATATGTGTGTGTTCTCTATTTATTTTCAGTGATGATGTTCATTCTTGTAGTTTTCTTTTCCATCGATAATCACAGGTAAACTAGAGTGACTTTTGGATGTCTTGAATTCTTACCACAGAATGATGGGAGTATTCATTAGATTTTCTTAGTGTTTTTCGTTTCTCTTGTCCTTCCTCTCCTCTCTCGTACCCTTTGTGTGTCACCCTCCTTTATTTTTTCCCTTAGTAGTTCACTTGGTGGACCCTATGCAGTTTTAATTGTGTGGAAGAGTCTCTTGACCACCTTATTCTTTGACCTTACCATCATCTATAATAGATCATTATTGGAAGATATTTTTTAAAATGTGAAGGAATTTTGGTTAGTCACATTTATAAATAATAACGCAATAAGTAGGAAATTTTTAAAGGTTGTATGCTTATTTTAGATCTTAAGTGTTTTAAAATGATTGCTGATATAGTTTAAATTACAACTTGAAATCCTTGGAAACATACAATGATTAAGCTAATAATTTATATGTATGTCACGACCTGATTGTCTCTATACTTTCTTTTCCAACTATTAAGATGTATTCTAAACCCTTCATCGTATTCTTTATAATACCCTCTTTCTTGAGAGATTCTTAGTATATACTTGAGTACCAGAATTTTTCTGTTTTATTTTCAAAACATGAATAATGTTTTGAATTATATTAAAATGATTGAGGCATTATATTGTTTCGACCCATTTTATCTTGAGACCTACCCTATATTTGATCTTTCTAAATCCCCTAGAAACCATGAACAACCTTAATAGGAAGCCACATTAAAAACATATTTCCCTTCCTACCCTAATTATTTTTAACTTTTCATGATTATTAACTTGAGCACTAGAGAAGGAATTGGCAACACATGGCACATTTTTGTTCATAGTCATGAAATTAAGTGTCGGTGAGTGCCTCTTTATTATTTGGGGAAGAAAGGGTTCCAAACCCATTTTCGTGGAATTAATAAAGTGATACCATATGTTTAAAAAATGATAAGGACAAGGGGACCTTTTATAAACTTTATGGCCCGTGAACCCTACGTGACTAAGGGAGATGGTGGTGATGAGAGAATTTGATAGAGCTTATTGAGGATGCTTTTAAATTGAGAATTATTTTGAATATCATGCAGTGTTATTTGAAGAATTTATCCTTCCTTTTTCAAGCCTTAGAGTTTATTTTTCACATCTTTACCTACCAGCCCTTAGACACATAGACATCTAAAACTTATTGGAAGGCCCTCATGATTTTTTTAATTCAAAAATTCTTATGTAGTGAACTATAATTATTCAAAACCTTTGGATGGAGTGTATATATCTTAGATTGAGCATAAATTTGATTAAAAATATCTTGAGTGTTGAGTGTGTCATCTACTGGTGAAAAAGATCATCAAGTGGAATGATTATTTTTAAAAGGTTGAAAAATGGGTTTAACAAATGATGAAAGTAGTTACATGAATTATATATGAGGCATGATTATAATATCTTATGAATTAAATCTATTTTGTAACTTTTTATAGTTTTCTCTTGTAACTTTATCGTTTATACTTATGATTAATTAAATTCCTTCCTTTTAATATATAGACTCCTTTAATTAGATGTTGACATTTGTTTAAGGGAAATCAAATGAATAAGTGTGGGGAGTTTGATACACCTGATTTGGGTATACATTTCAACATATACTATTGAAAATGACAACATGTCTTCAGCAAACACCTGATGATTAGTGAGAAACTACTTTTATTTTTCTGATATTATTTATTTTCAAGTGTTTTCTAGAAAAACGCACAAATCAAGAGAACTAATAGCAAAAATTACCAACTACACAACATGTACATATCTACACGTTGTGTAAATTCAGACTCAGACATGGATCGGCCAGACGAGTACACGCCCAAGTCTCCAAAATAGAGACAACACACCGTGTGGGTCATACCTACATGCCATGAATAGGATTCTAGATGTTTTTGGTGGTGTTTTTAGAGACTACATGCCATGTGAGGAAGTGCCACATTCCATGTATCTTTCACCAACTGACCATTGACACCGCAGAAGTCAAGGGAAGTATAGCTGGCCACCTATGGAAAAAGAATTGCAACAAAAACGCATTGACTAAACTACACGGCATGTAATTTTAATTCACACCATGTACTTTTTTACTATAAATAGAAGGCTTGGACTTCAGTTTTAGGATTCATTGATCAATACTCAAAGGAGGGAGGTTCCACATCCCTGATACCTTTGCTCTAATACTCTACCAATCCACCATTCTACCAAAATAACCATGACGTTTCTACGATGAACACATTATGTATTGAGGGTTTTATTGTTATCTTTTCTTCCATTAATAACGAAACACCCCATGTGTTGGGGATGTGGGTGATTAAAAAGTATTGTAATTTGGATTAATTTTTATGTTTGTGTTTGTTCTGTTTAATTCTTCTTTTTCTTATTCAGTTTTTTATCTTTATCACTGAAAATTATAAGCAAGACCAAGGGCATAATTTTCGGGGACTCAAATTAAGAATATTGATGAATACTTTTATGATCATTAGATGTATTCATAAACTAACAAATGGACTGATCTAAATAAAAAAAATTCTGAAATACTGACTACCAGACCAAGGAGTAAGATTTTTCAGTTCCAAACATAGTTTACTGGACCAAGGGAACCTTGTCATAATTGAAACCTAGAGTGTTGGGTTATTATGAACAATAAAACCTAATAAGAAGTTTGTAGAACATCCATAATCATTGTAGCCCCAACCCGCTCCTTTTTCTTTCAACCACATTAAAAAATTTAATTATTTATCATTTAATATTACACTTTATTTCAGTAAACAAAAAAATTGTCATAATTAAAAACAAAAATCCTACTCTATTCCCATAATCTTTTACTAGGTTAATTCCAAACATAATCGAAGTCATGCACTCTTCCAGTTCCCTGTGGATCGACCCTGCACTTATGCTATACTAGCTTTGGAGTTGGTAATATCAATTTGGGAAACCGATAACATACCTTCAGTGAAACGACATACCACTATCATGTAAGGAATCAAATCATATGAAAAGACCACTCTGAGAAGTCGAAAGGTAAAGTGGTGGGGTCTATGTCATGCAATTTAAGGACATGTGACAAGGACTCTGGTGACACACAATTTAGGGTCATACAATGATGACCTATTTAGAGTATATAAAATTCATTTGAAATAAAATTTCATGAAATAATAAGAAAATTATTTCATAAGAATACTTTCATTACTGGTGGGCATGATGCAATATCCATTTTTTATGATTCAAGAGTAATATTAACTAATGTTTTCCTTGTATTGGAAATAAAGTGATTCCTAATTTCTCTCAATATTTAGAGGCTTATTTCTAGGTATCTTTAATGTTCTCATATCCAATACCAATTCTCTTTGGATAAATGAGTTGATGTTTGGTTTTTATTAAATTCTCAAGAAACACATTTTTTATGAATCTCAAGGTTATATAGTGTGTGTAACAATTTTTCATAGTGTAGTACCCTCGGGTTTTGGTATGTAACCATTAATTAATTATTTTAATGGTTATAAAGTTAAGGGTGATGAATGAGAGAGTCGGGAGAATATGGAATGAAGTTTTTAGGCAAAGGGTAAGTCGCACGGGCGGCACAAGGTTTGTCTAACCGTGTGGAAAAACCATGCACAGTTGACACTTTTAAGTTAGTGGCTCCCACACGGTTGGAGTACTAATTGGTAGATCGTACAAGGAGTCCATGTGAGGGTTTTCTGAGGCAGTGGATAATTCATAGTTAGCGTACAGTTTGACAAATCATTCGAACTAACCATGCGACCAATTAAATGAGATTCAAAAAAGTGGATCTCACACATGTTTTCCTCTAAATGGATTGTTTTCTCTCCTAAGCGGCCATAACATGGGATCACTCTCCTGTGAAGGTATGAGAAACTCTCCCAGGTGTTTTTGAGGAAATCTTATGGATTTCATTGGTGAATAAAAGTCATATTCTTGAGGTATGTGATTGTCTGTCATCATTCTTGATCAGTTTCTTAGATCTACTTATCCTTTTCTCTTGGTTCCTTAGATATATGACCATTATGGGTAGATATATGTGTGTGGATTCCAAATATGATGAGATTTGGTATTGTAATTTCTATGAAAAGATATATAAGGAGGGTTCTCGAAGAATCAACCTAGTTTTCTTGTGCATTCTTCGTTCGTTGTGGTTTTCATCAAAACCTTCGAGGTAGGAGGTGTCTTTCTTAACTCGACTTAGTAGAACTGATTGGAATGATTTAAAATTGAATGTGTGGTGTTGAATTGATTTTTATTTGGTTATTTAACACTTTTTTGAAACATTATTGAGTTATGGTTGTGAGATATGGAAAATTTTGGATTTTGAATTAGTGCTTTAGTTCTTGATTTTAAAATAGAGATTTTAAAATCGGGTTTTTCTGGAATTGTGACACATGGTTTGGATTAGATTTTTCAATATAAGGGAATGTTTTATTGAAGTGAAATGACTATTTTGAAATTGTTTTATTCTTTTTTTTTCAATAAAAGTTCAGTTTTATTGAAATGGTTTGAATTGGTTGAACACACTTGGTTTTTGACATGATGGTTGTGTGTGTTCACGAACATGTGAGACAAAAAAGGGATAGGGGTCTCCCCCATCATTAACGGGATGGATAAGGGTTATGGATCTCCCCAATAAATTGGTGCTTGTGGGGCAGATAAGGTTTAGGGCGCTCCCCCATCATTAACGGGATGGATAAGGGTTAGGGCTCTCCCCCGTCAATTGGTTCACTAAGGGTGGCAAAGTGAAAGGATGACTCACCACTAGTGAGTATATGGAGATCCAGGTTACATGTAGGGTTGATTGTGTGTATGTATGGAATGAATTGGTTATGTCCAAGGACTATTTAGAAATTTATTTAAAGCTTGTTTTGTTTTTTTCTGAATAAATAACTTGTTGGAAAAATATTGTTTCAATTGCACTTGTATGATTTTTGTTATAAATGGTTTTGAAACTTGTTTATATTTGGTTATAAATTGTTTTGATAAATTGTTTTATATAAATTGTTTCATATAAATGTGACAAAATTTTCTACCCTTGTGGCGTGAGTAGAGAATTCATTGGTGAAAACCTACTGAGTTTTATACTCACCCCTACTTTGACACTTTGGTGGTTTTGTAGGTGTCGTATTCTAGGATAAAGGTAAAGGTAAAACATCTCATTGCAAGTGGTTCATGGCGATTCTTAGCATATGTGGTGGTTCTTGAAGCTTGGAGCTTGGTGTGGAGCCATGGAGCGTGTCTTGTCTTATTTTAGGTCTTCTGTTTAGTCTTCTGCATGGTACTCTGATTTTGTGTTATTTGTATTTGTTTATGGGATGTATTGTGGAATAGTGTAGTTCCCTTTTGGTAATGTATGAGTTGGTTTTTTTCTTAACATGAATCATGTAGTTTTTTTATAGTGGATCGTTTTTTTGGTTGGTTTTGTATCAAGGGAAAATCATTCCCCAATCATTTATCGAAGACATCAGCATTTATTTCCTGCCTTTGGCACCTTGGGAACATCTCCTAAGGCCTAGTAATGACTTGTTGTCGCAATGATCCATGGTCAGGTGCTCGAGACACTTCTTAGCTGTCGCAATCATCATATGATTTGACTGGATGAGGACAATAGAATCAGTCTCATCAGAAGATTAAAGCTAGCCTTGGTGATTCTAGAAATACCATGACTCCTCAACCAGGGCAACCTCAACAAGGAAACAAGGAGAACAATATAGTCAAGAAGCAATTGTATGGAGATGAGCAGATGATTGTCGATGATCAGGTTGGACCATCTACAGTGAGAGGTACAAGTCTTTTGAATTCTACCTTTTTGTAAGTGTTGTTTGATACTGGTGCATCACATTCCTTCATTTCATCTCATGTTGTTGACTTTCTATGTTTAAACCTGGAAATGGTGTCTTCTTTTTTGAAACTGCAAACTCCTATTAGTGAAAGAGATTATAAAGCACTTTTTTGTAGTGAATGTGCTATAACTGTTGATGGAGCTGAGTTAAAATAGGACTTATAGATGTTAGATATGGATTTATATGATGTAATCCTAGGTATAGATTGGTTGACAATGTTCAAGGATCAAATCGATTGTTATTGGAGAACAATTAGTTTCATGACCGAGGACGGTGTCGAGCATCTATTTAGAGGAGAGAGGACAGTAAATAATGGTTCAAATAGCTTGTTTGCCCCAATTTTGGGAACTATATCTTACCAATTGGTATCTTTGGCTTTGTCATCAATGGAAGAGATCGAGGAAAATAGTTTTCTAGCTTTTGTGGATCAATTTCCATATGTCTTTCCTAAGAAGATGTCAGCGTTACCACCTCTAAGGGAAGTGGAGTTTACGATTGATATCCTTCCGGGGACCAGTCTTATTTCCATTCCATCTTATAGGATGGAACCAAAATAGTTACAGGAATTGAAAGTGCAGTTAGAGGAGATGGGAAGCAAGGGTTTCACTCGACCAAGTACGTCTCCATGGGAGGCACCAGTTTTGTTCATGAAGAAGGTAGATGGGACTCTTTGGCTGTGTTTTGATTATCGTAAGATGAACCACGTTATGATAAAGAATAGATATCCACTTCTATGAATTGATGATCTATTTGATCAATTAAGGGGATCTCAGTGGTTCTCCATGATTGACTTGTGATCCGGATATCACCAATTGAGAGTTCGAAAATAAGATATTCCAAAGACTACTTTATGAAGTATATATAGCCACTATGAATATGTAGTCATGCCTTTCGGTCAAACAAATGCACCAAAAGTCATCATGGAATTGATGAATCAGATATTTCAACAATATCTAGATTATTTTGTTGTGGTGTTTTTGGATGACATTTTGTTCTATTAATAGACAAGGGCTGATCATGAGCTACACCTAGAAACAGTGTTACAAATCTTGAGAGATCATCATTTGTATTCCAAATTATAAAAGGGTGATTTTTGAATACATGAAGTAAGTTTCCTTGGCCATGTCATTTCTGAGAAAGGCATTTCTATTGATCCTGAAAAGATAGAAGCCATTATCTCTTGGAAACCACCAATGAATGTGTTCGAGATACAAAGTTTTCCTGGTCTAGATGATTAATACTGACGCTTTGTGTGTGATTACTCAAGACTAGATTCACCAATTACAACTCTGAAAAAGAAGAATGCTCCATTAAAATGGATATAAGAATTTCATAAAGTCTTTCCAAGAACTGAAGGTTTAGAATACATCGGCACCAATCTTGACCTTTCCTGAATTAGGACATGGGTATGTGGTGTATTGTGATGCTTCAAGATCATTTTTGGGTTGTGTTCTCATGAAAAGAGATCATGTGGTTGCTTATGGTTCAAGGTAGTTGAGGGTGCACGAGAAGAATTACCCAACACATGATTTGGAGTTAGTTGTAGTCATCCATGCTTTGAAAACATGGATACATTATCTATTTGGTGATGAATTTATTGTGTTTACGGATCACAAAAGCTTGAAACAGATTTTCTCACAGTGATATTTGAATTTGTGTCAAAGGAGGTGGATGTATTATCTCCAAATGTTTGACTTTGACATTATGTACACACCGGGAAAGGAAATTTTGTGGCAGATGCACTGAGTAGAAAGTCATATGTTTAGTTGGTGAAAGAAGCTTCAGATGAATGGTAGTTAATGCCGGTATTAGATGAAATTCATGTGGAATATGAATATCGAGGTGATGTTTCCGTTTTATTTTGAGTTACTTCTGTTCCTAATTTAGTAAAAATTATCAAAGAAGCACAAACATCTGATGTAGAATGTCTAGTTTTAGGTTCAAAACTCAATGGTGGGGAGACCATTGATGTCTAGAAACTTAATGGGGGTCAGTTTTGTGTTTCAGAGACCGGATGGTTGTACCTATGGTTTGTTATGAACAACTCCTTCATGATTACCAACATTTAAGAAGGGTTGTACATCCATGTACACAAAATATGTACAAGGCATTTAAGGAAGAGTTTTTGTGGAGCGGCATGAAAAAGAAGGTGGTTGAGTTCATCTCGCGGTTCTTAACATGTTAGCAGATTGAAGCAAAGCATCAGAGACTAGTAGGTATGTTACAATCTTTTCCTGTCTCAGTGTGGAAATGGGATCAAATAGAAATGGATTTTGTTACAGGTCTTCCAAGAATTGTCTGAAAACACGATTCGATTTGGGTGATAGTGGATCGTCTAACCAAGTTGGCCCATTTCATCCCTATTCGTGAAACTCATATGGTGGATGATATTTCAAAAAGATATATCCCAAAAGTGGTAAATATACATGGTGTACCAGTGTCTATAGTCTCGGATAGAGATATGAGGTTCACAGCTCATATCTGGGAATCATTACAACATGCCCTTGGAACTTAGTTTACTATGAGCACCGCGTATCATTCTCAAAAGGATGGGAAATATGAACGGATGATACAAACATTGGAAGACATGTTTTGGGATTCTGTAATGGATTTGTTTGGCTCATGGGAGAATCATATACCCTTAGTGGAGTTCTCATACAATAACATCTATCAAGCCTCGATACGCATGGCTCCGTTTGAAGCATTGTATGGGAATCCTTGTCATTCTACACTATGTTGGGTGGAAACGGGTGATAATTCACTAGTTAGGCCAAGACTTGTCCAAGAAACAACAGAGAAAAACCAGTTGATTATAAAGAAGATGGAGAAAGCTTAGAGTCATCATAAATCTTCTGCAGATCACCGTCAAAGACCGTTGTCGTTCGTTGTGGGTGATTATGTTTTCTTGAGGATCTCTCTAAGGCTTGGACATCGTTGTTTCAGGAAGGAGGGAAAGTTATCTTCTAGATAGATTGTCCTTATTGAGATACTAGAATGAGTTGGAGAGGTGGAATATCGGTTGGCATTACCACTGTAGTTTTGTTCGGTGCATAATGTGTTCCATTTGTCCCAGTTTAAAAAGTATCACCCTGATCCTTACCATGTGATCAGATGGGATCATGTTGAGCTAGAACTAGATGCATCACTTGTACATATTCTAGTGCAGATCATGAATAGAAAAGAGAAAGTATTGTGTGGGAAGATCATCGGCCTAGTGTATTTTTTATGGAAACATGGTCAAATTCAGGAAGAGACTTGGGAATATGAGAAGGAAATGAAATATCAGTGGCTGGAACTACTTTTGGCCAGCAAGGGTTCTCTACTTCCTGAGGACAGAAAGACAAATGATGGGGAGAATTTTGTACCCTTGGTTCTTAGTATGTAACCCTTACTTAATTATTTTAATTGTTATAAAGTTAAGGGTGATGAATAAGAGAGTTAGAAGAACTTGGAATGAAGTTTTGAGGCAAAGGGGAAGTCGCACGGGCGGCACACAGTTTGTCTAATAGTGCAGCCAAACCCTGCCTAGTTGACACTTTTGAGGTAGTGGCCCCCACACGTTTGGAGCACAGTTCAGGAGACTGTGTGAGGATTCTATGTGAGGGTCTTCCGCGGAAGTGGCTAATGCACGGTTAGCACACGGTTTGTCAAACCATGCAAACTAACCATGCGGGCACTTAAATGATATCCTAAAAATGTGGATCTCATGTGTTTTTGCCTCTAAATGGATATTTTTTCCTCCTAAGAAGCCATAACTCGGTATATCTCTCCCTTGAAGGTAGGATAACCTCTCTAAAGTGTTTTGGAGGTGATCTGAAGGATTTATTTGGAAAATCCAAGCCGAATTCTTGAGGTATGTGATCGTTCGTCATTGTTCTTAATCAGTTTCTTAGATCTGCTTATCCTTTTCTCTTAGTTTCTTAGATCTTCACCCATTATGGGTATATAGAAGTTTTTGGATGCCAAATATGATGATATTTGGTCTTGTACATTCTAGTAAAACAGATCTAAGGTGGTTTCTTGAATAATCAACACGGTTTTCTTGTGTGTTCTTCATTCGTTCTGATTTTCGTCAAAACCTTCGAGGAATGAGGATTAGTTCTTTACTCCAATTAGTTGAACTGATTGGCATGATTTGAAATTGAATGTTTGGTGTTTAATTGATTGTGATTTTGTTGTTGAACTCTTTTTGGAAACCTTTTTGAGTGGTGGTTTTGAAATCTAGAAAATTGGGTATTTTGAATTAGTGTGTTGGTTCTAAATTTTAAAATAGTTATTTCAAAATGGGGTTGTTCTGGAATTTTGACACATGGTTTTCATTATCTATTTTCAATAAAAGTTAATGTTTTATTTAAGTGAAATGACTATTTTTAAATTGTTCTATTCTTTGGTTTTCAATAAAATTGTAGTTTTGTTGAAATGGTTTGAATTGGTTGAACACACTTGGTTTTTGACATGATGGTTGTGTGTGTTCATGGGCATGTGGGATGGATAAGGGTTATGGGTCTCCCCCATCATTAATGGGATGGATAAGGGTTTTGGATCTCCCCCGTCAAAGGGTGAATATGTGATGGATAGTGGGTAGGGGTCTCCCCTATCAGTAATGGGATGGATAAGGGTTATGGCTCTCCCCTGTCAATTGGTTCACTAAGGGTGACTTAGTGAAATGATGAATCACTACTTATGAGTATAGGGAGATCCAGGTTACAAGTAGGTTTGGTTGTGTGGATGTATTAAATGAATTGGGTATGTCAAAGAAATATATATAAATGGTTTTAAAGCTTGTTTAGTTATTTTTTCTCAAAAAAAATAACTTGTTTGATAAATTGATTTCAATTGAACTTTCATTCTTTTGGTTATAAATGGTTTTAGAAACATATTTATATTTTGTTATAAACTATTTTGGTAAAATGTTTTATATAAACTATTTTATATAAATGTGACTAACATTTCAATCCTAGTGGCTTGAGTAGGTAATTTATTGGGGAAAAACTACAGAGTTTTATACTCACCCCTGCTTTGGCACATTGGTGCTTTTGAAGATGTTGTTTTCTGGAATACTTGTGAAGGTAAAACATCTCATTTCTTCTGTATCATGGTGATTCTTGGGATATGTGGTGGTTCTTGGAGCATGGAGCTTGGTGTGGAGCTGTGGAGTGTGTATTGGATTATTTTGGGTCTTTTGTTTAGTCTTCCTCATAGTACTCTAATATTGTGTGGGTAGTATTTGTTTGTGGGTTATATTTTGAAATAGTGTAGTTCCATTTTAATATTGTATGAGTTGGTTGTTTTGTTGACATGCATCATGTAGTTTGTTGATAGTGGATCGTTTGGTTGGTTGGTTTTGTCTTAATGGAAAATTGTTCCCCAATCGTTTCTCAAAGCCCTCAGCATTTATTGCCAGCATTGGGAACGTCTATTAAGGCCTAGTAATGACTCGTTGTTCTCTCAATCCAATGAGAATTGGTGGGTCATTACACATAGAGTCACTCTAACTCATCAATTCATATCTAAAATTACTTTTCCTTAAATAGTTGATTGAAAATGGAAATGAAAATTGAGGTAAATTGAACTTAAATAGGAAAGATGTATTTTTCTTGTTTATGATTGGGTATGGGGTTTCCTATATGGAAATGAATGTTGTAGTGTGATAATACCATAAATCATGCAGGAGATTATCTGGACAAGAATTCTTGTATTTTTCCATAATCTTCTGAAGGATTTTAGATAGAGTTTTAATTAAATTCTATATTGATATATTTTTCACTATATGATAGTTAGATAAGAGGTTGGGCTAAACATAATACTCCTGATATAGCTTATTCATTTCAAAATCCCAAAAAATAATACTATTTTATGTCAGTATTGTATGATTCACACTGAATATTATAATGATATTAGACTTTATGATGTTTATGAAAACCTTTACCCTAAACTCCTTGATTGGTGTGGCTTAAATCAACTTTTAAAGAATAAGTGGGTATTAGTAAGAATGAACGTAAACTTCTTGGTTTTGGATGGAAGGTATGGACCTATGTAATCTATTCATCATATGTCAAATGTCTGGGATTATTTAGAAATTTACAGCAACTATAGGGGTTTATGGATAAAATTTCCTTGGATTTTAAATGCATGGAACATATTTAGGAATTACATGTAGTCATGTATCATTGAATCCCATAAAGTAAAATGTCTTATAATTTAGTGGAAGTACTTGGTTCCCAACTAATGAGTGTTGTAGTCACCATCATAGAATTCCTACATTTTGGTGAGGGTATCTCCTCTTTCAATTCATATGAGGAGTTCCCCATCAAATCCTTGTTTTAGAAGAATTTTTCAAAATTAGGTCCATCATAAAGTATGGAATTTACTACCCATTAATGGATCTATTCTTTTTTCTCTCAATCAAGTGACATAATTATATTTTAAAAATAATAGACTTTGAGAGGCATCCAACTAGACCTATAATTATCTAACTAGGATGATGTTTCACTTCTATCTAGGGTGGGACTAATTTCATTTATTTATTCCATATCATTACTAATTAATGTAGAAGTCACCTTAAAGTGATTTATATGAATGATAGCTTCATATTGATCTAGATCCTCTAATTCTGTAGTCATATTCGTCATAGCATCTACTTAAGAATTTTAAGAACAAGGAATATGGTAAAGTATCAGATCTAAGGTAAATTTATCCAATAACCCTCATATAGATTCAAGAGAGGTAATAAACTCTTCATTATTGATAGAATAAAATATGTTGATTTTATTTATTACCATCTCTGAATCTCCCTTGATATTTAACTAGGAAATTGATGTTTAAAAAGATAATTCTAATCAGGTAATAATTTCAAGGTATTATTCCTTGTAATTGGTATATACATCCTTTAGTATGAAGGAATATGGTTGAATTACCTTTGTCAGGTAGATGAATATGATACCCAAACTGACCATGTTGAGATTTGGGTCCTTTATCCTTTTTCTTATTGGACTGCAAGAGGCACCATTAATTTAAATCTACTAATATTAAGTGGTTTCATGGATGGATAAGTCTTTTACAGAAATGTTTTTTTGTTTCTAAAGATTAATCTTATAGGGTAGGGGTTTTCTTGATAAATCTGTTATGGATTTCCCTTATATTTTCTTCTTCAACACAAAGAAGACATCAAACTACTACATAATAAACTCCCGTCGGGATTGGAACCCTCTTAACATCAAATGACCGAGTATATATTTTATAATATTGATAATGGATAACAAGTAGACCTCATAATTCAATACATAATTTCTACGATTTTACACAATTAAGACTAATGAAAGGTATTTCTTTGTTATATCATAGATGTGGTCTTAGCTTATAAAATTTTCCAACTAAGATAATAGAGGATATTTTATTCTCATATCATATTTCTTTATGAATATGGAACTATGAAATCACTCCAAGGTTGACACAAAATAGATGATGGATTTTTCTTCTATGTGAGGAATTATGATCATAGGGTGAAATAGATACTACATGATATCATATAAGTAATTCTGGGAATCTTCATCCCATCAGTAGTTTACCCCTTTCTTCATCAACTTTGTGAAGGGAAAACACATGACAATGAGGTTAGATATGAAATTTTTGATGTTTTCAAGGGACCTATAGAGTCTACTTAATTACTTACGGTTTAAATGAGTATTTATATAAAATAAAACCGTATCCTTATAAGGGTCAACCTCAAATCGATGATAAGATACCATAAAACTAAATTATTTCCTCGATGTCACTCTAAAATTACATTTCAATGTGTTTATTTTCATGCAGTGTTGAGGTGAATTATTAAAGATGTCCTCAAGGCAAGCCATGTTATCATAGTTCTAGGGATATATTACTACCAAACCATCTACATATAGTTTTATTGTTTTCCCTAAAACTTACTTGAAAACATGTTTCATGGTTTTTGATAGGTGTCACCAGTGTTCTTCAAGAAATGAAGGAAATACCTGATAGTAGTGTACTCCTTTGAGTGAGCTAAATGTATTGAGATCCTCATCCTTTATGACCATTTAAATTTTATTATAACTAGAACTTACATATATAATTTATAGGGCTTAAACTAGATATTACATCAATTAGTAGTTTCATGATTGGAATAAGGAAATCATCCTTTGGATGATGATGACTGAGATCCCAGATGTTAATGAAGACCCTAATTTTTCCATTATTTATCCTGATATGGAAAATGTTTTAAATTAATTTTAAGTATTAAAATTACAATATGAAGTTATCTTCAATCATATTATAAAAAATATATTCTACCATTACAGTATAGGTCAGATATATTCTAATTACTTCCTATTTGTAACCATTGTTGTTATCTTGTAGATCCAAGTGATGAGTAGATACCCAGGGATATAAGTTGATAATTTACATGTAATTACACAAGAACACATTTTTATATTACCTAAATATGTATATTAATTTTATTTATTCTTTAGGTAATGTGGCTACACTAATTAGTGTTTGTAAAATCCCAACTTGACAGCCACTAAAATGGTTCCCTAACATGGTTCATCACATGTCCTCAAGAACACCCCTCTATATGACAAAGGATACCAACTAGCATTGAGGGTATAATGTGGTACCATGAGGATAATATACCCTCATGATAAATATATAATATTAATTCAATACAAAAATTTTCTAAATATCTTAGCGGTGGAAGATAATAATTAATAGACAATCCATAATTGATGAATAAATAACAATGCTTTCACATGCTAAGTCATAATATAAGTAGTGTGATACAATGAATAATATATAATGAAAAATGAACAAAAATAAATAAGAGTCTCTGAATTCATAAGGTAACCCAATTATGTTCTTGGCCTCTGCTCCTAAGGTCAATGTCTTGTCTTAATAAATGATGAAATAGAAAAAAAACACTATTTAAGTCCTCCAACCAAGAGGTCTATCCAGGTACCAAATGAATGCCCAAAAAGGGTGCAAGATAAACATACTTGGTCATCACCAAAGTTTTACAATGTAATAAATTCATTTAATATAAAATAATAAGTGTCTAGGTATAATAAATAACTCATGAATAAATAGTTGTAAACAAGTTGGGCATAGGCTCCTCGAGGACACATGGTCAACCATATATGCTTCAGGTTATACCAGAATGTCTCTGAACATTTCTATCATATATATATATATATACATACACACATTTCCATATATATATATATATAATTATATACACATGAATTTATAGAGGACTCAAGGAGTACAACCAAGGTGTCAACATACAGTGTTAATAATATAATATACTCGCATTTTTAAAATAAGGGTAAAATACCAAGATTATAAGTAGGGGTTATAGAGTTACATTCCAGAAAATACAAATAAAATAAGTGAAACTACATTTCTAACATCATTTCATGAAGGGTTCATATGTATAATCCTAGTAAGTACCTTTGAGCAATCTGATAGAGTAATAGCTAATAAAAGTCTTATAAGCATAACCTTAGGTAATACCTCTGGGAAATTTGATAATGATGTGAAATATCATTCCAACATCCTAGATGAATGGGGAATGTGGAGAATCATTTCCATCAACACTGAAAAATTATTTTCAGTTACAATCATGTATAAGGGAATCCCACTTTCCCTAGGATACCTTAACCAAGGCATTTCGTAAATAGGAATCTTGTATCACTCTAGGTGAAATGTTATATAATTGGAATATTATATTTAATATTATAATAAAGGGCCATGAGATCTTCCATCCCATTATCAATTATAATAATAAAATTTGTTTCTTTTATTTATAAATAAACAAGAATATCATGGGAAGAACGCATGATATAATACAATTCAAAACACACTCTTTACTAATTACATCATATGTGCCCAATGTGTTTATTCATTAGTGATAAACTGAATCCATAGGAGTGTGTTTTGTTATGTTAGTAAGGTATGATTATAGTAACTATATTATATGATTATAATATTTAATTCAAACCCCTTTTAACCAATGTGTATATCATAACCTAACACGGTCTAAGAAAATATACATTCTCTATTATAGTTCAATTAATTCATTAATCTCCATTAAACCAATAAACCACATGTAAAATAATGGATTCACCCAATGGGGTGGCCTAAATTGAGAAACCACCCTCAAACTAATTTGAGGGGTCTTGAAAACATAAAGGTTATGGTTTATACATTTTAATTTAATACAATTCTTAATTTAGGAGCAATGTTTGGAAAGTATTGCATAATGAAAAATAAAAATACATTATAAACAATTAAACTTTTAGGTAAAGAAATGTAGACTACCTACCATATACAAAGGATACTTCACTAATCCATTATTAGGATTTTATTCAAGCTATAACAAGATATATTTGAATAATCATCAAACTCCCTACAAATATAAAATATGATCTCGCATGGAAATATCATCCAAAATGGAAAAATGAATTATGAAAGGATGAAATTGGAATCATATTCTTACAAAGGTTGATCCAAAGAAACTTAAAATGAGTGATTCATATCTCTTATGAGAGTTATCCATGCATTCCTATGTGTAAAGGAGGAAGGGTATGCTCAAGGGTGATCCTCCTGGCCAAATGAGGTTGGAAATGGGGTGGAAACACTTTAAGATTTGGAGGGGAAATTTTATAATTTTCTCCTTTTAATTTGGAGAATATAAGGATATATGGTTAGAAACGCTATGAAAATAAAGTTTGAATCACTCTATCAAGACTCCATGCTTCTCAAAAGCTAGGTGCATGGTTTACAAATGGTGTGCAAGCCTTGTGTTTGGAACTATCCAATCCACACAAATTATATGGTTAGGTGCACAGTTAGAAAACCCATGTTCAAGACATGTGGTTATCCTATGAAATTTAATCAAAAACCTTCCCAAAATTTTGTTGTCTTGAGCATAAAATTTGAAAAATCAGGTGACACCCCCATAGGACCACACAGTTTGGGTTCATGGTTTGAACTAACCATGTACAAAATGTGTTCCCCTCTTTTCCTTTCAAAAAACCTGGATTTCAAAGCCTATTTATTTTGAAAATCAACCAAACACATGAGACATATCTCAGACGTTAAAAATCATCTAAAAATTTCACATTTAAGTGATCCAACTCTCATAATTCCAATCTAAAGCTCAATTTACAATTTGTCCGATCCACTAAATGAAAAGTTCAAATTCCCTTGGAATTTTCAACCTTATCCAAAATTTGAGATGTTATAACCTCCCCACAATAGAACTTCTCACCATTGAGAATGCTTGGGGAACAAAAAAACATCACCCAACCTACTTAGTTTATGAATTATTGATTGACTGATCATGATGCTTTTCTTATTCCCAATGTACCTCCAAGAATTAATTTAAGCATGCGGTACATAAGAAAATAAAACTCAATTGAACACTCATATTCAAAAATAAACATCAAGAAGGTGATTACCCAAGATCTTATAACTAGAAACATGATTTAATAATCATCTCTTTATTCATATTGAATGTTTTACACCCCACCATAGGCTCTATCTTTCCATGGTCAATTCCAAGCCACAGTACTCCCACCATTGGATTTTCCTATTGAAACCCAACCTTAGCATCAAAACGATGCGTGTGGAATGACCCTCAACTTACAATGTATATGATCACATGACGACTCTAATATTGGTATTTGATTAGATTGAAATGATCAAATCTCAATCGACCACACTTTAGCTGGTCATGTTGACTTCTTGGAAATACTTGGCTAACTCTTAAACTACACACAACACATATTATGTTGTATTTAATGTGGTTCCTCACTAAATGCACTCATATAAACAAGAGATCATAATTTGAGCCACTTATAACTAACTATTTTTAAAATGATCAGATTTAGTTGCCCTCATATTATCAAAACTAGTTTATAATTCCTTTAACCAAGGATTATAGAGATCATTTCAAGCATTCTCACCCAATATTATAACTTTATTTCAGTGATTTATTCTAGATGAACCATACCTAATTTAATAATCCAATGATATCAAGGTTCCAAAATGATTGTCCATTCATTGGCCTCAAGAACACATGACCCTTTTCACACTAGGTTCGTCCATAAAATCGTAAATTCATTTGATTAGATTAGCATAATGTCGAATTTGTCTCAATATATTTAGAAACATGTCTTGATAGGGTGAATAATAATTTTCAAACCAAGAGTTCACCCAGACATTAATGATAATTACAATCAATAAGAATGTATATCGCTCTTGAATCATTCTCTATAAACACAATTTGTACAATTATAGTATAAAATCATGAAATCACATATTATAACGATACATGACTAGGTTGAATTATAAATCAAATACCTCAAAACCACCTAAAACCAAGAGCATAACTTTTTCAGTATAGTTTTAAGGGTCACATCCATAATTTCTGTGTCATATATAATGTGATGCACATTTGATAACTGCATCCATCTATAAATATTTAATTACCAAGGCATTAGTTGATCCACACTAGACTCAAAATCACTAGACTCATGAATTCCAAAATCAGTTCTAACCATTTCTATCTATTTGTTAATAGTTTCACATCCTATACAAGGAATTACATGATTAAACACATTCTATGTGATTTTCCCCACATTAGGAGTGTCCTGGTCATTTTTTCTATGAATGGGAACTCATACCATGGCACACACTCCATACACCACCAAACACGTGTTACGTACATGGCCAAGTCGCTTATAAAAATCACCAAACAAAGATTCAAAAAAAATAATCAACATAAAATCAAACTATATCAGAATTAAGATCCAAAACAAACTTCATTCAGTAGTGTTACAACACCCACTCATTTATCCTATGTCATCCCTCGGTAGTGGGATAACTCAATTTATCTAATTCTCATGTCACTCTACTATAGAGATGACCCATGAATATGGCTTTCACGCAGTCACAAATCTTTCCCAAAATTCATGAAACCACTGGGTTTAAGTTATTATGTATCTCTTTTCTCAATCTAGATGTGATTAAACACATGAATTCTTCACTCGATGGGAACTGTATATAACAACACATGCTATTTTAATATGGAAACAAAATAACAGAAACTATGTTTTTTAGGAATGAGATAGTATGAACCTGGGTCAAATAAAATTCATGTTATCCATATAAATATTAACAAGATAACAACCCTTGAGTTTTTCACTTTTATAAAATAAGAAAGATCACACAACCAACAAAGCGACTGAACAATCCCTAGGCATGTATAACCCACTTAGTGAGAGCATTACACGATGCTCGCAATTCCAAATGTATTAATTGGAACATGACCATCAACCATACCTAATTATCATTCTATAAACTAAGTGTCCTATCAGAGTAAAATAGTACCTAAAAACCTCTCTCCTAGAACTCTACACAAGCATCTATCGAATCTAATTTACCTTTGAGGAAGATTCCTAACTCGGGTTAACCCCATACTTACTAAGGCTTAAATCATCGAATATATAATTAGTTTATGAATAAAAGGTCAAAATTATTACCTTTATAACTTCTAAGATCATTATAAAAAAATGTTAATTGATACATGTAGGAAAAATTCACATTCTCATACATGGAAATAATTTTTAAACTAACCTTAATCGAGTGTTGAATCTATGAACACTGTATTAAGGTTTTAGGTTTCGGGAATTTAACTAATTATAATTTATCATAAAATTTAACTAATAATGTATATATATGATTTCAAGTGATGGTTATAAAATATAACTATAATAAGCACTTTATGTATCTAAAGTCATGCAACATAATAGGAAAATCATCTCATAATTTCCTATTAAACGTTTAATAATTATTTATTTAACCATAAAATCATCGCATTTATCTTAGTTAAAGAAAATTTAAATTCCATGATATATAGGAAAATGCCCTTTAGGTTTTAATTTGCATTTTAATTAATTGATGAATCATTAAAATAAGTCTCAAAAGTAGACAACAGGTCTTTAATCATTTTTAGTTGAATCAGTTAAGTAAGATGCCACCATAAATTTATATTTAATAGCATATAAGTGGTTGAAGATGCCTTAAATTACCAACCCTATTTGTCCCAAGAATACCCCCATGGGGTTAAGTTCTAAACATTCAAAGAAGTAAATGTGACCTAAAAGGGTACTATCCTTCCAACTTGGGTCTATCTAAGTGTAACCCAATAACAGATTTTTATTAAATATTAATTGCAATCTTATAGGTTTTATCACATAAGAAACATGCCCCAACTGGCCTACGTGTGTCTTGTTGTGCATTAAGGAATGTATTCAAATAGTTCATCATGAAAAAAATATTTAAGTACAAGATTATATATATATATATATATATCTTGGTTTAGTTAGATGATTCACCATTCATGTATTATAAAGGTATAAGCCATTATAAGTAATAATTGGAAATTCATGAAACTACAACACATTTTTCACCATCAGTATTGAATTATAACAAGTTTATACATAATGGATTGATTATATAGGTTAAATTTACCAATTTATAAAGGCCCATATTCTTTATAAATTGTTATTGGAACCCATTTAATCACAATAATAAATGTTTCATCTGATGAAAAAAATGGTCCATGGATAAAACGTGTCATAATTGGTTAATTAAGGTTTCACCATCAAGATATATAAGAAAAAAACAATTAGGAATATTCATACACTTTAATAATTTTTTTATCATTTACCCAATATTAATTGTTATCACAATCTCAAATATCATATTCTAGGCATATATGACATTGTATAAGAAATGAAAGTACTAAAATAATCATGGAATGAAATATGTATGACATTCAAATCCTAAAGTGCATGTAATGATGCATGAACAATAATTCATTTTCATACGTGGAAAAGATTAAAATACTATAAATCCCATAAATTAGTATCCTATGGAAGTACATAAATCACTCAAGGTGAAATTAAAATCAACTATAAAAAAGAATATTAATCCCGCCTAAAAAGATGATCTTCCCCAAATGTGTGGGATGGATGGACCCAAACACATGCTATATACCATGTGTCGAAACATTTATAGTCTCTTGTATACCATCCCAAAATTTTAAGGAAAAGGGAAAAATAACCTCTAATACCAATTCTGATCATCCCTACCTGGGAGGCACTAAAATGGTGACCCGAATTGGTTAATTACATAGCCTCAATCCCCCCCACTCACCTGACAAAGGTTCCCAACTAGTAGTAAATGCATCATATGGTTCCATGGGGAGATTATACCACCATGATTAGAGTGTAATAGAGTTGTATACAAATAAGGAAATATTGGAAAAAAATAATTGACATAGAATCAGAAGATAATAATAAATTGACAATCCATAACATATGAAAAAATAACCATGCATGAACATGCTAAGTCATAATATAAGAAGTGTGATATAATGAACAAGATAGACTAAAAAATGAATAAATATAAAAAAGAATATATAACTATGAAATTATTCTTTAGTATATACTCAACTTCTAGTCTCATGCTCTATGTCCAATCTTAGTCCATAATTAAAACAACACAAGACATCATGATCTAAGTCCAACAACCAAGAGGTCTATTTGGGTTCGAAATGGCAGCCCAAAAAGGGTGTGAGATAAACTAAGTAGAATACCCACAATAGTTTCTAATGAAATATAGTACTTGAATATAAATAAAATTGTGTGGAGGTATAATAAATATGTCGTGAATAAATTACTATAAACAAGATGGACTGAGGTTCCTCATGGACACATGGATGATCATACCTTCTTCGGCCTAAGCTAGAATGTATCTAACCATTATCATCATATATATATACATATATACATACATGCCCAAAAATACATATATATAAACATTTATACATACTTATTCAAAGATTTCCTAATGCATATAACCAAGGCGTCCCCCTATTGTGGTAATAAAATAATATACTCTCATTGTTTAAAATATAGTTACAAGAACAAAAATTTGAACATGGGGTATGTAGCACCATGATCAAAAATCAAAATAAATTATGTGAAACATTATCTCCAACATCATTCCATGAAGGTCCCATAAGAATAATCCCATGTAGTACCTTCAGACAATTTAACAGAGTAACATCCAACAAAATGCTCATATATAGAACCCCATGTAGTACCTCTAGGAAATCTGATAATTATGTGAAACGCCATGTCCAACATCCTAGACCAAGGGGGTGTGGAGAATAATGTCCATCATCCCTAACCAAGGCCTATCATTTATAATCATTTATAACATAATCCCACTCTCCCTATGATCCCTTATTCATGTCGTTTCCTAAAGAGGGGCCCAAAATCAATTAAGGCATAATGTAACCACTTTGGCATATTATTTATAATATTATTACAAAAATCCATGAAATCATTCATTTCCTCATAAATTAAAATCCTGAAATTAGGCCATTTTTATGAAAAAAAAATAATAAATAAGGCCATGAGAATACCACATTCCCCAATATAATTAAAAAAATAGTTTAATAATTACATTATATGTTCCCCAGGAATTTCTTCATTTGTTATAAACTGAAACATTAGGAGGTTATTTTTTATATAGGTAATTCATGATTATAGTAATTCGATTATATGAATATTGAATTTAATTCTAATCCCCTTTTAACCAAGTCATACATCATAGCCAAATATGGGACAAGTAAATTACATGCCTTATTATAGTAAAAATAATTCATTAATCCATATACAACTAATGACCCATGTGGAAAATAAAGGACACACCCAAAGGGGTGTCCTAAATTGATTCACTACACTCAAACCATGTTTATGGGTCTTGAAAACATCAAGGGTATGGTTTAGTCATTTTAATTTATTTAAATTCATAATTTTGGAGTAATGTGTGGAAAGTCTGGTGTGCGGAACAATGGTAATAATTTATAAAAATTCAAATTTTAGGGAAAATATATATAACACCTAACATATACCAATGAAACATAACTTTTCCATTATATATATTTGATTCTATCCTAAATGAGAGAAAATGGAAGAATCATTGAACGCCCTACAAATAGAGCATATGAGTTTTCATCGAAGTAGAATCCAATACAGCAAAAGAAATAGAGAATTGAAGAAAGAGTAATCATAGTCTTACGAAGGGTGATCCAACACAACAAAAAATGAGTGATTCCATGCTCATATGAGGGTGATCATTCAATTTATTTGAGGAGAGGGAGAAGAGGACTCGCAGGGGGGATCCTTCTGAAAAAATAAGGGTGTAAATTGGATGAAAACCCTTTAAAGTTTGGAAGGTAAAATCAGTAATTTATTCCTTTTTAATGAGGCACATGGTTTGGACACATGTTTAGGAAAAATTTCAATAATCGTGTGTCCCACTCTATCTAGGAGACACACTGCATATGGGCTAGGTGCAAAGATACAAAAATTGTGTGAAAGTCATGTGCTTGCACTATCTAACCCATACTGCCTACAGAGTTAGGAAAACCATGAAAAAGTTGTTTAATTTACCATTGAAATAGTAATGTGGTCTTATTAATATGGTTCAAAAAGTCATATGACACCCCCATATGGGAGACATATTTTTGTATCACAGTTTTAACTAACTATGTGAAAACTATGCACCCCACTTTTCCTTTCCAAAACCCCACATTTTGATGGTTGATGTAAATACCACAACCCAAGTATACCATAGATAGTGAATCATGTTAATACATTGGAAAATATATAAGAAATTAATCCCAAGGTATCAATCAGTTTAACATTTTTGGAAACAATATTACATACATGTACTTTACATTACAACATGAAAGGAATAAACAACATAGAATGTCTATTGGAAACACATATAAACTACTAGATTATCCTTGTTAGTCATTCATAATATACATCTTGTAAAACTGGAGAAAAATAAAACATAAGAAAGGGTTGAGATCAGATGCTTAGAAATGGTAATTATAAAGAGGAATATTTTGTAAACATAAGTAATGAGGCACGGTTGATAACTAATAACACATGTCATTAAAACATAACCTTGATCATAAAATGGCAAGAATAAAAAATAATTAAATAATGACATAATAAAACATAACCACTGATATTATAATAGATGAATAATCGCATGGAATATCAATTACAAGTTTTTTAATGAGGGAATTCATAATGTTGGACAACATAAACATAAAATCAAGGCCTCATCCAAGACACAACACAAAATAGGTAAAAACCTAGTATAGTTTGTCTCATGAGACTTACTGATTCATCGAGGTGTTGTAGCAGGCCCAACCCATAAATTACTAAGTCCATTTTATTTCTAATATGAATGGGTTTAAACATAAACAATATATGAATATGAAATGTAAATAACTTTCCCCCGTATGTAAACATAATCACTAACCATTCTGGTTAGTATGATGAATAGTATCAAGATAGCACATATGTAATAAAAATGATCATAAAACATTTAATAAAATATGGTTCATGATAAACATAAGATATAAATCTCAAAAAATCATAAAATTTAATAGAGGTTCTAAAATAAATGAAAATACTCTAATAAAATTATCTATAAATTCTTGAGAGAAATACCCCTTTTACTTTTCAAAGAAGATTTATTTTGGAAAAATAAATAGTATTTTACATAAATGTTTATATAAAACAAGAAAAAAAAATATTTTTTAATAACATAATTAGTGAATTAATTAAAATAATGGAGTCTTAAAACAGATTATGGATGGTACTTTAAAATGGGTAAGAAATTAGGATGTTCCCTTTAATCGAGAATGCTTATTTGAGAAGGTAACCTTGTAAAACATGTATTTACCATAAATTAAAGATGATAATATTTGGATATATGATTTTGGAACATGTAGAAACAATATATAAGAATCATACATAAATTTATAAGCATTACATTGGGGTAAAGTTAGTGAAAGAATAAGCTGGAGGAAAAATGAAGGTTTTTGTATAATCCCATGCCTTATGTCATAAAGTGTTCTACACTGTACCATAATATCCTAGATAATAAAATTAAATCCATTATTTAACTAATTCATAACATTTTATACATGTATTTTACTTAATTTAATTTTATTAATTTCATTTAAAGTCCTTTCTATGTGTTATAAGATAACTCTTTTTTTAGCATTCATTTCATTGGTTTTCATGATCGGTTTACTTATTTATAAGTAATGAAGTTCATATAAAATGAATATAATTATCCAAAATTAGAATTATATGTTATTAATGAATTTAAATAAGTTTAAATGGTTATATATATCATTTTTTTATATGGTATTAGGATGAATCATTAGAGAATACTTTAGTGATAGTCGTTTAGATTATTACAGCGGTTTTTTATCATAACGAACTCATTTTTTTATCATTTAATATTATGTAGAAATGTTCAGTATATAAAAATAAAAGAGTTTTAATATAAATTTTACAATATTCTTTAACCATTTAAATGGTTTGATAAAAATCCTTGAATACAGTGAAGGAAAATGAAAACTTGTCATTCTTAAAGGAGATGAAACAACACCTCACGAACAAAATTTCAATTTTTAGAATAAAAGGGATAAGAGAAGAGGGTTGATGATGGATTATTCCATTAGAATAATATAATTCCAGTATATGTAAGTTAATATATTTTTAATTCTATTTGTATGACTGTAGGATAGGATAGAATAAGAAAATAAAAGAACTTGAAAAGAAATTAAAAGAAAAAGAATGGGGTTTTTACCTCTTGATTGTTATCCTCCTTGAGAACCTCCTCAGGGAAAAGGTTTTGGTCTTATGAAGTGACTATAAGGTCATAGATATGGGTGAGGGTCTTGGGAAGAGTATTGGGTATAAATTTGACAAGTATAATATTTTGAAAGGTGTGAGGAGAAGGGGTGGTGAGGGTGGTATTTACAATGGAGGAGAGGGGTATTTTTTAATATTTAATTCATTTCTTTATTATTTTGGCTCAAGAATATTAATATTTTGATAATTATCATAAAATATATTAAAATAATGATGTATATTTCAATATTATGGACTTACTTTAAACATACATCACCTGTGACTCAATAATTCATGTATTTACCATTTATCGTAAATTATCTTATTTTACTATTCAAAAAAAATCAAGCATTTTAAAAAAATACCAAAAATTCACCCTAACCATTTTTTGTCTAAATTTAAAAAATTAACTAAATTTTAATAAAATAATTTTCTAGATATTATAAATTTAATTCTTAATTAAAATCATCATTTACTTGAAAAATATGGTTTTTTAAAATTATAATTGATTTTATAATACTATGAAAAATTTACTAAGGTATCATTAAATTATCATAAAATCATAAGAATTTTTTTTATTTATGAATAAATTTTACGAAAATCAATTTTCATTTAAATCATTTTATTAATTATAAAATTTTAATTAAATATTTATGACTCACAAAAATACCAATAGTTAATTAATAATTTTAAAAATATTCATTTACTTATACTATGATATAATTATATAATTATTTCATTTATGATGCGCCTAAATATTATTTACACTTTCATGGGAGATTTTACTATTCATTTGATTTGTTTACTATTAATAAGGGTCATATTACAATTCCTAAAGTCAATTTATTATTTCACCATTATAGGTTCCTTAAATTCTTGAAATGCCTCTTATTTCATTCACTATTTATTTATAAAGATTTTATTGTGTTATCTTTGTGATTTTATGTGATTTATACTATATGAAATAATTATAACAAGGGAAATTTTATTGATATAGTTCTATTTCATTAAATTCCACCCTCATATAAAAATTTCATCCTAAAAATTTTCAGAACCTCAACTCAAAAAAAAGATTTGGGTAGTTTTTCATCATAACTTTCTTTTGTTCCCATGTCGCCTCTTCAATTTTTTTATTTTTCCAAATTAAACTTTCCATATGATTCATCTGATTCCTCAAAACCTATGCTTTTGTATCTAGAATACAAATAGGCTCTTCATATTATGATAAATTAGGTTCCAAATCATTTCCTTTAGAAGTGAATACATGCATTGGCTCATTCTTGTACTTCTTTAATAAAGAGATGTAGAACACATTGTGTACATTAGAAAGGCTGGGAGAAATTACCAAAAGATAAGACACAACTCCAATTCTATCTAGAATTTCAAAAGGTAAAATGTACTTGGGGCTCAGTTTCCCTTTTATCCCAAATCTCATAACACCCTTCCATGGAGATACTTTCAATAAAACCTAATCTCCCACTTCAAATTACAAATCCTTCCTTCGAATATTTTCATAGATATTTTTCCTTATTTGAGATTCTTTGATATGGGTTTGAATAGTATTTACCTTTTCCATTGTTTCCTCCATATAATATGAGCCCAAAATCTTTCTTTCACCGACTTCACCCCAACATGTTTGTGTGCAACATCACATTCCATATAATGCTTCATATGGTGTTGTTTGAATACAATAATGGAAACTATTATTGTATGAAAACTCTAAAAAATGAAAATACCGATCCCACATACCTTTAAAATCAATTAAAAATGATCTCAAAATGTATTATAATTTTTGGATTTTCATTTCTTACTCCCATAAATTTGAAGGTGATAAGATGTACTCAAATGAAGCTCAGTATCCAAATATTTCTGAATACTTTTCTATAAATTCAATGTAAATCATGGATCATGAACAAACACAATTGATAGAGGTTATCCATGAATTCTTAAAACATAATTAATATAGAGTCATGAAAGAAACTCCAGTGGAAAATCACCCCTTATAGCTAGGTAATGCGAGGATTTGGTAATTCAATCAATAATTACCCATATATCATCATTCATTCTTGGATTTTTTTGTAATCCAGTGACAAAATCATTGGTGATATCATCCCATTTCCATAATGAAATTGGTAGAGGATTCATGAGTCCTATAGTATTTTTTCTTTCATCCTTCACATGTTGATAGACTAAACATATTAATACAAAATCAGTAATAACCCACTTCATGTTATCCGTATAGAAATTTTCCTTTAAATATCCATACATCATAGTGCAACCAAACTGTATAGAGTTATTCGAACTATGGGAATCGTCCAATAATTCCCTTTCTAGATCTTGTATAGATGGAACACATAGCCTCCTCCCAAATTTCATAAATCCATACTCAAAATCGATGTCTAAAAACTTCTCATCATTCACATATTTATTTTTCTTTTTAAGATTTTCATCATTAGGCTTGGAAATTTTAATTATTTCCAATAAAGATGTTTTGGAAACCAATTTGAAAATTAATGATGTTTCATCTCTATTGATAATTTCCATAATTATTTTTACCTGATCCATGAACACATGATCAATTTAAATCCCCAATTTGTTTATAAATCCATGATCATTCCCACTAAATGAATCAACTACATTATTTTCATTTCTTGGGTGATAGTGTATTGAAAAATAATAATCCCCGAGTAAATCAATCCATATCCATTACCTCATACTGAGTTCTTTGTAACGACCCAATGTTTTTTAGTGGATGTTACCTTCTTATATTTATGTCAAAAAATCACATGAAAACACAACATAATGAACTACTAAGTGAAGAGTTACCTTTAAACATAAGTTTGTCACTTATGTGTTGGGAATTTCAAAAATCTGGCATACACGGTTGTGTTCAAGGTGTTTTTTGTAGTCTAATAAAACAAAAATAATTTATGGTGAATAGTAAACTACCCTAATAAATAGTAACATAACTTTATGAATAGTGATATACTCTAATGAATAGTAACCTCACCTATGATAGTATAAAAATAATATTCTAGTTGGAAGTACAATATACCCATGTTTTAGAATGAGTTAATGCGTGTTTTAAATCTAGTTTCTGATAATAAATTTTGATTTTAATTAAATATTAAAATAATCATATTTATAAAATGATTTTTGACAAATGGACTTCATTTTTGGATTCTACAAATCGAAAAATGGTTAGGTTAAGTATTTGGGATTTTTCTGAAATACTTGAAATTTTGATGAATAGTAGAATCCGATAATTCACAATAAATGCTAAATAATGGATTAATTGAGTCATAGATGATGTTTTTCTGATGTAAGACTATTTGGTTCGAATTCAAATGACCCATTTACTATTCTTTGTCATGGAATACTTACTATTCCTTGTCTTGGTAAGAAATAATAAATTAATAATTATAATATCATGAAATCCCTTCTCTCCTCCACTATAAATAGCCCCTTTCACTCCCTCTTCTCTCCACTCCTCTCAAGCTCTAAGCCTTCTCTAATTTCTGCCAAAATCTCTCCCAAAGGTCCTCCCCCACGTCAAAAAGCTCTCATCGTACTCAAAATACCAAAACCTCTCCCCTTAAGAGGTTCTCAAAGGAGGAAGTCCCAAGAGATAAATTCCACTTCCCAAATTTCTTCTTTTCTTTTAAGTTCTTTTTTTTATTTTCTTTCCTCACCTACCTTCAACATAATAGTATGGTAAATCTAGTTACATAAATTTAATCTAATTTCTCCATGCTAGTGGTATATTTCATTATCTTCTCCCCTTTCTCCACCTTTTATTTTGAAAGAAATGAAAGCACTGTTTGAGATGTGCTAATTTAGCACATTCAAAGACAACGGTTTATCAATTTCTATTATTATCATTAATTCTGGTCATGAAATAATTTGTGTTATGGTTGACCCAGATTATTTTATATTTAATATATCCTATTTTTGGTTCTGTAATCTTTTGGCACAAATTTAATTAAGTTATAATGAAAAACACATTCTTTGTAATCAAATCCACCAATTAACAAAAACGGTTACCACTAAGGTTATATATATAATAATCCGAAATCACTCTAAGTAACATAATTAAAATTAAAACCACATAATCTCAAGGATATGAACTAATGAATATAACTTTAATTCTGTACAGCCACATTCATCTTGTATATAATCCAAACATGAATATAAGTGAACAGATCTTTTAATGTTAAGTAAACAAATGAGACAAACAATGAAATTAAACCTTATAACTAATCAAAAAGGCTTTGAATGAACTAAAAAGGGCCATAAAAAATAAATTACATATATAAGAGGTTCTTTACTTATTAATTAATAATCATAATTTGTTTATTCTGGTTATTAATTACAAGTGGAGAACACCACCAGATTCAAGGTAAGGGATCCTCTCCTTTTCTCTCTTAATCGAGACTGTCCTCTATATGATGCCTTTATATGTGTACTAGTTAATTATGGGGTACTCTTAAGAACCTCCACCATACTTCCTTCTAGATTTATAAGTAATGAGAAAACCCATTTCTCTCCCATCAATCCCTCTTGGTCACACACGACACTATGCCGATAAAATCGTAACGAATTGAACCCGAACCTTCTTTGTTTTTTCGGGTTGGCTTACCTTTATTTAAAAATGGTGTTATATTATCTATCTATGTGATTATTATGACTTTTGGTTATTTGTAAAAGATTCGTATATCAAGACCCTTCCATCACATTCTTTCGGGGATATACATGATTTTGAATTATTCCCTCCTTAGAACTTTCTGATAATCAAACATGTTTTAAGGAGACTTCCCAAATTTTTACCCAAATTTCAAGTGCCCTATATCCTATTTTTTAAAATACAATTTTTTTTATATAATAAATATTTTTATTATGAAAACCGTCATGGTTTAATTCTGGTTTTATATTAAATAATGTCCTCTTTGAAATTCTCTAGAGTGTTTTCCTTAAAACCGAACAAAAATATTTTAATGCTAAGGTTTCTAAAATACATTTTTATATGTTGTCACTTATATTTGACACCACTTACCATGTTATATGCCTATTTTACCCTATGAATGTCCATGTATGTTTTAATCCCTTCCTTTCATGGAATCTTTCGTGATACACCCATTTGATATGTTTCATGTCATGATTGTAGTACCCAATTCTTTCCATGGGTACCCTTATGTTTATGTATTGTTGATTATGTATGATTATTTATGTGGATAGAACATTAATGTGGAAATAATATTCATGAATATGTTGATATGGGTGCACCCAGATAGAGGTCCAATGCATTGGGTAAGGTTAAGTCTCATGATATGCGATGTGAAACAGGATTGGTGGTTAGCCTTGACCCCTACTGAAATGGGAAATGGGATAGGTGGTTATCATTGACCCATACTAAAGATATGATTTATGATTCTGCCACAATTATATGATTCCATGTCTATGTGGTCCCATGCTTATATTAAATGATTTTATAATTTTCATGCTTTGCATATCATTATTCCATGACTCCTAACTCATGCTCTTGAGATGTATCCTTATGTTCATTACCTTACTATGAATTTTTAGCTCATCCCTTTGTTCATGTGTTCCCCAAGGTACCCTATGCAGATATAAGAGCTCAAAGGAAGATAGAATCTCTTTATGGAGATTAAATAAAGATGTTATTTTAGCCCCATGTTCTGTGTTATATGTACCTAGTCTTCCAAGACACTAGATGTAATGATCCTTGGCTTGTACTCTAATGATTAATTATGATTAAAATAATGAAAGTTTATATGTAAAAGTCTAGGGTCTCTAAAGTTGGTATCCCAGGATGGTATATTTATTTTTGGAGATTAGGAATAAATCACCTTAGTGAGAATTTTAAGGATGGGACTATGTATAATAAAACAGTCCTAAATTATGGTGAGTATAGAGTAATTGGTTTATCAAGAAAATACATCCCTATCTGGATACGAGCAGGTAGAGGCATCTCTGGAACAAATGTATCTAGGGGTAAAACCCAAAAACACCGCTTTGAGCTAGAATCGAATAGGAACTGGTGCACGATAACAGGCCTTGCTTCACTCCTGGTTATGACACTCCAAGGGAATATGATTTAGTAGATTCACTAGCTTAGTACAAACCATTATTAAGGGAAAAATCCCATAATAATATAAGTTAAGAAATAGATCAAGGATAACCTAGATATAAACCAAAGGAATCACAAGTTAGGATGTACTTCTTCTTTATAAGTTTATCCTTTAATGTTCAAAGTTTCCTTTTTATGCTCAATAGATATGTATTCAAGACCTCTAATTATACGTTCTTTTTCTTAGTTAATGGCATGGAATATAAGAACATGTTCCAAAAACCAATGTGATAGGCAATGTGATGATTGTTCTAACGACATGTCTGATGTGATAGAAGCGGGTGCTCAAAACATCATGGTAGTACTTGCTCAGCTGGATTGAGTAATGAATATTAACTTGTATCAGGTGGAACTTTTTCATCCTCTATGGAAAGAGAAAGGTGTCATAGAATCCTTCATGCAGAAAAGGCCTCCAATGTTTAGCGGGTCTTCTGATCCCCTCCTCGCAGAACAATGGATTAACTCCATTGAAATTATTTTCTCTATCCTATAGTGCTCGGAAGAAGAGAAAGCTATACTGGAAGTATATCATTTTGATGGGGAACCTGATTAGTGGTGGACACTGATCAATAATACGAAGTCCCAAGAGGAAATTGACTCCATATATTGGGATGAATTCTAGAGGATATTTTTCAAAAAATATTTTCCTCGAACCCTTCGTCTCAAGATGGAAAGAGAGTTCCTTGGACTCAAGTAGAAGGAAGATGAGTCCATCAGTGCATATGAAGCAAACTTTATAAGGCATTCAAGGTACGCCTCTGGCTTTGTGATGAACACCAAAAGAAAGGTGTATCGCTTCTTTAGAGGACTAAAGTTGAGTCCATGAAAAGTGTTTGAAATTTGAGACTTCGACAGCTATGAGGAGATTCTCCATTGTTCCCTTAAGGTTGAAATTGATATGGGAGACTCCCAGTGGTCTCATGGGCCTAGTTATAAGAAGCATAAAATGTAGAACAACATGGGTGGTTCATTAAACAAATCCCATGATGGAAAAAAGTCTCACGTTCCCCCTTGAAAGAATTGTGGGAAGAAGCATCTTGGTGACTATCTGAAGGGAACCAAGAATTGCTTCAAATGATGAATGTTTGGTCATCTGGCTAAAAACTCCATAAGGTATTTGAAAAATTCCACTAATGTTGAAGAATAATGGAAGGTTCATATCAACACTCAACATGTAGTGTAGTGTTTTAACTGAAAGGAGCTTGGGCATTATGCGAACAATTTCCCTAAGCCGAGGGTTGTCAGAGGCAATCAGAAACAAATTACAAGGAATCAAGGAAGGGATTATGCTATCACTACTGCTGATGTGGAGCCATAAAATGATGTGGTGATATGTACTCTTTTTATTCATTCAAGAATAGAGAACACATTATTTGATTCTGTGTTCTACGCATTCTTTCACATCTTGTAAGTTTAGTAGAACTGTTCAAACACCACCTCAAAATTTGGAGGAAAAGTTATCTGTGAGAACAATTAATGGAGAAATTATTGGATCCATGGTTTATAACTCTTACCTAGTTAATGATTGTGGATTGAACCTCCCAGCAAATCTGGTCATACATTCTTTAGTGGAGTTTGACGCTATCTTGGGCATGGAATGGCTATCTCTGTATAAGGCCAACATCAACTGCCGGGAAAGGGAGATTACTCTTCACATCCCGAAGCATCCTCCGATTCTTTACAAGTTCAAGGAGGAAGATGAGTCTCCTTTAGAATCTTCGTCAAGTTTGGATATTTCTTCTTTATGAGCATGCATACCTTGCTCAAATGATTGATACAAAGGAGAGAATCATTCATGAAGACGTGCCCATCGTGTGGGATTACACTGATGTATTCCTCGAAGAGTTGCCTGGTCTTCCCCTTGACTGATAGGTTGAGTTCTCAATTGAACATATCCATGGATCCCTTCCAATCTCAAAGACACCTTACAGAATTTCCAACGTAGAGCTAGAAGAGCTAAAGAAGAAGTTACGGGAGAATATGGAGAAGGGTTTTATACGCCCGGGTGCTTCACCATGGGGTGATCCAGTCATCTTCGTCAAGAATAAGGATGGATCTATGCGCCTATACATTGATTATCTTGATCTCAATAAAATCACTGTAAAGAAAAAGTATCCCCTTACATAGATAGATGACTTGTTCGATCAACTTCATGCGGCCAGTTATTTCTCTAAGGTGGAACTTCAGTCAGGATATCACCAACTAAAGGTGAGGAAGGAAGATATTCCCAAGACTACCTTTCGAACGAGGTATGGAAACTATGAGTTCATAGTGATTCCCCTCGAACTCACTAATGCTCCAGCAATTTTCATGGAATTAATGAATAGATTCTTTAGAGATTACCTTGACCAATTTTTGGTGGTATTTATTGATGATATTATGATATACTCCAAGAGCAAGGAGGAACATGAGAAGCATTTGAAAACTGTGTTAAAGACATTGTGAAGGGAGAAGTTGTATGAAAAGTACAGTAAATGTGATTTCTAGATGGAGGAAGTATCATTCTTGGGGCATGTTATCACCAGTAAAGGGATATCTGTGGACCCTTCCTAGACGAAGGTAATTGAAGAGTGGCTGAGGCTAACTTCTGTAATGGAGATCCACAGCTTTTTAGGTGTAGATGGGTATTATCAACAATTTGTGAAGAACTTTTCACGATTGTCAAACCCAATGACCAAGATGACATGGAAGGGAGTAAAGTTCATCTAGACACAGGAATGAGAAGTCTGTTTCATGGAGTTGAAAAAGAGGCTTATCACTACGCTGGTACTCACACTCCTTCAAGTGGAGAACTCTTTGTAGTGTATAGTGATGCTTATAAGAAAGTCTTAGGCTGTGTGCTAATGAAAAATGATAAAGTGATATCCTATTCCTCAAGGAAGCTGATAATCCATGAGAAAAACTATCCCATGCATGATTTAGAGTTGGCGACTGTGATCTTTGTGTTGAAAATCTGGCGGCATTATCTCTATGGGGAAAAATATGAGAGATATACTGACCACAAGAGTATCAAATATATATTCACATAGAAAGAGCTTAATATGCGCCAACAAAGATGGATAGAGCTCATCAAGTATTATGACTGCTCAATCCATTATCATCCTGGTAAGGCAAACAAGGTGGCGGCTGCTCTAAGTAGAAACGACCATGCATCTTTATCAATGATGATAATTGAAAAGGATCTGATCTTATTAGATTTGTAAAGGATGGACATGGGAATCGTTAAGGGGGGAACATCATCAATCCTTTCTCAGATGATTGCTCAACCATCCCTCATAGAGAAAATAAAGGTTACTCAAAGAAAGGATGTGGAAATTCAGAAAAGGGTGGAAGTTGTTAAAAATGGGAAATCCTCCAATTTCAAAATTGATGAGGAATGAGTTGTAAGATTTGGGACATGATTATGTGTACCATCTGATCTAGAGATAAAGAAGGAGATATTGAATGATGCACATAGCTTGACCATCTCTATCTGTCCAGGGAGTACCAAAGTGTATCGTGATCTCCGAGAACACTTCTGGTGGGATAACATGATGAAGAAGATTGCAAAATATATATCATGGTGCTTGGTATGTCAGCAAGTTAAATCTAAGAGACAAAAGTCCAAAGGTATGATGCAGCCATTGCCTATACCCATGTGGAAATTGGAAAATGTTACTATATACTTTATCATGGGTCTCCTGAAGACGTTGAAAGGGAAATAATGCGATATGGGTTGTGGTTGACCGACTCACCAAGACATCCCATTTCATCGCTATTCGGGAAGATCTCTCGCTTGAATAATTTTAAAAGTGGAAGTAGTGAGACTGCACGATGTTCCACTATCAATTGTCTTTAACCATGATCCAAGGTTCACATCTAAATTCTAGAGGAGGCTTCAACATTTTTTGAGTACTAAATTAAATTTCAGCACGACCTATCACCCCCAAACTGATGGCCATTCTGAATGAACTATTCAGACGCTTGAAATTATTATTACAGCCTTCTCTATAGAATTCAAAGGAAGACAGGATCATCATCTACCATTGGTTGAGTTCTCATACTACAATAGATTACACTCGAGTATTTGGATGGCTCTATATGAAGTCCCGTGTGGAAAGCTATGTAGAACTCCATCCTGTTGGGATGAAGTTGGAAAAAGAATGATACTTGAACCTGATCTGGTTCAAGGGATGACAGAGAAGGTTTAAGTCATCTAGAAACACATTAAATATGCTCAAAGTCAGCAAAAGAGTTATGCTGACAACCGCTGAAGGGACTTGGAGTTCGACGTTGGAGATAAAGTCTTTCTTTGAATATCTCCAAGGAAGAGAGTCACGCAATTCGGGAAGAAAGGGAAGCTAAGCCCAACGTATATTGGCCCCTTTGAGATCCTTGACCGCATTGGAGCCATGGCTTATCGGCTTGCACATCCACGGAATATGTCTTGAGTTCATCATGTTTCTCACGTATCACTCTTGAGAAAGTACATACCTGATACCTCACATGTACTAAACTCAAAGGTGGTGCAGCTGGAGGATGATCTCTTCTATGAGGGGCAGCCAGTAATGATTCTGGATCAGAGAGATAATGTTCTGCGCAACAAGAGAACCCATCTTGTAAAAGTATTATGGAGAAACCATACGTTTGAGGAATCAACATGGGAATTGGAGGAAGCAATGAAGGAAAAGTACCCACACATGTTTTTGGCTTAGTATGTAAAACAAAACTTCTTGGGAAAAATTTCTTAAGGGGGGAAGAATGTAACGACCCAAAGTTTTTCACTGGAAATTCCCTACTTATATTTATGTCATAAAATCACATTAAAACACAACATAATGAACTACTAAGTGATAAGTGACCTTTAAACATAAGTTTTTCAATAATGTGATTGGAATTTTAAAAATCCGGCTTACACGGTTGTGTTCAAGATGATTTTTGGAGTATAATAAAACAAAAATAATTTTTGGTTAATAGTAACCTACCCTAATGAATATTAACATACCCTTATGAATAGGGATATACCCTAATGAATATTAACCTCACCTATGATAGAATAAAAATAATATTCAAGTTGGAAATACAATATACATATGTTTTAGAATGAGTTAATGCATGTTTTAAATCTGGTTTTTGATAATAAATTATGATTTTAATTAAAATTTTAAAATAATTATATTTAGAAAATTATTTTTGAAAAATGGACTTCTTTTTTGGATTCTACATGTCTAAAAATTGTTTGGGTTTATTTTTGGAATTTTTCTGAAGTACTTGAAATTATGATGTATAGTAGAATCCGATAATTCATAATAAATGCTAAATAAATGATTAATTAGGTCGTCAATGATGTTCTGATGATGTAAGCCCACTTGGATCGAATTCACATGGCCCATTTACTATAAATTTTCATGGGATACTTATTATTCCTTGTCTTGGGAATAAATAATAAATTAATGATTATAATATCATGAAATCCCTCCTCTCCTCGACTATAAAACCCCCCTTTCACCCCCTCTTCTCTCCACTCCTCTCAAGCTCCAAGACTTCATTAATTTCTACCCAAATCTCTCCCCAAGGTCCTCCCCCACGTCCAAAATCTATCAGCCTCCCCAAAATACCAAAACCTCTCCCCTTAAGGGGTTCTCAAAGGAGGAAGTCTCAATAGGTAAATTCCTCTTCCAAAATTTCATCTTTTCTTTTATTTTTTTTTTATTTTCATTCCTCACATCCCTTCACCATAATAGTATGATAAATACAGTAACATACATGTACTGGAATTTCTTCATGATAGTGGTATATTTCATTATCTTCTCTTCTTTCCCCACCATTTTTTTGAATGAAATGAAAGCACCATTTGAGACGTGCTAATTTAGCACATTCAAGGACAACAATTTATCAATTTCTATTATTATCTTAAATTATGGTCATGAAACCATTTTTTTATGGTTGAACCAGATTATTATATATGTAATATATCCTATTTTGTGTTCTGTAATCTTCTGTTACAAATGTAATTAAGTTATAATGAAAAACACGTTGTTTGTAATCAAATCCATCGATTAACAGAAACGGTTACCACTAAGGTTATATATATAATAATTCGATATCACTCTAATTAACCTAATTAAAATTAAAACCATTTAATATACTGGATATGAACTAAAGAATATAACTTTAATTCTGGAAAACCACTTTCATCTTCAATATAATCCAAACTGGAATATAAGTGAACTGATCTTTTAAAGCCAAGTAAACAAACAAGCTCAACAATGAAATTGAACCTTATAACTAATCAAAAAGGATTTGAATGAACTAAAAAGGGTCATAATAAATAAATTAAATATATAATAGGTCCTTTACTTATTTATTAATAAGCCTAATTTTTTTATTCGGGTCATTAATAATAGGTGGAGAACACCACCATATTCAAGGTAAGGGATCCTCTCCTTTTCTCTCTTAATCAAGATTGTCCTCTATACTATGCCTTTATATGTGTACTAGATAATGATGAGTTATTCTTAAAAAAATCCCCCATACTTCCTTCTGGATTAATAAGTTATGAGAAACCCCATTTTTCTCTCATCAATCCCTTTTGGTCACACCTGAAACCATGCCGATAAAATCGTAACGAATTCTACCTAAACATTCTTTGTTCTTTCGGGTTGCCTTATCTTTCTTTCAAAATGGTGTTAGCTTATCTATCTATGTGAGTATTATGAATTCTGTTTAGTTGTACAATATTATTATATAAATAACCTTCCATCACATTCTTTCGAGGATATACATGATTTTGAATGATTTCCTCCTTAGAATATTCCGATAAGAAAACCTCTTTTAAGGGGACTTCCCAAATTTTTACCCAAATTTCAAGTTCACTCAATCCTATGTTTTAAAATACCATTGTATTTATATAATCAGAATATTTATTTGGAAAATATTCTCAGTTAAAATCTGGTTTTATATAAAATAATGTCCCCTTTGAAAATCTCTACAGTGTTTTCCTTAAAACCGCACAAAAATGATTTAATGATAATGTTTCTAAAATACATTTTTTATATGTTGTAACTTATATTTGACCAAAATTACCATGTTATATGCCTATTTTACCATACTAATGCCCATGTACATTCTAATCCCTTCCTTTCATGGACACTTTCGTGATACACCCATTGGATATGTTTTATGTCATGATTGTGGTACCCAATTATTTCAATGGGTACCCTTATGATTATGTATGGTTGATTATGTATGATTATTTATTTGGAAAGATTATTTATTTGGTGATAATATTCATGAATATTTTGAGATGGGTGCACCCATATAGAGCTCCAATTCATTGGGTAAGGTTATGTCTCATGAGATGCGACGTGAAACGGGATTGGTGGTTAGCCTTGACCCATACTGAAATCGGAAACGAGATTGGCGGTTAGCCTTGACCCGTACTAAAGATAATATTTATGATTCAGCCACATTTATATGATTCCATGTTTATGTGATCCCATGCTTATATTAAATTATTTTATAAGATTCATGCTTTGGATATCATTATGTCATGCCTCCTAACTCATGTGCTTGAGATGTATCCTTATGTGCATTCCCTTACTGGGCATTTTTAGCTCATCCCTTTGTTCATGTGTTCCCCAGGGTACCCTATGAAGATGTAAGAGCTCAAAGGAAGTTAGAATCTATTTATGGAGATTAAATAAAGATTTTTTTAGCCCCATTGTTTTTGTTATTTGTACCTAGTCTTCCAAGACACTTGACTTAACAATCCTTGTCTTGTACTCTGATGATTAATTATGCTTAAAATAATGAAATGTTATATGTAAAAGGCTCGATTATCTATATTCTTTCTCTGAGAATATCTATTTCAAGATATCATGATCTGTATATATCTCAGATTTTTTCCATAGAGAATGTGTCTTCATATTTCAAGGGAAAATATTACAGATTCTATCTCAAGATCATGATTTGTTTAGTTCTTTTCGTGAATTTTTTATTTCCTTGAGACATATGAAATAACTCTATCATTCTATATAAAGACGTAACTAATTCCTTTAAAACACCCCAAAACATGAACTTCATGTATTAATAATTTTATGTGTTCATTTTTTTTGAATTTCATAATAACCCAACTAAACTTGTTTCTCATGAAAAATTAAAAATATGGTTTTAATGTACTTTATTATGAAACTGAGTAAAACAAAAAAAATTGGCACAAGAATTTTCATTTAAATAAGAACATCGTATTGTTTACAATACACTGAGATCAAAAGGATAATCATGTTAACAGAATATACCTACTAAAAACACTATGAAATCCATGGGAAGACCCACAAATACAACAATGAGGCCCGGTAAATAAAGGATATCCCTCAGGTCAGTCAAAACAAAGAACATCACCACTATGATCAGGAAAACCTTACTGAGAATCTGGGTTATAACAAGCACCATCATCATCAATTTCCTTAAGCTTAAGACACCCTAAGATAATGTTTTATAATTCAATAACCCAACCATTGCCTTGGGTGACCGTTGAATTCCAACGGAAATAATTATAGCTATTGGCCTTATAGTGAATTAACTAAAAGAATTTAAGTACAATTTAGTTTTCTGAAATTTATGAATTATAAATAAGATAACATTTTATTATGGGGAATTTTTTTGAATTACAGTTATGTGATTTTGAAATGTATTATGAAATTCAAAAAACATTGAAAATATTTCAAATACATTGTAAATATTTTCATTTCTTAAATAGTATTTTAAGCTCTGTTTAATTTATTTTAATTAAACAATGTTTTTGATTAAACTATGTTTCGACTTCTATAATACTTGTATAAGAATTTTAAGTTTTCAATTTACAACTTTTTATGTTAATGGTTTAGTGTTTATAAATAATTTTAGAAATACTTTTAACTAAGAAAAAATCTAATTTGTATTCATTAACCTTCTGATGTTTAAAATAAGTCATGTTTAAAAAGATAATTTCTATATAGTGATTATTTTATTTGAGACTTTATTAATATGGGATTTTATAAAATATGCACCCACTAGGGCCATCCCTTTATAGGTGGGCCGAGGGAGGAAGCTCACGCTTGGTTGCTGAGCCTAGCCCTCAGCCCAAGCGAAGGTCGGCCCGAGTGTGAGCACAGGTTCCTCAAAGGTCGCACGGGAGTAGAAGCGCATGGGCAGGCCACCGTGGGCTCAAGGTCACAACAAGGTAGTAGTAGGCTAGGGCTTGTGGGGGAAGGATCCTATGTATAAGTCTCCCTAGGTGTGTGTTGTGTGTATTTTATGAGCCTTCTTTCGGGGCATCAGGCTTATAAAGACCCACAAAACCACTCACCGTTTCTATGTGGGATAGCTAAAAATTGTCTGGGATTAGATCTGGGCCGTTTGATCACGCCATGCACAATCTGGGCCATTGGATCACATCGCTCTCAATCTGGGCAGGCGATCTTGATCTCGCGTTCAGCCCTCAGCAACCGTGGACCACCACCGCATTTTCATGGATCGTTCGATCAACCTTAGATCTACTCTCGGTTGTCTGAGAGTTTTAAAATTCCACATCAACCCAGGACCATCTGATCAAACTTGGATTTAATCTGTGCCACCCAATTCTTTTTAAAACTGCGGACGCATCACATCCATTGGATCAAGGTCAAAATTGATCATGACCATCCATTTTTCTTCTGGTTTCTTCCCGTATCACTGTATTTTTATTCCCCTTGGCGTGCACTACACCAATAACCTACACCCTATCCTTGCACTATTTTTCCACACTTGATAGCCACTGGTCCCCCACCTTTAATGTGGTTTCCACAAAGACCTATCCTCGGTCATTTAATATACTGTATTGGCCTCTAATCCTAATCAAGTGGCCTTAAAATATTCTATAAAAATATATAATAGTAGAGAATATAAGCAACCCGTTTTCACCCCCAAGGATCCCTCAACTCTTCCACAACTCAAACCTCCAGCTAATACTCCTCAAGATCTCCTCCTCCTCGAACCAAAGTAAGGGTTCTTTTTTATTGAGTTTCATTTTCCTTTTTAGAATATATACATATGTATACCTATAATTTATATTTTTACATCTCACGATTTGAGTTTAAACCCTTCTATACCCAACTCCAGGGCTCGAGATTTTTGAGGTTATAGGGTATTAGTGAATATGAAGAATAATCACCTCATTCAACTTAATTACATGACACATATACATAGCATATATATATATATATATACATATTTTCAACCCTATATTTTTTTCATAAAACCCTTGTGTCCAGATTTATGTTTTACTAAAAACATTGATTTTCAAAGTTAATGAAGAACTATATTTTGTATAAAACTTTTTACTCAATTATGTATGTTCTTATATATTTATATATATACGGTCACACATGTTATAAACCTATCAAGGTTTGATTTTTAATCATGTGATAATGGTGTACTAAATATGTTTTAATGTATTTACTACTTATAAGAAATCATTAAACCTAGTTTAATTATGAAAACTCTTACACATACGTTGTGTATATATGGTTATGGTTTCCAGAATCCTAATTTCAGGCATGTATTATTAGAATTTTATTAATTTATTGACGTAATTAATACTTGTAAGACTTTAATGAATATCAGTCTCTGTTTAAGCCAAACAAATTGTTATTTATGTAAATTTGTATGTCCTAATCCATAAAGTATGTCAAACTTGTTTTGGATAGATATATTATAATGATATTAACCCTATTATAATTTCATTTCTTAAAGGTATTATATGTTTGACCTTGTTGTGTCTTATGATTAAAAATAATATATGTTTTTATTTTACCCAAAATATGTTAAAGGATACAATGGTGTGTTAAACCATGAGATCATGTTATGCTCACTTAATGTTTTATCAACTGCGGTGATTGTTGTTAGTTAATCCATGATGTAATCTAATTGCTTGATCACTAAAATTTTTTACAATGATATTAAATAACATGTATTTACATTCATGGAATAATGATTTTAAATTTAAGGTCTATCATTTTAACATCTCATATAGAAAACCCCTTATCACTTATTATTTGCTGTGCTTTAATAACTATCTCATGTTCAAATGATGTGTAATAAACCATGTATGCCTCCAATAATTTGTTACTTCCCTATTTTCAATGTTATTTGTCATATTATGTATTTTTGTATTAATTGGTTTCATTTTCCATTTTATTTATAGTTGCACTCAATGATGTATGCATGTGGCATATCACAATAAAGAGATAAGAAATCAAATTTCTCAAAGTGGTATGGGAAACCTTGTGTAATATGAAATAAAATTTAATAATTCAAGGTTGTATGATACACAATGAATAATATTAAATATTTTAGTAATTATTCATGTGGTATATGACTTTTTGAATATATGACCCAATTTGGAATATTAGGAATGTATTGGACTTGTACATTCTGGGTTGGGGACCAGTAAATGTAATCCCTCTGGGATGGAATCTGGTTACATATGCTCTCCGGGATAGAGTCTGGTTACAGAGGCTCTCCGGGTTGGGGTCCTATTATAGTTAGCCCCTAGATCTTGGTATGAGGCCTTGAAACAAAAATTAATGTTCAAAATTATACATTCCCTCATTATGTGTATCATTATTAATTAACCAAATAGATATTCAACTATTTGAATATCCATGGTTAAGATCCAGTACTTACAAGTATCATAAAAGTATAATCTTTTGACATGACATATGTTTAGCACTCAGTGATTTAGTATTCGGTGTATTAAATTAAATTTATTACCTTTACGTGCAACACTGATTATTTATTTCTCTTATCTGTTTAATTTGTGCTCTCACATGCATTTTTCATAAATGTTTAGAACTTCTTTTATTCATTACTCCAAAGGATCATGGCTGTATTTGAATCATGAATCCTTGTATTTCTATTACCACCTTTTTAATAGAGCACTTTTATGATATGTATATGTGTTAAAGATTTTCAATAAGAGAAATGTTTAATGGAAAGTTTTAAATAATTTATTCAAAAGATGTATTAATTGATTTTTAAAACCCCTTATTATGCATTTATATGCTCACCCTACATCTTTTATTAAAAAAATCATGTGTCAGTTTGAGTTAAATAAGTATAACATAAGTGGTAGGTTTCCCATAACCTGAACTAAATTTGATCCTATGTTAAAAAGAAATGATGTGTAATTTATTAGTGCATGATTCTTGTGAACAATTACACCTCATGATTCAATGCACCGACTCTTTGTTTTTCTAGGGTCTGGTCCTGATAGTTGCTATCAAAGGATTCGACATAGATAACTCTAGAAAAATAGAACCGAAACAAAGAAAAATATACTTAAGCATTACTAAATATGATGTTTTTTCTAATTTTCAGATAGAAAATGAAGGTACTAGTCTTCTGCCTTTTCCTAATAAGGGATTAGAAACCATAATTTCTGTAGACAATCATGAATATTTTACAAACTATGCCCATATATGAATAACATGTAAACACCTCTATGATGTATCCAACTCTCCCTCAGAACCTCAACTCCACCGAAGATCGGGTCTGGATTACATCTTTATGATGCAAGCCTAATTTCCATCCTATGCACAATGGGAAAAATACTACGAGGGACTTTTTAGATGCTTCACCACTACAGAAGGCATCCCATCCCTCATGACCTTCCATGAAGCTACAACATTGATAGACCTCTGTGCGGATTATATGTGTTAAGTCTTATCCTATGGCCATTTTGGTTAGGTAATGTACTTTGACATCCTTGAATACGAATCCTCCTGTTCTGTGTACAAAAAATAGGTACATATAGACGTCTCACAGTTATACACCCTACATGCCAGACTCTGGATACACCATAAGTGCACCCACCAGAGAGAACTAGACTGCTTGGGTGGTATATGGTTTAGGGAGATAGAGAGTTTTGAGCTTGTTTTGGGAATTCGTGTATTTGGGAACTAGGGAAACCATTAGCCTTTCTCTTTTTATAAACAAGTGGTTATATGAGAATACACCTTTTCATACCTTCTTTATTTCTTCTATCTTGTTTGTGTTTATACTTTTGAATAGGTTTAACCAATTAATCCTTCATAATTGATTTTTTAGATGGAAGGAAGAACCCACATTTTATACCATCACATTGAAATACTGGAGGTTATAATGATCAAAACATGCGAGGAAGATTATATACCGTTCACAAACATGAAAAAAACATGTAAGTATCTTTATGAAGTACCAAACCATCTAAAAATTATTTGTTCCTATCAGGATAATTCTTACATGTACCATATAATATCCACGGTTCAATTGGTCGAGTACAGACATAGGGGAAAATACCATGAAGGGATTTTCCAATGCTTTACTCTATGCTGAAACTTCACAGCTAGAGTAAGATTTCCAGAGGCTGCTTTGAAGGGAAAAATTTATGCAGAATACGTATACAACTCCTTAGTTTCAGCTTATATGACAACATCTATGACTTATATGTTCTCAAATGAGAGGCATCCCGATGAATTTTTTGAGAGTTGGTCCATTTGGACATCTCTGAACTTTCCACCATGAGAGCCTCCCTTAAAAAGTCGGACTGTATGTGGTATGAGTTCCACCCATATTGTGTGAAGTGTATTTATGCCAGATAATCTGAAGAGTTTAACATCAACCTGGGAATTCACCTGGCCACACCGGAGGACCCTCCACATTGGAGGATGTGGTGAAGTTGTGATGGAGTCTTTATCTTATGCATTTGTAGAATGAATTGCAAGGATGCAGTTCTTCATAGGGGTGAAATGTAACACCCCAAAAATTGAACCTCATGTATTGATAATTTTATGTGTTCATTTTTTTGAATTTCATAATAACCGAACAAAACATGTTTCTCGTGAAAAAATACTAATATGGTTTTAATGTACATTATTATGCAACTGAGTAAAACAGACAAAATGGACACAAGGATTTTCATTTAAATAAGAATAACGTAGTGTTTATAATACACTAAGATCAAAAGGTTAATCATGATAACATAATATACCTACTAAAAACCCTATCAAATCCACAGGAAGACCCCCAAATACTACAAGGAGGACCGATAAATAAAGGAGATCCCTCAGGTCAGTCAAAATTAATAACATCACCACCGTGATTAGAAAAACCATACTGAGCATCATGGGTATAAAAATCAACATATTCTTCAATTTTCATAAGCTTAAGACATCCTAAGATAAGTTTTTATAAGGAAAAAACATGACCATATCCTTGGGTGACCGTTTAATTCCAACGGCCATAATTATAGTGGTTGTCTTTGGGGTGATTTATCTAAAAACATTTAAGTAGAAATTTTTTTCCAAAATTAACTAATTGGAAATTATAAGATAACTTATTGATTATGGTGAAACATTTTGAATTACACTTAAGTGATTTTGAAATGTATTATGGAATTCAAAACACTTTTCAAGTATTTAAAATACTTTTTAATGATTTTCATTTCTTAAACAGTGTTTTAAACTATGATTAATTTCTTTGAACTGAACTATTTATTTTATTATACATGTTTTGACTTCTATAATACTAGTATATTAATTTGTAGTTTTCAATTTAAAACTTTTTATATTAAAGGTTTAGTGTTTATAAATAATTTTAGAAATACTTTTAACCAAGGAAATGTCTAATTTGTATTCATTAACCATCAAATGTATAAAATAAGTCATTTTTTAAAAGGTAATTTCTATATAGTGATTATTTTCTTTGAGACTTTATAAATATGGGATTTTAAAAAAAATAGACACACTAGGGCCATCCCTTTATAGCTAGGTCGAGTGAGGCAGCTCATGCTAGGTAGTTGAGCCTAGCTCTCAACCCAAGCCGAGGCCAGCCCGAGCGTGGGCATAGGTTCCCCAAAGGGTTCATGGGAGTAGAAGCACATGGGAACACCACCGTGGGAACAAGGTCACAATGAGTTAGAGGTTGTCTGAGGCCTTTGGGAGTGGGAGCCCATGTATTAGTATCCCTAGCTGTGTGTTGTGTGTTTTTTTGAGCATTTGTTCGAAGCATTAGGCTTATAAAGAGCCACAAAACCCCTCACTGTTTTGATGTTGGACGACTAAAAATTGTTGGGGATTAGATCTAGGTCATTAGATCTCACCGTGTGTGATCAGGTCGTTTATCCCAATCCTATATTCAACCCTCAACAACCATGGAACACCCTCACATTTTTATGGACCATTCAATCAACCTTAGATCTAATCTAGATTTCCTGAGAGTTTTAAAACACTGCAAAATCCCAGGACCATCTGATCAAACTCAGATATAATCTGAGCCGCCCAATTATTTTTAAAACCTAAGAAGTTCCCCATCCATTGGATCAAGGTCATAATTTTTCCTGACTGTCCATTTTTCTTCTGGTTTCTTCCCATAGCACCTTCTTCTTCTTCTCTGTATCATGCACTAAACCAGTACCCTGCACCCTATCCTTACACTGTTTTCTCCACACTTGACAGCCACTGGTCCCCCACCTTTCACGCTATTTCCACAAAGACCTATCCCTGGTGTTTTAATATACTTTATTGGCCATGGATCCTAAGCAAGTGGCCTTAAAGAATTCTGTAAAATTCTATAATAGTATAGCATATAAGAAACCCATTTTAACCCCCAAGGATCCCTCAGCTCTTCCACAACATGAACCTCCAGAAATCTCCAGCAAATCCTCCCCAAACTCTTATCCTCCTCGGACCAAAGTAAGTGTTGTTTTGTCTTGCATTTCATTTTCAGTTTTATAATATATACATATGTATACCTATAATGTATATTTTTACATCTCACAATTTGAGTTTAAACCGTTCTATCCCCGTCTCCAGTGCTCGGGATCTTCATGGTTATAGGGTATTAGTGAATCTGAAGAATAATTACATCATGTAACTTAATTACATGCCACATATACATAACATATATATATATTTATATATATACAGCCCTATATTTTTTTTCATAAAACCCTTGTGTCCGGATTTAAGTTTTACTAAAAACTTTGAGTTTCAAAGTTAATGAAGAACTATATTTTGTATAAAAATTCATACCCAATTATGTATGTTATTATATATATATATATATGGTCACACATGATATAAACCTATCATGGTTTGGTTTATAATAAAGTGATGATGGTGTAATAAATATGTTTTAAATTATTTACTACTTATAAGAAATCATTAAACCTGGTTTAATTATGAAAACTCATATATATTCATTGTGTATATATGGTTATGGTTCCTATAACCCTAATTTCATGTACAAATTATTATCATTTAATTAATGTATTGATGTAATTAATACTTGTAAGACTTTAATGAATATCACTCATTGTTTAAGCCAAACCAAAAGGTATTTATGTGAATGTGTATGTCCTAATCCATAAATATATCAAATTTGTTTTGGTTAAAAAACATTAAATGATATTAACCATATTATAATTTCATGTCTCAAAGGTATTATATGTTTGACCTTGTTGTGTCTTATGATTAAAAAGAATATATGTTTTGATTTGACCCAAAATATTTTAAAGGATAAAAGGGTATGTTAAACCATGTGATCATGTTATGCTCACTTAATGTTTTATCAACTGTAGTGATTATTGTTAGTTAATTCATGATGTAATATAATTTCTTGATCACTGACACTTTTTATCAGTATATTAAATAACATGTATTTACATTCATGGAATATGGATTTAAATTAATGGGTTATCATTTTAACATCTCATATGGCAAACCCCTTCTCACTTATTATTTGATGTGATTTAATAATTATCTCATGTGAAAAGGATGTGTAGTAAGCCATGTATGCCTCCAATAATCTGTTACTACCCTATTTTCAATTTTATTTGTCATATTATGTATTTTTGGATTAATTGGTTTCATTTTCTATTTTATTTATAGTTGCACTCAATGATTCATGCATGTGGAATATCATAATAAAGAGATAAGAAATCAAATTACTCAAAGTGGTATGGGACACCTTGTGTAATATGAAATAAAATTTAATAATTCAAGGTGGTATGGGACACATTGAATAATATGAAATGAGTATGTAATTATTCAGGTGGTATATGACCTTTTGAATATACGACCGGATTTGGCATATGAAGAATGTATTGGACTAGTATGTTTCGAGATGAGGACCGGTAGAAGTAATCGCACTGGGTTGGAATCTGGTTACATATGCTATCCGGGATGGAGTCTGGTTACAAAGGCTCTCTAGGTTGGGGTCCGATTACAGTTATCCCCTAGGTCTTGGAATGAGACCTTGACACAAAAATTATAGCTCTACATTATACATTCCCTCATTATGTGTATGATAATCAATTAACCAAATAGATATTCGACTAGTAGAATATCCATGGTTAGAAGCCAATACTTATGAGTATCAAAAAATTAAAAGCTTATGGAATGACATATGTTTAGCGCTCGGTGATTTAGTATTCGATGTATTAAATTACAGTTATTACCTTTACGCGCAACTATGATTATTCATTTCCCTTAGCTATTTAATTTGTGATCTCATATGCATATTTCATACATGTTTAGAATGTATTTTATTTATTAATCCAAATGAGCATGCCTATATTTGAATCAGGAATCCCTATATTTCTGTTAGCACATTTTTAATTGAGCACTTTTATGATATTTATATGTGTTACAACTTTTCTTTAAGAGAAATGTTTTATGGACTGTTTTAAAAAATGTTTTCAAAATATGTATTGATTTATTTATAAAACTCCTTAATGGGTATTAATATAATCACCCTACATTTTTTATTAAAAATTTATCAGGTATCAGTTATAGTTAAAGAAGTATGACAGAAGTGGCTGGTTTCCCAGAACCTGAACCGAATTCGATCCTTTGTTAAAAGGACATGATGTGTAATTTATCATTGAATTATTCTTGTAATGAATTACACCTCATGATTCAAGGAAATGAATCCTGGTTTTTCTAGGGTCGGGTCTTGAAAATTGGTATCAGTGGATTCGGTTTAGATAACTCTGGATAACTAGAACTAAAATAAAGAAAAATTTACTTAAGCATTACTAAATATGAGGTTTTTCCTAATTTTCAGATGGAAAACGAAGGTACTAGTCTTCTGTCTCTTCCCAATGAGGCCTTAGAAACCTTAATTTTCATATCTAGTTAGGAAAATTTTAAAAACTATGCCCATATTAGAATGACATGTAAACATCTATATGACGTATCCAACTCACCTCAAGTACTTCGACTCCACCAAAGGGTGGGTCAGGATTACATCTTTATGATGCAAGCCCATCTTTTATCCTATGCATGATGGAAAAAATACAACGAGGGACTTTTTATATGCTTCACCACTGTGGAAGGAATCCCATCCCTCACAACCTTCTAAGAAGCTACAGCATCGAGATACCTCCTTGCAGCATATATGTGTCAAGTCTTGTCCTATGTCTATTTTGGTCAGGTAATGGACTTTGAAAATTTTGAATATGAAGCTTCCCGTTCTGTGTACAGACAAAAAGTACATACGGGCATCTCACTATTGTACACCCCACATTCCAGACTCTGGAGACACCATAATGGAACCCACGAGATAGAACCAAACTGCTTGGGTGGTATATGGTTTAGGGAGATAGAGAGTTTTGAGATTGTTTTGGGGATTCAGGTATTCCAGAACTGGGGAAACAATTAGCCTTTCTGTTTTTATGAACACGTGGTTATATGAGAATTCAAATTTTTATCGCTTATTTCTTTCTTATATCTTGTTTATGTTTATAGTATTGAATTGTTTTCACTAATTAAACCATTATAATTAATTTTCAGATGGAAGGACGAACCCACATTTTATCCCTTCTCGTTGAACTACAGGAGGTTATCATGATCAAAACATGTGAGGAAGAGTATCTACCTTTAGAAAACATGAATAAGACATTTAAGAAGCTTTATGAAGTATCAAATAGTTTATAAATACTTTGTTCCTATCAAAAGATTGCTTATATATACCACAGAATATCCACGGTCTAATTGGCTGAGTATAGGAAGAGGGGGAAAAACCACAAAGGGCTTTTCCTATTCTTTACTTTAGGCCGGAACTTCACATATAGAGTAATATATCAACTGGCTTCATTGTAGGGAAACCTTTACACAGTCTACATGTATCAACTCCTTAGTTTCAGCTTATATGACAATGTTTATGACTTAGAAGTTCTCAGTCGAGAGGCAGCCTGATGAATTCTTCGAGAGTCGGTCAATTTGGACATCTCCAAACTTTCCACCATGTGAGCATCTGTTTGGAAGTCCGTGTGTATGTAGTATGACTTCAACCCATACTGTCTAAAGTGTATTTAGGCCAGAGAAGATGAATATTTGAACATCAACTTGGGAATTCACCTGTCCACACTAGAGGACCCTCCACAATGGAGGATGTGGTGAAGTTGTGGGGGAGTCTTTCTCTTATGCGTATGTAGAATGGATTGTGAGGACTCAATTCTTCATAGGGGGGGATAATGTGAGACCCCAAAAATTGAACCTCGTGTATTGATAATTTTATGTGTTAATTTTGTTTAAATTTCATAATAACTGAAGAAAACTTGTTTCGCATGAAAAATTAATAATATGGATCTAATGTAATTTAATATGAAACCAAGTTAAACGAACAAAATGGACAAAAGGATTTTCATTTAAGTAAGAATGGAGTAGTGTTTAGAATACACCAAGATCAAAAGGGTAATCATGCTAACCAAATATACCTACTAAAAAACCTATCGAAGCCACGGGATGACCACCAAATACTACAATGAGGACTGGTAAATAAATGAGATCCCATGGGTCAGTAAAAACAAATAACATCACCACCATGATTAGGAAAACCATACTGAGCATCAGGGGTATAAAAAGCACCATCTTCTTCAATTTCCTTATGATTAAGACACCCTAAGATAACGTTTTATAAGGTAACAACCCGACCATTTCCTTGAGTGACCGTTGAATTACAACGGCTATAATTATAGTCATTGGCCTTGTGGTTAATTCAATAAAAACATTTAAGTACAACTTAGTTTTCCAAAATTAATGAATTGGAAATTATAAGATAACTTCTAATTATGGTGAAACATTTTTAATTACACTTAAGTGATTTTGAAATTTATTAAGGAATTCAAAACACTTTTCAAATATTTCAATTACATTGTAAAGATTTTCATTTCTTAAATAGTTTTTTAATCTATGTTTAATTTATTTTAATTAAATCATGTTTTAGAGTAAACTATGTTTTTTCTTATATAATACTAGTTTAAGAATTTCCAATTTTCAATTTACAACTTTTTATTTTAAAGGTTTAGTGTTTATAAATAATTTTAGAAATACTTTTAACTAAGAAAATGTCTAATTTGTATTCATTAACCATCTAATGTTTAAAATAAATAATGTTTAAAAAGATAATTTCTATATAGTGCTTATTCTCTTTGAGACTTTATAAAGATGGGATTTTATATAAAATAGACCCACTAGGGCCCACTCTTTATAGCTGGGCCGAGGGAGGCAGCTCACACAAGGTGACTGAGCCTAGCCCTCTGCCCAAGCCAAGGTCGGCCTGAGAGTGGGCATAAGTTCCCTGAAGGGCGCACTGAAGCAGGAGTGCATGCGCGCACCACCATTTGCACAAGGTCATGACGTGGTAGAGGTAGGTCGAGGCCTACGGGGGCGGGAGCCCATGTATAGGTCTCCCTAGGTATGTGCTGTCTATTTATTCTGAGCGTTCATTTGAAGGTTCAGGCATATAAAGAGCCTCAAAATCCCTCACCATTTGAATGTGGGATAGCTAAAAATTTCCAAGGATATGATCTGGGTCATTGGATCACGTTGCGTGTGATATAAGCTATTGATCCAGATCCCACATTCACCCCTAGCAACCGCGGAACACCACCACATTTTTATGGACCGTTCGATCAACCTTAGATCTAATATTGGTTTTCCAAGAGTTTTAAAATGCAGCATCAACCCAGGACTTTCCGATCAAACTCAGAGTTAATTTGAGCAGGCCAATTCTTTTTAAAATCACAAATGCATCCCAGGCATTGGATCAAGGTCATACTTGATCCTGAATGTCTATTTTTCTTCTGGTTTCTTCCTTTAGCATCGTCTTCTTCTTCCCCACGGCGTGCACTACACCAGTACCCTACACCCTATCCTTGTGCTGTTTTCTCTACACTTGACAACCGCTGGTCTGCCACCTTTCAAGCGGTTTCCACAAAGACCTATCCCTGTTCTTTTAATATATTTTAGTAGCCTCGGATCTTAATCAGGTGGCCTTAAAATATTCTATAAAATTATATAATAGTATATCATATAAGCAATCTGTTTTCACCACCAAGGATCCCTCAGATCTTCCATAACTCGAACCTCCTGCAAACAGTAGCTAATCCTCTTCGACCTCGCCTCCTCCTTGGACCAAAGTAATGGTTATTTTGTCTTCTGTTTCATTTTCAATTTTATAATATATACATATGTATACCTATAATGTATATTTTTACATCTCACAGTTTGAGTTTAAACCCTTCTATACCCGTCTCTAGGGCTTGGGATTTTCGTGGTTATAGGGTATTAGTGAATTTGAAGCATAATTACCTCATGCAGCTTAATTACATGCCTCATATACATACCATATATATATATATACAACCCAATATTTTTTTCATAAATCCCTTGTGTCCGGATTTATGTTTTACTAAAAACATTGAGTTTCAAAGTCAATAAAGAACTATATTTGGTATAAATCTTTTTACCCAATTATGTTTGTTCTTATATATATATATATATATATATATATGGTCACACATGTTATAAACCTATCAAGATTTTGTTTATAATAATGTGATAATGGTGTATAATAAATATGCTTTAAAGTATTTACTACTTATAAGAAATCATTAAACCTAGTTTAATTATGAAAACTCATATAGATTTGTTGTATTTATACATTTATGGTTTTTAGAACCCTAATTTCATGTAGGGATTATTAGAATTTAAATAATGTAATGATTTAATTAATACATGTAGGAAATTAATCAATATCAGTCTCTGTGTACGCCAAACCAATAGGTATTTATGTAAATGTGTATGTTTTAATCAATAAATTTTGTCAAACATGTTTTGGTTAAAGAACTTCTAATCATATTAACCCTGTTAAAATTTTGTGTCTCAAAGTTATTATATGTTTGATCTTGTTGTTTATTATGATTAAAAAAATATATGTGTTGATTTGACCCAAAATATGTTAAAGGATAAAAGGGTGTGTTAAACCATGCAATCATGTTATGCTCACTTAATGTTTTATCAACTGCGGTGATTGTTGTTAGTTATGTCGTGATGTAATCTAATTTCTTGATCACTGAAACATTTTATCAGCATATTATATAACATGTATTTACATTCAGGGAATAAGGATATTAAATTAAAGGATTAACATTTTAACATCTCATATGAAAAAACCCTTCTCACTTATTATTTGATGTGCTTTAATAATTATCTCATGTGCAAAGGATGTGTAATAAGACATGTATGCCTCCGATAAACTGTTACTGTATTATTTTCAATGTTATTTGTCATATTATGTATTTTTGGATTAAGTGGTTTAATTTTCCATTTTATTTATAGTTTCACTCAATGATGTATTCATGAGGCATATCATAATAAAGAGATATAAAATCAAATTACTCAAAGTGGAATGTGACACCTTCAGTAATATGAAATAAAATTTAATAATTTGAGGTGGTATAAGACACCCTGAATAATATGAAATGTGTAAGTAATTATTCAAGTGGTATATGAACTTTTGAATATATGACCCGATTTGGTATATGAAGAATGTATTAGACTAGTATGTTCTGGGTTGGGGACTAGTAAAAGTAAGCCCTCCAGGTTAGAATCCGGTTACCAATGCTTTCCGGGATGGAGTTCGGTTACAGAGACTCTCTATATTGGGGTCCGGTTACAGTTATCCCATAGGTCTTGGCACAAGGCCTTAACACAAAAATTAAATTTCGGCATTATACATTACCTCATTATGTGTATGATAATTAATTAACTAAATAGATATTTGACTAGTATAATATCCATGGTTAATATCCAATACTTATGAGTATCAGAAAAATAAAAGCTTATGGCCTGACATATGTTTAGTGCTAAGTGATTTTGTATTTGATGTATTAAATTGAATTTATTACCTTTACGCGCAACTATGATTATTAATTTCTCTTAGCTGTTTAATTTGTGATCTTATGTGCATATGTCATACATGTTTATAACGTCTTTAATTTATTACTTGAAATGAGAATTCCTATATTTGAATCCTGAATCCTTCTATTTCAATTATCACATTTATAATTGAGAACTTTTTTGATATGTATATGTGTTATATCTTTCCTTTAAGATAAATCTTTTATGGAAAGTTTTAAAGAATTTTTTCAAATGATGTATTGATTAATTTTTAAAACCCCTTAATAGGCATTCGTATGCTCAACCTATGTTTTTTAATAAAAAATTTCAGGTATCGGTTTATGTTAAATTAGTATGAAAGAAGTGGGTGGTTTCCCAGAACCTGAAATAAATTTGATCCTCCATTAAGAGGACATGTTTTTTAATTTATCAGTTCATGATTCTTGTGAATAATTACACCCCATGATTCAAGGAACACACTACTATTTTTTCTGGGGTTGAGTCCTAAAATCCTTTCATTCATGCATCATTATAAAGAAAAAATCCACCATTTCTCGATGGTAGAGTCATGACCGGATGATTAACTAATATCTTCTTCAATTATTCAAAACATTCTTGACATTCTTTTATCTATATGAACTTAACTCCATTACGAGTTGCCTTGGTTAAAGGGTTATCTAATCGGGAAAAATTCTGAATGAAACATTGATAATAACATACTAAACCAATGAAACTATGTACATAGGTTATGTTCATTGGTGTAGGTCATTCATGAACTAAATTTGTCTTCACAAGATCAACTGATATTCCATCCTTAGAGACAATATTTCCAAGAAAAGAAACTGATTAAATCCAAAATTCACACTTTCTAAACATCCCATATAAATAATTTATTTTACATGTCTTTAAAACAATCTAAAAGTGATTATCATGGTCTTCATATATTTTTGAGTATACCAAGATATCATCAATAAATTCCACAACAATGTCATCAAGATATTCCTTGAAAAATATGTTCATTATATCCATGAAAAAAATGGTGAATTAATCAGTCCAAATGGAATTACTACAAACTCATAATGTCTATAACCTATTTAGAAATTCTATATTTGGAACATATTCCTTCCTCAAATAAAATTAATGATATCCAGATTGAAGTTCAATCTTCAAAAAATATTGACCTCCATGAATTTGATCTAATAAATCATCAATACAAGACAGGGGATATTTGTTCTTTATTCTAATAGCATTTTTTTCCCTATAATTAATGAATACCCTTGTGGATCCATCTTAATTCTTGAAAAAGAAAATAGGGGCTCCCTATGGAGATAAAATTAGGTAGAATAAATCCTTTATCACTCAATTCCTTTAGTTGTTTCTTATGCTCTTCTAATTCCGCAGTAGCCATTCTATTAGAAGTATTTTATATGGGCCTTGAACCTAGAATTAAATCAATATAGAACTTGAATTTCCATCCTGGAGGATGTTTGGGTAAATCATCTCGAAATACATCAATATATTCTTTCACAATAGGTACATCTTCAATTTGAAGATTCAAAGATAATGGTTTCTCTTCCACCCCAATAATTTCATTTATATGATCTACTAAAGATGGATCTGGAAAGAACGAGATGATGAGGTTTCTACTCTAAAGATAAGGGATTCGACATTTTTATCACAAATTGTGACTTTATTTTTCTTATAACATATTTTCACATCATATTTGGAAATTCATTCCATACTAAAGACTATTTAAAAGTAAATCAGTGTTATAATGATAAGGAAAGAAACTAAATAACGTTTATGTGCAATAAAAGGGACTAACTGACATGTATTTGTTTCTATGATACTTCCCTTAAGAGTTTTTAATAACAACTACTTTATTAAATAAAAAGGTGAATGTATAATTTTCATGGAAAAGAATGAATATATAAAATAATATGGTCATCCCAAATCAAATAAAGCATTGTATAAGTTTGAGGAAATGATTAATGTACCTTCAACCACATCATTAAGAACTTCAACCTCATTAGTTGTGACCATATAAGCTTGTCCTTTTTCCCTTGGCCTTCTTTGGGGATATTTTACTTGAAAATTAGCAAAATAATTTTTATATTTTCCCAACTATTTTAAATTGTATCATTGAATATTTATAGATTCTTTATTTCCCTTATAATCACATGCTTTATGTCCTTTTTCTCTACAGTTGTAACAAACACCCATACCATTCAGGCATGAACTAGGGTGTTTCTTTCCAAAATTATCACAAGAAAATAATTCAAATATTTCCTTATTACAATTTCCATTATTTACTTTTACAAAGTATTAATCATCCCTCTTCTTCACTTTCTTTCTTTTGAAGTTGTAAGACATAGATAATTATTTTAATGTCTTGATAGAACATGATACTATATCTTTCTATGATGTCAAATTTTGGGATACCAGTACCCTTTGGAGAAATGGTTTTAGACCATAAAATAATTTATCAATATTGATCATTGTATTATGTATAAAGTTTTTAGAATGGCTTGATAACCTTGTAATGTTGGCTTCATACATGGTACTATTTTCATCCTCTTTCTGTCTTAGACTCAAGAATTTTTTCTCCATATTTTTTCGTTGTTCTTGAGAGAAATATTTCTCCAAGAAAATTTCATTTAAATTATTCCATTCCATATTTTTGAATTTTTACAACTAATTTTTGTTTTGAATTAATGACCACCCCCAATCAGTATCTCCAAATAGATGATAAATTACCATGATAAACTTCTCACTTTCATTACTTCCCAATGAAATAAATATCTTCTCTAAGAAACATATCCACTGCACCACTACAAATGGTTTTATAGTCTTATTGAATGATGGAGTCTATTGTCAAATAAATAATTATAAAATTTCTCCTCCACATTATGGATCAGGATACTACATATGGGTTAGGTTATTGTTCATAACCAGAATCAACTACCCCTGTATAGTTATAAGTTTCTCAACACCAGTCATAACTCCAATATCGACATCATTATCTTCAATATGAGGGTAATCCCTATATTGGATACACGCATCGATACAGTTTCCATTCCTTACACTAGGATTCATTACTAAATAATGGAATATGATATATTGTCATATGAATCCTAATGTATAATCTCAAACTAGAATACACTTAACATAAATTGAAATTTTATTCATATCTAAACTCATAATCATAAACATGGTTTCTTTGGGGACATGTTTACTTTTAAATTATTCATAATGGTTTGTAAAGAAAATGTGACTTATCTTAAGAATATCCCCCATAAGTATCAAACTAGTTGAATAGTAAGGCTCTTTTTCATGTACCAGGTTACCCCTAATCAGACCTTGTATACCTTATCGGATTTGTTACCCCTCGGTACATCTCTGACAGAACTACATCAACTTGTAGTATCTAGATAGGTATGTATTTCATGGAAGATCCACATAACATCTACCTTACCAAAATTTTAAAATTTTCCTCTCTTCTTATCCTCAATTTCTATCATAGGGTTATGTTCCCTAATAAATTTTTTCTAAATTTAGTTTCCAAGGTTTCTACTAAATTTACTATGATACCAACTATAAGGCCCTGACCCCAGTAGCCTAGATTTGATGCCTTATATTAATAAATTGGAATATATATAAGGATTTAATACCAAGGGATCAATCCATTTTTGAGTTTTAGAAACTGTATTACATACACGTAATTTTAATTATATCTTGAAAGGGAAAAACAACATAACAACTATATTGGAAACACCCATAAACACTAAGATTATACCTATTAGTCATTCATAATATACATGTTCACATCCTAGGGGAAAATAAAACAATGTAAATGGTAATCTCAGATGCTCAATAAGGGGATGTAATACAGAAAAATCTATCATAAACATAAGTAATAAGGCATGGGGAATAACTAAAAACACGTGTCATTAAAACATAATCTTTAGAATAAAATGGTATAAATAAAAACTAATTAAATAATTACATAATAAAAAATAACCATGGATATTATACTTGTGGAATAATCACATGGAAAATTAATTAACAGTTTCATAATGAGGGAATAAATAATTTCATACATCATAAACACGTTTTTAAGGCCTCATCCAAGACAATATACATAATGGGAAAAACCCAGTCTAGTTTGTATCATGAGACCTATAGATGAATCGAGGGTCTATAGAGGGCCCCAGCGATATCTTATTAAGTCCAATTAATTCCTCATACAATAGTGGTTAAATATAAACAACATATTCATATTAAATGTAAATAACTTTCAAAAATTTGTAAAAAATCACTAACCATTCTTAGTAGTATGGTGAATGGTATCAAGATAGTAAATCCACAATAAAACATATCATTAACCATTTAATAAAATATGGTGGATGATAAATAAAATATATCATTCTAAATAATGTATAAAATTCAACATAGGTACTGAAATAAATGAAAATGATATAATAAAATCATCCATAAATTATGGAGAGAAATACCCCTTCTACATTGTAGAGAAGAGTTCATTTGGAAAAGTCATTTGTATTTGTCATAATTGTTTTTATAAAACCAGAAATTATTAAATAGATCTTTTAATCACAACATTATTGAATTAATAAAAACAATTGATTCTTAAAATAGATTATGTATGGTACTTGAAAATGGGTAAAAAAATGGGAAGTTCCCTTTAATCGGGTTTTCTTATTTGAAAATGGAACATTATAAAACATGTATTCCCCATAAAATAAAGAATAAATGAATTGGATATATGATTTTGGATAATATAAAAATAATATATAAGAATTACACAAAAATAAATAAGTATTTCATTGGGATAAATGTAGTGAAAGAATAACCCGAAGGAAAAAATGAAGGTTCGGGTAGAATCACTTACCTTGTGTCCAAAAGTGTTCTGTACTTAACCTTAATGTCCTGGATAATAAAATTAAATACATTAATTAGTTAATTAATAACTTTTTGTACATGTATTATATTTAATATAATTGTATTAAGTTAATTTATGGTGTTTTTTATGAGTTCTAAGATACATATTTTGTGTTCAGGAGTTTTTGTTTCCTTGGTTTTCATGATCGACTCGCTTATTTATTAGTAATGAAGTTCATAAAAATGGATATATTTTTTCAGAATTGGAATCATATATTATTAACTAATAAAAATTAGTGTATATGTTTATATATATAATTTAGTTATATTTTATTAGGATTAATCATTAGATAAGACATTAGTGATAATCGATTAGATTATTATGGCAGTTTTTTATCATAATGAACTCATTTTTTATTGTTTGGTATTATGTAGATACGTTACATCTAGATCACCAAAGAATTGTAATATAAAATTAGCAATATTTTTCAAAAATAAATTTTTTTATAGACATCCTTGAAGACAGTGAAAGAAAATGAAAACTCTTCATCCGTGAAGGCGATGAAACAACACCTCACATACAACATTTCCATTTTTAGAATAAAAGGGAGAGGAGAAGGATCTTAGTGATGGATTATTATATTACCATAATAAAATTACAATATATTTATGTTAATTTAGTATTTATGATATTTGGATGATGGTAGGTGAGGAGAGAATAAGAAAATAAAAGAACATAAAAAATTTTAAAAGAAAAAGAAAGTGGTTTTTACCTCTTTCTTTTATCCTCCTTGAGAAAATCCTTTGCGAAAAGGTTTTGGTCTTTATAAGGGACCAAGAGATCCTAGATGTGTTTTAGGGTCATGGGAAGAGTATTGGTCATAAATTTGACAAGTCTCAATGCTTAGAAAGTGTTAGGAGAAGGAGTGGGGAGGGTGGTATTTATAGTGGAGGAGAAGGGTCTTTTTGAATATTTTATTCATTTCTTTATTATTTTGGATCTAGACTATGAATAGTTTGATAATGATCATAAAATATATTAAAATAATGAATTATAGTGTGATATTATGGGCTTATATTACCCATAAATTACCTACGACTCAATAATTCATGTATTTAGCATTTATCGTAAATTGTCTTATTTTACTATTCACTAAAAATTAAAGTATTTTAGAAAAATCCCAAAAATTCTCCATAATCATTTTTTAATGTATATAATTCAAAAATTTATTCAATTTTATAAAAATAATTTTTTAAATATGAGAAATTTAAATTTTAATTAAAATCATCACTAACTCGAAAAATACGGTTTTTTGAAATTACAACTCATTTTATAATTATCTAAAAAACAACTAAGGTATCATTAAATTATCCTAAAATCATAATAAAACATAAAATTGTCTATGAATACATTTTATGAAAATAAATTTATTTTAAATAGTTTTATTAATTATTAAATTATAATTAAATATTTATGACTCCAAAAAATACCAACACTTAATTAATAATTTTTAAATTATTCATTTACATATACTATGACATAATTATATTATACTGTCATTTATGAGATGAATAGATTTTATTTATACTTTCATGGGTGAAGTTACTATTCATTTGGTTGGTTTAGAATTTATAATGGTTATATTATTATTCCTAAGGTCAAGTTACTATTTTATCGGTATAGGTTCCCTAACTTATAGAAATACTTCTTATTTCATTAATTCATAATTTATAACGTTTTTTTTGTGTTCTATAAGTTATGTTTTCTGGTCTATACTACATGAAATAATTATAAGAAGGGAAACTTTATTGATAGATTTCTAGGTCGTTACACCTGATGCTTTAAAACCCCATCCAAACACCTAATAAATCTCTTATACCTTAAACCCTATAAAAACATAACATTTAAGTGTTACAACTCTCATAATTCCAATCAAAATATTAATTTACAATTTTTACCATCTACCAATTGAAATGTTTGAATTCTCATGGAATTTTTAACTCAGTCCAAAACAAGAGATGTTTTAGTGTTAATTTTGGGTATTCTTTTAAACCCATATTCACTTTTCTAATCTCATCAACAATGGTGGAAACACCTTCCATAGATATCATAGGGGTATCCCATATTTCATAAACTTACCCACAATCAATAAGAGTGGAATATGAACATTTATAAATATAATTTTTGTGCCAGGAACATTTACATGGAATCCATGATATTATTATTACTCTAAAAACACAAGCCACGTGTGGTTATAAAGTATCTATGTGCCTGAGGAAGACATAAATTTGATCTCAATATATTTCATGGTTACTCACTGACAGTTGGATAGATATTATCTAAAAATTTATAGTTTAATGACATGGTGGTGGGAACCTCCCCATGGAAGTAGTCCACGTATTTTATCCATTACTGATAAAATGGTTTTAAAATCCATAAATCCCATTTTTAATGACTGTATGAACACTTTTTGAAATTCTAAAACACTTTCTATGGGAGAAGACTATAATAAGAAGAACTTTTTATTTCTAAGGCTTTTATTTGGATACTCATTGAGCTAGAAAAATCCTACGAATCATATTTTATGGTCATTTAATGTTGTGATCCATTTTGGAATAGAAGTAAAATATAGAAAGGAAATAACCCTGAAAATGGGATCATTCATAAATGGAAAATCCTTTATAATCACATATAAGGATCAATTTAATGTTAATTTTTAGAAGAGTGACATGGTCCCATTGTGCTTGTGGAAGACTGTTCCTTTACAACATAGAATTCATTTGCAAATAAACTTATGGGGTCCCTTTATGGTTGCATAGTTACATTATGGTCATAGAGTTCCTTTATGAACAAAAAAATTACTTAATTACTGAAACTAATTTTCTATCTTCTCATGGAAGTTCTTTTTAATCATGTTCTCTCTTTTTTATTAGATGCCATTCATAGCTGGCTGATAGGTCTCTGTGGTTGTGTGCTCTTTTAATCCACATGGCTCTAATGAGACTCTATATTCTGGGATGTCATTGTATGAAAATATTAACAAGAATTTTGAGATAATGTGATACTTTTTGTAATTTATAATTGGTCAGGAATAATTTTACATTCAAGAATCATTCCATTCATGGAATAAATCAAAAAAACAAGGTAATACATTATATATTGATAAGAGAAGAATCCCAACAGAACCATATGCATAATTTTTTTCATAGGGACATCCACATAATACCCCTTTCATGATAGATTTCCTCAAAGGTCCCCTCATAAATAGAATCTATGAAGAACCATTCAAGAATTATTTCCATTTAAAACCCCATCAAAATAGATTTTTAAGGGCCCCTTTGTGAAGATCTCACTTGAAGCCCCTAAGAGAATTATTTCCACTTAGGCCCCCATCACGAGGGGTACACGTGAAGGTCTACTACATGAAGGATCCCCATGAAGTCCCTCTTCATGAATGTCACTTTCCAAAATCATTTTTAGATAAATCTCATGAAATTATTAATGTGGTTTTCCCCTTTCACATAGAATTATTATTCTGGACACCTTTTAATGGTCCCTGGTGATGAAGCATTTTTTATACTAATGTCACATTTATAAAGAAACCCAATTAAAAATAGTTGGGCCACTCTAATTCAATTTAATTTTCTTGGATAATTTATTTTTCCTGAATCATCCCAACAGACCTTCTTGGATCCATCTCTCTAGGTAAAAACCCCAATTATCAAATTACAATATGGCCTCTTCCATGGATACTTGAGATACATTACTAAGTTATGCACATCATCATGCATCCCATTGATTATGTATTTACTCAATAATGAATTTAACTTCAATTTTTCTCCCTAACTAATAGGACCCTTCAGGTAGTAGTAATCATGTATTCCCTTGATAATGAGGCTTCTAATCACGAGGATACTAGTAAAACATCCCCAAGTTCATGCTTCTTATTTTGGATACACTATATCAACCATATTGTTGCCCCCAAAATCTAGTAGAGAAATATTTTCAATTTTATTGAGGGTAATATATTTGGAGGTGTTTTGAAGAATCTGTAGGTGTTAAGAAGTAACTATTTATGAAGTAATAAGGTTTGTTTTTATATTGATTTTTTGGAAAACATAAATCACTTAAGTTGATTGGTGAGTTGTTCTTAATGTAAACAAAACTATGAATTGGTTATTAGATGAGAATATTTTTTGTCAATATTATGGATTTTACATAACTATGTTACATAAGAAGATTATAGATGAAATGTAACCATACAGAGTATGGTGGATGAAGTCTAGTGAATCAATGTAATTAAATGGGGTGAGGCACAGAAGGTTTATCGAATTATGCTCACAAGTTCTATTGGATAGAGGTTTTTGAATACATAAATAAGGTAATGATTATATGATATTTAAATTTTAAAAAATCTTAATTACTAAAAAAATTCATGATCCAAACTTTATTCTAAAGTTGGAGACTGATTTATATTTGCACAAAGTTTGTGGTATGGTGTTTTGTGAAGTACACTAGATAGATTTCATTGGAAAAAGGTGCAGTCGTGAAAAGTTCATGACATAAAGTAATGTAGTCTTATGATTCATATTTACTGGTTTGTGAATATATTATCTATTGGTGGTATATATTGTTATTGGAAATATATTTATTACGTCTTCCAATATGGGTAATTTTGAAGAAGTACTTGGGTAACCACAGTCACCTATGCCTCAACTCATCCCTCTAGAAGCCACCAATTTACTACTACATTCCCTAATTCCAAAATATAAATAACTCATTCATCTAAGGTCATGATATAGACCAACCATCTCATAACCTATGATCTCATCCCTAGTATTTTGTCACTTATGATCAACCAAGATCATGCAAGATCTATACCATATTCCCTTAAAAAAAACTCACAAGTCACCACTCTCATGTTCATTGAATAAAAAGGGTCTTTCTACTAGCCTAACCATACAATAACCCCCATAAAAACTGATCATTAGATGGTTAGTTCAATAGGATAATTAGTTTTAACTCTCTTTCTAAATCATCTAATCCTACCAATGAGGTTTGAGGTTGTCCCAATATGTAACCAATAGTTATCCCTCTTGGATCTCCCATAACCCACATGGTTGATCCAATAACCTCTCAATAAGATTAACCCTATCCCAATTATCTTGGAGAATGTTGCACAATCATATTAGACCTTTATAAGTCACTAGATCCTATTTCAGGTTAGAAAGCCTCCATGGATATAAAATCATTGTATCTGGGCCATCCCTGTAGGCATCATAGCTCTTGGAAGCTATGAATAGTTGGGAAAAAATTATAGAACACACTATGAGCATAATATAACCCACTAGACTCACCGCACATAGTAAAAACACCATAGTTCTATCTCTAGTCACTCACACTTGCTAACCCCCACTTATAAATCACATAATAAATTCAATCACATATAAGGGTTGTAAAATTAAGGACTACCTTTCTCAAACTAAAATTATACATGATTTACGTAAGATCAATCATCAATTTAAGGATACATAAATAATAACCCACATCAATGAGGCCCTAAATCCATCATAATTAATTATAAATCACTTAAAATTAATTATCACAATTTATCCATAATTTTATTAATTATAAATAATAGGTTTATACCTCTTCAAATGGAATATCCGTGTTGAAGGCTCAAGATGTATGGTCTAGTCTACTCCCAACATTCCCTTGAGTCTATATAAAAAAATCCCTAACTAAACATATTTATTTTACTAAAAATTTCACCTTTAATTAATAAAAACCAAATAAAAAACAAACCATCATCTTACCTCTATCAAAATGATGTGAAATGACTCACAAATAATCTCTCATTACCTCTTCTATAATTTACTAACAGAAACCCCATTAGTGATATGCGATTATATAATGATTTATAGTAATAACAATCAAGTACCTAATTACCAACATGCCAAATAAAAAGAAATTGGATAGTATGATAAGAGGTGGTAGAATGAAAGAAATCTAACCTTGATTATAATAACAATACCACTAAATCAGCCCCATAATATGAAGAATAATAAATAATAAATAGAAGATAAAGGGGTGTGGATCCCCTTGTCTTATCTAGCTTATAGAAAGAATTATCAAATAGGTTTTAAAATAGACCTCCCCCAATAAATTTTCCCTCTATTTTTTAAAAAGAATCCTAGGATCTACCATGTACCTTGTACAACCTCATTGTGTTCTTGGTTTCTACTATAGAAATACTCCTCCTCTAACCACCCCATTGGGACCTAGTACCCTACCATTGGGTAGCTAGTGGTATCTAAAGAAAGTTATATATCCATCAGGCCTATACTGAGTACCCATAGTAAAACTACATAGTACCTGATGGCTAATATAGTCATTTTTTGTTATATCTACTTCATTATATGTCACTTGAAAATTAAAACATCCACCAAACACTCTATGATGATCCAAAAATATCTATTATTCAATTATTACCAACCAAATTCAATCCAAATACGAAAAATTAATTTCACCCTAGCCTTAATTCTAATAGAGTCAGGTTCCTCTATTGATCTACTAATCACCAATGACATAGGTCATTATAAAATATCCATATTACTATTTCACATCTCAGAGAAGCCACTTCATGAATCTCCTAGGAACTGTGTTATTTACTGAGATTTTTTGAACTCTTCGAATCCTAAATATCTTATTGATTATAGTATACCTCACCTCCAAAAAAATATAAATACTCTACAAACCATAGATGCCTCTTATTTTAATTTTATATACATGGAATTTATTCCACAAATAATTTTCCTAAATCACATCATGAATCACTATACTTGATTAATAATAGGCATGATATTTAGTACAAAATTTTACTAACTATCTCATAAACATAATGAATAATGCTATATAGTTTTAACAAATTTTAAAATATCAATTATTATGTTTTACCCTCTATGAAATTTATGTAGTATCCAATTATTGATATTGACCCCACCCATGATAGACATAGCTATTTTATACCAAATTGGCATTGCACTTGAAAACCCCCTCATCATTTACATCTTGAATTTTCAATCACATGATAAATAAACACTTCTTACCATTAATATTTTCTTTATTGAAACAATTATTATACACTCCCATGAGTACTGAGATTTTAAAAACCATGTTGTTCCATTATTCTTATTTAAAAAATTCACACATAGTCAATTACTAAAAATAAATCCTCATAATGTTATCCTAGATCAATAACTAAATCCTTTTTTCCTTAGATAACCAAATATGTCTAGGTTGGTTTCATCCAAGTTCAAAGAAAAAACCATAACCAAAATTGTTCTAGGTTCTCCATATCTATCACCCACAAATTTTATCTCAATCTTACCCAAAATAAGGGTTCCACCCTAAATCCATCGATTCTAGGCTCTTAACTATAGTATTTACCTTAACCTATCTCAATGGGTTCTAACCTATCCTAATTTTCATCATTACCCAATTAGTTTACCTCATGATTCATGCTCATTATACCCCAATAAACAAATATCATGAGTCTTTATAAAGGATATATATTAATCATGTTACTATGTAACACCTATATCATATTTCATCGATAATAAATTTAAAAACAATTGGATGGATAGATATATAATCCTTAACACCACTCGCTTCCATGCTACTCTAATAACTCAACTCACTACAGAATCCATATTGACTTTCAAGCAAAATCAAAATTTTCACATTCATATAATATTCACAATTCATGGCTCACATGTTTGGTTCGTCTCAGCTAAACCATAATATTAATGTAACATTTGTTATTATATATCGACACCATATAGATCCCATCCCCTTTTATAGTTAGACCTAAATCCATTGGTTTCATCAATAAATCTATACCCAACCATCCTTAGAGAAAAACTTGTCCTTCTAGTGCCCCACGAAACATCACAAAAAAAACTCCCCTGTCCATATTTCAATTAAATCAAGGTGTATCACACCATTTAAAGGTGCATAAATACTTGATTACACCTAAATTACAATTGAAAGGCCACAAACTATCTCTAAGTGGTTGGGGAAAACTAAGGATCCCTAAACCTCAAAATGAATTGTTGGCATCTATAAAGTTTCTACACCCAATATAGATCTCAAAGGGGTTGATAACTTATCCCTAGTTAGCCAAACCCATACAATAGGATGTCTTGTATTCCACGATCATTTATCATCTATCACTATCCTGACTTTCCCCTTAGATTCACATGACTCTCAAAACAAATTTTCGACCTTGGTTATTTTTTTCAAAATACTCCAAACAACATGTTCCACATGTTATCTAAGGTCAATCATGCCTACTAATCACTATTATTACCATCACAAGGTCAAAAAAATTCTACGAAGTTGTATTCCCTAGTTCTACCTTTCAATGTTAATTGAATCATTCCACAATGAGTCATATCCTATTTAGCCAAGGGTCATGCGCCAAATCAAAAACAGGCCATACCCTTAGGAATGACAATCACATCAATCATTAAACACAAACTAGACTTCCATATCCATACATACCCCCATATAATCAAACATTCCTAATCTAATTTCATGATCAAATATCACCAATATGTCAGCTCTATCACCCGAAACATCTAACCAGGCTTCCATTCTTGAGGTATCCACATGCCTAGGATAACCCCTCTCTCATGAGCAACCCTAATATATAACAACTCATATATAGAAAAAAAATTCATAACCCTACTACTATTTTATCATACTCAACTCACTAATATCCTTAGTCGTATCTCATTATATCTCTTCTCTCATACCAAGTATATGAACCATACACCACTATAGTTCCCCCAATCATGAAGAAATAATTATAATTTTATCATGAATATCAAAAGTAAATACATATCCCATTTCAATTTCTCTAAATAACTCATATATATTGAGTATCCTATTCCTAAAATAACCACTCTAGAGTAAACTTCGTCATTACATCAATAGTCATGTCATGATGATATCATGAATAAGAAATGTTTTCTAAAAAATTATCACAGAGATGACATAGTTAAGAAGAACACCATCAATAAAAAAAACTGGGAAAATTTTAAATAAGTTATTATTTATACTATAAATAAAAAATTACTCATCCTTTTGTAAATAATTTTACAATCATATATAAACATGCACATGACATGCTATCCTCTGTACTAAAGATGATTCATTCACTCATGCCTATTTCTTATTTGGTTCTAGATGAATGAAAGAAATGAATAATAAATAACATAATACATGGAAAATAAAATAACATTAATAATTAAAAGTAATAAAATCAATCCAAAATAACTAAAAACATTTTCTTTTTCCCATACCAGTATTGGTGATACACAAATACATCCTTATATACCATGTTATGAACAATCCTATATTTATATACCATTTATCAAATAATATGATAAATAAAAAAATTAGATAATACCACATTTGGATGCCCTTAAATTGATTAACCCAAATAGTAACCAAGTCGGTTCACTATGTACCCTCAAGTATGTATCCTCGTATACTAGAGTCTAGTAGCTGGTGGTAAGGGGTGAATAAAAAATATATGACGATTACACCCTTAGTATCATTTCAAAAAATGTTAGATAAATTATTGAAACATCCATAAAATATAGGTCATTATTATAGAATGTAATTACCTTGGAAATAATTCCATATAAAATAGAAACCATCATAATATAAAAAATATACTCATGTAGGATATACTATTATAAAGTAGTGTGAGATTTCTTGAGGGTCCAGTCATATATAGTGTAAGAAAAAAAATCATAAAGAGTTCCAATACACTATCCTCATACACACCTCATAAATTTCTCTAAATCCTTATTGATCCCCCTTAACATGTTTCCATTTTCTAAGGTTCTTTTCCTCACCTATATCTCAACCATAAGTTCTGCACAACCATCAAGGTTCATGTGTAGGTTTTGAGCATAAAACTCAATAATCCGCCACTAATAGTGTCCATAATAACTAAATATATGTGAAAGAATATATTGAATGAAATGGAATTTATAAACATCACATGTATACACCCATTGTACTATGGGGTGATCAAGAATCCAATATGTCATTTGACTCATACATAATTCATAAAGTGCTATAATGTGATGATACACCCATTGTTTGATCAAACAAGAGGGTGGAATGAGTTTCACGAATAAAAAATAAAGCCATCCAAAAAAGATTCCCTCTTGATAATAGGGTGATAATACTAAACATATATCCCCAGGAGATCCCTCACACATATTAGGATCACAATACTATCTCAGAAAGTCCAAAAATATCCATCTTGATACCTATATTAAAATTCAAAATGAACTGAACTAGAATATCCTCTATTAAATGTTTTCTCAAAATACTTTTTCATATGACCCTATAAGATTTATAAAAGATAATATAATCAGAATAATAAACACATAGACCCAGTAAATTCCATCTTGATATCAATCTAAATATACTCTCTCATATAGCACCAAAAGATCCCCATTGTATAGTAGACTCATAATACTAAACACATGACCTTGATAAATATTCTTCTAATGGTAGGCGCAAAATTGTATCTCATATATTCCTAAAATATTCCCTCTTGTTGTAAGGTATATAATACTAAACACATAGACTTAGTATAACCTTTTATTGATAACAGAACCAAGATAATCATCAAATATAACCCTACAATATCCTCTATCCAAAGCTAGAATAAATACTTATCTCATATAGCCCTATAAGATCCCCTTCAGATAGCAGGATCAATACTGATCACTTATCTCACTGGGAGATCCATTAATGATAGTAGTTAAAATACTATAAATATATATCCATGGATGATACCCATGAAATGGTAGGAATAATATTGATAAATATAGGAATCTCCCTGACAAAAACTAGCCATCACATATAACCTATCACCCCCATATGGAATGAACCCTGACATAACTATCCACATACACTCTACTAATATCACTAAAATCATCCAGTGTGTCACTAAAAAAATGAACTTAGTAACCTCTACCACCTTGGGCTCAAACCATCCCTATGGTAAGTATAAATTTGGTTTTTCAATATCTAAAACCATAATCCATGTATCTCATGTGTCTAAGGTAATGATATAAACTTATTATCTATCAATATGTGATACTCAGACTTTTTTAAGTTATCACTCTCAACAAATAAATAATTATTATGCTATACAGATGGATATAATTTTCTTCAATCATAACTCAATATTTCTTATTTACCTAAGAATTTAATATAGTGAAATCATAGGGTCAATCTCACAATGAGGCCACCTACACAAATTGATTTTCTATTATCACTATTATATTCTTAAAATATACATCAAAATATACTAAAATGTATATTCTAATATAGTGGGAGTTTAAATTATATATATATATATATATATAAATTTAAAATACAATGAAATTAAAACAAAAATTTGTTACTGAAATATAGATAATTTTCTAGGGAGTAAATAGGAAATTAAGTCTATATTTTTAAAAAAATATCTCCCAATATTATACTCAATGTTGAGGTCAAGAACTATCAGTCAATACCATCTCATTTGAAATGTTACTACCCCACATTGAGACATATACAGGAGGGGTAATCCTCACTCAAAATTTGGATAGGAAAATTATTCACCACATATCATCAGCGCGACACTACTCCATCATATGCTGCATTATAATGATAAAGGAGAGGAATAAAGATGAACGGGAAGAAGAAGTTGACAGTAAGTAAAAGGGTGAGGTTGTATAACCTAACAAATTTAACTACTATCAAAATATCATAATGAAAAAAATAGAAGAATTTAATTGAATGAAGTCAAATAAACACATCACTCCCTCCCTTAGAACAAAATCTTATGTTAGTTCTCTATTTTAATGGAGATGTGATTCATGAGGGGAGAAAAATAAGTGAAAAGGTGTTGGAACAAAACCTGAAACATAGAAAACTAATATATAAAAATATATAATAATATAAAAATATCAAATCTCCATATTTATACATAAAATGTATAACTCAATGAAATGAATTAGAGGTGTAAAATTATAGGCAAGAGGGTTGTTTGATTTCCCTATAAATTTATCATCTAAAATTTAGCATGTCTTTTTCCCATTAAATGGGTAAATCTAGGAAATTGTTATTATACGAAGTTTTTTCTATATATATTATGTTTTTTACAAAAAAATAATCTAATTTAGATACATTTATGTGAATTTATGTCTTAATTACTTCAGAAAAATTATATGGTTTGGCAGACCAATTGAAGTATATTCCTATGACTTCTAATACATTTATAACCTTGAAAATGACCAAATATAAAGAAAAATATTTAATTAAAATTTTAATAATCATCTTCTCTTTATTCATGTAATATATAATCTCATTTGTATTTATAATTTTTACAAATGGTCTCAACATTAAAAATCATCAAAACATACATAGATTCTAAGGAATCACTTGTAAGATTCATTGAGGCCTCATATTATTGGATTCATAATTTGGTCTAGTTGAATGAAGTAAATCCCAATGAACATGGAATCATAAAAAATTATGATTTATATTATTGTATAATTTTTTTGAATAAAATACTAAAATGATAAAAAAAAAATTAAAATACCTAATTAATAAATTTTCACAATTATGCTAAAATTATTCCAAAAACATAAAATGTTACAACTACCCTTAAAATAAAAAAAATATGGAATTGAAACATTAAATTTCATAATAATAAATTCAAAAATATAATCTCCATCAATCTATCACACTTAACCATTGAACTCCTAAGAAATAATATAATATTCATAATAAATTAATAGAAAATATCAATAATTATAGAATTTCAAAGTTCATTTCCAAAATAGAATTTAATCGTGTCTCATCTATGAAAAAAAATTCATTTTTGTATTCTATCATAATTAAATTTTTTCTTTAATAAACCAGTCTTGACACACATTAACATTACATCAATTTTGTGGAATACTAAAAACATTATACAAATAGACACCCAAAGATCGTACTAGTCTAGTGCCTTTGGAAATATGGAAACATGAAAAACGGTACGTAGTGAGCTAAACTATCTACCACTTGGTTTCTCTTGACTATCATGTCACGACCCTTCCTATTGGATCCCACACCGGGACTCCCTAGGCCCGCCTACAATAGCCCAGGGGCTGGTGACTAGCACTGAGTAGGCATATCGCTAAAATGGGAGGCATTTACTAAGAACCTGTACACACACACACACATCTCCAACCCCAAAAATGATGAAATGTAAAAACCACTAAGGAACAAAAATGCATGCATACAACTAAACCCAACCAACAAAGTACAACAAAAAGTAAAGTACTGAAAGTAAACTGGGCCAGAATACAAGACCACCGAAAACAATAGTCTAAAAACTACAAATTCCAACCTGTAAATAAAAGAGGTATTGGGACTGTTTCTCGTAGTTGAAGGAACTCCTCGGCCTATAAGAAACTCAGAAATATAGGTCCTATCCAATTCTTCCTTGGACTCTATTAGAAGGTTGCTCGTCTTCACAAGACACAACACGTGTGGGCAGAGCCCATGCAGGTGTGAGTATAACAATACTCACTAGAGGACCCCAAAAAACACAAAGAAATACAAAAATAAAAGGAACAGTTAGCACTACATAGTATATGTCTACTGAACATATAATAAGAGAAAACAATCCAGATATAACCAATACTCAGACCCGAAGTCTAGAAACAAGTCACAAAACTGCATACCCCCACTTGGGATTCAGTTTGAAGGTTCTACAAAGCAGTCATTCTGGGAGAACACACTCCACGAGTCTGGTAGTTCTGATGACATCCGTCTGAGAGGTACTATTTGTTGGGAAACATAATGAGAGGTAGATACACTCATTACGGGAGTACAAAATCCTAAATGGGGAAGATCATGATAGAAAGATTCACTCATTATGGGAGACACACTACTTAGTGGGAAAGATCATGATACATAAATGAGGATCACTGCCAGGGTCATGGTAGATACCGTGACTCATCCAAATTTTCCAGCAAGGTAGAAGATCAATGAAGGGTATAGTTGGTCACGTCAATGCCTGACTCTACCTAGGGTCAGTAAAGGGTAGAGGATCTCGGTCTAGGCCTCTCGAATGGATACCGACTCTATCACAGAAAGTCATGCTGAAGGGATCATACTCCTATAGAAGGAAATGATGCCTGACCTTCAGGGTAATGAGAAGACGGGGCACTAACCCAAACGAAACATGTCCAAGATACGACCATGCCATTTTCCAAAAAGTACTAGGCGTGATGAAAAGTTACACTTCGTGTCGTCTCAACCCGGGTACTACCCCTATACAGTGTCTTGTGTCGTAATGCTATTCATGTAGAAAAAGTGATTACACAGAGTGTAGAATGGTGTACACTCCATGTCTGACTGACTGTGGTTGGCTCCATGTACACTGGCCATGTGCTCGTACATGGTTTCAACCCATGTGAGCTAACCTATGTATTGGGTACATGAGGTGCCCTGCGTTTCTTGCCTCGCATGGCTGTGTGATGGAGTACACAGTCGTGTAATCCATCTCTTGTTCGTTTATCCCTTGGATACATGTCGAGTCCTATGTAGCCGCCTCTGCCATGCTGCGTAGAGAGTACACATCGTGTTTCTAAGACGTGTAGTCCATCCCATGTCCGTTTACTTTCCAAAATACACGCTGAGCCTTGAGGAAATTCCAACATGTCATGTGACCAGGGTCACATGCCATGTGATTCCTCTCTGACCTTCGAAACCTTATTTCTGCCGCCGGTACTACATGGCATGTTCTTCGGAAGTACACGTCGTGTATTTTGGAAATTTCCAAAATCGCGGGCTTCCACCGCCGCGCCTTTCATGGTGCCCTGCTTGTCGCTCTGGCCATCCGTTCTCTACAAAACTCTAGAATCCAGGTCTCCATGAAATCCTGAGGTCGTCTCTATTGTTTACAGGCCTTTGATCGGCTCCGAAAACACGTTTTGATCCACCCGCATTATGAATGGTCGAAGAATGATCACTCTCAATCCGGTCCGATTCGTCGTCTGCTATCATCATCGCACCTCTGCTAGGCTGTTGTGACGTCAGATCTTCAATTTGAGATCGTTTCATCACAAAACAGACATTCAATAATCAGTTTTTAATCACCCTAGGAAGAACACGAAGAACGTGCAAGATAAGAAAAAGAGGTGGAAATCCAGAAAAGAAATTGAGGAACGAACCACCACCGTCATTCATCATGGTGTTGATATGCTCCCATTAGTAGGATCAAATGGAGTAGGATCAAAATAATAAACAATAATCATGGAATATTCCCCAAAAACATCCTAATAAAACCCTCCCGTAAGAACGTACGAATCTTCATATCAACATGTTCGTGGTTGATCTACGTTCGTCATTAAAATTCAAAAATGGGGAAAGAAGAATCAAAATAACAACCCCTACCTCAAAAGGGATTGATCGCTGATGAAGGTTTCATGCTTCCTTCATCATGGAGATCCTTAAACATGTTGGCATAGTAATTTTAAGCTTTGATTCGTCGTTATTCATCGCCGTGATTTTTCTCCAAGGGTCCATGGTTTCTCCAGGATTTTCACTCATTTTTTCATCAACAACCATCGATCGATTAACCCATTAAAAAGGGGATGCGTGTTTGAAAATTCCATCATGTTGCGGCATTAATGAGTCAGTGTTGCTTTTTTTAGAGTCATTATGACATGAAATTAAATAAGGAAACAGCAGCCTCGTTGATGTGCTACAGCGGATGTTTCCAATTAAATTAAAATAAACTTGGCTAATTTATTTTATTTTATTTTATTTTACAAAAAACGTCCAAAAAATAAATTCTTCCCACAACCCACACCAGTCTAGGTTAAACCCATTCTTCAGTAAATTTTTCATCCCAAATGCAATGGTGCCCTCATATTTTTAATCCGGGCATCTGTTTTGAAACTACCACAACCGCGCACAAGTGTCGACTCACATAACTTAAAAAAGTTTTAACCACCATTCCGGGATCACCGGACCTCGGAACGATGTGCCTTCTCTCCACCTTGTCTCTTAATAATTCCATATAATATTTAAAAATAATATATAGGAAATCCAAGATATTACATTCTCCCCAACTTGGGGTTTTGCATCCCCGAAAATCCAAAACATGACTACTCAAAAAGATGAGGGTACTGGGCACGTATTTAAGCCTCCCACTCCCACGTGCTCTCCTGAAGATTCATGTGCTGCCAATGAATGCGCACCAAGGGAATCGATCACCCAAGAAGGATCCACTCCTGCCGATCCTCAATCTCCATAGGTTACTCAGTAGAGGTCACTCCATCCTCGATGTCCATCTCACCCCAATTGATGATGTGTGATGGGTCATACCCATACCTCCTCAGCTACGACACATGGAAGACATCATGTACCCGATGAAACTGCGGCGGTAATGCTAGGTGGTATGCCACCTCATAATCTATGTGCAGTATCCTAAAAGTCCCAATTAACCTTGGAGATAGCTTTCCGCCTCAGCCAAATATATGTAACCCTCATCGAGGTGAGACCTAAAGAAAGACGCGGTCTCCCTCCTCAGACTCCATGGGTCTCTGTCGCCTGTCAGCATAAGACTTATTCCAGCTCTCTGCAGTCTTCATCCACTCCTAGATGATCTAAACCTTCTTGGTGGTATATCACATCAACTCTGGACCCATATATGCTGACTCTTCGGGGTCGGTCCAGCAATGTGGTGACCGGAAGGGTCTCCCATATAAAGCCTCGAAAGGTGGCATACCAATGGTGGAGTGGTAGTTGTTATTGAATGCAAACTCCACCAGTGGTAGGTGGTCCTACCAACAGCGACCAAAGTACAAGATACAGGCCCACAACAAATCCTTCAAAAACTGAATAGTCCTCTCCATATGACCATAGGTCTAGGGATAGAATGTCATGCTCAAGCGTAGTTGAGTCCCAAAGGCTTCCTACATTCGCTTCCACAACCAAGATGTAAAGTGGCTGTCTCGGTCTGATACTATAAGTGAAGGGACACCATGAAGATGAACTATTGCCTGCACGTAGAGGTGTCCCAAGCACTCAAAGGAACTCTTATCCCTGATAGCTAGGAAGTGGGCTGACTTTGTGAGTCATTCAACGATCACCCAGATGTAATGTTGCCCCTTGGACGTCCATGGTAATATTTCCATGAAGTCCATCAATATTCCATCCCACTTCCACTATGGAACATCCAGGGGTGAGCTCATCCCGTTAGAACCTGGTGCTCATCCTTCACCTGCTGGCATGCGAGGCATCAAGAGACGAACTCGACAGTTTCCTTCTTCATGCCTGACCACTAGAACTCTCGTCGGAGATCCTAGTACATCTTTTCCACTCCAAGATGTACTACCAAGGGGGATTTATGAAACTCCCTCCGGACCTCCTCCTACAATCCTACTGTTACAACAGTGCATCCTTTGAAAATAATTATGTTCTCCCCACCTTGAAAATAACCATCAGGAGCATGTCCTATGGATAACTGAGAACGTAAAGCCTTACAGTCGACAACCCCAAGTTTATCTTCCCTAAATCATTGTAAGAGTTTAGGGGTGATAGTCATCAACTGCAGGTAAGTTGCATCCTCCCCATTTACAAAGGATAACTGCAACGTGGCTAACTTCTTTGTCTCCTCAATCAACAGCTGTGAGCTCGACCTTCTGCTAAGAGCATCCTTCACATTTTCCCCCTTCCCTAGAGTATAAATGATCTAGAAATCATAGTCTTGTAAAAACTCTAGCCAATGCCTCTGACTTATATTCAGATCCTTCTATGAGAAGATGTACATGAGGATCTTGTTGTCAGAGTAGATGACGAACTACTCCCCCATAAGGTAGTGTCGCCACATCTTCAATGCAAAGACTACTGCAGCCAAATCAAGATCATGGGTCACATTGTTCTTCTCATGTGGCCTAAGCTAGAGAGAACCATAAGTAATCACTACCTGTCTCTGCATTAGGACACACCCAAGCCCGGTCCCTAATGCATCGTAGAAAACTATGTACTCGACACCCTCCTCCAGAAATCTCAAGATTGGTGTGCTCGTCAAACTCTGTCTCAACTGCTCGAAAGCCTGTTGTCACCTCTCCGTACACATTAAGGGTTTCCCCTTCCAAGTCAAGGATGTCATCAGTGCTGATATTTGAGAGAAATCAAGAATGAACCACTGGTAATATCCTTCCAACCCAAGGAAGCTTCACACCTCCATCACGCTCTGAGGTGGCTCCCATGCTGACACTACCTCCACCTAGGCTGGGTCCACAACTACTCCATCTACTGAGATGACATGTCCCATAAAGCGGACCTCCTGAATCCAGAATTGGCACTTTGAGAGATTCCCATAAATCTGGCGCTCTCGGAGTACATCTAGAACTATCTGTAGGTGTCTTGCGTGCTCCCCCTCAGATGCCGAGTACAAAAGGATTTCGTCGATGAAGACCACTACGAACTGGTCCTGGTACTACTAGAAGATCTAGTACATCAGTCCCATGAACACTGCGGGGGTGTTTTTCACACTGAAAGGAATCACCAAGTACTCATAGTGACTGTACCAGCATCTGAAGGCCATCTTCAGTATATCCTCATCTCGTACTCATAAATGGTGATAACCTGATCGAAGTTCAACCTTTGAGAACCACTGTGCCTCTATCAGCTGATCGAAGGGGTCGTTGATTCTCAGTAGTGGATACCTGTTCTTCACCATTAAATTATTCAAGTGCCGGTAATCCTTGCACAACCTCAAAATTTCGTTTTCCTTCTTGGTAAACAAGACTGGGGCCACCAAGGGTGAAACGTTGGGTCTCACGAAACCCTTTCTCTGAAAATCCTCCAACTGCACCCTCCGCTCGCAAAGCTCTGTAGGAGCCATCCAATATGCTGGTGAGAAAATCAGTGTCGTCCTAGGTGTAAGTCAATCCAGAATTAGATTTCCCAATAGGGAGGTAATCCTGGAACATCTTCAGGAAATACATCCTCGTACTCTGCCACTACTGCTAGGAACTGAGAGCCCACAACATCTACTGCTCCAAGGTTATGTCTAGCCATCTCATGAGTGATCTACTTCACCCCTATACATGAGCCCATTCTGTACTTCCTGGGTCTCCTTCTCTCCAACAAAAGAAAATATCATCTCGTCACAGCGGACACAGCGCACTCTTCGCCTAAAACAGTCTATCTGGGCATGGACCAAAGATTACCAATCCATACCGAGAATGACGTTTTAAGGCCTCGATGCTACCACCAAGAGGTTATAACCGAAACTCTTGCCTCCAAGGGTAAGATCAGACTATCTGCAAAGGTGTGTTATCGTCGAGTCTCCACCCGCAGGTGTCTCCAAGCGTAAGAATCGAGTCAACAGTTATACCGGAATCTCAAGGTTTTGCACAAGACATGTGGCTATGATGGAATGACTAGAACCTGTGTATATAAGTATGAAAGCTGAGGTAGAGAATACACAGATCATACCTCGTATCATCCCAGATCCCCTGGGTCGTAGCCTCAACTTTATGCAGTTGTCCCCTCCCCTGTCACCCAGCTCCCTAAGCCTGGTGCGGACCTCCTGGGGGTGGTGGTAGAAGTATGTCGAAGCGTCTGACACCACATGCATCTCTCCCTGCTCCTCTACCACATTCGCCGCCTGGATGGTCTTTCTACTCCACTCTTTGTCTCTGCCTTGATGGTGCATCCACTGCTTCCCTATCAGTAGCTCGACGGGTCGGACAATCTCTTGTGAGATATCCCCTACCATTTCACATGTAGCACCACTTCTCCCTAGGATGAATAGATCCATCCTGAGATCCCTGGACTATCGATCCCCAGTATTGGTTCCTCCTCTGACATCTCTCACATCCTAATCCCGGCGTCCAATGTCGGTTCCCTGCTATCGAGGTCTCCGGTCTTGTCTGCCTGCTACTGACTGCCGTCGGCTGTCTCAGCTCTTTCAAGAAGCACTCGTTAACCAAGGCCTGCTCGAGCACTCCAGCATAAGTCAAAATACATAGAGTCACGACACTTTCTCGGATGTCTCTTCGCATACCTTGCTAGATGGTTCGAGCTATGAAGTACTGATCCCTAACCATATCCATCGAGTACCGAGCGAGGTTGGTGAACCTCGATGAATAGTCAGCTACCGTCAAGCTGCCCAGCTGGAGCTGAAGAAGCTCCTGGATGCACACATCTCTCAGCATAACCGGAGAGAAATCTTCCCTAAAGAGTCGTTCAATCTCCTTCTACGAAAGAGGCTTATCGTCGTGTGTCTATGTGGTCAGAATCTACCATCATCCCACCGAACCCTAAAGATGGCTCACACCTAGGATCACCATCTAGTCTGCTAGTGTCCTCACTAGATGGAAAACTAGGGTCACTGCCTCAAGCTAGTCATCAGTCGCCTCAGGGTCGAGATCGCCTCAGATCCTTAGAGGTCTCTGTCTCTAGAACTGATGGAGCGCGTTAAGCCTGTGATCCTCATCGTTCGGTACTGCACGTACCACAGGCTGATCCACTAGTGGTGGTACAGCAGGTGCACCACCTAGTGGCAATGCCTATGGAACTGTTCCCTGAATCAAAGCCTCATTACTGAGGGGGTCATCCTCATGATCATGCTGCTGAACCATAGTTGGTATGCGTCGCGGAGGCAACCTGTAAAGAAACAAGATGTACCATGAATATATCTGGATAGATGACTCGAAGGACTTGGAAAATACAACCCATTCCTATATGATGCATGTACCTTTCTTTCATTCTCCTTGCAACCAGTTTTTTCGTGTACCGAGTTCAAAATCAGGTCATCATAGTCATGGGGTATGGATACGTCGGCTGTCGCACCAACACTAGAGTCTCTAGCCTGAAATCCGAGATCAGAACACTTAACAATGTTTCCCCAAAAAAATCTTACATACTCTTGGTCCTAGGGTAGAATTGCTCATCAATGATACCACTTTGTCAATGAATCATCCTAGTGGGGCCCTCGCCATGACTCCCCAAGCCCACCTCCAATAGGCCAGGGGCTGGTGACTAGCCCCGAGTAGGTATATCGCTAAAATGAGAGGCATTTCCTAAGAACCGGTACAAACGCACGCATCTCGAAACCCACAAATTCTGAAATGTAAAAACCAAAAAGGAAAAAACAATGCATGCATACAACTAAACCCAACCAATAGAGTACGTCAGAAAGTAATGTACTGAAAGTAAATAGGTCCAGAATACAATCCCACCAAAAACAAGAGTCTGAAAACTGCAATGTCCAACCAATAAACAAAAGAGGTATTGTGACTGCTGCTCATAGCCGAAAGAATGCCTCGGCCTGTAGGGATCTCAAAAAACTCAGTCCTATCCCAGTCCTCCCTACACTCTGTCAAAAGGTTACTCATCTGCACGAGACACGACATGTGAAGGCAGAGCCAGTGTAGGGGTGAGTATAAAAATACTCAGTAGTGGACCCCGAAAAACACAAAGCAATACAAAAAGAAAAGGCACAGTCATATAAACATAGTATATGTCTAATGAACATATAACAAGAGAAAACAATATAGATATACCCAAAACTAAGCCCCAAGGTCTAGAAACAAGTCACACAACCGCATATCCCCACTAGGGATTCAGTTCAAAGGTTCGTAGAAGCACTCATTCCAATAGAAAACACTCCATGAGCCTGGTAGTTCTGATAACATTTCTCTGAGAAGTACGTTTCATCAGGAAATTTCATGTGAGGTAGATACACTCATTACTGGAGTACACACTATTGAGTGGGGAATATCACGATAGATAAATGCACTAATTACGGGAGACACACTCTTGAGTGGGAAATAGCATGATACACATATGAGGGTCACTTCCAGGGCCATGGAGGATACCGAGACTCATCCTGATTCACCAGCTAGGTTGAGAATCAATGCCCGGTAAAGTTGGTCACATTGATGCCTGAATCTACCTGGGGTCCGGAAAGGATATAGGATCTCGCTTTGGGCCTCTCGAAGAGATGTCGAATCTACCACAGAAAGTCCTACTGAAGGGGTCATACTCCTGTAGAAGGAAGTGATGCATGGCCTTTAGGGGAACGAGAAGAAGGGTTTCTAACCCAAATGAAACATGTCCAAGATACAGTGGACAAGAGGACCAAGCCATTTTCCAAAAATTACACGATGTGTAGAAAAGTTACATATCATGCCATCTAACCCCGGGTACTACTCGTGTACGAAAACCTATGTCGTAAGGCTGGTCATGTAGGAAAAAAGAGTACATAGAGTGTACTACGGTGTACACATTGTGTTTGAGTGATTGGGGTCGGCTCTGTGTACGTTGTCCATGTGCCCGTGCACGACCTCAACCCATGTGTTCCAACCCGTGTATTGGGTACACGGGGTGCCCTGCATTACTGGCCTCACCTAGCTGTGTGATGGAGTACATGGTCGTGTACTCCATATGGTGTCCATGTATCCCCTGGATACACGCCAAGTCCTACGTAGCTGCCTCTACCATGATACGTAGAGAGTACACACCATGTTCTGAAGCCGTGTAGTCCATCATATGTCCGTGTACTTCCAAATATACATGCTGAACTTCAGGGAAAGTGAAACACGCCATGTGACCAGGGTCACACACCATGTGATTCCTCTCTAACCCCCCAAAACCCTACCTCTACCACCGGTACTACACGGTGTGTTCTTCGGAAGTACACATCGTGTATTCTAGAAATTTCCAGAACAACAGGCTTCGGAGGCTGCGCCTTTCGTAGTTCCCCACTCATCGATCTGGTCGTCTATTCGCCATGAAACACTGGAATCTAGGTCTCCCCAACATCACAAGGTTGTCTCTGCTATTTTTGGGCCTCCGATCGGCTCCAAAAACACGTTTTGATCCACCGACATGAAGAATGGTCAAAGAATGATCTCTCTCGATCTGGTTCGATTCGTCATCTACTATCTTCATCGCACCTTCTCTATGTCATCGTGACGTCGTATCTTAAATTTGGGATCGTTGCATCACAAAATGGATGCACAAATATCCGTTGTTTATCTCCCCATGAAGAATGCAAAGAACGCGTGAGATAAGAAAAGGAGGAGGAAATATATAAAAGAAATTGAGGAACAACCCTCTTCTGTCATTATTCATGGAATTTATCCACTCCCGTTAGTAGCATCAAAGGGAAGAAACACAGAGTTTTCACCCAGTTTTCCGTCAACGACCATCATTCGACTAACCCATTAAAAGGGGGAACCGTGTTTGGAAATTTCATCACGTTGTGGCATTAATGAGTCAGCATTGTTGTTATTAGAGTCATTATGACATGACATTAAATAAGGAAACAAGTGACCCATTTTGGTGCTGCAATGGATGTTTCCAATTAAAATAAAATAAACGTGGCTAATTTATTTTATTTTATTTTACTAAAAATGATTGAAAAATATCTTTTTCCCTCGACCCGTTCCGGACGAGGTTAAACTTGTTATTAGGTAAAGTTGTCACCTCGGATACAATGGTGCCCTCATATTTTTAATCTGGGAATCTTTTTGGAAACATCCACAACCATGCACAAGTGCCGACTCACTTATCTTAAAAAAGTTTTAACCACCATTCTGAGATCACAGAACCTCGGAATGAGGTGATGTCTTCGTGCCTAGTCTCATAATAATTCCATATAATATTTTAAAATAATATAAAAAAATCCAATACATTACATATCACCCTTCTTATGCACATCAATCATAATACATATCTTCTTATCCTAGGGAAGGAAACATAAAAAGGGGTGAGCTCATATGCTCGGTAAGGGTAAACAAGGGAGTCGTGTAAGCATAAATGTGAGCATAGGGGTATGAAAAGGTGATCTTGAAAATAGAATATCGTACCCTGCATATAAAATATCACAAAAAAGAATAAGGGCATAAATATTGGCATTTCATAAGACATGAATCATAAAGAAATAAAGAACATAATCCATGAAAGCATAACATAGGAAAAATATATGGACTAATGGCAGACACATAATCAAATAATATGAAATCTATAGTAGAAAAGGCATCACTTAAAATACCATATTGGTAGTATCGGTTCACTCCCTATATTATCTTGGTAGTCATGTTTCACTCCCATGGCCATATTAGTATCATGAGTTCGATCCTCATACCATCTTGGTAGTCATGGTTCACTCCCATGGTCATCTTAGTAATCAAGATTCATTCCAAAGACCATCTTAGTCCATCTCATGAAATATAAATATTTAAAAAATGCATTGGAGGTAGATATAGGTCCCACCAATCTTATAATGAAATCATACATACATGTTCCAAAAAATCATAAACAATCATATATTAACCCATAAAATGAAATGGGTATCATAAACATGTAAATGTATAATGACATGTGGAAAAAGATACTGGTTTCATAAACATATAAACCATGAAAAGGAAATGAATTTCATAAAAATATAACTTGTGAAAGATAAATGAGTTTCATAAAGACCATGAAATTAATCATAACTCATTTAGAGAAAGAATATGAAAGTAACCTTTAGATCATTTTTGAGAAAGGAATATGTAACATCAATGGAAGTCATCCTATATGAAAAATAATTTTGAAATATCATTAAAACACGTTTCTTGAAGAAAATATCCTCTCTTAATTTAAAATCCTTTTTAATATATAAAATCATTTCAAAATAATTTTCTTAGAAAATAATAAGACTTGAAATCATTTTAAAAAACCTTTTCCTTAAAAACATATAAATTAACCTTAAAAACATTTCAAAAACCTATTTCCTTGAAAAATTATAAAATAATATTGAAAAATTTTTCAAAAAAATTTTATTTGAATTTTTTTTGAAAACATATAATTAAATCTTGAAAATAATATGAAACCCATTTCATTGAAGATAACTTTGAAAACTTATAAATAATGCTTGAAATTTTTTTGAAAACCTTTTTAATTGAAATATTATGAATGAATATTGAAAATGTTTTTAAAACTATTTATTTGAATATAATTTTAATAAAATATTCCTAAAAAATAATCTTTTTATCATGAAAAGGAATATTCATAGAAATGACTACGGTTAAATCCATACATGTCGTACTAGGTAAAAAGAACATTCCTTCTTCATGGTAAAAGGGTAGAAATATTCCTTATTTGGAAAGAGAAAATAATATTCTTTTGAAAACATTAGTAATATAAAAAAATTGAAAAATATTATTTTAATTATTATAGGATAATGGTAGAATATTCTTGGAATCCATTTTTAGAAAACATGGTTCTAATGGAACATAGATTTCTGACCGAATATAGGGTAAATTTAGGCTTTATTAAAAACACATAATTTAATAAATTTTGTACCAAAGAGTTTAATAATGGTAAAAATACATGAATATATCATGAAATAATAGATTATAAGAAAACTCATTGTCAATATTGATATATGGATCAAAATATTTCATCAAAGGAAGAATTATCATTAACAATCTCAAAAAATGATTAGATTCTTTCAATAAACTCTTACTACTTGGTAACTTGGGATCACACTCTCCATGTAAGAAAATAAAAATTAAATGAATCATAAAATATCATTAAAAGGATTATATTCCTTAAATAACATGTAAAATTTAAGTATATATACCTTTAAAAACAATTTAGCTGCATAACAAAACATGGGTCTCAGAGAAAGAAATTTGAGACAAACCTGTCTTACTGATTCTGTACCTTTTGAAAATTAAACCCTATGAAATAAATTTCATAAAATGGATATTTAAATAACCACAAATTTTAGTATAATATACATATAATACATTCATGTGAATTTTTTTCATCACACAAAATGAGTGAGTGGGGAATAAGGCATGTATCTTACAGAAATAAAAGTGAGATGAAATTTCCCTTACCTTATGTCTTGAATCTCATCATACTCATTAAAAACACCTTTATAATAAATATAAATTTATTATAAATATTTTAAAGAACCATATTATTATATATAATACCATATATGGTTTTATTATGACCTTATATTACCCTCTTTTTAACAATCCTATGTTAAGGTTTCACGTCGGGTAATATTTACCTTGTTCTTTGTATGCGTCTTAATTTGTTATATCTTCAGTCCTTATCATTATATAATGATTAAATAATTTAAACCATTATATAAATATCATGTATATTTTGTATTTTTTTATAATAAGCTATAGAGTATGGAAGCATAAAATGTAATACACCATTTATGGTGATGGTAAGTCATATATATGCATGAACGATGTTTCCATTTTTATTGTCGTATTTAAAGAAACAGAGATAAATGAAATATATGTATATAATATGATCAAAGTTTAATTATAATTTAATATATATCATATAATTTCACTAAAATCATCCTTAATACATTCCATATAATGTGTGAATGAATTGCATCAGTTTGCGGGGGTGGTAGTCCACACTTCCTCAAACAAAATTACCGTATTTACACAAAATTTAAAGTAAAAATGATTTGTGTTTTAAAAGGAAAATTTAATATTAAAGAAAAAATAAATATAATATATGAAATATATAAATATATTTTACATAATAATTTTCACTATGAGAGGCATTAATGGAAAAATTAACAATTATCATTTAGTGAGGCGATAATTCACCATACACATAAACAGTATGTTTGTTACACATTATATGGAGGTATGTATAAGTGTAGGTAGAATAATTATCATAAAAACATACTAGTATATTTATTATACTATTTTTTTTGATAAAATAATGGTAGAAAGAGAGTGTAGGGTTTAGAGAAAGAAAATAAAAGAAAAGATCTTGAGAGAAGACGTTACCTCTTAATCGGGTAACTCTATTTGGTTTGTGAAATAAAGGATTCCTTGGAAGACTTTCTGCCCAAATTGAGAATTAAAAGGGGATGTTATGTAAATTTTTGAGATATTTGGGAAGATATTTGTTGACCATAATGTATTTTTATGTGTGAGGAAGGGGTAGTATAGAATCCCGCCTTTTTATCAAAAAAAATTTCATTACATTATAAAAAACCCGAGGATCTTTAAGGTTTAGTGTCTTGGAAATCGAGAACTTATTACATGAGACAACAAAACATTCTTCTTAAAAACATGAAAGGATTATTAATTTGTCCATTCTAATTTCATTACAACATCTCATAACCTGGGAGCATACATCAAAGGAAAGGGTGAGCAGAAGGCCTAGTAAGGGAAACAAGGGAAACATTTTACATAAGAACTTGAGACACATCAAAAGTCATGAAAAAAAACTTTAAGGTATGAGAAAGAGATCATGAGGAAAATTATAATAAAAATAACGTGTTTCATAACTAGAAGATGTGACTACAAAATTTAACTTAGACAATCATGAACATATCACCAAGGTAAACTCGAGGTGTCATTAAAAATTTCCAAGGTAAACCCCAAGGTATCGTTAATATTATAATCTCTAGTGGTTACATCATTACCCAATGCAATGGGGTGCTATCAGGGAGAACCCTTAATTTGTCTTTATTATTATGTTATCCACATATATCATCATCAAAAATTTCATAAATAACTCATATATAATAAAAGAAATGGGTTTCATTTCATAATCATAAAGTTTTAAAAAACTGCTTTTAAAGACGTGATCTTTATGTCACTTTAAACCCACCGAAAAGGAAAGCAGGTTTCATGTATGTAAATCCCAGAATTTAAAATAGAAAATTTTGATATATATTTAAATACCCATGTAGAAGAAAGATATTTTATTATTCACTTAATAACATAAAATAATTTGTGAAAAAGAGAGAGGCATTTTGAGATGAAAATTCTGTAGCATAACGGCTATGTTACGGGGTTTTAGAAAACATTGAAAAGAGAGGGGACATGGTTCACCCACTCATAAAAGATCCATAAAACAGTAGAGGGACATAATATAATGGATATAAGATCATGTTAATTAAATTTTAAAGACATACCATATGAAATGAAAGACATGGGTGGAAGACAAAAATAAGATTTCTCTTTTGAAAATTCCGCAGCCTAACGGCGTCATTTAAAATTTTAAAAAAATAATTGATGAGATAAAATATGGTCTCTCATAATATGAACATAAAAGATCAGTATGATATATATAGAGATCATACCCCCAAAATAATAAAATTAACTTGAAATACATGACATGAACGTAGAACTTTAATAAAAGAGATGGGTGAAAGATTCCTTTCAAAATTCGGCAGCCTTACGTCGTCACTTAAACATCAAAAAAATGAATTGACGAGATCAAATAGAGTCGCTAATCATATGAACATAAAATATAAGTATGATAGATATAGAGATCATACCCCAACATAATAAAAACGAGCTTGAAAGACTTGACAAGAAAATAGAACTTGAAAATGATAAGGGTGAAAGAATCTGTTACAAAAATTTCGGCAGCCTAACGGTGCCACTTAAACATTCATAAAAAGAAATGATGAGAGTAAGAGGGGATCCCTAATCATATGAACATGAAAATTTAAGTAAGAGGAATATAAAATAACATCCTCCAACATAATAACATGGAGCATAAAATAAATGACTTAAAAGAGAGTATTTGAAAACAAAGAGAGGTTGGATCCCTTACCTTAAAACGTATCTCTTAAAACTCATAGTTTGGGACCTTGAGTGCTTGAGGGAACCTTGGGAAGACTCTTTGGGAGGTAATGAGACCATATATTCGTTGGGGGAGAGTTGGAGTGAAAAATAAAGGAGGAAAGGGTGGGTATTTATAGGGAAAGTGAGGGGACAAGGCATTAATGGCCAAGGGACACCTCAATGGTGGTATTGGAAAAACCATGGGCTTTCCCACGGTATTTTCCCATGGTATTGGACACTTGGGACATCTCATACAATAACGCATCCCCTTTAGTCGACCATCCCTTAAAATATCTCATGAAATCATCATGATGCAGTCATGATGTCATTAAACATACCAAAACTCTAAAAGTGAATTTTTACTATTCACTGAAAATTCAACTTTTTCCGAAAACACCCAAAATTTCACCTTAACCAAATATCAATGTTCTGATTTCAAAAATGAACTCCATTTTATAAAAATATTTTTCTAAATATTTTTAATTTAATTTTTAATTAAATACACTATTCACTGAAAAATCATTTCTCTCAGAAAAATCCCCAAAAATTACCTTAACATTATATCGATGCTCTGAGTTCAAAAATGACATCCATTTTATAAATATAATTTTCTAAATCTTTTTAATTTAATTTTTAATTAAAAAACACTATTCAAACGAAAAAACTAATACTTGACTAATAAAATCTGAAATAGTTATTTACCTATTTTATTGAATCTCATTAATTAATCAAGGTGCCTATATTATAATAATACTTTATTTAAGCGAGATTACTATTCCATTTGGTAAAATTACTAATCCTAATCATACAATCAATATTCATAATTTACTATTCACTAGAAATTAAGTTGATCTTATTAGACTTTAAATTTTGTACTGAACATAATTGTAGAAGAGCATTTTTGGAAACTCATTGCACATTTTTAATTATTTAAGGTTTACATAAACATTTTTAAAAATATCCTTTTTCTAAAATTCATCAATAATATACATCCTACATTTATCCGAACATTTTAAAATTTAAAAAATTCACCATAAGAAGAAAACACGATTTTATTTATCTCAAAGGATTACACAAAGTAGTTATGGTCTCCTTACATATCCCTTTATAACCCCAACATAGGACTTAAGTGTAAAGTGTCCTATGGTGAGAGAATCTGAGGGAGGCATGGACAACATTGCACGAGTAGTAATCTCTATTGGTTTGTACTTCTCATGAAGTCGAATCTGTTCTAGCTTTACACGATGAAGTTCGGCTTGAGATTGGTCCAGAGCAAAGCCCAGTGGTGCTACCTCTTTCCCAAGTTCCGTTAGATGAGCTTCGATTGGCTCGAGACTACTGGATGAGGCCATCGAATCTTCTTTCTATATTAAATAACCAAAATCACTTGTATTTAGAGACAATAATCAAAACATTTAGTTTCCAGCAGTCGTATTGGGCAATGGTCATATAACAGTCGAAACCCAACGGTCTCATTTTGATTATACTCATGTTATCAAATGAAACAGTTTTGTTGAGAATCAAATAAAATAACACACAAAATTAGGAAACAAGATTTATTCAAAATTTCGGGTCGTTACATTCTTCCCCCATTATGAAATTTCATCCTCGCAATTTTTTAAATTGGGTTTTGAAATTTCATTGAAAGTCCCACATTGAAAAAGGAGTCAGTAAAAATATTACTTTAAAAGAAATAAAGGGAAGTACAAAGGTCACCCAAGTTAACCCATACTAAGATTCCATGTGGGAAAACATGGATATGAAAGAAAAAACAAAGGGTCACGTTCTGAGGGAGAGTGATATAAAACATGATTTGGAGAAAGTTAACCACAAGAAAATCACAAACTTATGATTTGTGTAAACTGTCTTTGATTACCCAGTAGGAAATGTAAACCAACAATGTTTTTGTTTTAAATTAATTTTCATAATTTTTAAGAATTCATTTACTACATAGAATAAGAACATAAGGAAATATACATACCTTCAAGTATAGTTTCATCCTTTAATAAGTTTCTACCAAAACTAATCTTTTCTCAAAACGATGAGCATTCAAAAACACTTGGTCTCATCAAAAGAACAAGAATCATCTTCTAAACGATCACATAATCCACAATAGATTAACTATCTATTTCTTCTATCTTTAAACATTATCCCAAAAATAGAAGGGGTAAGATAAAACAATTCTTCAAAAATAAATAATCCCATAGGAAGGGAAACTTTTATAAATCTTCAAAATTCCACAGTACTACCGAAAGTTCATCAAAGACCATTCCACAAATAATTTTCCTTAAAATTCCTCGAAATAAACCAAACTAAGATTGAAAACCAAATACAAGAAGGATTTGACAACATAGTCTTCCAAAATAAACTTTATCGTTCATCTCCAAACAACATAAACCACTCCTAACATCGTATAACAAAATTAACTAACCTAAACATATTTTCCCCAAGATAAGTTAATCATTTACATAAGTAACCTATATTACAATAATTTCACCTTAAATTCATATATTCTTAAAAATATAAGTCAACCTTTATTCCTCAAAGAAAATACTGTAGTAATCTATTTACCTCGATCATATAGGGTTCCCAAAATAGTGATTGTCTTCTAAAATAATAATAATCTTTTAATCCCCAAATCACTTTTTTAAGAAGAACAGATTCACTACATCAACATGTGGTACATAACAATAGATGTTTCTCTTAATGATATAAAACCATCTTAGGTAGTGACTCGATGTTCTTAGAAAACATTAAAGATATGCTCAAAGAGCACAAACTAAAATACAACATGACATAGACAATTATTGCGAAGAAGTTACATGTACATTAGTCATCATGATCCATCTCAACATAGGACTTGCATTTTTCCCTTATCCTTGAAGATTGTTGATGCTCATCATGCTTCTCATCCCTTCCAAGAGAGCATTGACTTGGATAATGTCTAACTCCTCCACATTTACGACATTGAAAATTATAAGGTACATTTTATAGAACCTTATCTCTATTCATCACATTATCCATTTTTTGAAGCAATTGGCCACTTTATGCCCTATCTTCCCACACTTAAAACATTTACCGGTTACTTTGTGACATTCTCCTTGGTGCCTCCTCCCACAATTTTTGCAAAAAGGAAATTGGGTTTTCTTTCCCTTATCAACTTTATCAGATGAACATCCTCAGACTTTGTCTTATTCTTCCTTAATGAATTTGGGTATTCAACTATGTACCAATTATTAATTGTGATTTTTGATAGCTGGTTTGGCATAATCACAATGTGTTAAAATTGACCTCTCATCATCTCTATCACATAAACATATCAATATTCACATTTCCTATCACATTGGTTATTGGGAAATGTTCTTCCATTTCCCGCCATTAACTAAGAATGTATAATTATGGGCCTAAATACTTAGCCAATAATCATGAAAAGGAAACTTTAAGAATAGAATGATAAAATTGTAGAAGAAAAGTATACCCTAACTTTTGATCCCCTAGGTTCCAATCTAGGTTATCCATGATCATATATTCTTATGTGAATCCTTATTTTATTTTATATTTGTTCCTTTAATAATGGTTCATACTGAGCTTATGAATTTACCAAAGCATATCCCTCGAGACTGTAGTAACCAAGAGTGAAGCAAGGCCCGTTTTCGTGTACTAGTTCCCATTCGATTCTAGCTCAAAGCGGTGTTTTTGGGTTTTACCCCTATGTACATCTATTCCATAGCATCCTCTACCTGCTCGTATCCAGACAGGGATGTATTTTCTTGACAACCCCTTAATCAATACTCACCAAAATACCAGGAAGATATCCAATATTTAAACATTTTTATAGGGTTCTTCCTAATGTTTTCATATCCTAATTTCCACAAATAACTAAATCATGCTTTGATACCAACTATAGTATCCTACCATTTTATCACATAAACTTTCATTAAATTATAAAAAACCGAGGATCTTTAGGGTTTAGTGTCTTGGAAACCAGGAACTTATTACATGAGACAAAAAAATCTTCTTAAACACATGAAAGGATAATTCATTGGTTCATTATATGTTCATTAGAGCATCTCATAACCTGGGAGCGTACATTAAAGGAAAGGGTGAGCAGAAGGCCTAGTAAGGGAAACAAGGGAAACATTTTACATGAGAACTTGAGACACATCAAAAGTCATGAAAAATAACTTTAAGGCATGAAAAAGAGATCATGAGGCATATCATAATAAATATAACATGTTTCATGACATTAAGATGTGGCTACAACATTTATCTTAGACAATCATGAACATATCACCAAGGTGTCATTAAAAATTACCAAGGTAAACCCCAAGGTATCGTTAAAATTGTAATCTCTAGTGGTTACATCATTACCCAATGCAATGGGGCGCTATCAGAGCGAACCCTTAATTTTTCTTTATTATTATGTGAGCCAAAAATATCATCATCAAAAATTTCATAAATAACCCATATAGCATAAAAGAAATGGGTTTCATTTCATAATCATAACATTTTAAAAAACTTCTTTTAAAGACGTGATCTTTATGTAACTTTAAACCCATGGAAAAGGAAAGAGGGTTTCATGTATGTAAATCCCAGAATTTAAAATAGAACATTTTGATATATATGTGTATAAACCTATAGAATAAAGAGCTTGTATTATTTACTTAATAAAATAAAATAATTTGTGAAAAAGAGAGAGGCATTTTGAGACGAAAATTCGGCAGCATAACAACTCTGTTATAGGGTTTTAGAAAATATTGAAAAGAGAGGGGACATGGGTCACCCACTCATAAAAGATCCATAAAACAGTAGAGGGGAATAATATAATGGATATAAGATCATGGTAATGAAATTTTAAAGATATACCATATGAAATGAAAGACATATATGGAAGACAAAAATAAGATTTCCCTTATGAAAATTCGGCAGCCAAACGACGTCATTTAAAACATCAAAAAAAGAATTGATGAGATGAAATATGTTCACTAATCATATGAACATAAAATATCATTATTATAGATATAGATATCATACCCCAACAAAATAAAATGAGCTTGAATGACATGATATGAAAGTAGAACTTTAAAAAAAGAAAAGGGTGAAAGAATCCCTTAAAAATTCGGCAGCCTAACGTCGTCACATAAACCTCAAAAAAATGAATTGACGAGATCAAATAGGGTCTCTCACCATATTAACATAAAATATCAGTATGATAGATACAGTGATCATACCCCAAAATAATAAAAAATAACTTTAAAGACTTGAAAAGAAAATAGAACTTGAAAATGAGAAGGGTGAAAGAATCGGTTACAAAAATTTCGGTAGCCTAACGGCGCCACTTAAACATTCATAAAACGAAATGATGAGAGTAATAGGGGATCTCTAATCATATGAAAATGAAAAGGGAAGTAATAGGAATATAAAATAACAATCTCCACTATAAGAACATGGAGCATAAAATAAATCACTTAAAAGAGAGTATTTCAAAAGAAAGAGAGAGGTTGGATCCCTTACCTTAAAACGTATCTCTTTAAACTCATATGTTGGGACCTTGAGGGCTAGGGGGAACCTTGGGAAGACTCAATGGGAGTTAATGAGGCCAGATCCTCGTTGTCGGATATTAGGGAGAAAAAACTAAAGGAGGAAAGGGTCGGTTTTTATAGGGAAAGTGAGGGGACAAGGCATTAATGGCCAAGGGACAGCTCATTGGTGGTATTGGAAAAACCATGGGCTTGCCCATGGTATTTGCCCATGGTATTGGTAACTTGGGACATATCATACAATAATTCATCCCCTTTAGTCGACCATCCCTTAAAATATTTCATGACATCATCATGATGCAGTCATGATGTCATTAAACATACCAAAATCTTAAAACTGTATTTTTACTATTCACTGAAAATTCAACTTTTTCCGAAATCTCCCAAAATTTCACCTTAACAAAATATCAATGCTCTGATTTCAAACATAAACTCCATTTTATAAAAATATTTTTATAAATATTTTTAATTTAATTATTAAATAAATACACTATTCACCAAAAATTCATTTCTTCATAAAAATCCCCAAAAATTTCCTTAACATAATATCGATGCTCTGAGTTCAAAAATGAAATCCATTTTATAAAAATATTTTTCTAAATATTTATAATTCATTTTTTAATTAAAAAACACTATTCATGTGAAAAAACTAATACTTGAATAATAATTTCTGAAACAGTTATTTACCTATTTTATTGAATCTCATTTCTTAATCAAGGTGCCTATATTATATTAATACTTTATTTAAGAGATGATTACTATTCCATTTGGTCACATTACTAATCCTAATCATACAATCAATATTCATAATTTACTATTCATTAGAAATTAAGTTGATCTTATTAGACTTTAAATTTCGTAATGAACATAATTGCAGAAGAGCATTTTTTGAAAATAATTACACATATTTAATTATTTAAGGTTTACATAAACATTTTTAAAAATATCCTTTTTCTAAAATTCATCAATAATATACATCATACATTTATCCGAACATTTTAAAATTTACAAAATTCACCAGAAGAAGAAAATATGATTTTATTTATCTCAAATGATTTCACAAAGGAGTTACAGTCTCCTTACATTTCCCTTTATAACCCAAGCATAGGACCTAAGTGTAAGGTGTGCTATGGTGAGAGAATCCGAGGGTGTCTTGGCCAACATTGCACGAGTAGTAATCTCTATTAGTTTGAACTTCTAACAAAGGTGATTCCGTTCTAGCTTCACACGATGAATTTCGTCTTGGGTTTGGTCCAGAGCAAAGCCCAGTGGTGCTACCTCCTTCCCAAGTTCCATTAGATGGGCTTCGATTGGCCCGAGACTACTGGATGAGGCCGTAAAATCTTCTTTCTATATTAATTAACCAAGATCACTTGTATTTGGATACAATAATTGAAACGTTTAGTTTCCAGCAGTCATATTGACCAACGGTCATATAACAGTCGACACCCAACGATCTCATTTTTATTATACTCATGTTATCAAATGAAATAGTTTTGTTGAGAATCAAATAAAATAACACACAAAATTAGGAAACAAGATTTACTCAAAATTTCTAGTCGTTGCAGGTAGAGTGCTTTTATTTTTATAGTGGAGGGGGAGTGGAACTCTTGTAAATACCAAAAGGTATTCAATAATGGGTGGCCTACTTTTCTTAATGTTCTTAAAAACTAGAAAATAATGGATTAATGTAAAATTATGGTATAAAAAAATTCCAAACTACACAAAAATATATTCATTTTAATAATTGTGTTCCTTAAATTCTAAGTTACCCCAATTTTATTATTTTGGTTTTTATTAAAGCATCTAGTTTTCTAATCTAATTAATTTATCCATTAAGAATAAAATAAAGTGAGATTTATTATATAATATATATCCACTAAATTATAAATATGGTATCTAATTTAGAAAATAAATATCTCATGTGTTTTGGAAGTTAATTTTTAAAACAAGCGTATGTGACGAAAAAAACTCTTTTTAAACTTGGACTGTGCTAACAATGTTTTCACAATATATGGGTTAATATGTTAATTATAAAAGATAAATTGGTCCATTAATATAAAATATTAATATTTTTTTATACTTAAAAATAAATTTTCAGAATTTATTATTTTTATTAATTTTAAATTATTTAATAAAATATCATTTATTGTAAAATAACAATAATGTTGATTTTGACCTTATTTATTCAATTTTAATTATAAAATATAAAAATAATATTTTAATTCAAATATATTAAGTTTTAATATGTTTATAATGATATATTAATATTAAAAAATAATTCACTTCATTTTTAATATTTATAGTGCCATTTATTTTAGTTATTTATTAACTAAATAAATACTACATTGGCATTTCTTACGCATTTTAAGTAACTACATCATATCTAAAAATTCTTGAAAAATTATTCTAATACAAATAACCCATTTATATTTCTAAATGATATTTATAGCCTAAAATGTGATATTTATTACATATCTCAAAGGTTTATAAAATTTAAAGGTAAGGAAAATTCCCTTTTTTTCTTTTTCCTTACCTAACCCTTTATATTGGGAACTTCCAATTAACAATATCCTAATAACCCATAAAATCATATAAAATAGTAGATATTTTCGAATTAATGTTATCCAATTTCTTTTAGACAATTTTCCATATAATTGTTGTCCTTAGGATTAAGGTTTAGTTCCTAATTAAACTTAATATTACCTTAATCACTGTGATTAATTTGAATCACTTTCACAATTATTTTTGGACAAAATTAAGTTAATATTTTTACACTAAAAATATCATAAATATTGAAATTTTTTACATCCATTTCTCAAAATTCAAATCATAGAAGAGGGAAAATTAAGTTCAACGCTATCCCCACAAAAGTGGCGAGAAAGCGGGGTTTTAAAGTAAAAAAATTCAAAAGTTCAATATGTTTTTATAAACAATTGCCAAATAAAAATGATAAAAATGGCTTAAATTGATTTTATATATGTATACATTATCTATTGTGACTTTAAAAACCATATTAAAATAAATAATAATATTAATAAATATTTAAATTAAAAGATTTTTTTTTAACTAATATACATTATTGTTCACTACTCATCAACAAATGATGTTTCTTAGAAAAATACCAAAAAACCACTCTAAGATAATTTCAACATTATATATTCTAAAATGATGTTCATTTTATAAAATTAAAAATCTATATTTGTATAAAATTAATTTTATCTTTTTCTAGAAGGGCATGAAAAGTAGTTTATTTGAGAAAATAATATTTTTAAACGTGTAAGGATTTTACCAAAAATTATGTATTTTCTTTTAAATAGGTTTTATTTACATAAAACCATTGTAAAAAACATTTTAAAATTATTTATTACTATTTTTATTGTTATTTTTATTATCTAGGTTATAATTATATCATTTAAATAATTATAAAAATTAAATGATGTTTCATAAAACTCGGTGTTGTGTGTCACGTATGCCAAGTCAGTGTTGCGTGTTGTGCAAGACAATTTAGTGTCCTATGAAAGGGATTTTTATGTAGTCAAATTCAATAAATCAATGAAATATAATTCATTCAAAACAATATTTCACAAAATCTCAGGGTGAAACATTTTTAACTTTAAAATTCTATCCATTACCCAAACACAACTTACCCCACATAAAATTTCATGTCACTCTTATCTCAAAAGAAATGTAATCTATAGTCATGGTCATGTAGGTAAAATTCATCTGTCACCAGTTCCATGTGAAAATTATCATACATTCATACCATGAGATATAAAAATGTTTTAAATCTTGAGTACCTTTTCAAGTTGAATTTTTTGGAAATTGGTGGGTGGTTAAAACATTTAAAAAAAAGGTAAAAAAGTGGAGGTTGACCTCTGAAATATATTTTCAAGAATATTCAAGTGAAAAAATTCGAAATTCATCACTCAATTGCCTTTAAAATATTAAAAACCACACCCCCTTTTTAATTTCATGGTCCATCAGTCAAAAAATTAATGTAATTAAGGATTTCATCCTAATTATCCATTTTAAAAAAAAGTCTTTTTCATGGGATATGAGATTAAAATAAAATGAAATGAATAAAATTTTGATCCTGAAAATAATAAAAATGAATAATTTAATATCATATCCATTCATTTTATTTTTTATTTTTTTAAAAAAATTCAATTTTTTTCTTTTTTAGGATAAAATTACCATTTAAATGAATTAAAGTGACTAATTAATCATTACCATTTATATATCTCCACTAGCCAAAAAAATAAATCACACCACACACCACCCTATAGTAAACTGCTTTCCAAATAACCAATGTGAAAGGGCCTTCCCCCACACTCAAACATGAAATACCCATGAAATTATATTAAGAGTGAATTTAAGTGAGTAAAGATATTCTTGTAATATGGCATAAACTTGTAAGTAAATACATAGATTATAATGTATAGAAAAGGGTAGATATAATTGTATATTTCAGGTTTAAAGAGTGACTATCCAAAGAAACTCATTAATCATGTAAAAAAATCATGAACACTAAAGATTTGAAAGAGAAAAAGCACTTGTTTTAGTTCTTTTAAAAAATAAAAGTTTCTATTAATAAGGTGAGGGTATTAGGAAAAATATGTCAAAATGGCTCAGAATACCTCAGAAGACTAGAAATAATAATTTTATTTAGTGTTTCATGAGAATGTATTGCAAATATTCATCAAACTCATATAATTTTTACAAATAATATTCAAATAAAAAGTTCCATGTTAACTATAATTTCAAAATAAATTTCTTTGAAAATAAAAAAACTTTCTCAAATTCAATTAAAAGGTGAAAAATTATAACAAATATTTATTGAAAGTCAAAATTACTAAAAGGATTAAAAACAAAATAAAAATAAAAAACTCATAAGAAAGCTGAGACTTCCACCACACATAAATTTAACTACACTTAATTTAAGTAAAAACAAAATTAAAAATATAAGGGTAGCTAAACAAAAGGGAAGGAAAGATACAATATATATATTTATTTAATTATGGAAGCCTTGAGTTAATCACATAAATTCTAAAACTTTAAACCTAAAATAAAGTAGGGATAAAAATATAATAACTTTTTTGAAAAAAATGAAAAGATAGAAAAATAAAAAGGAATCAAAAGGGGTAAGGATTGGTTTGGACTCCAAAGTTGTTGATAGGTTTCTTATACCCCTAGTAAGAAATTTACATCACTTTATCATTGATCTGAAGGTGGATGAGGTTCTTATGTCATAGAAGAAAAAATGTTATTTCTCCCAATATCCATGAGGGGATACCAAGAGTGGGAACCTCAAAAGAAAAGAAAAGAATATCCCAAACCCCTAGATAAAAAAGAGAACATTTGATATAAAAAGGGGGGAGATGGTGTAACACCCTGATATTTTATGAGAAGTATATTTTATTTTATGTCTTATTTTATACACAAAATCAAAGAAATCTTTCACTGCACACAACACTAGCTTGGCTTGCGTTACACGCAATCGCAACCTTCCTCGATAGCGTGTGTAGTACGCAATACCAAGTTTCACTAAATAACGATATATTATTATAATATTATAAACTAGTCGTTATGAATAGTATTAACTAAATTTTAAATTTTATAACAATATTATTCATCTTACACATTTTCTAGAACATGGTATGAGAACAAAATAAATTTTTCGGGTAAAATAAGTATTTTTGAAAAAATTTAGTTTTTCGGCCTTTTAATGGCGCACCAACATTAAATCTAGTTTTTGAAATTTTTATAAGTTAAATTTGACAAAATAAAATTCTTCTTTTGAATCAGGATATAAAAATTTACTTTGGATAAATTTTTAATATTATTCTGATAACTTTCATATTTTAATGAATAGTAAAAACACACTATATTTTAATTAAAAACAATTTTTTCATCGCAATAATTTATATGGTTAAATTATTATATTAAATGGTTTTAAATTTTAAATATAATATATTTTTACCATTTAATATAATTTATGTAATTACCATTAATTTTACATTGAATTCATAGGTAAAAACATTTCAATCTTTGGTAATGTTAGAACTTTTAAAACACATTTTCTTAACATCGGGATTAATTTTAGATTAATTACTGATACTTCTGTGTTTTGAATTTTAGAAAATTGATTCCATATTTGGATTCAGTGGGTCCAAATTATATTAATAGGTTACTTTTATTTTTTTTAAATTATGAATAGTAACTACGGTAATTTTTATTTACTGCAATTAAATGTATATCGGATAATTAAGGGTACAAATAAGATTATAAAATTACCCTAACACTTGCCAAAATTAAATTGGATTAATAAAATTCGACCCATATCACATAATTGTCGGAATAAATTAATTTTATAGACTATTGACCATTAAAATAATTTAATTATTATTAAAACCAAAGAAAGTGACAACTTGTCACTCTCTTAATTCTTATAAGTATAATAATTTTAATTTAGTGATAAAATTCATGAAACTTCAAACATGAATAGTCTCAAAAAAAATATAATAAAATTATCTAAATCATGTGAATTTATTTTTAATTTTTAGGGATAAAATAATTATAATTAATTATGACACAATAATGTTGTTGAAATTATTTTATTGATTGAATTATCAAATAAATGATTTTAAAAGTATTATAATAAATATTATATGAACTATTTAATGTTCTCCACAAATTTTATAGATAAATATGACATGTTATGAATCTATTAAATCTTTTAGTTCGGACATATCTTCTTGTGTATATTTTATTTAAATTCAAATAAATTAATAGTGTCAAAATTGACACTATTGTTATTATATAAAAATTACATACTATAAAATCATTTAAAAATCACAAAAATATTTAAAAATTATAAATTAAAATTTATATGGTCTAAAATGTAATAAATTATACAATTATGGACAATTCACAATATATAAGTAATTATTTGTAATGATTTAAAATTTAAAATATTATTACCACAAATAAAATTAAATAGATTATATAAGAATAAATCATTTTGATAGTGTTTAAAATAAATTCCCAACTTGTCTAAATTTTATTGGTTGATGAATTAAAACCCTATATCATCTAAAATTCGGATTTTAGTCAATTTTTGAGGTTTTTAAGTGGGGTTGGAATTTATTATAATTTAATATTTCTTATAATTCCAAAGGTGACCCTCTCCTCCCTTATAAAAGGGAACCTCCTCCCTCTCCTCTTTACCCAATTTAGAGCCTTCAAGATCGGCCAAACCCTACCCATTTCCCTTCTCAACTTCCCTAGAAACATAATAGAGGTTCTGGAGTTCATTAAAGACCAATTTTAGTGCCCTTAGAGCAGGTTTCAAAGAGGCGTGCCGAAGAAGAGGTAATATCCGTTGCTGATTCTTTCAAATTTATTTCTTCTTCTACTTCCTCTTATTTAGTTGTTTCATTATAAAGTAATAACATTAGTATCAATAATATACTTCTATGTTATTATAAATATGAAACCACACTATTTCACCTTCTATCCATCCTACGGAAACTGAAATCACTGCACGTGCGTACGTACGGAATATCGTCTCCATGTTGTGGTGTAATATGTTTTCCACCAGCACCTTAATTAGATGGGTATAATGGTGTAAATAATAAATATATAATATTACTGAAAAATTATATAGATTCTTAAATAGTATACAAACACTTCAATACAATTCCACGATCACGGGAACGATATCATCGCTCGTGCATACTTACGGCCTACCGTCTCCACGATGTGATGCGACTCGTTCTACATGATCTTAATTGAATACTGATTATATAAAGAACTTTAATGAGTAAATATGATATATATTACACTAATACCATTCTGTAAATGAGGTATCTATAACCTAAAAAGAAGAATAAGAATTTATTCGACAAAACACGCATAAGAACATAAAGCAATAAACACCCGAATAACAAGTAGCAATGAAATATTACTAATAAGAAGCTAAGAATATGACCATGAATGATATCATAAAAATGAGTATGATTCTGGAATAGGTCAATGACATTATTTAAATCATTATACAGGAGGTTCGGACATGTACAAAGCATATCGGACCAAAGGTAAGGGATAATCTCGCAATCTCAATTTTTATCTGAGATTTATTACACTTCGGTAATTACTGGGGCATATTTATCATCCACATACATGTTTCCTCAATATGTAATATTATTTCTATCCTCCTACAATTTTTTAAATCCAATATTACTCATTGGTGAGTTTTAATAAAAGATATTAAAGGAATCATTTGTCCTTTTTCGTACTAGGTACTTTTTGACTTTTCCGACCAAAGTACGAGAAGAATGTTTTTTTAACTTATACAGCATGAATGGATTTATATGATTTCATAAAACATTATTTCCATGAATATTACTTTACAAGTTTTCAAGTTTATTTTATATCAACTTCTCTTATTTTAAAATTTTATGACATGTTAAGAAAAGAAAAATGTTTTTGAAGTAGAAAGGATATTTTCCTCAAAAATGGAGTTCAAGTGTTTTATCAAAATTATTTTCCATCTAAGATAATACAGGGTTCTGTTTCTATCCCTATTATTACATTTATTTGATTATGTTGTGATGGAATTATTTTTATGAAGTCCTTTATCTTATGTTAATTGTTTTATGTTGTCACGATGTTTAAGAATCCCATTTTTATTACATGGGTTATGCTATGATGTATGAATTATGATTTTGTGGCACACATAAGAATGGTTTCATTATGAGATTGGTGAGACCTATATCTCCCTACAATTCATTGGGTAAAGATTTATATCTCATGAGATAGACATGGAGGGAAGGTAAAGTTAATCTGGTTCAGTGATACAAGACTGGAACGAGGAGTGAACTCAGTTCAGTAATGGACTTTGTCTGTTATGATGGTCTTGGAAATGAACCTTGACTAATTTGAAATGATTTTATATGATTATGCGTGTATTCCACAAAGTTTAATGTTTTATGTTATGATTTTTGTGATTACATTTCACTACTATGATTTATCCCATGTTATGATATTATGATCTCTTTTGCAGGTTAAGATTTTCAAAATGTTATGTTCTTATGTATATGATATGATTGATATTTCTTTTGTTTACCCTTACTGAGCATTTGAGCTCACCCTTTTGTATGTTTTATTTTCCCCATGTCAGGAATTAGGATATTAAGTAGGATATTTCCAAAAGGGACTCTAGATATGATGAAATAAATGGAAGACAATGTAGATGCTTTATGAACCAGTTGTTTATGTTTTCCAGTTTCTAAAGACTCTATACCTATACGGTCCTATCATGGTTTTGTTATATGTTGTAATAATTATTCTTCAATTTTTGATTTAATAACCATGTATGTAAAGTGTGGGTCGTTATAGTTGGTATCAGAGGAAATGTATAGTCAACCTTTGGAAACTAGGATGTGAAAACCTTAGTAAGAACCCTAAGGATATGTCTAAGCATAGAACACAATATTAGTGTTTTAGAATGTGCTATGAATAACCTATGATAATACCTTAAGTGTAAAATTTTATTCATGATTATGTGGTTTTCCTATTATGATTAGTGTATCTCACACTATGCTTATTGATTTTAGTCAATGGCTATAACCCGAAGGAACCATGTTAATGCTGAATGCGATGGGCAATGCAATGATTGTCCCCCTGATCAACTAAAAGTTATGGGAGAAGGAATGAAAAACATTGTAGCCATGCTCACACAACTTTTTCAAGCTATGAACAATGTATGACTTCCAAACGAGCAAATGAAGGAGCAACATTATGTTTAATCCTTCATGAGGCAGTGTCTACCTTCATTCAGCGGGTCTTCTGATCCATTAATGGCTGAACAATGGATTAGTACCACTGAAAAGATATTTTCCGTTCTAAAATATTCTAAACATGACAAAGTAATCTTATAAGTGTACCATTTGGAAGGTGATGTTGATCAATGGTGGAATCTTATCAAGAATACGAGGCAAAGAGATGAAATTGAGTCCATGGAATGGGACGAGTTCAAGAACTTATTTTTCAATAAGTACTTCCCTCGTATTCTTCAAACAAAGATGGAGAAGGAGTTTCTTGAACTAAAGAAAAAGGATGATGAATCCTTTGGTACCTATGAAGAAAATTTTACAAGACTTGCAAGGTACGATTCTAGAATTATTATCCAACCTGAGAGTAAGATCGATCGATTCTTTAGTGGCTTAAAACCAAGTCTTCGAAGGGCGTTAGCCATAAGGGACATAAATAGCTATGAGGAAGTTGTTTGATGTGCTCTCAAGATTGAGATGGAGATTGGAGTAACCCAACAATCATATGGGTTTGATAAGAAGAGGAAAATTGAATTCATGGAAAATCTAAAGACCACACTGAAAAGAAGATGAGTTTTCCTTTATGCTCAAATTGTGGAAAGAAACATGGAGATAATTGTATTAATGGGACAAGAATATGTTTTATGTGTGGAAAAGAAGGTCATCAGGAAATTGAATGTTGAAATAATGGGAAGAAGATGTCTAATGATGCGAACAAAGAAAGGTATACACAAATACACCACCAACACATCAATGTTTCAAGTTCAAGGAGATGGGGCATTATGCCAATCAATGCCCTAATCCAAGGGTTATTGATGATGATTGACTTCAAAAAACTCTTAAATAAAAAGGCAAAGGAAAGACACATGCAATTACTATCAGCAATGTGGAGTATGATAATGAAGTGGTGAAAGGTACACACACCATCCACTCTAAAGTAACAAATGTTTTATTAGAATCTTGATCCACCTACTCTTTTATTTCTGACGAATTTTATAAGGGTATCGCCATACTACCTCTATAACTAGATGTTGAGTTAGCTGTGAAAAATCCTAATGGCACAATAGTAGCATCAAAAGTTTACAATTCTTATCTGATTGAAGTTTGTGGGAATGTGCTTCCTGCAAATCATGTGATCCTTCCTATAGTGGAATTTTATGTGATTCTTGGTATGGATTGGATTTCATTATAAGGAGCTCATATCAATTTATAAATAAGGGAAATCACATTTAATATTCCCGATCAATCTACTATCATCTATCGATGAAAGGATGAATATAACCTACCAGTGGAAATTTCTTCCATATTATGGGTCTTGATTCCAATAAATGAAGGTTATTTATCTCAAATAGTTGGATAGAAACTCACAATTAAGAATACACCCATTGTAAGGGAGTTTTATGATGTCTTTCCAGAGGAATTCTCAGGTCTTCCACCAAATCTTGAAGATGAGTTTTCAATAGAACTCATTCCAGGTGCTATGCCCATTTCAAAGACACCATATAGAATGGCCCCAATTTAGTTGAAGGAATTGAAGAAGCAACACCAAGAGAATCATTATAAAGGATTAATACGCCCTAGTGTGTCATCTTGGGGAGCACCTGTTCTGTTTGTTAAGAAGAAAGATGGATCAATGAGACTTTGCATTGATTATCGAGAACTTAACAAGATCACTATCAAGAACAAATATCATCTCCCGCGCATTGATGACTTATTTGACCAACTATGCGGAGCTCAATACTTTTCCAAGGTTGATCTTCATTCAGGGTATCATCAATTAAGGGTCAAAAAAGAGAATATACCAAAGACGGCTTTCCGTACAAGGTATGGACACTATGCATTTATAGTGATTCCATTTGGTCTTAGTAATGACCCTTGTATCTTCATGGATCTAATGAATAGAGTCTTTAGAGGCTATCTTGATCAGTTTTTGGTATTCTTTATAGAAGATATTCTTATCTATTCAAAGAGTAAGGAAGAACATGGAGATCACTTGAGAATTGTATTGAAGACCCTCAGAAAGGAGAAGCTTTATGCCCAATTTACCAAGTATGAATTTTGGCATCAAAAAGTTGCATTTTTGGGTCACATAATATCAAAAGATGGGATATCAATGGATCCCTAAAAAATAGAGGTTATTGAATGATGGTCGAGTCCAACGAATGTAACTGAGATCCGAAGTTTTCTTGGTCTGGATGGATATTATCGACGTCTTGTGAAAGATTTTTCAAGGATATCTAATCTACTCACTAGGTTGACTCAAAAAGGAGTTAAGTTCATGTGGATAGAGGAGTGTGAATAGAATTTCAAAGAGTTAAAATGAAGGTTATCTAGTTCACCTATTCTCACACGGCCGTATAGTGGAGAAAGGATTTTGATCTATAGTAACGCATCCAAGATGGGACTGGGGTGTGTTCTCATAAAAAATGATATGGTGATACCTTATGCCCCACGATAGTTGAAAATCCATGAGAAAAATTACCCAACTCATGATTTGGAGTTAGCTGCAGTAATATTTGCATTAAAAATATGGAGGCATTATATTTATGGTGAAAGGTGTGATATTTATAGTGATCATAAAAGTTTAAAGTATATTTTCACACAAAAGGAGCTGAATATGCGCGAAAGGAGATGGTTGGATTTGATTAAGGACTATGACTGCTCAATTCATTATCACCCTGGGGAAGAAAACAAGGTGGAAGATGCATTAAGCCGAGAATACCATGCTAGCTTATCCATGATAAGGATCACAAAAGATCCAATATTTATGGATTTACAAAGTATGGATCTTGGAATTATAATGGAAGGGAAAAATATTATCTTTCTCAAATGAATGTTCAACCATCTATACCTGTGAAGATTAGAGAGGCACACAAAAAAGATGTAGAGTTACAAATGAAGGTGAGAAATGTTCCTAAATTCAACCTTGATTGTGATGAGATAATAAGGTTTGGGATTCAGGTTTGTGTTCCTCCCATCCCAGAATTAAAGAAGGAGCTATTGGATGAGGCTCATAGTTATTCATTCTCTATTCATTCTAGAAGCATGAAAATGTATAGGGACCTGAAAGAGTACTTCTACTGGGATGGAATGAAAAGAAATGTTGATGACTATGTCTCTCAATGCTTGGTTTGTCAGCAATTTAATGATGAGAGACAGAAGTCTAAAGGGATGTTACAACCATTACCCATACCAGAATGGAAATGGGAAAACATCATTATGGACTTTGGCACTGGACTTCCGAAAACATCCAATGGAAATAATTCTATCTGGGTCATAGTTGATCCTCTTACGAAGTTGGCACACTTTATTTCTATTAGAGAAGATTTCTCTCTAGATCAGCTTTCCATGATATATGTGAAGGAAGTGGTAATATTGCACGGAGTACCACTTTTTATTAAATCTGATCGGGATCCGAGGTTTACCTCGAAGTTCTTGCGAAGTCTTCAGCATACTTTAGATACAGGGTTGAGTTTCAGCACTGCTTATCATCCTCAGACAGATGGTCACTCTGAGAGGACAATTCAAACTCTAGAAGATATGTCAAGATCTTTCTCTATGGATTTCAATGGTGGTTGGGATCAACACCTACATTTGGTGGAATTTTTTTATAATAATAGCTTTCACTCCAGTATTCAGATGGCTCCTTATGAATCTCTCTACGGAAAGAAATGCCAAACTCCAACTTGATGGGATGAAGTTGGGGAAAGAAAGCTATTAGGACCTGATCTTGTTGATGAGATGGCAAAAAAGGTCTGATCTATTAAACAACACATAAGACAAGCTCAAAGTCGACAAAAAAGTTATGCTGATAACCAAAGAAAAGACCTAGAGTTTGAAGTGGGTAATAAATTTTTCTTACGAATATCTCCCTGGAAGAGAGTAATGTGATTTGGAAAGAAGGGCAAGTTGAGCCCTAGGTATATCGGTCCTTTTGAAATACTAGATCGTGTTGAGAAGGTAGCTTATTGATTGGAGATTCTACTGAATCTCTCTCAAGTTCATGATGTGTTCTATGTATCTCTCTTAAGAAAGTACATACCCGATCCTTCACATGTACTCAGCTCAGAAGTTGTACCGCTGGAGCAAGATCTTTCTTATGACGAACAACCGATAGAGATCGTGGATCGTAGAAAAAAAGTTCTATGGAACAATACCACTCGCTTGGTGAATGTTTTTTGCAGGAACCACCAATTAGAAGAATTTACATGGGAGCTTGAGGATATGATGAGGGTGAGGTATCCTCATCTATTTGTTATGAAGTGACGACTTTCGAGGGCGAAATTCATTTTAAGGGGGGTAGAATGTAACACCCTGATATTTTATGAGATGTATATTTTTTTATGTCTTATGTTATACGTAACATCCAAGCAATATTTCACTGCACACAACACTAGCTTGTCTTGCGTTACACGCAATCGCGACCTTCCTCAATAGCGTGTGCATTACGCAATACCAAGTTTCACTAAAGAAAGATATATTATTATAATATTATAAACTAGCCATTATGAATAGTATTAACTAAATATTAAATTTTATAACATTATTATTCATCTTAAACATTTTATAGAACATGGCATGGGAACAAACTAAATTTTTCAGGTAAAATAAGTATTTTTAAAAAATGAAGTTTTTCCATCTTTTGATAGTGCACCCACATTAAATCTAATTTTTGACATGTTTATAGGTTCAATTTTACAAAATAAATTTTTTTTAGAATCAGGATATAAAAATTTACTTTGGATAAATTTTTCATATTATTCGCATAACTTTTATATTTTAATGAATAGTAAAAGCACACTATATTTTAATTAAAAACAACTTTTTTCATCGTAATAATTTATTAGGTTAAATTATAATATTGAATGGTTTTAATGTATAAATAGAATATATTTTTACCATTTAATATAATTTATATCATTACCATTAATTTTACATTGAATTCATAGGTAAAAACATTTCAATCTTTTGCAATGTTTTAACTTTTAAAAACCATTTTCTTAACAACATGACTAATTTTAAATTAATTACTGCAAATTATGTGTTTTGAATTTTAAAAAATGGATTCCATATTTGTCTTTATGTCACCACTCATCGGATTTAAACCTTTGATCCTCTAAAAATTCGAACATTTCTGCATAACGTCATCATTATGAATAAAACCAAGAATAATAGAAATCACTGGTCCAATCTGATCTACCACCAATAATCCACATTCATCATCGCACCTCAATCAATCCCTCGATCATGAACCACACTTTTTGTATTGATATGTTGTGCCAAAGAATAGTCATTTAGCAATTGAATACAAACTATTCTTAGAACTGCTATCCAAGGGATTTTTAGTTATGAATCAAGAGAAGAAATGAGGGAGAAATGAACAATCCACAAGAATGTAATGAACCTTGGCTATGTTTGGGATGGCCTCAGATCATTATCATTAGAATGATGAATAAATAAATCAAACAATATAAATTATAATCAACCACTAATCCATGAACCAATTTTTTTATTTTAATTGGTTTATTTTTGACATAGAAAATATAAATAGGATAAATCTAAATATATAAAATTCCATACCTTTAGTTGGATTGATCTCTAATGAAGAATTAATCTATGTCATCATTGTTAGTAAGATCATCAAATTGCATTGGTGAAAATGATCCTCAATCTATCATCTTTGTTCACAAAGGCCTAGTCCAATTCTCTCTATTAATTATCATGTTTACATATATAACCCTATGAATTGGTCATAACAACGTATTTATATAGGTTAATTAGTTTGCTGAATCAAAAGATAAAAAATATATGGATTAATTAATTAATTAAATTATTTATTCCCATGTTAAAACTTTACCTAAATGTCTAATACTGAAAAATATTATGGCATGCCTTTGGTAAAACCCACATTCTGGACACAACAATGGTCTCAGATTTCCAATCAAAGTTCCTATTTGGGATTTATTCAACTATTTCAGGAAAACTGTGTATGTCTGATATTAATATATTTAATATTTTTACAATATCAATGTTAGGATCACCAAGCCATGGAATCTAAATCATATCAACATACTTACTCAAAAATATTATTACATATATTCTAAATTATTCCATGAATAAATAGAGTTGTTTCATTCTCCCCACCTTTGGGATTTTCATCTCAAAAATCAAAAAGGGCTTCTCAAAAAGATATGGTTTCTGAATTCTCATCTAGGTCTCCCACTAATAGGTTGTCTCTTGAAGATTCATTTTCTATCATCAAAATACCTCCAAGGGAATCTATCTATCATGGAGGATCTTCTTCTATTGTTCCTAAATCTCCACTAGGTACTCTTCAAAGTTAGATTCATCCCTAATTTTTAGCTCGGCCAATCAATAACATACAGCAGGTCATGTAAATACCTCCTCAGCTATGACCCGTGGAATATTTCATGTACCCAATCTAAATGTGGTGGTGGGACCATGTTGTACATCAACTAATAGTCCTAGAATAATATATTTAAAGCTCACATGAATCATTGAGATATCTTTCCACCCGATCCAAATCTCCACAATCCACATGATGGTAAGACCCTTAGGAACACATGGTCTTCCTCTTAAAACCTTAATGGACTTTTCTATTGGTCTGTATGGGACATTTGAGGGTTATCTTCATTCTTAATACAATACTTTATAATCTTAACCTTCACTATCATAGCTTTCACAAACTCTAGTTCCATGAGTTTTGACTCATCTATATCATCCCAACATAGTGGTGACCTATAGGGTGTCCCATACAAATCCTCGAATGGTTCCATACCAAAGGTGGAATCGTATTATTTGTTCTGTGAAAAATCCAAAAAGGGTAGAATATCCACCTATCTACTGCCAATGTCCAACATTTTGGCCTGAAACATGTCCTCTAGAACCAGAATGGTCTACTCAATCTAGCCATCAGTCTGAGGGTGAAATGTTATACTCAATGAAATTGAGTCTTGAAATCCTTCTTAAATCCTCAATATAATTATGACATGAAGAGAGAATTACATTATCAAATAATAATTGAGGTAACTCTATGGAGCCATAATATATTTTTTTATGAAAATGTGTCCCAATCCCTATACTAAAATCTACTCTCACATAGATAGGAAGTTGTACAACATGGTGAGTCGGTATATGATCACCCAGATTGAATCATTCCCTCTATAAATATAGGTAATCCCCATCAGGAATTCCATACATATCTCATTTCAATTCATATCTAAAAACTAAAGGGATTAAGATAAACCTAGTAGAACCTATTGATGAACATTCACCTACTAACAAGTGGGGCATCGAGAGACAAACTTTATTATACCCTTCTTCATACCTAGCCATAAAAACTGACATCGAAGGTCCTAGTACATCTTTTACACACATAGATTTACCTAAAAAGGGTATGTATGAAACTCCCTCATCACCTCCTCATGAAACATCACTGAAACCATCATTCATCCTCTCAAAATGATAAAATATTCCCCACCTTCATAAAATCTATTAGAAGCACATCCAATGGATATCTAAGTATGAAACGTCTCATAGTCAGTTTTCGCATAACTATCCTCCCTAACAAGATATAGAATTGGTGGGTTAATAACCATAGGCTATATATATGACTCTCCATCCATTTCTAATAAGTAAAATTACAATGAGGCTAACTACTCTGAAACCTCAGTCAATAACTATGAACAAGATCTCCCTCTTAGAGCATTTTCCACTGTGTTCCCATTCCCAATAGTATAGACTATCTCAAAGTCATAATTTTTAGGACCAATAGGGGCCTATATACACTGAGAGGGGGGGGGGTGAATCAGGGTATGGATATTCTTTTTTGAATTTCTTCCTACCCCACTAGATCTTGACCTCTTTATTAAAAGGGTCACTTTGTTTGCTCTTGTGTGTAAACTGTGATAACTTATTTACTTATTTATCTAATGATGATGATTTTAATGTAGTGCAGGGAAGCAAACAGGCAGACATAGAGATTTTTACTTGGTTCACCCTCACTGGGCTACGTCTAAGGAGCATACGCCGACAAGTTGCTGGTCGTACCAAATTCCACTATTCTTCACTAGATGTGGATACAAAGTTCGGGCTAGATCACATCTATGCCCAGGCTCACTGCCCTTACAATGTTTAGGGTCAGCTCACTGCTTTCCCAAGGGTCACTCCCTGTTTCTCTCTCTCTGGCTCACTGCCGGTGGAGAGGATCAGCTTTTTCCTCTTCCTATGCTCACTGCACTTGGAATGGATCCACTTACAGTTTATAGACCTATAGGTCTCTTCATTTTTAGGAAATAATTCATCTTCAACTATTGATAGATGCTCTATTGAAGTCCAACTTTCATCCACTGATGAATAACTCTTTTCCTCTGAACACTGGGCAATTCCTTTTGGAAACACCTTCGCAAAGAACCCTACTTCGCGAAACACCCAATTTCACGAAGCTCAAATAAGCCTTCGTGAAGCTCCTGCCTTTTCGTGAAGCACTTTCGCGAAGCTCAAGCCATCGCAAATCAATTTCCCTCGTGAAGATTACTATGCCAAAGGGGAGCTCGCAGGTTTCATGGAGCTACAATAGCCGATGCGAAGCTCCTCCTTCACGAAGCACACTGGCTCTGCGAAACACCTTCACAAATTTAGAGCAAAGTATTTTCTCTGAAAAATCTCTCTACTTCTCTCGATGGGGTCGGCCTCTATTTATAGGTGATTCCACCGACCCTCAAACTTTCTACACGAAGTCAACGCCACGTCATCTCAAATCGCGATGCTCTGATGTTTCTGCCAGAATTCTGCCCATATCACGAAGCACCACGGCAATTTTCCATTCGCAGAGCTCGTCGTAATCATGGAGAATTACCGTCAACATTCCTTCGCGCCTTCTCCATGAAGCTCTGTCGCAAAGCCCTTCACCGCCACAGTGCGCTTCAACTCTGCCGTTCGTGAAACTTTGACGTAATCGCGAAGCATCACCATCTCCATTTTTCTGGTCTTCGTGAAATCCAATCCATGCATCCTATCTTCTCAAAATTCATGCCTTTTCCATATTAAATTATTCTCTTCATGGAAATCCTATTTTCACGATGCTCACCAAACTCCAAATTTTGGACCCAAAAATTTGGCAAACACTGAGAAATGGTGCCACCTTGTACTGCTCTTTTGTACTGCCTCCAGATCGTCCTTTCCTTTGTCATCGTTCTTTGTCAATAAGGATTGTCAACAAAATCTCGGGAACTCAACAAATATCCATGGAAACCTGCTTTGTCAACAAACACAATCAAACCAAAAATACTTCAATGTTACCTTCAGAGATTTTTGCCCAACAATCTCCCCCTTTGGGTTTGTTGACAACTCTTCACAACTCTGGTCAGAATTATTTTTTGCACTTTGATACCTCAATGAGTCTTCTTCTAACCTTTACCACCATTCACCTCTTGCGATTCTGATAGCATTCAAGGATTCACATAACACGTACTCTAATCCCACATTATCAATGATCAGCGTGAGAAACAAGAGTAGTATGAAAAGAACATCAATGAATCACTTCATGTCAAACACCAATTGTTGATTCCAACATGATACCAATTATTAAATTGATACCAATTGATGAACGACACTTATCCCAATTGGTGATAGCTGGAAACCTTCTCTCGCTATTCTAACACCACTATTCTACTATTATCACGATCCTCACCTGTCGTGATATCTAGTCTTTGATCGATCACTTCTAGCATCGTCAGATTTAATACTCTCCCCCTATCTGGCTGCTCCACTGGTCAGCTTCTCCCCATATCTATCATGATTTCTCGTAATGCCAGGCTATCTCCCCCTTGAATAATTACTATTTTCTCCCCCATTGTCAACGAACCCAAAGGACACTCCTTTGTAGTCTGTAACATAGTAGAGAACACATATCAACACATTAGGGAAAAACACATCATACCTCGTGGAGAGGGGGGGGTTGGCCCACATCCACACCTTTTCAAGTGCGGGGAATCGACTGATCTCCTAGAGCCAGTCAATGCCTTTCAAATGCTTCCTTGGGTAAGGCCTTTGACAGAATGTCTGCAACCTGTAGCTCTGTAGGCACATACTCCAACTTCACGATTCCCTGCTCAACCTTCTCCTTTATAAAATGATACTTAATCTCAATGTGCTTTGTCCTTGAATGATGTATGGGATTTTTGTTAAGATTTATAGCACTTGAGTTGTTGCACCGGATTCCGATCAGAGACTTCACTTCAACTCCCATATCTTCAAGCTGCTTCTTCATCCACAATAATTGTGTGCACGCTTAGGTGGCAGTAATATACTCAGCTTCTGCGGTGCTCAAGGAAATGAAATCTTGCTTCTTTATTATCCAAGAAATACACAATCCACTAAGATAGAATGCACCTCCGGATGTTTATTTTCTATCATCCACTGAACCGGCCCAGTCTACATCAGTATATCCCAATAACTTAGTCTGAGATATATCAGTATATGTCAAGCCGAAATCCACTGTGCCCTGGATATACCGAAGTATTATTATCACTGCAAGCATGTGGCTTTCCTTGGGATTACTCTGATATCTCACTACTTGGCAGGTGGCAAAACAATATCATGCCTTGTTGCAGTTAAGTACAACATACTTCTAATAATTTTCCTGTATTCTGTGATATTAACTACCTTGACATCCTCATCTTTTGATAATTTCATCCGGGTAGCAACTGGAGTCTTCATCTCCTTGTACTTCGCCATTCCAAACCTCATTAGAACCTTCTTTTCATATTTCTGAAAGACACATTCACTATGCTTAATTTGAATCACAGATTCTTCAAATATTGATTTCGCATTGAATGTCATTCTCTCGATTCTTTTTTTAACCCACATAATTCATTCTTCAGCCTGCAAACTTTTTTCTCATCCTCATGAATGAGAAAACCATTTGGCTGATCAATGTACACCTCTTCTTCCAGAAACCCATTTAGAAATGTAGTCTTGACATCCATCTAGACACTTTGAACTTTCTTTGCACTGCAATGGCTAGGAATAATCTGATCGTCTCTTACCTTGCAATCTGTGCAAATGTCTCATCACCATATATTCCCTCTATCTGGGAGTCTCTTTTACACATCAATCGTGCTTTGTTATGAATCACTATGCCATATTCATTAATCTTGTCTTAATAGACCCATTTATTCCTGATGAAGTTTTTATCTTCTGGCCTCAAAAAAATCTCCCACGTCTGATTCTTCTCAATTCTGATCTATCTCTTCATTCATGGCATAAACGGAGTTTTCATCTTGAGCTGCATCAGCAAAGAATTTCAGTTCAACCAATGATAGAAAAGATTCCTTCTGTAGTGATTTCATATTCCTTTTCTGAACTGAATCCGACTGATCACAAATGATATTATGTCTATCAATTTCAGCTCAGATCTTTGGATTCCATGTAGACACAGACTTGACACTTCCTTGTTCATCATCTGTGTCTTCTTCTGAATCAGCATCAGCCACTTCTTCTCTCCATGTGTCACTTTCTTCCTCAACACATTCGTCAGGAAATTTTTCACTAACTCATTCTTCTGTGGCTTTATTTCTTTCAGCTAATTTTCTCTGTGTCATTGTTCAATGATGTCATTTCATTGATCATCTTCTCTCAGATTTTTTTGTTGACACACCTTTGATTTTCTCTTGTAGCTTCTCGGTATCCTAAAAGCAGTCTGCTGATACCACATTTGTTAGAATAAAATAGATAATCATGAAAACCTGTGTGTTTCTGCTTTTCCACCAATCATTCCTCATCAACATAAACATTCATCCTTCATATCCTATTGAGATCATGCATCTGATTAGGATATAGAATGCTCCCCCTGTGTTATGCAACTCTTCCAGTTGTTAGGCCCAACAGTTTAGACCCATAACTAGTCTTTTCCTCCTACATCATTTGTCCTCATATTCCACTCAGAGTTGAGCCATTAACAAAATCTCTATGCCTACTGAGTTGAAACTCAGTGTAGGAAACAAGCGATAAAGTTAATAACACAATCGCTTCTATCGTGCTCTGTTTCTCCCTTTCTTTTTCAACCCTGGTACCTGATTTGAATCAATTGAACCTGTAGAGCATATCAGATCTCCACTTCGCATCATTAGATGCCACTTCCCCTTGGATCGTATCTCCATAAAACTTGAAACACATGAATCATCAGTTAATAGTATTTATATTCATAGGGAGAGGGGTGTTTCTCGAATCCTCAAAACAAGGATAGTGGTTGATCCTGATGGGTCAACCCTTTGATTTTTTCTTAGAGGTCATCACACTCCTTTCTTGCTTCCCTCAGCTGCCTAGACAACTTCAACAGTTCTGACCATATGACTAGGCATTCATTGCCTACATTCTGAGCCTTTTTATGATATGTAGATTTGGTAGGCTCGACCTTTCTCACCGCTTGGGGTATAAACCCTCTAATACACATTTCCTTCTTTGAGGTTCTACCAATATTCCATTTTCCATGATTATTTCTCTGAGTAGGAACCTCTCTGTTTGGCATCTTCCTTTTCTTCTTCTCCAATTTTAGGGGTCTTCCTCTTTCCTTCACTTGTCGCTGAGAAACACGACATGTGGACTTTTCGATGCATTCTTTGTTCATCTTTCTTTTATCATATGTCTGAGTCACCACACTCTTTTTCACTAGTAGCGAGTCCTCCATTGAAAATTCATTCTTCTTTATCACAGCTGGAGTAGATCTCCCCTTAATCTTCCAGGTTTGTTCACATTCTCTCCTTGAGAGCGGTTCTAAGTAAGACAGAGGATGTGACTGATACACCTTTCGTTCAGCTCCATGTGATTCCCTTGAGGCTCTAAGCCTATTTTTCACCTTACCACTTTGTCTCCCAGTGTATAATTTCTCATTATGTACCACTATAGTTGGTAATCTCTTTATCGGGTCTTTTTCTTTCCCCACTTTCTTCTTGCTGCACTGTCTAGCCAAATGCCCATGATCAGAACATATGAAACATTTTCTATTAAAGGCATACCTCATTTCATTACTTCTCTACTGAGATGTTGATGCAACTTGTTTTCTTCTTCTGGCATCGATCTATTGAGCATCCTAACATATACTCATGGTGTGTCCCATCCTTCCACAGTAATAGAATCTGATGAATGTTCTCCTCTGAGAAACTATTCTCTCTGATTTATCATGATGCTTCTTCTTATTCTCATATTTAGTAATGTCTCTATTTTCATAGCCTGAAATGTGTTACAGAGCCTTTGAATAGAAGCTTGATGTGTGGCCATGAATCCCACAGAAATATCACGTGTCATCACTACTTTTTGTAACTGTCCTTTTAGGCCTATCTCCATCACCTAAAATATTTCATTCACATCTGGAACTATTCACAGCTCTCTTTCTATCTTGCACGGGAGGGGATTCATCAAATCTGATACCAGCTTTTCCGAAACTTTCTGGTCTTTGAGCTGAGAAAATATTCTGTTGTTTCTCTTCAGAAATAGCATATATGTTATTCATTTTATCATCACTTTTCAAAGGATGATCAAATAGAAAGTGTAAGGCATCCTTCATTTTTTGGAATTCTTTTAGAATTGGATTTCTCCACTTCCTTCTTTACTGATTCTAGCTCCTCTTCCAACTTTTGAATCTTCGTCTCCCTTGATTCAAGTTGGACATCAAGTTCTCTCTTGAGAAGCTTCCCTCTACTCATCTCATCTTCCAATTCATATGTCATCTTTTCCACCATGTCACTTTTCTATTTCACTTTCAATTTTTCTTCTTCAATTGAATCAGAGAAGCATGCATTCTCTTGTTGTAGTCTTTGATTCTTCTGAACTTCTTCATACGACTGTGTTATTAGATCATCATTTCTAGCTTTCAGATTCCGAACATCGTCTGACTTTTGATTCTCTTCAAAATCACCAGCCTTCTGTTTTCCTTTAATTTTAGCCATCTTTTTTAGTTCTTTGGCATGATAATCATTCTTCTCTGTTAGGTAAGTAACCACATCAATAAGCCTTTGATTTAGGCCTCTTAGCTTGTTGACCTCAATTTCTAGTACTCGGATCTGGATGTCTTTATATTTCATTTCATCAGTGTTTCTAACGTCACGTGAAATATCAGGTTCTTCGATACACTTGACTTGATCTTTCACTTTTCTATTCAAGCCATCGATCACCCTTTTCTATTCTTCAATCTTGATCTTCTACTCACTAACCGATTCTAAGTTCTCTCATGATGATAACTTTAGTTTCTCAATTTCTTCCATAAACTCAGACTTCTCTTATTCCTACTACTGCATATAGAGTTTGGAATCATGAGCAACTTTGTTAGAATTCTTTTTTTTCTCTCCAGACATCTATCTCCTCAAGAGCAGCCTCCAACTCAGCTCGCATATCTATTCTTCTTTCAATTTCTTCTTCTGTTTCAGCATCACTCTGATGCTCATGTACTTCACTCATTCCAACATCATGATTGAGTGAATCAATCTTTTCCCTATCAGATTCATCCAGACCTTCCTTCAGTAAGCTGTTTGATTCTTTTAGTTGAATCACACTTTTCCCAAAAACACTTCCACACTGAGGGAAATTACATGACTTATAATTCTTCTTTGATGCTTTTCCTTTTCCCATGGCAGATTTTGATAAGAGAAAATCGTATCTTTAATCACATAGATCGACTACACCAATTCGAAGCAAAAAAAATATGATAAAATAAACCAGCGCTCTGATACCAATTGTTAGGACCAATAGGGGACTATATACCCTAAGAGGGGGGGTGAATCAGGGTATGGATATTCTTTTTCGAATTTCGTCCTACCCCACTAGATCTTGACCTCTTTATTACAAGGGTCACTCTCTTTTCTCTTGTGTGTAAACTGTGATCACTTATTTACATCTTTATCTAATGATGATGCTTTGAATGCAATGAAGGGAAGCAAATAGGCAGACATAGATATTTTTACTTGGTTCACCCTCACTGGGCTACGTCTAAGGAGCATACGCCAAAAAGTTGCCGGTCGTACGAAATTCCACTATTCTTCACTAGATGTGGATACAAAGATCAGGCTAGATCACATCTATGCCCAGGATCACTGCCCTTACAATGTTTAGGGTCAGCTCACTGCTTTCCCAAGGGTCACTCCCTATTTCTCTCTCTCTGGCTCACTGCCAGTGGAGAGGATCACCTTTTTCTTCTTCCTATGCTCACTGCACTTGGAATGGATCCACTTACAGTTTATAGACCTGTAGGTCTCTTCATTTTCAGGAAATAATGCATCTTCAACTGTTGATAGATGCTCTATTGAAATCCAACTTTCATCCACTGATGAATAACTCTTTGCCTCTGAACACTGGGCAATTCCTTTTGGAAACACCTTCGCAAAGCACCCTACTTCGCGAAGCTCCCAATTTCACGAAGCTCAAACAAGCCTTCGTGAAGCTCCTACCTTTTCGTGAAGCACTTTCGCGAAGCACTTTTGGGAAGCTCAAGCCGTCGCAAAGAAATGTCCCTCGTGAAGATTACTAAGCCAACGCGGAGCTCGTAGGTTTCGTGGAACTACAATATCCACCGCGAAGCTCCTCTTTCACGAAGCACACTGGCTCCGCGAACCACCTTCGCAAATCGAGAGCAAAGGATTTTCTCTGAAAAATCTCTCTACTTCTCTCGTGGGGGTCGCACACTATTTATAGGCGATTCCACCGACCCTCGAACTTTCCGCACGAAGTCAACACCACGTCATCTCAAATCGCGAAGCTCCGATGTTTCTGCCAGAATTCTGCCCATATCGTGAAGCACCACGACAATTTTCCATTCGTGGAGCTCGTCGTAATCGCGGAGCATTACCGTAAACATTCCTTCGCGTCTTCGCTGCGAAGCTCCCTCGCAAAGCCCATCACCGCCATAATTTGCTTCAACTCTGCCGTTCGTGAAGCTTTGACGTAATCGAAAAACATCACCGCCTCCATTTTTCTGGTCTTCGAAAAATCCAATCCATGCATCCTATCTTCGCGAAATTCATGCCTTTTCCATATTAATTTATTCTCTTCATGGAAATCCTATTTTCACGATTCTCACCATACTCCAAATTTTGGACCCAAAAATTTGGAAAACACTGGGAAACGACGCCACCTTGTACTACTCTTTTGTACCGCCTCCAGATCGTCCTTTACTTTGTCATCATTCTTTGTCAATGAGGATTGTCGAAAAATTCTCAGGAACTCAACAAATATCCTTGGAAACCTGCTTTGTCAACAAACACAATCAACCTAAAAATACTTCAATGTTACCTTGAGGGATTTTTTCCCAACAATAATCATGGAGTAACTCTAGAGAAAGACTATTTCTCAAGTAAATATCCTTATGATATAATTTATAGTTGAGACTCTTATGGTAAAAATAGATGATAAACCACTCACCCCTTAAGTAGTGTTTCCACATCTTTAGGGTGAAGACTACCACTACCAATTCAAGATCATGGGTCATTTTGTTATTTTCATGCAGTCTCAACTTCTGAGACTCATATATAACAATATCCAATATTTTCATAAAAAAACAACCAAGTTAGTTCCCTAAGGCATCATATAACACTACGCCCTTGACACCCTCCTCTTGTAGTATCAATATGGTAGCACTCATCAATCTCTACTACAACTCCTAAATGGATTATTGGAACCTATCAGTCAAGATAAAAGGTTTCTATTTCCTGGTCAAAGAAATAAATGGTGATGATATACTAGATAAATAATACATGAAGCTTATGAAGTAGAATTCCAACCCAATGAAGCTCCAGACATCCATTGTGCTCTTGGGTGGCTTCTAAGTTAACACTGCCTCGAAATTCACCTCTTCCTCTACTGCACAATTAGGTGAGGTGAATTATCCTAAAAAGTGGACCTATTGAATCAAGAACTCACATTTAAAATATTCCCATAAATATAGTGTTCTTGATATATATCTAGGACCATCATCAAGTTCCATGTCTTCTCTTCCTCAGAAACTGAGCACACTAGGATATCATCGATGAAGACCACCACCAAATGGTCTAATAAAGCCTAAAATATATAGTTAATGAGTCCCATGAACACTACTGTGATGTTCGTTATAATTGAAGAAATCACCAATTACTCATAGTGATCATAGAGTCCTCAGAATTACATCTTCAGTATATCCTCATCCCGTACTCGAAGATGGTGATTTCCTGATCTAAGGTCAATCTTCAAGAACCATCACACCCCTATCAAATAGTTGAAGAGTTTATAGATCCTTGGTAGTGGATTCTTATTCTTTATATTCACTTGGTTAAGGTGATGTTAATCCACACACAACCTCAAGATCCCATCCACCTTCTCAGTGAACAACACTGGGGCTTCTATGTGGGAAACATTGGGTCTAATGAATACCTTCTTCTGTATGAACTCTAATGGAACATTATCTGTTCAAGATAATTAGGATCCATCCAATATGTTGTCATACATATTAGGACCATCCTTGGGTGCAATTAAATGTATAATTATATCTCTCAATAGGGAGGTAATCCTAGAATGTCCTCAAGAAACACTTCTAAGTACTCCGCCACCACTTTAGGATGATGAATGCTCATTACATCCACTAATCCAAGGGAGATAATAGATAACGGGTGAGTAATTGGTTTTATCCTCCTATTTATGATTCCATCCTACTCTTTTTAGGTTTCCTTACTACCAAGGAATGGAAATGTCGATATGTAAACATGGATACACTGAATACTCAACCTAAAACAGTAAATATGGTCATTAAATATGGATAGCTAGTCCATACCTAAGATGATGGTGTATGTCCTCATCACTACTAAAAGAGATCCTATATAAATATATCACCAATAAAAATTAGGACACACTATTTTCAAAAGTGTGTAATCATTGAGTCACTTATGGTAGGAGTCTCCAAGTGTAAGGTTCAATCCAAGGGCTCAATCAGAACATATATATATATTGAATTAGAGAAGTGTAAAGAAAAGTGTGGCTAGTGCCTATGTGTATTAGTAATATAGATAAATTATAGAAGACACAGATTATTCCTCTAATCATCTTTGGATCCTTGAGGTTTTATGCCTCCAATGCCTTCATTTGTCCTCATCCCCAACCACCATCTCCCCGAGCCTGGTGTAGATCACTTGGGGGTGGTGGAAAGAGTTCAAATCATATGCCACCTCCAGCTACTCTACTTTCTCTTCTACCATGCCCTCCACCCTATAGACCTCCATGCTCATACTAATTATCTAACTAGATAGTATATCTCACATCTCTTTGTCATTTATATGGTTGGTTGGTAAATCTCAATAGATATTTTCATGACTATCAGAAGAGAATTATTACCTATCTCTAGGAAGATTTGAGCCTGCCTGAGAACCATATACCACCAATACTCTATCTTGGTATCATATCTTAATGTGTATCACATGTCTAGATCCTTATTATTTTACTTCAACTACATTTTTTGAGGTATCAACTCTTTTATTTCCATTACCATCACTTTCTATCAACATCTTCTATACCAGGAATCTCCCCACTAATGAGGATTTCCCCAGCACTATAACGCCCTGAGATTTTATGATATTGATTATTTTTAATTTATTTGATGTCTTGTGTTGTACGCTACACCATGATCAGCTTGTTTTATACACAATACCATATTAGCTTACAGTATACGCAACACTATACTTAGCTTGTGTTACAACAATTTCAAGTTCTTTTGATTTAATTCATTTCACTAAGTATAGATTTTGTTCAATTTATAAAAGTAATATGTTTGGATTATGTTATACATAACACCAAAGTAGTATTTCACTATACACAAGACTGACTTAACTTGCATTACACACAAGAGAAACCTACCTCGACAGCTTGCATTGTACTCAAAACAGAGTTTCACTAAACAATAATATACTACTAAAATATAATTATTTAAAGAGATATAAATGAGCTATTATGAAGTTTATTTACCACATTTTTAATTATATATAAAATTAAAATTCATCTTATTTATTTTCTTTACATTATATAAGAACAAATTCATTTTTTTGGATAAAAGAAGTATCTTTAAAAAAAATTTCTTTTTGCTGCCTTTTGATGGTGCACCCATTTAAAATATAGTTTTTGACACCTTTATATGTTATCTTTGACAAAATAAACATATTTTTTATAAGATGGACCAAAAAATTTATTTTGGATGAATTTTTGATATTTTTCTGATAATTATCATGTTTTTTTGAATTGTTAAAATAAGCTAAAATTTTATTGAAAACAACTTTTTCCATCGAAATAATTTATATGGTAAAATCATATTATTTAATGGTTTTAAAGTATAAATGGAATATATTTTATCATTTAATCCAATGTTTTTCATTTTAAATAATTTCTCTTTTAAATTGTACATAAACACTTTTCAATCTTTTGATAAGTTTTTTCTTCTTAAAAACTTTCTTTTGATTTTTGACAACGGGAATTAATTTTAAATTAATTTCTTTCAATTATATGATTTGAATTATGAAAATTAGATTCCATATTTCTAATCTGTGGGTCCAAATTATGTTAATAGTAACTTTTTTTATGTTATGAATAATAACATCGGTAATTTTTATTTAACGCAGCTAAAGGTAAATCGGGTATATTAGTGTAACAAATTATATAATAGGGAGAATAAAATGATCCTAAAACCTACCAAAATATTTTTGGATAAATAAAATTATACCCTTGAAATATTAGGTTCTAAAATAAGTTATTTAAAGTAAAATTGGAAATGAAAATGGCATAGATATTAATAAAACCATTGAAAGTTGAAAAATGTCAAGCTCACATTTCTTATAAGTATAATAATTTTAATATAGAGATAACCAGGTGATATCATTAAAAATAAACCTTCCATGGAAATATCAAATAATTAAATACATAAAGCTAATTTATTTTTCATTTTTATGAAATTAATAATCACCTTAAAGACTTATACATTGATGATGCAAAAAATAATTAAATGATGAGAAATCCATAAAACAATTTTTATTAAAATACTAGTAACCCTAAAAAGGACTAAAAATATGCCCAAATCATACTGGTTGATTATATATAGACCCTAATAATCTATTTTCGTATCAAGTAACCATTTTTATCTTTATAGAAGAGATTATTACATTTATTTTATTTTATTTAAATTGATGTTAAAGTTGTTTCATTCATAATTTAATAATTATAACATTTTTAATGTTTTATTTTAAAGAATATAAATTCGACTAAATATATTATTATGAAATATAGTAAATTTTTGTTTATCATAGTAATTTATTTCAAATTTATATTTGATATATAAGTATGTTAAATAATTACACAATATTGATGTAGTGATTATTTTAATAATGGAGATATCAAATACATGTTACTAAATTTTTTAAAATAAATATAATATGGGATAATTAATTTGTCCAATTAATTTTATTGATTAAATAAACCCAGTAGGGATATAATAAAATATTTTTTTAGTATAAAACCTTATCTTTATGTTTATAAAAATCCATGAAATGAATAGTGTCAAAATTGACATAATTGATATTTTGTTAAAAAATTGTCTTATAAAATTATTTAAAAATAATAAAACTATTTTAAAAATATATAATAATTATGATACGGTCTAAAATATTATAAAGTGTTCATTTATGGTATAATTTAAATTAATAAGTAAATTTTTCACCTTTTTAATATTGAAACATTTGTTATCTTAATTAAAATTAAATAGAATAACTAATTTTCAATTAAAATGATAATGATTAAATTGACACAAATACTTTTCTAAATTTTATTTTTTGGTGATATTTAAATATTATAATATCTTATATTATAATATTTCTCATTTTTTATGTATTTATATTGATTTTAAAATTATTATAAATTATGATTTTTGAGATTTCCAAAAGTGACTCTCACCTCAATTATAAAAGGGTGCTTCCTACCTCAACACTTAAATTATTTTTTACCCTTCAAGATTGACCATACCCAGCCTATTTCCCTTATAAACTTACCTATTAACATTATAGAGGTATAATTCTTCTTCAAAGACCAACTCTTGTGATTTACGAAGAGATTTAGAGGAGGCACATCTAAGAATAGGTAATATCATTTACTAATCCTTTCAAACTTCTTTCTTTTTCAACTTCCACCTCATGAGTTGTTTAATTATAAAGTAATAACTAATGTAGTAATTATATACTTATAGGTTATTATTGTTATTAAATAATCTTATTCCACCTTCTACCCATCCTATGAAAAATGAAATTACCACGCGCGCGTGCATATGGCTTACCGTCTCCACGCCGTGGTGTAATCTATTTTTCACCACCACCTTACATGGATGGGTATAATGATGGAATTAATAAATCTATAAATGATTAATATAAAATGATATTTATTGTTAGATACTATACTCCATCAACTTCAATTAAATTTAACAATTATGGGAATGATATTATCGCTCGTGTGTGCGTACAACTTATCGTCTCTATAGTGCGATGTGATTTGTTCTACATAATCATCATTAAATCATGATTATATAACGAAATTGAATGAATAAATATGATATATATTATACTAATACCATTATTTAAATGACATAACTATAACCTAGAAATATGAATAATAACTTATCCGATAAAATATGCATAAGAACATAAAACAGTTAGTACCCAAATAATGAGTAATAATGAAATATTACTAACAAATGGATGAAAATATGATCATAAATGTTACAATAAAAATTATTATGATTATGGACTAAATTATTAACATTATTTAGATCATTATGCATGATATTTAGATAAATAAAAATAATATTGGACCTTAGGTATGGGATAATTTTTCAAGTCTTATTTTTATCTGAGATTATTATACGTAAGTATTTATTGGGGATATATTTATCATAAATGTACATTTTTTATAAAACTATTTTCATAAAGTCTTTAATATTCTTATATTTATGTTTAAAGACATTTTTACCCATTTTTTACTTTTACTACATGGTATGGATGTATTATTTCTTTTCTTAACCATACGAGGAACTTTTTGAATTCTTCGGAAAAAGTACGAGGAGAATGTTATTTTAAACTTATATGGAATGAATGGATTTATACAGTTTCATGACACCTTATTTCTAGGAATCTTCCTCTACATGATTTCAATATTATTTTAAACTAAAATATTTTCTTTTAAAATTGTGTAGCTTTTTGATAATAGAAAATATTTTTGAAAAAGAAAGGATATTTTCCCCAGGATTTAAGTTAAAGTGTTTTATCAAAATTATTTTCCATCTAAGATGAACTAAGGTTATGATTATATCCCTTTTATTACTTTTATTTTATTGTGTCTATAATGGAATTATTTTTATGAAATCCATTTATTTTATATGGATTGTGATGGAATGATGATTAAAAGACCATTTTATTTCATGGGTTATGATATGATGAATGATTTCATTATGAGATAGGTGGGACCTATATCTCCCTCAAATTCATTGGGTAAAGATTTATATCTCATCAGATAAACATTATTGGAATGGAAAGTAAACCGGGTTCAGTAAAGGACTTTTTCCACTATTATGGTATTCGAAGCATTGTCTTGGATACTACAGAAATCATATTATGAACTTATTTGTTTGCCACAATTACATTCTTTATTCCAATGATATTTTACCATGATTGATGTTATTTTATGATATATTCTTTACAAACTACCAAGATTTATTTAATTACACAAGATTTTGATATTTAAACTTTATGTTCATGTTTTTACATTCTTATGTTTACGGTTTGTTTTATGTTCTCAATTTTTACCCTTAATAAGAATTTGAGCTCACCCTTTTTATGTTTTCTTTATCCCAGGATATAAATAATGGTTTTAGGTAGGAAAAAAGGAGAATATCTCTATGGTAGATGTTGAAGATATTTTTCAAATTTATAAGAATATGTTCCAAGTTTATATGGACAATAAACTAATACAGTCTTTGGGCATATACTTGTGTAATGTCTTAATTATCCTATAAAAGAAATGTGTGGTCCATGTACATCAAGTTTGGGTCATTAGAAGCACTCTAGTATTTTTGGGAATGTAAATATAATTCCCCAAAACCCTGATATTGCAGTGTAATCCCTATTCAATGTTTATTACTCTAGTGAATTAATCACAAACCATATCAAGGGATTAACATGATAGGTAAGTGAACCTCGCTGAGAATTATTCCATGATCATACTACCTTGTTGCAACTACAAAATATCCTGGATGCACACTAATCGCAACGTGTCCAGATAGAAATCCTCCCTAAAGAGGCGATCAAAGTCTGATCAGGAGAGTGTTGTCTTATCATGTGAATGAGTCACCATACTCCACCATCCACTAATGGATCCCTAATGAAGACTAACTATAAGGACCACTATATAATTTCTAGGTTTCCTTAAAAGGTAGAAAACTCAGGTTATTGTATCTTTCCAGTACTTAGATTCCTTTGGATCTATCTCACCCCAAAACTAGGTAGGTTGATACATATAAAACCCATAGAGTTCAATAAATCTACGAATATCCTCATATAGTAATATTGGTGAAATATACTACTCAAAGGGTGGTGGAATAACTGGAAAACCACCCAGATGTACTACCTATTATGTGGGCCCCTATGTTGAAGCCTTATTAATTGATGGATAACCCTCATGATCTTGTAGTGGAATCTAAGATTTTTGTCTTCATGGAGGCATCCTAAAATAAAAAATATGCACGACATCCATTGAGTAAATCTAGGGATTTGACTCGAGAAGGAAATGTAAACCACAACTCATTAATATATGATTCATATACCAATGTTTTCCCTCCGACCAATTCCTACATATACTAATTCAACAATAAAGTTATCAGATTCCTATTAAATGGATACATTTTTTGTTTCACCAACACTGGAATCCCTAGCCTGAACTCCAAACTAATAAAACCTTAACATTATTTCTATAAATTCAAAACCAACCTCACTGCTAGAAAATTTACAAACTCTTTTTATTGGTTAGAACTAACTACTTTGATACCACTTTGTCATGAATTGACCCATCGGGGTCTGGTTGGTAGGTGATAAGTTGAGTGTGACAACCCCAATCCTGCCTCCAATAGGATAGAGACTGGATACAAGTGTTGATTAGAAACATCCCATATATGGGAAGTATTATACTGAGGTAATTTTATGAATTCACACATATCCAATCATGTACAGTACCAAAATGTAATAAAACAAAACTAATACCAATTCATGCATACATCTAAATCCCACCATCAAAGTATGACCAAAATTAATGAAAGTGATAAGGTCCAAATACAATCCAATAAAAAGGGAAATGAATTCCAACCTACTTAGAAGAAGTTTAATGCTATAAAATGTATCACTAGTAAGAACTTAAGTCTTTCTAACCCAATAATAAGCTCAACATACTCTTGATCCTCCCATAACTCCATCAAATGGACTATCTTCTGCATAATAAATAACATGTATGGGCGTATCCCATGTAGGGGTGATTATAAAATTTCTAGTGGGGAAACTTGAAATAACCAATCATAAACCATCAAGAGTAGTCATCTCATCAATACATAGGTATTTTAATTAAGATATGAGACATAAAGATGATAAAAAAGAAACCCATATACACTCATAATAGACTCCAAGTCTCAACGGTATTGACCATCACCCCCATCCATAGGATTATACTTGAGGCTTCAAGGTAACTCTCTTCTGGTATGGATTGATCTATGATTCATGTTGTCACTGACAACACCCATCTGAGAGGTCATGTTCATATGGCCTTTCCAAAATGTACTCAACATATCTATTAAGATCTCACTATCTAGATGGGGGATCACACTCAGGATAGTTGGGGGATTCCACTATCTTACTGGATCAATATACTATATAGGGTATTTACACCGATGTGTGGTGGTCACATTGATATCACAAACCCCACCTAATAAGGATATGATATAGGATCTTTCCCTAGGTCTCATTGAGGGATACCCTGAACTCTATCTGAAACAGAACATGTAGAAGGGATCAAAATATTATGCTAAGGATGTAATGACACACTATACCCTCATAATGATGGACTGATGGATGACACTAAACTGAATATGGTCTATAGTGATGAAACGTAAGGCCACACACTTCCCTACTAATAGTACACGACTTCTAACAGGGGTACAAGACATGTGTCGTCTATCCGAAGGGCTATCCATGTATCTTCATATCACATGGTATATAACCCTCTACATACAGGGAATTTCCTTTATTGGTACATGAAATATAGAATTCAAGATGGTACTCATCATCCCTCCAACCTGTGATAGTGGTCTGGGGTGCATTAGAGTAATGGGTTGTGCTCATGTACTCTACCCATACCCAGGTTATTGGTTGTATTTGTTCTTGTGTATCCTTTGGGATACATGAAAAACTATTATCATAAGTTTGCATGTCATGGGACATGTGTCACATGTATTTGGATATTTTATTTCATGAAACACCTTAGTGGCATATCCAGGTAACCCACATAGTGTGTGTTCTTCGGGGTACATGATGTCTAACATGGTATTTTCTAGAATCTTTTGGTTCTTCAGACATTCTCTAATTTATCTACCACCACTAAAAATCATTCCCATATATTGTGGTTTTACTTTTGATCATCATTATCGTCCCACTCTCCAGATTATATTATTCAATCCACTTGAAAATTGACCACTTCCATATTTCATCCACACCGTGCATCAAATCAAGAAGAATGGAAATCACACGTCTGATCTGATCCACCTATAATAATCCACCATTATCATCACACCTTTATTAAACCCTCAATCATGAATCCCACATGTGGTACTGAACTGTTTCACTAATTAATTGTCACATATGGATCAAATATCAGGTATTTTTGGATCCATCAGCCAAGGGAATATCAGTGATGAATCATGAAAAGAAATGGGGGAGAAATGAAAAAAAACATAAGAGATAAATGAACCTTAACCATGTTCAGGTTTTCCTTGATTATTTTTCATTATAATGATGAATGAAAACCAATAAATAATAAAATAATATCAATTTTAATCAACCATCCATATAAAAACCTATTTTTTTAGTTGAATTGGTTCACATTCGACATGGGAAATAAAAATTGGATAAATCCAAAAAAATCAAACTCCTTGTCTCGGGTTGCATCAACCACTGATGAAGAATGAATTTGTATAATCATCATAGGAAAGATTCTCAAACTACATTGGCAGAAATGATCCTTGATCCATCATCATCATTTACTATGGCCTCCTCCAACACTATCAATTCTCAGGGTTATGTGGATAACCTAGTGAATTGGACATAATAGTGTATTTACAGAGGTTAATTAGGTCACTACATCAAAACATAATAAATTAATTAATAAATTAATTATTTTCATTATTTTAAACAGTGTTAACACTTTACAAAAAAAATCAATTTCAACAATCATAATGTCATGACTAGGACAAAACCCACATTCTATACTCAATGGAGGTCTTAGATTTCTTTTCTGAGTCCCCATTTGAATTTTATTACAATATTTTAGGAAAAAATTGTATGTGGTATTAATTTATTTTATTTTTTATAACATCAAAACTGGGCTCACTAGGCCTAAAAATATTGTTTCTTCTTAGTGAATTTATTTCAAAATATTATTATATATATTCTAAATATTAACATGGAAAACCCAGATATGTTACACTGATAGACATTATGATGGGTTTACCTAAGGCCTTGAGGAGTTGTGATATTGTCTAGGTGATTGTTGATCAACTGATGAAGTTTGATCATGTCATACCAATTTGTGAGACTTACTCAGTATAAAATCTGGGAAAGATATATTTCCATGATATTTTATGCTTATATAGAGTTCAATTGATAATTTTATCTTACAGAGATTCATGTTTCATGATATAATTTTTGAAGGGCTTACAAAAATACATAATAACTATTGGGAAAATATCCCTCAAGGTTCTATTTCATTGTTTTTTGGGTGATTCTATTTGTTGAAAAATATATATGATTGTGAATCAGTATGGTTGGTATCTCTGAAGAAGATACATAAGGTGACACAATTTCCTATTGTTTTTCAAATTTTTGGGCCTCAAAATAGGGAGTTTCATTAATGGAAAAAAAAAGTTTTTCACAAAGGGGTTCATGAAGTACAGTTCACAAACTGAGAAGAATAGTTCATAGAGCACAAATAAAGTATGTGTAATGGTGATGAAAATAGGAAAAGTGACATTTCCGCATAGCAGTGCTATGTGGACTGTGAAGCACGCTACTTAGAACATGTAGTGAAAAATAGTTTTCTAGATTCTCATTGTTCTCTAGAGGATTTCAGTTCATAGAAAGCTAACTGTTCATAGAAGGATCATCATTTTCATTTGAGAGGTGGTGATTTTGGGAGCCAAAAAGGGTTTTCATTTATGGAATTCATCAGTTTCCTCAAGGGATTAAGGTTCTATGTGGATCACATTGCATAGTTCAGAGTGAAGGTTGTACCAGATTAATGTTTTGGGTAATTCAGATTAGTGGGTCTTGAAGAACTATTTTCCTATATAACTTCCCCAAATCAGATCATTAAGGCGAAAAAATTTCATAAAAAACATCATCACACTAATAATAATTTGGTGATTTCTGAAGTAGTTCATAGGGGATAATTCCATGATATATAATAGTTTGTGAGGGAGAATTTTTTGAAGGGTGGAGTAGTTAGTAGGAACATTTCATGAAAGGATTTCATGGGGATCTGTATCCCGTAATGGAAAAGGGACTACATAATAGAGGAATTCCAGGAGGCACTATCCATCCACGAAGCATGGATGGTCCATGGAAGAAAATGACGTATGTGCAGCACTCGCATCCTGTGGTGAAGCAATGTTCACATAGGATTCAAGGAGATTTGCAGATGATGCAAGATAGGTCACAGAGGGACTAAAATAGTTAGTGAAATCAATTTCCTCTAACTAATAATACTTATAAAATAGGAACTTCAAAAGAGAATCTATCTACAACTGAGTATGTATTCAGTATTAATAATTAAGGTAGCTTCATGTCTGTAATCCATGAATGGATCATTTCTAGAGTAGTGAGAAAAGAAAGAGGAAGAAAGTGATCATTTTCACTAGAAGTGGTCCAAAGAAAAAATTTAGGGAGTGACCCTTGGGAAAGAAGTGAGCTGACCCTAAACATTATAAAGGTACTGATCTTAGACATTTAAGTGATCTAGCCTAAACCTTGTAATTTGGAAGTGAGCCTCAGTGTATTATCTACATTGGCATATCACCATTGTATTCTCCTTGAATGTTTTCCAGTGAGGTTGAACCAAGTAAAATTTTTGTGTCAGATGCTTGATTTCAATTATATTCATATATTTCTATGGGAAAGGGAGAGAATATTTTTTGGTCAATGACGAAACAATAACTGAAGGGGAAGTTGTTTTAATATATCATACCCTGATTCAGACCCCCCCCCCCCCACTTATGGTATTTTACCTAATTGGGATAAAAATTATTATCATAGTTAAAGGTTGAAAGTCAGTGGTTCTCTATCAATATAAAAAATAGAGGTTTTCAATCAAAAATGGATTATGATATTAAATGGAAATAGTTTTCAATTATGGAAGAATCAGATACATAACTACTTATAATCATTAGGAATGTATTTCTTTATAGTAGCTATGCATGGAATTTAGACTAGTATCTATAGTGGTAATTTATCAAAATATGAATGAAGGTAATTAGATGTTGATTACAAATGGATTAGTGCTTTAGGGGGATCACTATCCAATAAAATCTATATGAAAAAGATTATTATTAAACATCACATGCAATATGGGAAAAGTTGCTCAATATTTATGAGGGTGACTCAAAAGTCAGAGAACAAAAGTTGAAGGTTCTGTGGAATAAGTATGAGGATCTCAAAATTCACCCTAATGAGTCTATTGATGCATTATATGACTGGGATAATGTTGTTTTATAAGTCATTTGCTTTCTTAGAGAAATTATTGAAGATATAAATATCATTAAGCATATCTTAAGAAAACATCCACCTTGGTTAAATCTTAATGTTTCTATATTAAAAGATAAATATCCAAAGGAGCTATCATATTATAGATTTCACAGTACACTGGCCATATACGAAATTAGAAATAATGATAATGATACTGTTTAAAACTGGAATTCAAAATAAGTTCCATTGAAGGCTGTGAAGAATCTCACTAATGAAGATGGGAAGGAAGAAGAAGAGATAGATGATTTCATGTCATTACATTCATCAAATTTACAAAAAGGAAAAAGCAATTTCAAAGGGAAACTACAACTTGCATGATTTCAATGTGGAATGGTTAGACATCTTGCAGAAAGGTTCCCTAATAATTTTTAAGAATATGATGAGGGTGGAGTCAAAATTCCCATGAATAATTCTTCATCCTATGTGAAAGGTAATAAAAATTTTAAGAAATTTTTTTCCAAAAAGAATAATATTATTCCAAAATAAGATGACATTTCAGATTAATATGAGGTATAAGTGTTGGAGGACCGCAAGGATCAGGGAGCATATGTTATGGTGGTAGTTGTCAAAAATCACAAAACAAGGGAATAAAACGACTATAAAGATAGATAAGTCGAAGTAAGAGTTGCAATTTAGGTCAAATTAGAAGCTTCACATGATGAGATAGACATTTGGAGGGAGTGAAAAATAAATCCAACAAAGTGTTTCATGATGAAAAACTTTAGATGGAGAAATACAAAGAATATATGTCTAAACTGAATGAAGAAAATTGAAAATTTTAAGGCTTGAATAGCACATATCTCAAAAAAGGTGGTTGGGTAAAAAATAAATATTGAATAATAGAAAAGAGGGATCGATAGTTTGAATGATATATGAAAAGATCAAATCAAATGTATTAATGATCTTGAAGAGGAAGCTGTTAGTATACAAATGAATGTGAAAGATCAGGAGAAAATCTTGATTCTAGAAAAGTAGGATACAAAGTTAACAACAAAATTAAAAGTAGAATCTGGAGTTCCAGTGAAGAAAACAAAGGAGTTTCAGAAAATTAAAATGATTGATCATAATGATTCAGCTTTTATGGGGATTGATTGCAAACATAAATTAGTAATGGTTGAAGTTAGACCCTAAGCTTGCACTCCGAGATTGAAAATTGATTTTGGTACCTTAGGGAGAACTTGTAGTGTAGTATTCCCCCATAGAAATGTACCTCACATTAGATGTTATTGTTTTGGAAAGCAGGGAAACTCACAAAATTTATGTTCCATAACCAAGAGGTAATGAAGGGAAAAATTTCAACATAGGAATCCATACATAGATCCATATTCTAGGTCATCATTTGATTGTAACTGTTTTAGGTGTGGATGATTTGGTCACATGGAAAGATATTACTCATCAAAGATGTTGAGAAATGTGTTGAAGTAGACTGGATATGGTCATAAGAAGAAATTAAACATATCATCAGATGATATGAAAATGAAAAAACTATTTGTAACATTTCAAGATGATTTCGGTCCATCATACACCAAGGAAGATGAATATTATCAATCTGTACTAGGTATCAAGTCAAAAACATGAACCAGAAAAAAGATATTTGAATATGATGTGGTTATAGAGATTGATTTCAAAGCATCAGATCACATTGAATACAAATAAATGATAGTGGATGCACCTCCCATATGATAGGAAATAATGAATAAGTGACTGGAATTAAATATGACAAGGAAGGTTTTGTGAGATTTGTTAATGATGATGGCCAAAAATTTATTGGCTCAGGAAAATCCAATTTTTGTGGAAAATACATAATACATGCAGATGTCCTAGTTGTTAAAGGTATTAGTCACAACTTTCTAGGTTTACGTAAAATGTGTGATTCAAGAAATTCCAAAAGCTTTTAAAATAAAATATGTGTCATCAAGGAAAAATATGATGCAGTTGTTTTGTAGGGAAAGTGTACGAAAGGAAATATCTACCTAGTGAGTGGAGAAGAAAATGTGTGTTTTATGTCCAGGGAATAAAAAATAAAGTTCATGCATAAACATCATATTTACTTGATCCGATTATATTTGGAATATCTGGTGAAATATGATGCTGATCAAGACCTCCCTAGGTTATCACATGATCATACTCATACGTGCGATTCTTATCAACAGGGAAGATCATTATAAATACATACATGGAAAAAGATAAAAGTGCAATAGAATTGTTTGATTTGGTTCATATTGATGTGTGAAGATATATTTAACCAAGATCTTTTTATGGGAGGAGTTATTATGTTCTCTTCATTGATGATTTAAGCTGAATGGAATAGGTTTCAATCATCACCCACAAATCTGAGATGTTCAGTTGCAATACAACTTATTGAAGGGAAGTTGAAAAGATATTGGGTCAAAGAATCTGTATGATCCAAATAGATAATGTAATAGAGTTCTAAAATATACAAGTAAAGGATTATCTTGAGAAACATGGGATAAGTCACTAAGTGTTAGCAGTAAGAACTCAATAACAAAATAGAGTTGTTCAGAGAAGAAATCAAATTATCAACAACATGTATAGAACAATTCTCATTAAGAAAGACCTTCTAGAGTATTCTTGGGAATAAGAAGTTATTAAATCATTATACACAAAAAATAGAGAGTTATTATGTCCAAAATAAGGGAATAATTCATATGAGGTGTGGTATGTAGAGAATCTAGTGCAAAATTACTTTTGAGTCATCAGACGTAATTGTTTCATTCTTAATAAGGAGAAACATTGGAAGTTAGAATCTCGCGGATATGAAGGGATATTTCATGGATACTAAATGAAAATAAAATCATATAAATACTTCAATATGTAGCTGGGAAAGGTAGTTGAATGTAATGATATAACTATGTTGAGAATGAGAAGAATCTTTAGAAAATACATGATCAGTCACAGGAGGATAGTGATGAAGAGAAAATAAAATTAAGGTATGTTACAGATCCAAAGGATAATTTAGAAGAATATTCAGATAATGATAAGGATTTTCACAAACCATTATCCACACAAATATCTAAGAGAGGTGTTGAAATTGATTGATAGATCATAATCAGTGAATAGACAGTGCCAGTGCAGACAAAGAGGATGAAGACTCTATAACAAGAATTGTTATTATCATAGGTAGAGCCCTAATGTTTTGATGAAGTAGTTGGAGATGAGAATTGGATTTATGTTATGAATGAAGAGATTAAACAAATTGAGAAGAATCATACATGGGAGATTTTATTGTGACCAAAAGATAAGAATGAAATCATGACTAAATGGGTCTTTCACAACAATATTAATGAAGATGGTGTAGTGATTATAAAAAAAATCATGACTAGTGTCAAAAAAAGTACTACCATATAGAGGATATCAATATTGATGAATTATTTTCACATATTTCAAGGCTAGATACAATCAGATTATTCTTGTCCATAAAAGTGCAAAGAAGGTTCAAAGTTTTCCAGATGGGCATTAAGCCATCATTTCTGAATGGGGTTCTAGAAAAATAATTTTATGTTGAACATCCATATGATTTTATCATTCATTAAGATGAGAAAATATTATGTCTCCTGAATAAGGATTTATATGGGTTGAATCAAGCACCAATATCGTGGTATTAGTTTGTACTGAATCTCAACTTCCAACGTGGTAGAGTTTGTTACAATCTATATGTCAAAAAATGAATGAAATCAAAGGATAATAGTTCTAGTGTATTTTGATGACATAATCATTAGTGGATATTATGAATTGTAGTGAATTTTTTTTTCAAAATTCATGAAAAGTGAATTTTAAATGTCAATGATTTGTTAACTAAAATTTTTCTTTAGATTACAGGTTACACAAGGATGGAATGGAACATTAATTTCACAATAAAAATATACCAAGTATTTATTAAGAAGGTTATGAATGAATAATTCCAAAGATATGACTACTATGGCGGCTACCCTAATGAAACTTTCATGAGATAATGAAGGAAATGTAGTTAATTTTACATAATTCAGGAAAATAATTTGAATCCTATTTTACATAATAATAACAAGACCTGATATAGTTTTTTCCATGTTCCAAGTAGAATTATATCAAATAAATCCCAAGAAAATCCACTTGCTTTCAGTGAAAAAAAATACTTCGGTGTATCATGGGCATAGTAGATTTATGCTTTTTGTAAAATGAAAAATATTAATAGGATTTATTGGGATATATAGATGCAAATTGGTATAGATCAGCTGATGAATGAAAATCAACATCAGGTTGTGTATTATATTATATAGGATTTTTTATTTCTTGGATAAATAGGAAACAATATTTCATTTCTGTAAGCACGATAGTAGCTGAGTATATTGCGCCTACTTAAGCATGCATGTAGTTATTAGGGATGAACTCAAATCTTGATGATATGGGAGTTGATGTAAAGCATCCAATAAAAATCCATTGTGATATTTTAGGTTCTATAAATCTTAGAAAATACAATTCCTTCACTCAAGGATAATGAAAATTGAAATCAAGTATCATTTTTTCAATTAGAATGTGGGGAAAGGGATTGTTAGGTTGGAGTATGTTCCTGTAGAACAATAGGATACATAAATTATCACAAAGGTCTTAGCCAAAGAAGCATCTAAAAGGAATTTAATATCTCTAAGAGTTCAGTCAACTTCCTTCACTTGAAAATGTGTGGATGTGGGACACCCTAACCAAAGGTATGGTGTATTTTTACCTTATGTACTAATCTGTGTTATTTACCCTATGGTAGACCACAATGAAGTGACCTTCTAGTTCATTGAAAAATAAGGATAAATTATGGATATAAATTGGTAGAAAATGTCTTAATCACAATAGGGGGATAATCTGATAGAGGGAGCAGTGAGGAAGGGGGTATTAAATCTGAAAATGCTAAAGGTGATTGAACAAAGGTTTTATATCACGAAATATGTGGTTCATGATGAAAAATGTTGAGTGGTTTTTGAATGAGGTGATTCATTGATGAAATCTTCATGCTAATATTATTTCTCAAGCTAAGTATGGATCATGTGGTATTAGATTATGTGTTGAGTAAATATTTTATTTCAATCTAAATTAGAATAAGTGAATGGAAGTAGATGATGGAATAATATTTAATGTTGTATCAAAATGTGAGGAGTTTTCAACAAACCCAAAAGAGGAGATTGTTGGGAAAAAATACCTCAAGACTCTTTTTTGTTTTTTTGGGGTGATTTTGTTTGTTGAAAAATTCAGATGAATATGAATTATTATGGTTGGTGTTTCCGAAGTAGATATTTAAGGTGGCACAGTTTCCCATTGTTTACTGAATTTTTGGGCCTCAAAATCAGGAGTTTGTTTTATGGAAAATGAAGGTTTTCCAAAAAGGTGTTTTTGAGGCCCAAATTTCTAACCACAAATCACATTTCGTGGGATGTAAAGAAAAGTATACTGAATGGTGAAGGAAAATATTTAAAATAATATTTCCACATAGTAGTGTTATGTGGATAGTGAAGTGCACTACACAGACTGTTTAGAAAAAATTAGTTCACGAGAGTCTCATAGTTCACAGGAGGCTTCCAATTTTTGGGTGGATAACCATTCATGGGAGGATCTTCATTTTCAATTGAGGCATGGTTATTTTGGGAGACTCAAAGATTTGTTTTTGTGGAATACATTATCTACCGCAAGGGATTAAGGTGGTATGCAGACCTCATAGCATAATTTGTGGTGAAGGATGTAACACATCAATGTTTTGGGTAATTTTTATTATCCGGTTTTTTGAATCTATTTTCCTATATAAATACTCCTACTCAAATCATTAAAGAGAGTGAATTTTATTAGAAAACATCGTTTCTCTAGGAGGAATTTGGTGATGTCTAAAGTAGTTCACAGGGCAGAATTCCGTGAAGGAGAAGAGTTCGAAAGGGAGAATTATGTGAACGGTGGTGTAGTTTGTGGGAACAGGATTTCTAGCCCGCAAAGGAAAATGTACCATGTTGTAGAGGTGGTCTATGAGGCATTAGCCATCAACGAAGTAGGGATGGTCTATATTAGAAAAGGAGGTCCATGAATCAGTCATGACATGCGGTGCAATGTAGTTCATGGAGGATTCAAGGAAGTTCATAGAGAATTCAGGATAGTTACAGAGGGACAAAAATATTTTTCGATATAAATTTCTGCTAAATAAAAATACACAAAAAAGAGGAAATTCAAGAATAATATCTATCTATAACTGAATATGTATTAATTATTGATAATGAGGGGGCCAACATGTCTATAAACTATGAGTGGATCCTTTTCAGAGTAGTGAGAAAAAGAAGAGGAAGAAGGTGATTATTTCCAAAAATATTGATCCATGGAAATAGGGATAGGGAGTGACCCTTTGTAAAGTAGTGAGCTAACCATAAGCATTGTAAAGGTTTTGATCTTGGGAATAGAATTGATCTATCCTGAACCATGTTATTTGGTAGTGAGTCTTAGTGGATTTGGTACAACATCACATCACTATTTTATGCTCCTTGGATGTATCCCAGTGAGGGTTAACCATGTTAAATTTTTGTGTCAACTACATGATTTCAATTCTATTCATACATTAATATAATAAAGAGAGAGAATTGGGTTTTGTTTATCAAAGAAACAAGATCTGAAGGTTTAATTATTTTAATCTCTCATACCCTGATTTACCCCCCCCCCATCTCAGGGTATTTAACCTAATTGGGATAACAATAACTCATATTATATTATACACAGTGTATCTTCCTAAAAAATATAGTCATTATGAGATAAAAATTTATGTTCTTTATGATATGATCTAACATTCTGTTCTAGAATTTAGTGAAACATGGGATGATCACATATCCTTGGTGGAGTGAAATTACAATAACAATTTCTAGGAATTAATTCATATGGCACTATTTAAGGCTCTCTATGTATATTAGTGGTTCTCATCATTATGTTGTCATGAGATAGGTGAAGTAGTAGTTTTTGGGTCTAGTGTGGTCTAGGGGACCTCAGAGAGGGTGTATTTGATCATAAAGTAATAGTTGACCACTCAGACGAGGAAATAATCATATGTAAACTAGAGGATTTTACATTTTGATTTCATTATTGGAAAATATTTTTTTAATGAATTTCACCTCGGTTGGGGAATCATCATTTTTGGAAGCAGGGAAAACTAGAACTGTGGGTTTTTGGACCCTTTGAGGTCACTAAATGGATTGGGATATTGGTGTTCTATCTGGATATTCCTCCATTTTATCAATCCATGTAATATGTGTTATATTTTTCTCATCTTCATAGGTACACTCTAAATCCTCTGCATGTTATAGACTATGAGGATGTTGAGTTAGAGCCAGATTCATCTTATGAAGAGTGTCTAATGCATGTTGTAGACCAAATTGAGAAGGTACTGTAAGGAAAGATGGTTCCACTTGTCTAGATACTATATAAGAATGGTTGGATCCATGAATAACTATGAGAGTGGGAGTATGATGTTCGAGCTCAGTAGCCTATGTTGTTTCATAAAAAACAACTAGTGATACTTCCCATGGATGTGGATTCATTAGACTGGGAGAATTGTATCGTTATCAATATTTAAATTCTATTAAAACTCTATTTATTTTATAACTAATAAGTCCTTTTAATTTTAATTAAATAATTTTTAAACTGAGTTTCTACCCTTACTTAAGGAATAGGGCCTTTGTAAAGGTGGGTTGCTTTAACCTTTACCAACAATGGTTTTTTGAAGTTTTCTAAGTGTAACTTATCATTTACATGAGTTGTGTATGGGTAGGTTGGGGTTTTAATAGGTTGTATGAGGGTAATACTCTATTTACTAAGGGTATGTAAAAGTAACCCTCAGTTTACATGGGTTTCGTAATGGTAAGTGTTGATTTTTGTAAAGATATAAGAGGAACTATGTAAAGGAAAGAATGAGTTTTCATATACTGTGTAAGGGTAAATCTTAACTTACATAAGTGTGAGATAGAGTTTATATATTTTTTGTAAGGACAAATATTGACCATCATAAACATATACCGTTAATTTTAGAGGATGTGTAAGGTTAAATATCCCCTACATAATGGTAAGAGGAATTCTATATATTCTACATAAGGGTAAGCCTAAGTTTTTAAAGGTAGTGAAAGGGTAAAGGTTTAGCTATATGTGATTAGATCATAGTTTTAAATTGGAAATTTAAAGGTAACCTAATGTTATATAAGGATAAAGTTATACCCTTACATGATTGATGGGAGGTTTGTAAGGTAAAAACCATGTTACCCTTATGTAGTGCCCTTTTTGGGAAAAAATATTTAAAAACCCTATTTTTGTGATCGTTATTTCCTAGCTCACACCTAAAATGTGTATAATGATTTTACATTCCTTAAATCACAATAATTTATTCTTTTTACATGTTTAAATTTTGTAATCCCTTTATAAATAACTGTAATCACTCCTCATTCATGATTTAGGTAAAATAAAAATTAAATGGTCTATTTAATTTGGGGGTTTAATGTTATGAACCAATACATGGATTTTCCTTGTTAAAAAACATTAAATTTTCTTCCTTTACTTTTGGTTATTCCCTTCAATATGGGTATTCTAGGAAATTCCTTATTCAATATTATCGAAGCTTTCTTCGATCAATATTTTCCCTTCTTTAGGCTTATAGGCTTCGAAGGGATTAATTTCTCTCTCCTCTTCCTTAAGTGTTGTGTTTTTAATAAGGGATAATCTCTAGGTATTATTATTGTTGTTCAATTTTTAAAATGAGGTATTATAATATTTCTATAAAATTAATGAAGAATTATGAAATGGATTACCTATAATTATGAAAGAATGATAAAGAATAATTATCATTTTTAACTCATATTATTCTAGAGAGATAGAATATCATCACATGTGAAATTATAATTATTCTTTTATAAAGAAGTTATTAATAATATTTTATGGATTAAATTGATAATTTGGAAATTATCTATGAGATAAAAATATTTATCACATGTGGTGTTTTATTTCTTTTAGAAATAAAAAAATATAATGGGTTCTATGAATCCTTAGTAATTGGTTTGAGATGAAGAACATGTGGACATGGTTCGAGTGATGATTCATGGATGAACCTCTAAGTTATACATCAAAAACCATGTGGTAAGAAGTACATTACCATTTGGTAATCTCATAAACACATATTTTCTTCGGTATAATTCTTGTGGTGGCATACCTTGTTTATCATTATTTATTATGATCACATGTGGGTATGTGTGTATCCCGTGAGACCTATTTATGAAACATGATTATGTGAATTTTTTTGTATCTTGTTTGGCTATGTCTGATGATGATAAAATGTATGTAATTTTCTACTTTTCTCTCATTATGTTGTTATTTCCTTGTATGTTCTACCTTTTATGTATATTACCTTGCGTTCAGAGGTATTACTTTTGGTTCTTGGAACAGGTGGACCATTATGACATGATTATCCCTTATAGTAGGAGTGCACATGACTTATGAAGATAAAAATGATGGACCTAATAATGGGGAGGATGTATAATGATACCATGGTACTTTGTGTTGAGGATTCCCCTGGTTCCTGGATATCTGGTAGCAAGTTACTCGATGCCTAGTGATTTAGGAGTAGTGCACTCTATGCCTAGTGATTTGTGAGCATCATGTTATACATGAGGCCTAGGGAAAGTAGAGTTGCATGTACACACAATTCTATGATTTTTTTCAAGTAGTAGATTCACTAGCTCGGAGGCTAGATATGGATACTTTCAACATCTCATTGTTACTCTTCTAGTATGGAGTTGATGTAGTTATGGCTAGAAGTTTTTGGTAGCTTAGTTAGCATAAAACCATCCAGTATTTGATAGTGTGTTGTTATTATTATTTATGAATTTATTATTATCATGTTATATGCATGTTATACATGTGAATATTTGTTAAGGATGCAGTGGTGGTGTCCTACTAGGTTTTATTACTCACACCCTACACAACAATATCTATGTGCATGCATAATTTATTTATAGGGATATGAATAAGGGAAAGGGGCCTATGGATGATAGATGAGTAGAGAAGTATGGAGATTTTAGTAGACTGTGATGGACTCTAGAGTACCCTATTATTTAATTTATTTATTTATCTACTGCATTGATTAGTCCGGTTTGGCTTACCACTTTGAGAGCATGTTTATTACATGTATGATTGGTATGTCGTCTAGTTTGTATCTACACTTAAGGTGGCCTGAAGGCCTTGTGGTGGCCCAAATTCCTTACTGACCTGAAGTCCTGGGTGGCCCGAAGGCCTTAAAGGACTTGGGGACCAAATTATTGGCCCAAAGGCCCAAACAGGGGATTATTCCTGGCTACTACAGTTCCAAACAGTGCCTGCTACAGTACCCACTACAGTACCTACTAAGTACCACATAGTTCATGCTACATTTCCTTCTATAGTACTGCTACAGTTCCCTCTATAGTTCCTGCTACAGTACTTCTATTGTTCCCCTTAGAAATTAGCCTCCACCTGGATTTGATCTCAGGTCTCCTAGATTCACTTAAAGAGTGACAAGCCTGTGTGTAACACCCCAAGATTTTATGATAAGTATTCTTTTTAATTTATTTTATTTCATGTGTTTAATGCTACACCAATATTATCTTGTGCTATATGCAACATCGTATTAGCTTGCAGTATACACAACACTATTCTTGGATTGTGTTACGCACAATTTCAAGTTCGTTTGATAGTAGTCATTCTACGCAACATTGAGTGTCTGTATATATATATATATTCAATTTATAAATGAAATATGGTTGGAATCTGTTATACGAAACAATAAAGGAGTCTTGCACAACATGAAACTCTGACTTGGCTTACATTACACGCAATTGCGACCTTCCTCGATAGCGTGTGTAGTACGCAATACCGGGTTTCACTAAACAACGATATATTATTATAATATTATTATGAACTAACCATTATGAATAGTATTAACTAAATTTTTAATTTTATAACATTATAATTCATCTTACACATTTTATAGAACATGGTATAAGAACAAAATAAATTTTTCGGGTAAAATAAGTATTTTTCAAAAAATGCAGTTTCGCCGCCTTTTGATGGCTGTCCCACTTTAAATCTAGTTTTGACATGTTTATAAGTTCAATTTTACAAAATAAAATTATTATTTGGAATCAGGATATAAAATTTTACCTTGGATAATGTTTTCAAATTATTCGGATAACTTTCATATTTTAATGAATAGTAAAAACACGGTATATTTTAATTAAAAACAAATTTTTCCATCGTAATAATTTATGTGGTTAAATTATACTATTTAATGGTTTTAAGGTATAAATAGAATATATTTTTACCATTTAATATATTTTATATCATTATCATTGATTTTACATTGAATTCGTAGGTTAAATCAATTCAATCTTTTGCAATGTTTTAAACAAAAACATGTTTTCTTTCAACAACGGGATTAATTTTAAATTAATTTCTGAAACTTAAGTGTATTGAATTTGGAAAAATGGATTCCATATTTGGAATCAGTGGTCCCAAATTATATTAATAGACTACTTTTTATTTTTTGGCATTATCAATAGTAACTACGTCAAATTTTATTTACCATAGTAAAAGGTAAATCGAGTAATTAAAGGTAAATATAATATTATAAAATTACCCTAACACTTGTCTTCATACAATTGGATGATTATATTTCGTCCTAAGTCATATTTGGGTCGAAATGGAATCCATTAGAACCCACTTGGAGGTGATTAAGACCTTTAGTTTATTTTATTTAATGGAAAGTGAAATATGTCTCACTCAAACTTTAAAAATTAACGTATTTTTAATATAAGTTTATAAAGAATATAAATTCGGTTATAAATACTCATTTGAAAGATAAAATGTTTTTCTTTATCATGGTAATTTTTTTTATTTGTAAGAGTTATTTAATTACCTTATTATCTTATACATTAATGATGGAGAAATTATTTATTTAGTGAAAAATCAATAATATAGTTTTTATTGAAATAGGAATACATATAAAAAGGCCCACAAATCTGCAAAAAAACATATTAGTACTGTATATATAAACCCTATTCATCCAATGGCCTAATTTTTGACCATTTGGATCCTTATTAAGGCGATTATGAAACTTATAATATTTTATTTTAAATGATTCCCAAGTTGTCACCTTCATAATTTATTAAAGATAACAATTTACATGTTGTTATTTTAAGACGATAAATTCAAGTAAAATTATTATTATAAAATATTTGATATTTATATTTATCAAAGTATTTTATTTTTAATTTTTATGCGACAAATATGTAAATTGAATAATTATAAAAAATGTTGTACTAATTATTTAATTAAGAGATATACCAAATAAATCGTTTTAAAAATATTAAAATAAATATTATATGAACTATTTAATGTGATACACGAACTTTATAGAAACATTTGACATGTTAGGAATCTATTAAATATTTAATTTTGAATATATCCTTTTTGTAGATGTTATTTAAATTCAAATAAATGAATAGTGTCAAAATTGACACTATTGTTATTTAATAAAAATAACATATTATTAAATTGTTTAAAAATCACTAAAATATTTAAAAATTACAATTTGAAATTTATATTATCTAAAATGTCATAAATTATCCAATTATGGAAAATTAACAACACATAAGTGATTATTTATAACCATTTAAAATTTAGAATTTTATTACCACAAATAAACTTAAATTGATTAAATAAGGATAAATCAAACTGATAAGGTTTAAAATAAGATCTAAACCTGTCTAAATTTGATTGGTTGATGATATTACATCCCTATCTCATCTAATCTTCGAATTGAGTAATTTTTTGGGGTTTTTCTGTGGGATTTTAATTTATATTAAACTAATATTTTTTAGGATTCCAAAGGTGCCCCTCTCCTCCCTTATAAAAGGGCGCATCCTCCCTCTCCAACTCACACCACTTTGAGCCTTAAATATAGTCCAAACCCTGACCATTTCACTTCCCCAATTCCTTATAAACCTAATAGAGGTAATGGTATTCTCAAAAGACCAACTCTAGTGCCCTAAGAGAAATTTTAAAGGAGGCACTTCGAGAAAGAGGTAATACCTTCTACCATTTTCTTCAAGTTCCATTCTTCTTCTACTCCCTCTTATTTAGTTGTTTCATTATGAAGTAATAAAATAACTATCCCTCATATACTTATATTTTATTATAAATATGGAACAACCCTATTTCACCTTCTATCCATCCTACGGAAAACAAAATCACCACGCGTGCGTACGTACGGAATACCGTCTCCATGTCGTGGTGTAATCTGTTTTTCCACCAACACCTTACATGGATGGGTATAATGGGGTAAATAATAACTATATATGGTTATTATAAAATCATACTGATTTTGATATATTATACCATCCAGTACAATTCTATTCAATAATTATGGGAACGATATCATCACTCGTACCTACATACGGACTACCGTCTCCACGAAGCGATGAGATTCATTCTCTATTTTAACCATACATGAATGATCATAAATTTCATATAATGAATAATAATGAAATATATGAAATAATAATTCTACTGTATTTATGTATATATATATATATGTATTCCATCTATTTAGTTTCATTCAATTCAATAAGGAAACGAAAACAACGTTCATGCGTACGTACGGCCTACCGTCTCCATGAACGGTGTATTTCATTCCATTTATTGATATATCATATATATATGAATATTATGAATATATATTACATATAAATCATGTTTTAAATTCTAGAATTATGTAAATCATGATATAAGTAATAATATCAAGAACAATAAGTCCAAACATGTATGATAAATAAAACGATTTTACCCAAAACACTGCTTTAACATGGAACTTACAAAAGAACGGGTAATATAAAGTCATACGTAAAACATATATGATATCATAACAATGAATATTATTCTGTAATAAGTCAATTACATTATTTAAATCATTATACAGGAGTTTCGGATACGTACGAAGCATATCGGACCGAAGGTAAGGGATAATGTTGCAATCTCAATTGTTTTCTATCCAAGATTGCTTATTTGTATGTATTTACTGGGGTTATATTTATCATCCATGTCCAAGTTTTATAAAAAAGTTTTCATGTGTGTTTAAAGTCCTTCTTACACATTTTTTACTTTTACTACATGGTATGTAAGGAATATTTTTTTTTTTGTTTACCATACAAGGTATTCTTGACTTTTCCGGCAAAAGTATGAGAAGAATGTTTTTTTAACTTATACGGCATGAAAGGATTTTCACGGTTTTATAAAGCCTTATTTTCATGAAGATTCCTACAATATATTACATCATTATTTTCAAAAAAATCATTTTCTTTTAAAAATTAAAGACATTTTGTGAAAAGAAAATGATTTTAAAGAAGAAAGGATATTTTCCTCAAGAATTCATTTCAAGTGTCTTATCAAAACCATTTTTCATATAAAATGAAATTATTTCATATGTGTATGTTTCAAGTATAATTACTCTATGATTTACTTGGTTTCACTTTTCTTATTATGAAATGATATCTATTTCTTTTATATGGATTATATGATGATGGAATGATGTTTATGACACCCATTTTATTCGTTGGGTTATTATTAATGATGTATGTTTATTTTATGGCACAAGTAAGAATAATTTCATTATAAGATGGGTGGGACCTATATCTAACTCCAATTCATTGGGTAAAGATTTATATCTCATGAGATACTCATGGTTGGAATGGAAAGTTAAACCCGTTCAGTAATACACGAATGGAATGAGGAGTGAACTCGATTTAAAAAGGGACTTTGTCCAGTAAGATGGTCTTTGAAGTAATGCCTTGGCTAATATGGAAATCATAACATCTGCTTAATGGTTTCCACAATTAGATGTTTTATTCCCATGCTATTTTATCATGCTTAATGTTTCTTTATGATCTATGCCTTACGTACTTCCATGTTTTATGTCATTTCTCAAGCTTTTGATGTTTAAACATTATGTTCATGTTTTTATGTTCAAATGTATATGATTTGTTTTATTTTATCCATGCTTACCCTTACTGAGAATTTCAGCTCACCCTTTATCTGTATTCTTTTCCACAAGATTTCAAGAAAGGTTTTAGGTAAGAAAACCAAAATGGGAAGATCTTTATGGGAGATGTTGAAGATCTTTCACCATGATTAGAATATTACGTTCCAACTTTCCAAAGACACTAAACTATTACGGTCCTTTGGTGTCTATTTTTGTTATGTATTAAGTTTTCTGAAAAAGTAATTTAATCTCCATGTACGTCAAGCTACGGGTCTCTACAGTTGGTATCAGAGGAAAGGTTTAGTCAACCTTTGGAAACTAGGATACGAAAACATTAGTGAGATCCCTAGAGATATTTCTAAGGTATGTCTAGGGATTTCCCTAAGGATATGTATACGTATAGGATATAGTCCTGAAACTACGGTAAAGATCCTAGAATTTATCCTAATATGTTAGATATTGAGGGTAATCCCCCTTTACTATGTTGTTTTCCCTAGCATGACTTTTTTCTCTCACACTATTCTTTTTGGGTTTTAGAAAATGGATGGAAACAGGAAGATTCACGATAATGGAGGATATGACGGACAATGGAATAATATTCATCAAGATCAACCAAATGAAACAATATTTGGAAGTCAAAACATCTTTATTATGCCTAATCTTAAATATCATAATATGATCAATAATCTCAACTTTGGTAAGTTTCCCGACTCAGATAATAAAAGAAAGATGGAGTTTCATGATGATCATAGAGGAAAGAAAGTTCAATTTCCCTCATGTAAATCATGTGGTTAGAGGCATCATGGAGATTGTTTCAAGGGAACTGGAAGATGATTTGGGTGTGGAAAATAAGGACACAAAGACAGTAAGTTCAAAGGAAAAAGGTTCAGTTAATAGCATGGACAAGGATAATGGTATTACTATGACATCAACAATGATTAGATCTTTTAAATGTGGAATGTATGGGAATTATGCAAACCAATGCCCTAAGGGAAAATCCCATGAAGAGAATCAGTGTAGAGACCCAAATCTTGACGTATATGGACATTACATTACTTTTGTGGAATACTTATTACATAACAAAAATAGACGCACAAGGACCATAATAGTTTAGTGTCTTTGGAAACTTGGAACGTAATCTTCTAATCGTGGTGAAATATCTTCAACATCTCCCATAGAGATCTTCCACTTTTTTTCTTACCTAAAACCTTTCATTATATCATGGGGAAAAGAAAACATAAAAATGGTGAGCTCAAATTCTCAGTAAGGGTAATCATAGAGAACATAAAACAATCCATAAACATTTGAATGCAAAATCTTGAACATTAAATCTAAACATCAAAAATCTTGAGCAAGGACATAAATCTTGGAATTACGTAAGGAATACATCATAATGGAACATCAATCTTGATAAAATAGAATGGGAATAAATCATGTAATTGTGGCAATGATTCAGCACTTGTCATGATTTCCAAAGTATCCATGGCATTGCTTCCAAGACCATCTTAGTGGACAAAGTCTCTTTCTGAATCGAGTTCACTCTTCGTTTCAGTCCTATAACACTGAACGGGATTAACTTACCATTCCAGCCATGTCTATATCATGAGATATAAATCTTTACCCAATGCATTGGAGGGAGATATAGGTCCCATCCATCTCATAATGAAATCATTCTTACTTGTGCCATAACATAAACATAAATCATTCATCCTAACCCAAAGAATAAAATGGGTCCCATAAACATCATTCCATCATCACATAATCCATATACGAGAAATAGATATCATTTCATAATAAGAAAAGTGAAACCATGTAAATCATAGAGATATTATACTTGAAACATACACATATGAAATAATGTCATCTTAGATGGAAAATGGTTTTGATATAACACTTGAAATGAATTCTTGAGGACAATATAATTTCTTCTTCAAAATGATTTTCTTTTCACAAAATTCCATGAGATTTTAAAAGAAAATTATTTTGTTTAAAATATTCATAAAACTTTGTTGAGTATGATTCTTGAAAATGAGGCGTTATGAAACCGTAAAAATCTGTTCACGCCGTATAAGTTAAAAATAACATTCTTCTCGTACTTTTGTTGGAAAAGTCAAAAAATACCTCGTATGGTAAACAAAAAAAAGATTCCTTAAATACCATGTAATAAAAGTCAAAAATGGGTAAAAAGGACTTTAAGCATATATGAAAACATTTTTAGAAAACATGGGCTTGGATGATAAAGATAACCCCAGTAAATACTAATGAATAAACAATCTCGGATACAAATGAGATTGATAAATTATCCCTTACCTTAGGTCCGATATGCTTCGTACGTATCCAAACCCCCTGTATAATGATTTAAATAGTGTCATTGAGTTATTAAAGAATCATATTCATTGTTATTATATCATATATGGTTCCCATATGACTTTATATTACCCGTTCTTTTGTAAATTCATGTTAAAGTAGCGTTTTGGGTAATATTGTTTCATTTGTCGTTCGTGTTTTAACTTGTATTTATTCATATGATTACATAGATCATGATTACTTACATCCATAATGTAAAACATGATTTATATATAATATATATTCAGAATATACATATATATAATATATTTGTAAATGGAAAGAAATACACCGTTCATAGAGACGGTAGGTCGTACGTACGCATGAACGATGTTTTCGTTTCCTTAGATGACATAAATATATATATACATATATACAGTAGCATTATTATTTCATATATTTCATGATTAATTATTATATATACTTTATAATCATTCTTTAATGGTTAACATGGAAAGTGAATCTCATCGTGCCATGGAGACGGTAGTTCGTACGTACGCACAAGTGATGATATCGTTCCAATAATTGTTGAATAGAATTGGAGTGAATGGTATAATATATTAGAATCAGTATGATGTTATAATAACAATATATAGTTATTCTTTACACCATTATACCCATCCATATAAGGTGTGATGGTAAAACAGATTACACCACAGCTTGGAGACGGTATTTTGTACGTACGCACGAGCGGTGATTTCGTTTTCCGTATGATGGATAGATGGTGAAATAGGGTTGTATCATAATTATAATAACATATAAGTATATTAGTGATACTAATGTTATTACTTCACAATGAAACAACTAAAGAAGAAGAAGTGGAAGAAGAAATAAAGTTGAAAGAATTGGTAACAGACATTACCACTTCTTTCGACACGCCTTTTTGAAACCTCCTCTTAAGGCACTAAGATTGGTCTTTGAAGAAGACCAGAACCTCTAGGATATTTTTAGGGAAGTGGAGAAGAGAAATTGGCAGGGTTAGGCGGATCATGAAAGCTCAAAGTGGTGTAAGGAACAGAGGGAGGAGGTGCCCTTTTATAAGGGAGGAGAGGGGCACCTTTGGAATAACAAAAAATATTATTTTATTATAAAGTCATATTCAGTTTTTAATAGCTCACAATTGTGTTATGTTGAAGCTAAGGTGTGTATGGGTCAAAATCCTCTCATACAATAGAATTTACACAAGTTTAGGTTTCTATTTTAACCTTATCATTTGGATTTAACTTTATGTTAAATAATATTTCTTTTACCGTGTCTTCTTGTTTTCTTACACTATAAGGTTAATAAACTTACTATAACAAGCCAAACGAACCCCAAGTTGTTTATTATTAACATATATAGCCGTATATAAGTCATTTTGGCGAACCATATATTTTTAGGAATAAAATAACAATTAATAATATCATATGTTTTTTAAAAACTATTTTATGTCAATTTTGACACTATTTGGTATTTGATTTTTGTGAAAATCATAACAGCATAATTAGTTCGAACAATGTTACTTATATCAATAATAACATGTCATATTAACCTATAAAATTATTTTAATTCATAAAAATTCTCAAATTACATTTATTTGGGTATTTATAACATCAATTATGTCAATATTTCATTAATTAGATAATTACTTCATCATCATTGTGTCATAAATAAATTACATTATTTAATGTCTAAAAATTATAAATAAAACAAAATTATGTAGGAAATATTTTTATCTTTTTAATGAATATTTATAGTCGAATTTATCTTATGTATAACCCTATATTAAAAATGATTTATTTATTAAACTTTGATTTTAACTATTTTAACCCTTCTTTAAATAAATTAATAATAAATGTCCTAATCTAATCCAAGTGGGCCTAAATGGTCATATTTTATTTATAAGGTTGTTTTTGGTCAAATTAAACTTATCCAATAGAATTATGACATGTGTTAGGGTAATAATAATAACATTTTTACCCTTAATTACCCTATTTACTTTTAACCGTGGTAAAAAAAAGTAAAAACTTACTATTCACCAAAAATTATTTTCATCTCATTGAACCAAATTTTAGTTCTTGATATTAACAGTTTCTCTCGGATTTTTGAAATTACACTCACAGAAGTGGTAAAATTACGTTTTATTTGAATTTTCAAATTCTCCTAAGAGGTGAGTAAAAGACGGTGAAAAGTTCAGTAATTTTTTTGTATATCTAAAATTATTATAAAATAACTCCAATGACTTTAATTGAAATTATATAGGTATTATGTATCAATATTTACCTAAAATAAATTTAAATAAAATAAATAATTATTTAAATAAAAAGTCAGTTTTTAATAGTAACCGAGTGTTTTCACTATTCATCAAAAATTAAAAGTTTTCAAAAAAATACCAAAAATTCACCCTAGGCTAGTTCCGATATTCCAAATCCAAAAATGAAGACCATTTTGAAAGATAAAATTTATAAAATTCCCAAAAGTGGGTACTACTATTAATAACAGCTAGTTCATAGTAATATTATAATAATATCTCGTTTAGTGAAACTCAGTATTGCGTACTACACACGCTATCAAAAATGGTCTTGATTGTATGTAACGCAAGCCAAGTCAGGGATGCGTGTAGTGCAAACTCCTTTTGGTGTAGTGTACAACACAAGACATCAATAAAATTAAAAAAGAATATTTTTCATAAAATCATGAGGTGTTACATTTTACCCCCCTTAAAATGAATTTCGCCCTCAAAATTCTTCAGGGTTATAAATGGTTTACTAATCAAAAGTTTATTTAATAGAAACCCACATCATAAAAAGTAATACCAAAACTTGGCTTAAAAACTAAAGTATGAAACGTATGGAAGAGAAATCCATCTGTCATGTTCTGATGGAGAGTGGTATAGAACATGACAATGAAAAAGCCAAAAATCACAAAGCCATATATTTTTAATGATCTAGGGTACCATCTGATTCATCAGATATAAGGGCACAAGGACAACTTTTTTGGTTTTCAATATCATTTCCCTAAAGTTGAAAATTTTGAATTAAAAAAAATACTAGCTTAATTTTGGTACAATCTCATTGTTGTTCGTGCTTTTAACAATTTCCACTTCATCTCTTAAAAAAATGAAGTTGAATTTGTTATTCGTGAAGTGTTAACAGGTTATGTGATAGAATGATGGGTCATTCCATATATTTCAAACAAGTGGTTAGCAAAAGTTATCAAATATACATAAGTCCATCTATGGTGAGGTTAATCATATACGATTCCAAAAAATGAACATATACTTAATATATCATACCACTTAATAAAATAAAACTAGTTTCTACTAACTAGGGACTTCTTGTAGGCCAGTGGTAGGTGATAAAGGCTAGTCGCACTTCGGTTGTGGGTTCGATTCCCACAGCCTTGTCCAACGTGAGGGGATGTCGCCCGTCCTGCAGGTTGGCTTTTTCTAAAACTACATTACTATAACATCCCATCAATAATATCGAAAAAAGTTCTATCCTTAAACAATACTAACTTATGTCCAACATAAGCCATTCCAATCTTTAGGCTTATCCAAAATACTACGGTCCAATCTCATATTATAGTGAACACGATTACCAAAGAGTTCATATAACAAGCATGTTAATACCATATTTGACCACCATATATCATAAGATATGCCTTGTTGGTCACATTCCAACCATTTTAAGGCCTTAATCATGTATTCTCTTGAAAAAAAAAATGAATACTCATTGAATCATAGTGAAAACAAGAGTGCTGTCAAAAGTTAACTCTTTCCACATACCCAAATCCCAAAATTTCTATATACTCAAACCATAATATCACTTAGTCTATATATTAGTCAGGAGATCGTGAATACAATCAAACATCTCATTATCTTCTTATCCCTTCATTATGTGCATATCATCTACTTTCCAAAAATATCTGAATAAACTTCCATGGTAACCGGTACTATTCAACATATACTTCCAAATACTTTAGGAAAAACAATAGAGCAACAATCCTTATATGATTCTTTATTCCATAGTACCATACATTATTATTTATAAACATACAATCATTCCACTAAATTCTTAAACCACAGACTGATCTTCATCATTTATTTCATCTCATATTTCATTTGTAGTATCTTCATCATCATCCACATAAATACTACTCATATGACCATGCTGATTCTCTTCATGAGATTTCCCTTAGGGCATTGGTTTTCATAATGCCCATACATTCCACATTTAAAAGATCTAATCATTGTTGATGTCATAGCAATACCATTATCCTTGTCCATGGTGTTGACTAAACCTTTTCATTTGCACTTACTGGATTTTTGTCTTTCTTTTCCACACCCAAACAATCTTCCAGTTCCTTTGAAACATTATATCTGATGCCTCTTCCCACATGATTTACATGAGTGAAATTGGAATTTATTTCCTCTATGATCATCATGAAACTTCATCTTTCTCTTATTCTCTCAGTCGGGAAACTTACTAAAGTTGAGATTATTAATCATATAATGAGATTTCTGATTAGGCATAATAATGATGTTTGGACTTCCAAATCCCATTTCATTTGATTTCTCATGAAGAATATCATTCCATTGTCGGTCATATCCTCCATTATCTTGAATCTTCCTGTTTCCAGCCATTTTCTAAAACCCAAAAAAAAGTGTGAGAGGAAGAAATCATGCTAGATAAAACAACATAGTAAAGGGGGAGTACCCTCAATATCTAACATCTTAGGTTAAATTATAATATCATTATCGTAGTTCTAGGACTATATGCTAAAGTATACTTATCCTTAGGGACATCCCTAGACATATCTTAGAAATATCTCTAGGGATCTCACTAACGTTTTCGCATCCTAGTTTCCAAAGGTTGACTAAACCTTTCTTCTGATACCAACTGTAGAGACCCAAAGCTTGACGTACATGGACATTACATTACTTTTGCGGAATACTTAGTACATAACAAAAATAGATGCACACGGACCGTAATAGTTTAGTGTCTTTGGAAACTTGGAACGTAATCTTCTAATCGTGGTGAAAGATCTTCAACATCTCCAATAAAGATCTCCCCTTTTTTCTTATCTAAAACCATTCTTTATATCCTGGGGAAAATAAAACATAATAAGGGTGAGATAAAATGCTCAGTAAGGGTAAGCATAGAGAACATAAAACAATCCATAAACATTTGAATGAAAAATCTTGAACATAAAATATAAACAAAAAAATCTTGAGAAAGGACATAAATCTTGGAAGTATATAAGGCATATATCATAAACGAACATCAATCTTGATAAAATAACATAGTAATAAATCATTTAATTGTAGAAACCATTCAGCACATGTCATGATTTCCATAGTAGCCAAGGCATTGCTGCCAAGACCATCTTAGTGGACAAAGTCCCTTTCTGAATCGAGTTCACTCCTCGTTTCAATCCTGTAACACTGAACCGAATTAACTTACCGTTCCAGCCATGTCTATATCATGAGATATAAATCTTTACGCAATGCATTGGAGGGAGATATAGTCCCCACCCATCTCATAATGAAATCATTCTTACTTGTTCTACAACATAAACATAAATCATTCATCATAACCCAAAGAATAAAATGGGTTTCACAAACATCATTCCATCATCACATAATCTATATAAAAGAAATAGATATAATTTCATAATAAGAAAAGTGAAACCATGTAAATCATAGAGACATTATACTTGAAACATACACATAGGAAATAATGTCATCTTAGATGAAAAAATGGTTTTGATAAAACACTTGAAATGAATTCTTGAGGAAAATATCGTTTCCTCTTAAAAATCACTCTCTTTTCACAAAATTCCATGAAAATTTAAAATAAAAGTATATTGTTGAAAATATTCATAAAACTTTGTAGAGTATGCTTCATGAAAATGAGGCGTTATGAAACTGTAAAAATCCATTCACACTGTATTAGTTAAAAATAACATTCTTCTCATACTTTTGTCAGAAAAGTCAAAAGTACCTCGTATGGTAAACAAAAAAAATTTCCTTAAATAACATGTAGTAAAAGTCTAAAATGGGTAAAAAGGACATTATACATACATGAAAACATTTTTAGAAAACATGGGCTTGGATGATAAAGATAACCCCAGTAAATACTTACGAATAAACAATCTCAGATATAAATGAGATTGATAAATTATCTCTTACCTTAGGTCCGATATGATTTGTACGTATCCAAACCCCCTGTATAATGATTTAACTAATTCCATTGACTTATTACAGAATCATATTCATTGTTATTATATCATATATGGTTCACTTATTACTTTATATTACACGTTATTTTTTAAATTCATGTTAATGTAGTGTTTTGGGTAATATCGTTTCATTTGTCGTTCGTGTTTTAACTTGTAATTATTAATATGACTACTTAGATCAGGATTACATACATCTATAATGTAAAACACTATTTATATATAATATATATTCAGAATATACATATATATAATAGATCGATAAATGGAAAGAAATACACCGTTCATGGAGACAGTAGGTCGTACGTACGCATGAACGCTATTTTTGTTTCCTTATTGAATTGAATGGAATTAAGTAGATGAAATACATATATATATACATATATCCAGTAGAATTATTATGTAATATATTTCATGATTACTTATTATATGTACTTTATAATCATTCTTGAATGGTTAACATGGAGAGTGAATCTCATGGCTTTGTGGAGACGGTAGCCCGTACGTACGCACAAGCGATGATATCGTTCCAATAATTATTGAATAGAATTGGAGTGAAGGGTATAATATATCAGAATAATTATGATTTTATAATAACCATATATAGTTATTCCTTACACCATTATACCCGTCCATGTAAGGTGTTGATGGAAAAATAGATTACACCACGGCGTGGAGACGGTATTCAGTACGTACGCACGCGCGGTGATTTCATTTTCTGTAGGATGGATAGATGGTGAAATAGGGTTGTTAAATAATTATAATAACATATTTGTATATCCGTGATACTTATGTTATTACTTCATAATGAAAAAACTAATTAATAAGAAGTGGAAGAAGAAATAAAGTTGAAAGAATCGGTAACGGACATTACCTCTTCTGTCGACACGCCTTTTTGAAACCTCCTCTTAGGGCACTAAGATTTGTCTTTGAAGAATACCAGAACCTCTAGGTTGTTTCTAGGGAAGTGAAGAAGATAAATTGGTAGGGGTTGGCTGAGCTTGAAATCTCAAAGTGGTGTGAGGAAGAGAGGGAAGGGGTGCCCTTTTATAAGGGAGGAGAGGGGCATCTTTGGAATAACTAAAAATATTATTTTATTATAAAGTCATATTCGGTTTTTAATAGCTCCAAATATAGTTTTTTAGAATATAAGGTGGGTATGGGTCTAAATCCTCTCATCCCATAGAATTTAAACAAGTTTAGGTTTCTATTTTAACCTTATCATTTGGATTCAACTTTAAGTTACATAATTTTTCTTTTACTGTGTCTTCTTGTTTTCTTACACTATAAGGTTAATAAACATAGTATAACATGCCTAACGAACCCCAAGTTGTTTATTATTAATATATATAACCTTATCTAAGTCATTTGGCCTAACCTTATATTTTTAGGAATAATATAACAATTAATAATATAATATTTGTTTTAAAAACTATTTTATCTCAATTTTGACACTATTTGGTATTTGATTTTGGTGAAAGTCATAACACCATGATTAGTTCGAAATAAGTTACTTAAATCAATAATAACATGTCCTGTTAACCTATAAAATTAGTGTAATTCAGAAAAAGTCTCAAATTACATTTATTTGGGTATTTATAACATGAATTATGTCAATATTTCATTAATAAGATAATTACTGCATCATCATTGTGTCACAAATAAATTAAATTATTTAATGTCTAAAAATTATAAATAAAACACCATTATGTAGGACATCTGTTCATATTTCTAATTAATAGTTATAGTCGAATTTATCTTATGTATAACCCTATATTAAAAATTATTTAGTTATTAAACTTTAATTTTAACTATTTTAACCCTTCTTTAAATAAATTAATAATAAATGTCATAATCTAATCCAAGTGGGCCTAAATGGTCATATTTTATTCCTAAAATTGTTTTTGGTCGAATTACACTTATCCAATAGAATTAGGACATGTGTTAGGGTAATTATAATATCATTTTTACCCTTAATTACCTTATTTACTTTTAACCGTGGTAAAAAAAAGTAAAAAGTTACTATTCACCAAAAATTATTTTCATCCCATTGGACCACATTTTAGTCTTTGATATTAACTGTGTCTCTCAGATTTTTTAAATTCTACTCACAGAAGCAGTAAAATTATGTTTTATGTGAATTTTCAAATTCTTCTAGGAGGTGAGTAAAAGACGGTGAAAAGTTCAATAAATTTTTTATATATCTAAAATTATTATAAAATGACTTCAATGAATTAAATTGAACTTATATAGGTATTATGTATCAATTCTGACCTAAAATAAATTTAAATAAAATTAATAATTATTTAAATAAAAAGTCAGTTTTTGAATAGTAACCTAGTGTTTTCACTATTCATCAAAAATTGAATGTTTTCAGAAAAATACCAAAACATCACCCTAGGTTAGTTTCGATATTCCGAATCCAAAAATGAAGTCTATTTTGAAAGTTAAAATTTATAAAATTCCAAAAAGTGGGTATTACTATTCATAATGGCTAGTTCATAGTAATATAATAATAATATCTCATTTAGTGAAACTTGGTATTGTGTACTAAACATGCTATTGAAGAAGGAATTGATTGCGTGTAATGCAATCCAAGTCAGGGATGCGTGTAGTGCAAACTCCTTTTGGTGTAGCGTACAACAGAATACATCAATAAAATTAAAAAAATATTTTTCATAAAATCTCGGGGTGTTACAATCAGCATGGTCTTAGGGGTAGTATTTATGTGGATGATGATGAAGAGACTACAAATAAAATGTGAGATGAAAGAAATGATGAAGCTCAGTTAGTGGTTTAAGAACGTAGTGGAATGATTATATGTTTATCAAGAATAATGTATGGTACTATGGAATAAAGAATCATCTAAGGATTGTTACACTATTGTTTTTCCTATAGTATTTGAAAGTATATGTTGAATGGTACTGATAACAATGATAGGTTATTCAGATATTTTTGGAAAGAAGATGATATGTGCATAATGAAGGGATCAGGGGAAAATAATATGTTTGATAGTATTCATGACCTCATGTCTGATAAAAGGACAAAGTGTTATCATGATTTGAGTATATAGATTTTATTTGGGATTTTTGAATGTGGAAAGAGTTAACTTTTGATAGAATTCATGTTTTCGCTAAGGTTCTATGGTAATTCATGTTTCAAAAGAATACATGATTAAGGTATTCACATGTTTGTAATGTGACCAAAAAGATATATCTTATGATATATGGGGGACAAATGAAGGAATTCACATGCTCGGTAGATGAAATTACTAATAATCAGACAGAAGTATTTTCGATAAGCCTAATGGTTGGAATGGATATCATATAGTATAGGTTAAGGATATAACTTTTTATTTCTGAAATGTTATGATAGTATAGTTTTAGAAAAAGGATAACCTGCAGGACGGATGACAACCCGTCGCGTCAGACAAGGCTGTGAGAATCGAACCCACAACCGAAGTGTGACTGGCCTTTATCGCCTACCACTGGCCTACAAGAAGTCCCTGGTTAGTAGAAAGTAGTTTTATTTTATTAAACGGTATCATATATGAAGTATGAGTTCATTTTTGGAATCATATATGATTAACCTCACCATAGATAGACATATGTATATTTGATAACTTTTTCTAACATTTTGTTTCAAACAGATGGAATGACCCATCATTCCATCAGATGATCTGTTAACACTTCACGAATAACAAATTCAACTTCATTTCTTTAAGAGATGAAGTGGAAATTGTTCAAAGCACGAACAACAGTGAGATTGTACCAAAATAAAGCATGTATTTCTTCAAATTCAAAATTTTCAACTTTAGGGAAATGATATTGAAAACAAAAAATTTTCTCCTAGTGCTCTTATATCTGATGAATCAGATGGTACATTAGATCATCACAAATTTATGGCTTTGTGATTGATGGATTTTTCATAGCCATGTTCTCTACCACTCTCCATCAGAACTTGATGGTTAGATTTTTCTTATATATCTATATTTTCACATATGTTCTCCTATATGGAAACCCAGTGATGAGTTACTTTGGGTAATCGTTACATTTTATACTTTAGTTTTTAAAATTAAGTTTTATTATTCCTTTTTACGATGTGGGTTTCTATGAATAGTAAACGATTTATAACCCTGATGAATTTCGAGGAAAAAAATCATTTTAAGGGGGGTAGAATGTAACACACCAAGATTTGATGATAAGTATTCTTTTTAATTTATTTGATGTCATGTGTTTTATGCTACACCAATATTTTCTTGTGCTATACACAACACCGTATTATCTTGCAGTATACGCAACACTATTCATGGATTATGTTACACACAATTTCAAGTTCGTTTGATAGTAGTCATTCTACGCAACATTGAGTATATATATATATATTCAATGTATAAATGAAATATGGTTGGATTCTGTGATAAGAAACAATAAAGGAGTCTTCAATAACACGCAACCCTTACTTGGCTTGCATTACACGCAATCACGACCTTCCTCGATAGCGTGTGTAATACGCAATACCAGGTTTCACTAAACAATGATATATTATTATAATATTATTATGAACTAGCCTTTATGAATAGTATTAACCAAAATTTTAATTTTATGACATTATAATTCATCTTACACATTTTATAGAACATGGTATAAGAACAAAATAATTTTTTTGGGTAAAATAAGTATTTTTCAAAAAATTCAGTTTTGCCACCTTTTGATGGCCCTCACACTGTAAATCTAGTTTTTGTCATTTTTATAAGTCCAATTTTACAAAATAAAATTATTATTTGGAATCAGGATATAAAATTTTACCTTGGATAAATTTTTCATATTATTCTGATAACTTTCATATTTTAATGAATAGTAAAAACACGATATATTTTATTTAAAAATAACTTTTTTCATCGTAATAATTTATGTGGTTAAATTATAATATTTAATGGTTTTAAGGTATAAATAGAATATATTTTTACCATTTAATATAATTTATGTCATTAGCATTGATTTTACATTGAATTCGTCGGTTAAGTCAATTCAATCTTTTGCAATGTTTTAAACAAAAACCCATTTTCTTTCGACAACGGGATTAATTTTAATATAATTTCTGAAACTTTTTTGTATTGAATTTGGAAAAATGGATTCCATATTTGGAATCAGTGGTTCCAAATTATACTAATAGACTACTTTTTATTTCTGGGCATTATGAATAGTAACCACGGTAAATTTTATTTACCATAGTAAAAGGTAAATCGGGTAATTAAGGGTAAATATAATATTATAAAATTATCCTAAAACTTGTCATAATACCATTTGATGATTATATTTCGTCCTAATTCATATTTGGGTCGAAATGGAATCCATTAGAACCCACTTGGAGGTGATTAAGACCTTTAGTTTATTTTATTTAAAGGAATGTGAAATATGTCTCACTCAAACATGAATAATTAATGTATTTTTAATATAAGTTTATAAAGAATATAAATTCGTTTATAAATAATCATTTTAAATATAAGATATTTTTCTTTATCATGGTAATTTATTTGTAATTTTTAAGAGCTATTTAATTACCTTATTATCTTATACATTAATGATGCAGAAATTATTTATTTAGTGAAAAATCAATAATATAGTTTTTATTGAAATAGTAACACATATAAAAAGGCCCAAAAATCTGAAAAAAAACTTATTATTAGTGTATATATAAACCCTAGTCATCCAATGGAATAATTTGGGACCATTTGGATCCTTATTAAGGCGATTATGACAATTATAATATTTTATTTTAAATGATTCAAAAGTTATCACCTTCATAATTTAATAAAGATAACAATTTACATGTTGTTATTTTAAGGTGATAAATTCGAGTAAAATTATTATTATAAAATATTTTATATTTATCTTCATCAAAGGATTTTATTTTTAATTTTTATGCAACAAATAGTATATTAAATAATTATACAAAAATGTTGGTCTAATTTTTTTAAGAGATATAACAAATAAATCGTTTTAAAAATATTAAAATAAATATTATATGAACTATTTAATGTGATACACGAATTTTTTAGACACATTTGACATGTTAGGAATCTATTAAATATTTTAGTTTGAATATATCCTCTGTGCAGACTTTATTTAAATTCAAATAAATGAATAGTGTCAAAATTGACACTATTGTTATTTTATAAACATAACATATTATTAAATTTTTTTAAAATCACAAAAATATTTAAAAAATACAAATTGAAATTTATATAGTATAAAATGTCATAAAGTATCCAATTATGGAAAATTGACAACACATAAGTGATTATTTATAACCATTTAAAATATAGAATTTTATTACCACAAATAAACTTAAATAGATTGAATAAGGATAAATCAAAATTATATGGTTTAAAATAAGATCAAGACATGTATAAATTTGATTTGATGATGATATTACAACCCTATATTATCTAATATTTGAATTGAGTCATTTTTGGAGGTTTTTATGTGGGGTTTGAATTTATATTAAACTAATATTTTTGAGGATTCCAAAGGTGCCCCTCTCCTCCCTTATAAAAGGGAACCTCCTCCCTCTCCTCCTCACACCACGTTGAGCCTTCAATCTCAGACAAACCTGACCATTTAACTACTGCACTTCATTAGAAACCTACTAGAGGTACTGGTCTTCTCAAACGACCAACTCTAGTTCCCTAAGAGAATGTTTAAAGGAGGCACTTCGAGAAAGAGGTAATACCTTCTACCGTTTTCTTCAAGTTCCATTCTTCTTCTACTCCCTCTTATTTAGTTGTTTCATTATGAAGTAATAACATCCGTTTCCTCATATAATGATATGTTATTATAAATATTAAACAACCCTATTTCACATTCTATCCATCCTACGGAAAACAATATCACCGCGCATGCGTACGTACTGAATACCGTCTCCACGCCGTGCTGTAATATAATTTTCCAACAACACCTTACATGGATGTGTATAATGGTGTTAAGAATAACTATATATGGATATTATAACATCATACTAATTCTGATATATTATACCATCCACTCCAATTCTATTCAATAATTATGGGAATGATATAATCACTCGTGCGTACGTACGGACTACTGTCTCCACGACACGATGAGATTCATTCTCCATGTTAACCATACACGAATGATCATAAAGTTTATATAATGAATAATAATGAAATGTATGAAATAATAATTCTACTATATTTATATATATATATATGTGTGTGTGTGTGTGTCATCTATTTAGTTTCATTCAATTCAATAAGGAAATGAAAACAATGTTCATTCATACCTACGGCCTACCGTCTCCACGAACAGTGTATTTCATTCCATTTATCGATATATCATATATATATTTATATGATGAATATATATTACATATAAATCATGTTTTACATTCTGGAATTAATTAAATCATGATATAAGTAATAATATCAAGAAAAACAAGTCCAAACATGTACGATAAATAAAAGGATTTTACCCAAAACCCTGCTTTAACATCGATCTTACAATAGACCGGGTAATATGAAGTCGTAAGTGAAACATATATGATATCATAAAAATGAATATGATTTTTTAATAAGTCAATGACATTATTTAAATCATTATACATGAGTTTCGGATATGTATGAAGCATATTGGACCTAAGGTAAGGGATAATTATTCCAATCTCATTTTTATCCGAGATTGTTTATTTGTATGTATTTACTGGGGTTATGATTATTATCCATGTCCATATGTTCTCAAAATGTTTTCATAAATTGTTAAATTTTCTTCCATGTATTTTTAAAGTCATTTTTACACTTTTATACTTTTACCACATCATATAGAAGGATTTTTTCTTTTGTTTACCATATGAGGTACTTTTTGACTTTTTCGACAAAAGTACAAGAAGAATGTTATTTTAAACTTATACGGAATGAACGGATTTTTATGGTTTTATAAAGCCTTATATTCAGGAAGATTCCTCCATAAGATTTCATTACTATTTTCAGAAAAATCATTTTCTTTTAAATATGCATGACATTTTGTGAAAAGAAAATGATTTTAAAGAAGAAAGGATATTTTCCTCAAGAATTCATTTCAAGTGTTTTATCAAAACCATTATCCATCTAAAATGAAATTATTTCATATGTGTATATTTCAATTATATAATGTCTCTATGATTTACATGATTTCACTTTTCTTATTATAAAAAGATATCCATTTCTTTTATATAGATTATGTGATGATGGGATGATGTTTATGACACCCATTTTATTCGTTGGGTTATTATGAATGATTTATGTTTATTTTGTGGCACAAGTAAGAATGATTTCATTATGAGATGGGTGGGACCTATATCTCCCTCCAATTAATTGGGTAAAGATTTATATCTCATGAGATAGACATGGCTGGAAGGGCAAGTTAAACCAGTTCAGTAATACAGGACTGGAACGAGGAGTGAACTCGATTCAGAAAGGGACATTGTCCAATAAGATGTTCTTGGTAGTAATGCCTTGGAAACTATGGAAATGATAACATGTGCTTAATTGTTTCCACAATTACATATTTGATTCCCATGCTATTTTATCATGCTTAATTTTTATTTATGATCTATTCCTTACGTACTTCCATGTTTTATGTCCTTGCTCAAGATTTTGATGTTTAAACATTAGGTTCATGTTTTTAAGTTCAAATGTATATGATTTGTTTTATTTTATCCATGCTTACCCTTACTGAGCATTTGAGATCACCCTTTATATGTTTTCTTTTCCCTAGGATTTCAATAAAGGTTTTAGGTTAGAAAACCAAAATGGGAAGATCTTTATGGGAGATGTTGAAGATCTTTCACAATGATTAAAAGATTACGTTCCATGTTTCCAAAGACACTAAACTACTACGGTCCTTTGGTGTCTGTTTTTGTTATGAAGTATTCCGCAAAATTAATGTAATGTCCATGTACATCAATCTATGGGTCTCTACACTGTGCATGCACATGAAAGCCTAGCCAAATAGCCATACAAAGGTGGAGATCTAATTTCACGATGAAGTTGCTGGGGAGGAGCAGTTCCAAGTAGTTAGTCTGGGTTATATGTAATGTTTGAATCATGCAGGAAATGAATTCCTCTAAGTCCTATGGGCCATGTAATACATACACCTACGATCCTTGTAAGAGTTCCACCTCATCCATTGAAAGGTTGATTATCAAAATAAATAAAAAATGAAGGCCTTCGGGCCATTGGAGGTGTGATTGGTATGTCGTCTTTTAGTATTCATATGAAACTCTAGTTATTCTCTTTATTATATAATTTTTTTATAATTGTGTTATGAAATGATACTAAGGGTATAGTCTCTCTAATAATGGACTTATCCCTTTCTTCTAGTAGGAACGCTCTTACATATGGGGAGGCATTCATGAGGTTATGTGGAACTCTGGTCCAGACTCTGTGGTTCTGTATGGATAGTTAGAGGTACCCAATTGGAAGTACCATTATAATTCATCTAAACCTCTTAAGTATGTTCAAGGTAGTACCAATCTATAACAAATAATCACCCAACTTGGATAACCCATAACTCACATAGTTTCTCCATCAACCACTCACTAATACCACCTCTAGCTCAATGCTCTATGTTAGTGTCATACTATCCCAGCAGGAAATCTTGTGCCACTAGATCCTATCTCAAGGTAAGATACCCTCCATGAATCCAACCTCACTCTATCTAAGTCTTCCCCATAGGCAACATTGGTATTGATAGTTATGAATAGTTGAAAAATGCTCAGAGGACTCACTATGAGCCTATTATAACTCACTAGCCTCACCTCACACAATGGATCCCACCTTGGTTCCATATCAATTCAGTCACACTGGCTTACTCCTACTTATAAATTACAGAATAAATGAAACCACATATATGAGATTTAATTTAGGGACTACCTAACTCATACCATTGTTACCTCATCTTTATCAAATCTTGACCATCTCTCTGAGCTCAAATTGATCATAAACCACATCCATGATTCCCTAAAATTATCATAAATTCAATCTAATTAATTATAATAATATAAAATTTATTAACATAATTTATCTATAATTATTTTTAATAGTCTATAATAGATTTATAAATAATTGAATAGTGTATCCCTACTAAAACCTCATGTAATGAGGTTCATTATAATTTTGACACACTTATAAGTATATATATATATATATATTAAAATTCAAAATTTCCCATATCAATTCATTGTAAAATTACACCCTCAATTAATGAAAAACAATGAAAATAAAAAATGATAGCATCTTCATTTTGAAAAAAGGTATGATAGTTTACCAACAACCTCACTCATACTCCCCCCTTAATTATATAATAAACCCCCTATAAATGTTATGTGATTAAATGATTTTTCAGTGGGACCATAATAAAATATCTAATCCCCATCATATTAAATTATAGATAAAATGTGGGAAAGTAAAAAAGGAGGAATAAAGGGAACGCTGTTAACATTAATCGTCGCAATAACATCTCTGAATCAACCCTTTTCCATGAAGACAAAGAAACATATTGTACAATAAAATGGTTTGTATATCCCTTTGTCTCTACTAACCTAGATTAAGGAACTTAGAATGGAGTTTGATATAAAAACCATCTAACTTTCCAATTTTTCTTCTATTTTTGAAAAATAAGCTTGGGTTCTACTAGTTAAAGGTACATCCTCACTAGGTACTAATGGTTTCTCCAGGATTACTCCACCCCATCGGGTACCCAGTTCCCTAAAATTAGGTACCTAGTGCTGTTTTGATAAAACTATAGAACCATTGGGCCTATAATGGGTACCTGATTCAATCTTACTAGGTACTTGATGGTCACTACAGTCTTTTAAAATTTTTAATAGTTCATTCTACATCACGTAATCCATCTAACATCCACTGAACCATATAAGAAGGTTAAAACACATCCACCATTAAATTATTTTACAAAAAATAAATATAAGTCCAAAAATTAAAATTTATCATGGAACCAATCCTACTGGAGTCTGGTTTCTCTCTATCTCTACCAACTATCGATGACGTTGTTCATTATAAGATTATTGTCATATCCTACATTATATAAAACTAATGGAGGATCCTTCTTATAATAATGCTCTAGAGAATAAATAATAGGTCAAGGACATAGATCACAATAGTCATTTTGAGAATCTACATCAGTTGGAGGACCCAAATCACAATTATCCCTTCCTATCTAATCCACCATATGAAAAGAATGTTCACCATAAAAGAAAATTATAATACATAATAGTTAGGATAAAACAAAAACACATGGTATACATGTCCCAACACATATCTCCAAATTGGTAGGTAGTAGATACTGATCTCACCGCTAGTAATCAATAATTTCTTAGATCTTACCTAGTTAGCTTCATGCTAAGTGATTTTCAATCCAATTTCGCATCACTTAGTTTAGTCCTCTTAGGAATAACTTCTATAAAAAAACCTATCAATGACCCCTAGTCCCTTAGTTAATAAATCATATACTAATCATGACTCTTATATCAGGAAAAGATGAACTGATTAGCTACCTCATCACACAATGTAAACCAACTCACATGGCCATAATATACTTAACAAATAACCAATATTAGTTATAAACACAAGAACATTCAACTCTGTTTTTTTACAATTCCCATGGTAATTTACCATAACTAACAATACATTGAGTTAATGGGTGGATCCAATGCCAAGACAAAATTAAAACCTTCCCTATGGTGGAAAACTAGACCTAGTTTCCTAGACATAAAAGGATTCTCATCTATAGCCCATTCTTGAAATCCCCTAATCACACTTCTAAAAGATAACCCAAGGCCCATGGATCGTGCTCTCTCAGTCATATTATAATAGTGTAAATAAATTGGAACCATCATCAAAACCCAAAATAGAAGATATCACTAACAAAACATCCACAATAGTTTAAACTAGTCCTTAAAAGGATTTTCATACTTAATTCAAATCCCAAGCCTCTAATTATCTCAAAATGGGAAATTCAAACCAACACTCATGGTGAACCCTTAACTAAAATAACCACCAAAGGTCTAATAATTCTAGAAAATTATAATTAACCAAAAATATCCATCCTAATAGCCTTATAAAATTTCTCAAGATTGAAAACATTGTCACAATCCATCGCACATAACAATTGCAAGTTTCCTGTGGTTATTTAGAGACTATGTGATCCTAAATCACCAAAACTTGGGAAAAACAATAACCTTGATCCTAAGAGGCTTCCCCTACATTATCATAAATATTGTCACCCTCAATATCCCAAGTCAATTCATATGAACTCAAACATCCATGCACACATACAGTTTCATACATAAAACAAATGATATATAGATTAATATGCAAGGGACCACCAACCACAAACTTATCAAAGATATCTCATATAGAATTGGAAACTAATTGTTCCCCATTCACCTAAAATTGGGAAAACAAAAAATATGACCTATTTTGGGATTTTAGCTTGAACACTGAAAGATACATAAAATATCATGAGAAACCATGGGGCTTACCCTATCCTTTATCAAAGAATTATATTTTTATTGACATCTTGTCGATCAGATGGGAGATGGAATACAGAGAGAAGATATAATATGATGGATTGGGATAGAAAGGAGGGAGGGTAGGGAGTAACCTAATTTTGTCCATAAAAGGGGGAGGAAGTTTTAATAAATTTTGAGAAAATTTAATAAATTTAAAAAAAATTAAAAAAATGCACATGGCCCTCTAAGTACTTGGTGGCATCTTGGTGGGAGTCCATCAGTCATCTTGTGGACCTCATGGGATTATCACCCCCTTAAAAACAACCATGTATCTATTGATCCCCCCCAACACACGCACACACACACATTACCCAGTGGTTACTATATATTTTTGTTATAGTATACCATCAGACCTAATTTCCATCCACGCCTAAAATTGTTTCACTGAAATCCACAAAAATTTATAAAATCACCCCCAATTTGGAATAAAATTGTCAAAAATAAAATATGAATATAAAATTTCAAAACAAAACATCAAAATATCTATGAGAGACTAATTTACCTTAATTACATTGAACTATTATAATGTGGGTGATTACAATTCATCCTAGTCTCGGATGAACAATGCACTTCAATAACAGTTTCATTATTATTAAACTAAACAAAAAACATATATCATAACTATCTATTATAATTAGGTATAATGATTAATAATGCTTAACATAGATTAACAAAGGTTTAAGATCATACTATGAGGAACCGCCATCTCCTCCATCCAAACATATATTTTTATCATTTTCAGAAAATAAATTTTATGGGTTGAAGTGGGAAACTATAAACACCAATGAAGAGAAAACAAAACAACACAAAATATATTCAAATTTTAAAATTTTCAAATAGATTTATATCCTGATGCTAATATCCATAGAGGATTCCTCCATCATGAACACTGCCAGCATAGCCTCGTCAGAAGAGACCGCCATCGAACAAACTAGAAGCATCACTACCAGACCTGATACACACTTTATGACTTCATATGCTTATCATCAACGCAAGGGATTAAAAAAAATCCAAATAAACACAATAGCATTCTACCATTCCCACTAAAGAGAATTAGAAATAGGAACTATAAAATTTTGAAATCACTTCTAGAACATCATCCACCATTCCATGGACCATCAAAATAGAGGAGAAAACCCCCATGACCCAAAACCACTAGATCAACATAAACAGCATGTTTAAATCCAAACATCTATATTAGGGAAATAACCAGTAGAATACCACCACCATCAAGCCATCTAAATCAACCCGAATCCATAGCAGGGGACATGTCTAGTCAAGATTAGCCCTCGACAAAAAATGCAGAAACATACACCATCCTAAACCACCAAAAACTCCACTTTAATAAACAAATAATCATTCAAGGATGGAGGTAATGTAATAAAATAAGAGGAGGATGAATCGGGTAATGAGGATGAACCTCTGATAATCACACCAATAAAAACCCAATCCACTATAGTGCCTTCATGGAAAACTAAGATGGGGTTTAACATAATGGTTCATGAAACCAGATAAGTGGTAGTAAAGGACAGGGGCCATGAAGTGCAAGTAAAAATCCCACAAAATGGGGTCAAGAAGATCCTAAACACAATAATAGGACCACAAAAAACTAACACTGATGGAAAAAACACAACTTAGTGGCACCACTGCTATCACACCTTAGTAAGTGAAAGTATCGGCACAGTAGAGCACCAAGTCACCATCAATGCAAGGAAGATAGTAAAATAATACTTAGGCTTAGGAATTTCATTAAAACCCTAAATGAAACAACCGAGTTCATATCTAGAATGACCAGATGTGAGAACCGCCTCTTTGGGCTTGAACTTCAAATCTAGTCATGCTTTAGATGAAACTAAAGACGGTTGATGAACTAAATGATGAGAGATCCAAAAAAATAGAGTAGAGGAAACAAATACAACCAAGAACTGAGATTCAAAATCTTGGGGAATCGAAGAAATAATCCTTTGTCATAACCTAAGAGCGAAAAAGGAAGGTGAATAAAAGGTTAGAGCTTGAGGGAAGCCGAAGCAAGAACCCAAAATCTGAAGAAGGGGAAGAAAACCCTAAATAACACTAGTAGGATTACTAAGAGAGTATGAAAGCATTCCCCTAAAAATATTGAATGGTAATTAAAGGATGAACCACCATACCCTTACTTTGTAATTGTCTCTAAATTCTCAAACTCATTCCATGTAAAATTGTGTGATTAAAGGTGATAAATATAGGCTTCTGACAGTCCTAGAACCTACGATCATTTTATGACACCATTAAATTAAATTTTGTTTGATGTGAAATACTATACTACCAATATTTTAAAATGAGGTATGATTTATATGATATATTCATTTTTCTCTAAAAGATAAAAAATGTGCACACAACATTTAAATATTCTATTAATTTAAAAAATGTATTGAAAACCAAAAATTCTTAGATTAATTCTAAACAACGAAACCTAGGAAAAACATCCAATTCTAATGTTAATGAAACCATAAAAAAATATTTTAGGGTCATTTAACATGTTATAATTAGTATTTTACCCTTTAAGTGTGAAATGACCAAATGCTCCTAGAAATTCACAAACTCCAAAACTAAAAATGATAGACATTTAATCATTTATTTCATATAGAGGATTTTTCCTAATTTAGCCTTTTAAATACTTTATATCCAATATATCATTCCAAAAATTATTATTTCTTCAACATACAATACTATAATACAACAGTGTTCTCATTGTTCCACTAATGTACACAAGAATCGTCTCTATTTATTATAAAGCCAAAATCATTGATTACATTATAATAATGGATATTCCAAATTATAGACACATAATTAAATCCAAAACCTTTAAAATGTATCATATACACATCCTTGAATATATTTTATATAAGTGGTTTTAATATCCATATGGTAAATCGAAAAATTATAAAAAGTGGTTATAAATGGAAAAATAAAATTTGACTTTATCAAATATATTAGTGGAAATTTTACCATATAGTTAATACCAAGAATTATTTCTATAAACATTCTCTATAAATAATTTCTTATAGGCAGTCACTCTACAATCCATGTCATATTTCTTTCAGAAAACCCACATAAAATTGATAGGTCTTGGTTTATTTAAGTTACAAATTTTATTTATATACAAGCATTTTATTTTAGATTTTACATATTATTAACTATTTATTTGAATTAAAACTCTCAATAGATTCTGGATAGGTGGTAGGGTCATCATGTTTGAACTCAACCTCATTATCATTCTTCATAAGAAATCCATATCTCTCAAACTTCTAAAAAATATTACTAGACCTATGAGGTTTTTGTGAAATATGAGTCAGTTGTATTAATATAACCACTTATGGTATTTTGATATATTATATCTCTATAAATTTTCAATATTATTGGTTTTTAAGTTCACTGAGATGAATATTTCTTCCAATTATTCCTTGAGTGATATATTCCTTCTTAGGGAAACACCATATTGATTTTGAAACACTTTATGCATTAATAAATTATAAATATAATAACACAATATTTGTTATAGATTTATATTGAATAAGAAAATATTTAAATTTAAGATAAAATTTATATAAAATATCACCCTTCACATAATCTTCACAATCCCAAATTTCCAGTAAAGACAAGTTGAGATGTTCTACATTCCATATCTCATATAGTATCATTAAAGTACTTTAAATAATAAAAAAAAATAGAAAATATTTCAAGATCCTAAATCCAAAAATATATAAAAATTTATATTGAAACATCATTGATCAGAACATATCTAAAAATTTATGACTCCTCCTTTTCAATAAAATATTACACCTAGGTGTAGTTAAAAGAGTAAGTCATAAAATAATTCTACAATCTCATAGATTAACAATAAAATCTTAAGTATTTTGTACTTTGATATAAATATAGTATATTAATACCTTTTATAAGTTGATTCTATAATTAAATTTTGAACACATTGAAAAATTTAATGGATTAAAACTTTTTCATTATAAGGAACACAAAACCTTGCCAACTAAAAATTATAGTAAAATTTATGAATAGATTGTAACCACAACCTTCTTGTGTGCTCATTGACCAACATAAATCACTATATATTAAGTCTAATAAACCACTATATCTTTCAGATTTTACAATGAAATGTGCTTTGATATTTTTTTCATTACAAATAAGTTTCACATGTATTAAATTATTCATAATCAAATGATTCTAATTGTCCATATTTATGAATTCATTTGATGAATATTTCATTTTTTACATCCAACGAAACAACACAAAATTTATGTGGTATTTTGATAATTCAATTTAACCTTATTATTTTAAATGTTATATATTAAAATATCCATGTATATAATGTAAAAATAATTAACCACATTTCCATTTTCATAAAAAATATCATTCATGTATATAAAACAAAATTTTTTCCTTCTCATGACAGAAAATTCTTTCTTGTCCAAAGAGAAAGAAAAACTATAACTTTTCTTTATGGATGGAGAATAATTATAGTTTTATAATTATATAATTAAAATAAATAGAATGATTAAATAATAAGTGATTATTTTGAATTAAATAACTCTTTCTACATTTATTACAAGTATATATACTTCTCCCTTATCTAATTCTATATTATTTTTGAGTCTTTGTGATTCAATACAATTTTTTTACCCATAACTACCATGAAATTTCCATGATTCAAAAAAAGAAAAAAAATTATAATATTCAATTGTTTAGACACAAAATACTTATTCTTATATCATAGGACACTTATCAAGTTATAATACCAATATACATTATTATAAAAAAAACCTATAATGGATCTTGAAATTAAATATTATGTTCAAATAAATTCCAATATATAAAAGAATATTTATATATTGAGTTAGTATCATGTTTTATAAAAGTATTCTATTATGACCCATCCCTAATAGACTCCCTCCTAGACCAGCAATAAAGGCAACTGTGACTTTAGAAGGTTTCTTCCAATAGTCCATTGGTTGAAAACTAATGTCGATGGTATGAAAACAAACAAAGAGGATAAATTCCCCCCATGAATCGTAATAAAATAATATAAAAACACTAATAGCCTCCATATAATAAGAAATATACCAAATAAAAAACTTATGTAATGTAATATATAAATAAAGTCTTAAAATAAATACCTAGAATAAAAATACTATGGATTAAAATCCATGAATGAAAAAACAAATCCACTTCATGAGATATTAATGTCTATTATAGGGTGTCATACCTAGAAAATTTCCTTCAGGAAGTCGAGAAATCATCTGAAACATATACAGGCCATTCTCAATAATGAGTAACATCATGTCTTTGATTTTATTGTTCTTAATAGGGACCCAGATATGTGTTTCTTCACCATTTATTCATCGGGAGCCTTAACCATCAAAGAGTATGGAAAAATGATGCAGGCTAGGAGCAATCTTGAAAATTAGGGTGAGAAAGTATGGGTTAAAGGTAAGCCATCCATATAAAACATTCTGGTTTGGAATATCAAACACCAATACCTCACCACTAATAAGAATATCCAACATATTGGAATTCACATTTTCTCCAGGTGTTTCTGCAATAGTGATCGCATATATCAAATAGCACATCACCTTTTCCTTGAGATACAATGGGCGCAGAGTGTTTATCTCACCTTTGGAGGCTTCATGGGGATCTCTTCTCAGGTCCTCTCTAGTAGATTTTTTTTTTGGTTTCAAAGAGTGGGGAATAACAGTATTGAGAAGAGGGAGAGGATGGTTATTCTTGTTGTATGATTTTGGGTTAATTGGAAGGTTATAAAATTGAGGGTAAAACTAGCATGAATATGGGCATGGTGGTCAAAACCAAGAGCCTCTAGCTTGATTTTTTTCAGCTTCTCAAGAATGGAGGAGTTGCCTAGTCCCTTAAATTTATTTTTTGTAACAACCAAAACATTTATTAATGAAAATTTATTTTGATATAATTAAATATATTATGGTTATATAAAGCATATTAAATTCCTTGGTTTTATGTTTTTGGATTTTAAAATACCATTAATAATTATTACCATTACTAATATAGTCATTGAACAGTGATCACCTAATTAGTATAAGTATAGGGATTTAATAAATCAAATATACCCAGAAAAAGGAAGTGGTGGCCTTATCCTATAGAATTTCCCTATATAAAGCCCATCTGTTAAAGCTCATAACAGAGGTAGAATCACTTGGCCTCACTCTCTACCAATCCCAAGTCAATATTAAACATGTTAAGCTTGAATGGAACCCCCTACGAAAGAAGTGGAAGTTAAGAGAGATTACCACCCGAGCGATGTTATCCGAGCAGCCCCAAGAGTCTAGCACCATCGCACACATTACCCTTAGGTGTTATTAAAGTTTTAAAAAGGTGTATGTAACAAGACTATATCACCAGGATTATGGGCATTAGTTTTGTATAGAATAAAGAATACAATTTTATTTTTATTATTGTTACTTTGTAGATGGGTTTTAAACCACAAATAGTTTTTTTAGTTAACATTCAATTAAGTAGTCTATTTTTATTAATTAATGGATTTTTGAATTAAATATTATTTTAAAATATTATTAATAAATTTATTTTTATTAAATATAAATTATCTTATAACTTTTATGAATAAAATTATAATTTTTATTAAGGTTTGAAAGCTGTTTTTTTAAAACCCATGATTTTGTATAAATGACATTTTTTATTTTAAAATTAAAAATTCACAAATTTAGAAAATTATTTAGATTAAATGAATATTATTTTAAGTTTCTGTAAGTTGAAATTATCTAACAGTGAATTTTTCATACTTTCCTGAGATAGTCGAGTTTTTTGGTAAAAATTAAGTATTGTTTAAATATATAATGTGTTTTATGACATCATAATAACTCCATAGTGATGTAATAAAATACTATAAAAGGGAAATTTGGATAATATATTTTTTACCTTTAAAATAATTCGATTTTATATATTTTTTTATTAATTTTGAAATGCCTTAGTGGACCCTCCAAGACTTATAATACATTTATCATTTTAAAATGATATCCTTGAGAGTGTGACTAACCTCCACATAAGAAAGCCTAATATTTTATTATGTTCGGAAATTGGTCTTATATAATAATTGTTTTCACTCCCCTTTAGAAAAAACCATTGGAAACACCATGGTTTTGTATATTTATTAGTTTAATGTCTAGTGTCCAAAACCTAAATAATAAATAATTCCCTCTCCTTTCCTATAAAAACTCACTAAATATTCCATTACTCTTCACTCAAACCATTTGGATCTCGAAAAAACCCTGACCTCCTCTCTACATAATCCTCACAATGTTCCCCAAGCTCCCAATAATCAACTCTCAAGCCTCTTCCAAGCCTTTTGTATCACACTTCTAAGTAAAGGATTTCTTCCTTTCTGATTTTTGTCCAAGTTTCTTTATGTTGTTATACCCTTTTAGTTTCAATTATAAATGTTTGGGTTTTGATTTTCACCTCTCTTATACTATTCTCCTTATATTTTAATGATAATAGACCCGTATCTCTCTCATTAATTCCTCTCATGTACACCTGTTACCATGCCGAAATTCCATAAGGCATTTCTCTCTCCTCATTTAAATTCAAGAAATTATTTTATATTATGAAAATAAATTCCATTAAATATGTTGATACATGTATATATATGACCCTATTACTATCCATTTCATGTAAATATTATGAGATACCCCTTTATTTATCACAACTCAATTTTGATGAATTCTTATGTCACACCGTTATGCTGCCGAAATTACACTGTGATTTTCAAGCCATGGTCATTTTGTAGTGAATACCATGCACATTTATCTATCAAGGGTATTCAACCTTATTCACATTTAATTATTGATTATATATTTTTATATATGTATTCCAAATTAATTAATCATGAAATATATGATGATGTTGAATGATTTCATGTCGTATGATCCATGTGGCACACTTATGCATGAAATGAAATGTTTATAAAGTGTGTGCCCTGATAGCGATTCAATGTATTGGGTAAAAAATAGTATCATGACACTCCATGTGAAGTGAGGGTTTACTCATTCTAATTCAAGTGTAATGAGGTTTTAATCATGATAATTCAAGTTCAATGAGGTTTTACTCATGTTTCATGTGAAATAAGCCTTGGCTCATGATAATATCATGTTAAATGTTGTTTCCAAATTTCCTTGTTAGGACAATCACGCTATATCATGGCTTTATGTTCATGTGTCCCTTATTCTCTACTGATATGCCTATTTCCTAACATGTATTTTATTCTTCATTTTATTCCTTTTTTACTCCCTTACAGATCTTTATAGCTCACCCTTTTCTTATTTATATTATCAGGTTATCCCATTCAATACTAAGTATGAAGGGATGTTTTGGTCATGTAAAAGAAGTTTTCAATAATGATTTGTATTTCTTGTTTTAAGTTTCTATGTAATGTTCCTAAGCCACAAAGAAACTAGACCTCTTGATACTCAACATTTTCTTAAGTGCAAGATTATGTATTAAATCATGTTAATGTGTGAAATAAAGAGAAGGGTTGTTATAGTTGGTATCAAAGGATAGGTTTAGTTATTTTTAGGATTCGGATTAGAAAACCATAGTGAATGCCTTGGGGATAAGTCTAAGTACAATAAAAACATCCCTAAATTTTGGTTGGTATATAGTAAATGGTTTATCAAGAAAATATATCCATGTCTGGATACTAACAAGTAGAGACAGCTTTGGCACAGATGTATCTAGGGGTAAAACCTGAAAACATCACTTTGAGATAGACTCTAATGGGAATCGGTGCACGATGATGAGACTTTCTTCACTCTTACTTACGACACTCTAAAGGGATGTGATTTTTTAAATTCATAATCTTAGTGTGAACCATTATCAAGGGAGAAAAAATTCCATAAGAATATATGTTAGGAGATAAATCATGGATAACATAGATTGAAGACACTAGTTCATAAGTTAAGGAAATAATTATAATTTATAAGTTATCCTATTTTTTCATTATATCCCCCTTTATGTGTTACCCCAAAATTTCCTTTTATTCCCTCCAATGGCTGGTAATAGGAGGACTCGGACTAACAACTGATACAAAGATCAATGTGATGATTGTTCTAATGAGATGTCCAATCCGATGGGAGTGGAAATCGAAAACATTATCATGATACTCTCTTAGTTAAGTTACGTTTTGAATAGAAACATGGTTCAACATGAATGTTTAGCCCCCCCTTAATAAAGAACAAGCTATAATTGAGAGCTTTGTCAGGCAAAGGCCTTCTCATTCTAATGGGTCATTTGATCCCTTAATCATCGAACAATGGATCAACTCCATTGATAAAATCTTCTCCATCCTTCAATGTTTCAAATAATAGAATGTTCTTGTGAATTCTTATCGTATGGATGGTGAAGCTGATCAATAGTGGACATTGTTAAAAAATACAAAGCCTAAGGAAGAGATAAAGGCATTGTAATGAGGGGATTTCTAGAAAATGTTTTTAGATAAATATTTTCCCCACACCCTCCAACATAATATGGAAGGGGAATTACTTGACCTTAAGAAAAAAGATGACAAATCCATCAGAGCGTATGAGGAAAAATTCACAAGTCTTGCACGATACACCTCTAACTTTGTTGTTACTCCTGAATGCAAGGTTAACCGCTTATTTGGTGGACTGAAACCTAGATTACAAAAATCCCTATTGATCTATGACTTTGATAGCTATGAAATTTTTTTTGATGACCCTCAAAGTAGAAATGGAGATCAGAGAATCATAGGGGTATCATGGGGATATGAAGCGGAAAGTGGACATTAATTCTGGCAGTCTTATGGATAAATCCAATGGTGCTATGAAGTTCTATCACCCCACTTGCCAAAGGTGTGGAAAGAAGCACCCTAGAAATTGCCTGAAGGGTAAGAAGAAATGATTTAGGTGTGGAAGAGAAGGTCACCTAGCCAATAATTTCCGACAAAAAAACCCAATGTTGTGACATAGGATAGGAACGCTCCATTTGACCCTCAATGCATTATCCATTTCTTAAACAACAAAGAATTAGGGAACTTTGAAAACCAGTGTCCTAATCTAAGTGCTTTTGGAGGCAACCAAGAACCACCAAGGAAATAAGGGTGTGCTTTTTCCATCACTACCAATGAAGAGAACCCAGATAATGAAGTGGTGATAGGTACACTAGTTATTCATTAAAGAATAGTGCATGTACTTTTTGATTATGGTTATACGTATTCTTTTATATGCTAAATGTTTAGTAGAACAATTCCAACACCACCACAAGTCATGGAAGTAAAGATGCTGATGAGAATGGAAAATGCAGAAATTATTAAATCCCATGAATATAACTCATCTCCTATCACAATTTGTGGATTGAACTTCCTATAGAACCTCATCATACTCCCTCTGGTGAAATTTGATGCAATTTATGGCATGAATTGTATTTCCCTATATAAATCCAACATAAATTTTCATGAGAGGTAAATCACTCTCCATATGGTGAATCGAACCCTGATTCTGTAAAAGTTCAAGGAGAGGATGAATATTTTTTAGCACCATTATCTCCAGGGTGGATATTATTTCCCTATGAGAATGCGTATCATGAACAGTTGATTGAGTCTAAGGAAGAAACCATCCTTGAATACGTGCCTATTGTGTGGAAATTCACTGAAGTGTTTCTTGAGGAATTGTTTGGTCTTCCTCCTAGAAGAGTTTTTGAATTATCGATTGATCTTATACCTAGTGTTTTTCCAATATCCAAGAATATGTATAGATTTTCTTTTTAAGAGCTTGAGGATCTAAAGAAACAACTACAGGATAATCTATATAAAGGGTTTTTATGACCAAGTGGTTCACTATGGGGTGAACCAGTCCTCTTCGTCAATAAGAAGGATGGGTCAATGCACCTTTTAATTGATTATCGTGAGATAAATAAAATCATGATAATGAAAAATTACCCTCTACCCTGAATTGATGACCTGTTCGATCAGCTACATGGAGAAAAATACTTCTCCAAGGTGGATTCGTGGTTGGGATATTACTAAGTAAGGGTGAAGAGGAGAATATCCCCAAAATTGATTTTCATACAAGGTATGAGCACTATGAATTCATATTAATGCCTTTAGAACTCACTAATTATCCATAAATGTTCATGGACATGATGAACGAATTCTTTATATATTACCTCGAAAAAAATTGGTAGACTTCATAGACAATATTCTAATATACTACAAAACTATGGAGGAGCATTGGTAGAATCTAAACAATGAACTAGAGACCTTGGGAAAGGATAATCTTTGTGAAAATTATAGTATGTGTGAGTTATATTTTAAGGAAGTCTCATTCTTGGGTCACATTATCACAAGTAATGGGATATCTGTGGATCCCTCCAAGACAGATGCAATTGAGAGATGGTTGAGTACAACATCGGTAATGGATATCTGTAGCTTCCAGGGGCTATCTGGATATTATCACAGATTTTTGAGAAATTTCTCATGCTTTTCAAAACCTCTTACCAAGCTAACACTGAAGGGTGTCAAATTTTCATATATTAATGAATGTAAATAGTGCTTTAAGGAGTTGAAAATGAGGCTTAACACTACGCTCGGGCTCACACTACCCATAAGTAGAGATCTTTTTTGGTATTCAGTGATGCATTGAAGATGTTTTTAGGATGTGTGTTGATGAAAAATAAAAAATTCATTGCCTATAATTCATGAAACTTGAAATTTCATGAGTAAAACTATCCAACACATGATATGGAGTTGGCTGTAGTAATCTTCTCTTTGAAACTTTGGCATCATTACCTCATTGGGCAGAAGTGTGAAATATATACGGATAACAAAATCCTTAAGTATATATTCAAATAGAAATAATTTAACATGAACCAAAAAATATGGTTAGAGCTGATCAAAGACTATGACTTCTCAATTCACTACCATCTAGGGAAAGTGAACAAGGTGGAGGATTATCTAAGTAGAAAGGATCCAGCAACTATTTCATTGATGATAATTGAAAAGGATCCAATCTTATTGGATTTGATAAAGATGGACATGTGAATCATAAATAAGGTAAAATCATCAATCCTTTCACAAATTATTGATCAACCATATCTTTTGTAATTATTAAAGGATGCTCAAAAAGATGATGTGGGAATTTAGAATAAAGTGGAAACTATCAGAAAAGGAAAATCCTCAGAGTTTAATGAAGAAGGAATTGTGAGATTTGGGTCAGGACAATGTGTTCCATAAAATATGGAGTTAATGAATGAAATTTTGGATGATGAACATAGTTTGAATTTATCCATTAACCTAGGAAAAATAATGATGTATTGAGATCTATGAGAGCATTATTGGTGGGATTACATAAAAAAGGAGATCACTGAGTATACATCAAATTGTCCGGTATTTCATCAAGTGAAGGATGAGAGGTGAGAGTCTTAGGGGGTGATGCAACCATTACCCATACCAAAATGGAAATGGAAAAACAACACCACAGACTTTGTCACCAGACTTCTGAAGACATTCAAAGGAAATAATGCTATTTGGGTTGTTCTAGTTTATCTTAAAAATATTTCACCCATCATTGCAATTCAAGAGGATTTCTCATTCGATCAATTGGAACATATATACATCATATAATGGGTATGGTTTCATGGAGTACCACTATCTATTGTATCCGATCAACATCCAAGATTCACCACTAAGTTCTCTAAGAGTGTCCAATATACTCTAAATAATGAGCTGAACTACAGTATAGATTATCATCCTCAAACATATGGACAATATCATTAGACTATCCAAAAACATGAGGAAATGTTGAGATCATTATCAATGGACTTAAAAGGATAATGGGATCAACATCTTCCTCTGGTTGAGTTCTCTTACAATAACATTTTCCACTCAAGTGTCCTAATGGCTCTTTATGAAGCCCTTTATGGGAAGAGGTGCAGAACACCGGCGTGTTGGGATGAAGTTGGGGAGAAAAAAATCCTTGGTCTAGAAATGGTCCAAAAATGATGCAGAATGTTAAGGCCATACTGCATCACATTAAAGCTTCTCA